>OX352306.1:27998475-29198475 GCA_947086415.1 Pammene aurita
TTCGGAATACAAGAATTGAAAAAGTCATACAGGGACTCATTAAAATACCTAACTGCCTCATTAGGATCACTAATTGTAAACAAATTATTCCAATCCGCGTTTTTTATAAGATGGTATAATGCATCAAAGTCACCTTTGGTGAAGTTCCAGTCGCATTCGTTACTGATGTTGGATGGTGGTATAACTTTACATTTTTCTTGGAACATATCGTATTCGATTCGCACAAACAGTGGTGGATGATGACCGTCTACTATAGACAACTCCTCCCCTGGTTCAGCACCACGCACGCACACTGCTCCGTCTAACTCTGGATTCGTTAATACCGCATCAAGTATTCGATTGTTCATGTTAGTTACATCATTGTATTGAATTAAATCGCATACAGACAAAAAGTAATTGTACATTAATAACACATTATTACTGGCACTGTGGTAGTTAAGGTCCCCTAAAACAAGTAATTTCTTACTGCTGTGACTTTCACTAAACTCCTCTACTTTGTCAAACCAACACGAATACACTGTATCAGACGCATTGGGCGGTATATACACGACGCAAATGTAAATAAATTGGCCATGCATTTGAAATCTCGCCCACAAATCCTCTCCATTTGGCGTTTCGAATGTCTTTATTCTTTCTAGTTGTATAGGCGGACGCGCCGCTAGTAGAACCCCGCCACCGTTGCGGCCATCGCTGCGGTCACGTCGCAGTATTTTCCAATTTCCACAGCATAACTCTGCATCTTCCACTGATTCATTCAAATTCGTCTCCGTTATAGCCAATAATTGCACTTCATCCGGTGCCAATGCTAGTTCCATTCTCCAGTGAAAGAGTTTGGATCTCAAACCGCGAACATTTTGGTAGTAGGCGTGTAATATAAAGTTGTTCTTTCTTAGATTATTAATGTTATTATATTATGCTTAGTTGAGGGCGCGATTTTACTAATGTTGGGGTTTAGTTTCCGGGTTTTTGGCTCGAAAGGTACGAGTCGACTTCTGCCTCCATGGTTTAATGCAGATGTCTCTGGGCCAGTTTTCTGGAGCCAGCACTGCTTGGACTAACGTAGATGGCACACCTAGTTTAAACGACGCGTATTCGCCTCGCGCCTTTAGTGCTTCAGCTGTGCACGACTCACTGTTAGTAGTATTTTTAAGGTGTTCAAGTACCTGTGCGACCGTCGTTCCCTTCCTCAAATAAAATAGGTGCAAATACGAGGGCTGCCTTTTAAGTTGTGTCGTTTGCCAACCTCCCGCGATTATTTAAAAAAAAACATATGGCATTTTCATCCTTTTGAATTTAGAATTCGAAAACAAAAGAATGTTTTCAAATTGGTCGAATAGTTTTATTACAGCGTCTATTCAAAGGTGACAAGTCGGTTGTAAAAATGGAAATGTCTAAGGAAAATTTGCGTGCGATAATTTTCTACAACTTTAAAAGGGGATTATCGCGACTTCAGTGCTTTGAGGAGATCACATCTGTGTTTAGTGATGCAGCACCGTGTCTTAGGACTGTAGAACGCTGGTCTTTAGAATTTCAACGTGGGCACTCTAGCCTCAGTGACAAGCTTCGTGAAGGTCGTCCAAAAACCGCCATGACGCAAGAAAATATCGAAGCCGTGCGGCAGCTAATACTCGAAGATCGTCATGTGACATACCGTGAAATAGAGGCATCCGTGGGCATTTCAGGGACCACTATCCAAAAAATCCTGCACGAAGAACTTGTTGTAAAAAAGTTGATCTCTCGTTGGATACCACATTTGCTTAGCGACGACCAAAAAACAGCCCGTGTTAGTTGGTGTCGCAAAACTCTGAAGCGATTCAGCCGAGGAGAGTCAAAACATGTTTATGATATGGTTAGTGGTGACGAGTCTTGGATATATGCTTACGATCCAGATTCCAAACAGCAGTCAACTGTCTGGGTCTTCCAGGACGAGCCAAAACCGACCAAAGTCATACGCTCTCGGAGCACTTCAAAAAAAATGGTTGCTTGTTTGTGGCAAAGGGTGGTCACGTCGCCACTATTGTACTAGAAGATCGCAAGACGGTTACCGCCGACTGGTATACCACGGTTTGTTTGCCACAAGTCATCACCGAATTTCGAAAAAACAACTCGGAACGTCGTATGATACTGCACCATGACAATGCAAGTTCGCACACCGCCCGCCAGACAAAGATGTTTTTGAACACCCAAAACGTGGAAATTTTAGATCACCCACCTTACAGTCCTGACTTAAGCCCTAACGATTTTTTTACGTTCCCCAAAATTAAGCAAAGTCTTCGTGGTCAACGTTTCAGCTCACCCGAAGAAGCTGTTGACGCATACAAATCGGCCATTTTGACTACCCCCACTTCGGAGTGGAATAAATGTTTTAAAAACTGGTTTGAACGCATGCAAAAGTGTATTAAATATCGCGGCGAATTCTTTGAAAAACAATAAATGGTAATAATATATTAGATTGTCTATACTTATTTCAAACGACACAAGTTAAAAGGCAGCCCTCGTAACCCAATCTTTCTGAAGCTTGCAGTCCTGAAACAGTAGGCTCCGCCGTTCCTGTCAACACACCAACCATTGATCCGTTCGATCGTCTGTGCCCCACATTGCCCTCGCCCTCTTGGTTCAGTAAACTAGTTTCCGATGGAATCTTAGGCTGTGCAGGTGGCAGGTGTGCAGGTGGCAACGCATTAGCCGACGCTGGTAACTGTCCCATGTTTCCTTTCGGGGGTTTTTGGTGCGTTATGGCACTTGGTAGTTGCTCCACTCCAGTCACCTCGCCGTTTGTTGAAAGCCGGGTCCCTGATTTTTCAGCAACAGCAGCAGCAGCAGATGCGTAAGTTTCAACGGAGGTTCTTCCTTCATTCACCACCAATGAATTCAATTTTTCTTCGAGGGCTGTAACTCTCCCCTCGATAGCCGTAACCTTCGTTTGTAATTGGCCAACTGAATGTACTAGTGGCGCAATTTGGCTTGCGACTGCATTGCAGATCAATATTGGTAGGCGCTGATCCAGGCAGTGTTGCATCTCCTCTCTAATAAGCACACGCATGCTGTCCAAACATCCCGAGTCATCAGTGGCATTGCTCTGTGGTAGTGGACGCCGGTATGTTATGTGCTGCGACGTCTGGGACCTTGCAGAGTGGTTTAGGAAGCTGCAATCCATCGATTCATCAGGGATCTCAGCGTGGCTAATACTAAGATCCGATGTTACTGGTCTTATAGGTGTATTGGTGTTATTACCCCTCGGCTGACTACATATACAACCCTGGCATATCCAGGTCTTCTGACGTTCTACCGTCAGCGTGTCAAACAAATTATCCGAAACCCCAGCGCAAAGCAGGTCATATACATCCCTGCAAGCCCGGCACTGCAAGAGGCGCTGGTTCTCGATGATGGTTTGACAACCGGAGCATGGAATCGCTGTGTGTTGATCCGGAGTAGTCATGATGTAGCCCGTAGCACTAAGGTGAAGTCCCTGCACGGGCGCTTGCAGGAGCAGTAAGTTGCTGGTGGCCGGTAGATGGCGTTAAGAACGTACGCACTGTTGTACAGGCAACTACTTTTGCCACTATGCGTGTACCGGAACGCTTCCGTCAACTGTCGCTTTTAATGTCACTGTCAGTTAATTTCGACACCCAATCAGCTGTTATCAGTCCCGTTACTCGTTGATAAGGTATGGTATGGTAAGGTATGGTAAAGTATGGTATGGTATGGTAAAGTATGGTATGGTAAAGTATGGTATGGTAAGGTATGGTATGGTAAGGTATGGTATGGTAAGGTATGGTATGGTATGGTAAGGTATGGTATGGTATGGTATGGTATGGTAAGGTATGGTAAGGTATGGTAAAGTATGGTATAGTATGGTATGGTATGGTAAGGTATGGTAAAGTATGGTATGGTAAAGTATGGTATGGTAAAGTATGGTATGGTATGGTAAAGTATGGTATGGTAAAGTATGGTATGGTAAAGTATGGTATGGTAAAGTATGGTATGATAAGGTATGGTATGGTAAGGTATGGTAAAGTATGGTATGGTATGGTAAAGTATGGTATGGTAAAGTATGGTATGGTAAAGTATGGTATGGTAAAGTATGGTATGATAAGGTATGGTATGGTAAGGTATGGTAAAGTATGGTATGGTAAAGTATGGTAAAGTATGGTATGGTAAAGTATGGTATGGTACGGTATGGTATGGTAAAGTATGGTATGGTAAAGTATGGTATGGTAAAGTATGGTATGATAAGGTATGGTATGGTATGGTAAGGTATGGTAAAGTATGGTATGGTATGGTAAAGTATGGTATGGTAAGGTATGGTATGGTAAGGTATGGTATGGTAAGGTATGGTAAAGCATGGTATGGTAAAGTATGGTATGGTATGGTATGGTAAAGTATGGTATGGTAAAGTATGGTATGGTAAGGTATGGTATGGTAAGGTATGGTATGGTAAGGTATGGTAAAGCATGGTATGGTAAAGTATGGTATGGTATGGTATGGTAAAGTATGGTATGGTAAAGTATGGTATGGTAAAGTATGGTATGATAAGGTATGGTATGGTAAGGTATGGTAAATTATGGTATGGTAAGGTATGGTAAAGTATGGTATGGTAAAGTATGGTACGGTATGGTATGGTATGGTAAAGTATGGTATGGTAAAGTATGGTATGGTAAAGTATGGTATGGTAAAGTATGGTATGGTAAAGTATGGTATGGTAAAGTATGGTATGGTAAAGTATGGTATGCTACAGTATGGTATGGTAAAGTATGGTATGGTAAGGTATGGTATGGTATGGTAAGGTATGGTATGGTAAGGTATGGTATGGTAAGGTATGGTATGGTAAGGTATGGTAAGGTATGGTAAAGTATGGTATGGTAAAGTATGGTATGGTAAAGTATGGTATGGTAAAGTATGGTATGGTAAATTATGGTATGGTAAAGTATGGTATGATAAGGTATGGTATGGTATGGTCAGGTATGGTATGGTAAGGTATGGTAAGGTATGGTAAGGTATGGTAAAGTATGGTATGGTAAAGTATGGTATGGTAAAGTATGGTATGGTAAAGTATGGTATGATAAGGTATGGTATGGTATGGTAAGGTATGGTATGGTAAGGTATGGTAAAGTATGGTATGGTAAAGTATGGTATGGTAAGGTATGGTATGGTAAGGTATGGTAAAATATGGTATGGTAAAGTATGGTATGGTATGGTAAAGTATGGTATGGTAAAGTATGGTATGGTATGGTAAAGTATGGTATGGTAAAGTATGGTATGATAAGGTATGGTATGGTATGGTAAGGTATGGTATGGTAAGGTATGGTAAGGTATGGTAAATTATGGTATGGTATGGTACGGTAAAGTATGGTATGGTAAAGTATGGTATGGTAAAGTATGGTATGGTAAAGTATAGTATGGTAAAGTATGGTATGGTAAAGTATGGTATGGTAAAGTATGGTATGGTAAAGTATGGTATGGTAAAGTATGGTATGGTATGGTATGGTAAGGTATGGTATGGTATGGTAAGGTATGGTAAAGTATGGTATGGTAAAGTATGGTATGGTAAAGTATGGTATGGTAAAGTATGGTATGGTAAATTATGGTATGGTAAAGTATGGTATGGTAAAGTATGGTATGGTAAAGTATGGTATGATAAGGTATGGTATGGTATACCTTACCATACATTACCATACCATACCTTACCATACCATACTTTACCATACCATACTTTACCATACCATACTTTATTAGATGTGACCGCGCAGACGGGCGTAAACACGGCGGCGTGTTTCTCGTGGTCACACCGCGCATCGGGCTAAGAAGCGTGCAGTTACCGGGTGACGTCACCGTGAGCGATAAGGTGTTCGAACTCGTCTGTGCGAATGTGTACAAGCGGGATATGTTGTTGTTTTTGTGTTGCGTTGTTTACATACCGCCAAATAGTAAAGAATGTGATTATTTGTTTTTATTTAGGATTATAGAACAGTTATGTGTTTCGCATAGTCGAGTAGTTGTGGTAGGAGATTTCAACTTACATTCTTGTACTACTTATGTTAGCGATTATTTTGAATTTTTTCAGACGTATTGTGGATTCAGTCAGAGAAACAAAATAGAAAATTGTAATAATAGACAATTAGATCTAGTTTTAACATCATTAGGGGAGAATGTTACCGTAAGCGCAGCGTCGGAGGCGCTGGTGCCGGTTGACGCATACCATCCGCCGCTCGAGGTGTCGGTGTCGGTGCCGCGGGGCGGGGCGTGGGGGCGCGGGGGCGCGCTCCGCTCGGACGCCGATACCGACGGTCAGCACGCTCAGCAGAGATGGAACTTTGCAAAGGCAGACTATCCGCATTTATACGCGTCACTATCTTCCATGGACTGGACCCCGCTATATAATTTAAATAGTGTAGAAGAATGTATGCTTTATTTCTACGAAATTATCAACAACGTTATAACCGAATGTGTGCCTAAAAAAACCCAAAAGCCTTGTTCGGTTAGGTATACTTATCCTGATTGGTATAGCGCTGATGTGATTCGCGAAATAAGGTCTAAGGCGGCCCTTCATAAAAAATATAAGGCTGGAAAATCCTATGAGAATTATAAGGCTTTTGCGAAGTGTAGGGCACGCGTAAAACATTTGATTAAAATGGCTTACATGCAATATCAGGAACGTGTCCAAGCTCATCTGAAGGAGGACCCAAGGGCTTTTTGGAACTATGTAAAGTCTAAGACCACGCATGGAAGCACTCCAAAGATTTTTAAGGATGGATTGGCTCTCCATAAGAACGAGTGTGCTAAAGAATTTGCAGAGCTCTTTCAATCTGTGTATAGCACCGTTCCAGCTGTACTAGACGTGAACGCAGCCGTCGCGGAGGCGGAATGCGCGTTAAGCTCGGCGCGAATACACTTTGAAAAGTTGCATTTGGCTGATGTGATGCGAGCCCTGAAGAACCTTAAACCAAAGCGCTCGGCCGGACCGGATGGTATCCCGGCTTTTTTATTTAAAGACTGCCGGTTTGTGTTAGGTCAGCCGCTTTTACATATTTATAACACTTGTTTGCGCGATGAAGTGTTCCCAGAGTTATGGAAAACAACTCGTGTAGTCCCGGTTCCTAAAGGGGGGGGGAGGAAAAGGGGTTGATGGATATAGGCCGGTTGCAGTGTTGTCCACGCCCGCTAAAGTTTTTGAGTCAGCGCTACAAAATATTATTTATAACCAGATACAGAGCCAGCTTTCGGACGCGCAACACGGGTTTCGGCCGGGTTGTAGTACAACTACTAACTTGCTCAGCTACGTGTCCCAGGTTATGCCAGTGGTGGACAGTGGGGGCCAGGTTGACGCCGCCTATTTTGATTCTAAAAAAGCGTTCGACGTCGTCGATAACGACATCCTGCTACGAAAGTTAGCCGGTGTCGGCTTGACTCCTCACTTATTGAAATTCTTTGCGAGTTACATGATGGACAGGCGGCAGTATGTAGAGTATGCGGGATACAGGTCGGATCCTTATTTTGTGAGGTCTGGAGTAAGTCAAGGAAGTAACCTTGGCCCGTTACAATTTATTATTATGGTAAATGACTTGCCCCAGATTATCAGACATTCAGGATGTTTACTGTTTGCGGATGATTTAAGTTATTTTTACCCATAAAAAGTGCTGCAGATTGCACCAGATTCCAGAGCGATATTGACAGAGTAGTTTTATGGAGTGAAAGTAACAAGTTATATTTTAACACATCCAAGTGCGTGACTATTACTTTTTGTCGTGCGCACACCCCTATCTGTCACGACTACTGTATCCACGCCGAAAATTTAAAAAGAGTGACAGAGGTAAAAGATTTAGGTTTAAAATTTACATCTGATTTGAGATTTCGTGATCATGTTAAAAATATTTGTAAAAAAGCTTACAGGATGCTTGGTTTTGTACTGCGTCGATCTCATAGCTTCACGAATATTGGAGCAGTTGCGGCCTTATATAATGCTCTCGTCCGCAGCAGCCTCGAATGTAACGCGGTCATCTGGGCTCCGCATGAGGCGAAGTACCAGTTAATGATCGAACGCATACAGAATAAATTTATTCGTTTTGTATATTTACGGCAATATGGAGTATATCCTTTTTACCCTCTTATGTATCCCACGTTGTTTGTCCTGGGCATGGTGGGATACAACGAGTTGCAGGTGCGCAGGGAGCTGAGTCTAGCGACATACTTGTTTCGGTTGCTAAGGGGGAAAGCTTACAACAGTGAAGTGTTGAGCTGCGTGAGCCTGTACGTCCCCGAGAGGCACGTGTGGCGGCGGCGGCGGCCGCGACTGCTGGCCGAGCGTAGCGGGCGCACCAACCTGCTCGGGAAGGCTCCGCTGACGCGCGCGGTGCGGACCCTTAACTTAGTAGCCGAGAACATTGATTTGTTTTGGTGTTCTCTGACTGAATTCACAAAGTCCACATTGTTCATAGTATGTTATTTGCGCCATAAATTAGAATAATTTGTTAAGATTAATGGATTAGATTTTGTTTAGATTATTTGTTAGACGAATTTGTTAATAGTTACACTATTGTCTTAGGTTAAGTACCGGTAAAGATAGTTGTAAGTGTGGAAAAAAAAAAAAAAAAAAAATACTTTACCATACCATACCATACCTTACCATACCATACCTTACCATACCATACCTTACCATACCATACCTTACCATACTATACATTACAATACCGTACCCTACTTTACCATACCATACTTTACCATACCATACCATACCATACTTTACCATACCATACCATACTTTACCATACCTTACCATACCATACCATACTTTACCATACCATACTTTACCATACCATACTTTACCATACCATACTTTACCATACCATACTTTACCATACCATACCATACCTTACCATACCATACCATACTTTACCATACCTTACCATACCATACTTTACCATACCATACTTTACCATACCTTACCACACCATACCTTACCATACCATACCATACTTTACCATACCATACCATACTTTACCATACCATACCATACTTTACCATACCATACTTTACCATACCATACCATACCTTACCATACCATACCTTACCATACCATACCTTACCATACCATACCATACCTTACCATACCATACCTTACCATACCCTACCATACTTTACCATACCATACTTTACCATACGATACCATACCATACCATACTATACCATACCATACCATACCATACCATCAGTACACGTCGAATGAGCTCAAACAGCATGAGTCTATGATGCGCCAAACCCGAGATCCAGTAGGGATCCCCAGGGTTCAGCATGAGCTCCAGATTTTGATACCGGTACCATCTGCTCATCAGTACAAGTCGAATGAGCCCAAACAGCGTGAGTCTATGATGCGCCAAACCCGAGATCCAGTAGGGATCCCCAGGGTCCAGCATGAGCTCCAGATTTTGATACCGGTACCATCTGCTCATCCGTACAAGTCGAATGAGCCCAAACAGCATGAGTCTATGATGCGCCAAACCTGAGATCCAGTAGGGATCCCCAGGGTCCAGCATGAGCTCCAGATTTTGATCCCGGTACCATCTGCTCATCAGTACAAGTCGAATGAGTCCAAACAGCATGAGTCTATGATGCGCCAAACCCAAGATCCAGTAGGGATCCCCAGGGTCCAGCATGAGCTCCAGATTTTGATACCGGTACCATCTGCTCATCAGTACAAGTCGAATGAGCCCAAACAGCATGAGTCTATGATGCGCCAAACCCGAGATCCATTAGGGATCCCCAGGGTCCAGCATGAGCTCCAGATTTTGATACCGGTACCATCTGCTCATCAGTACAAGTCGAATGAGCCCAAACAGCATGAGTCTATGATGCGCCAAACGCGAGATCCAGTAGGGATCCCCAGGGTCCAGCATGAGCTCCAGATTTTGATCCCGGTACCATCTGCTCATCAGTACAAGTCGAATGAGCCCAAACAGCATGAGTCTATGATGCGCCAAACCTGAGATCCAGTAGGGATCCCCAGGGTCCAGCATGAGCTCCAGATTTTGATCCCGGTACCATCTACTCATCAGTACAAGTCGAATGAGTCCAAACAGCATGAGTCTATGATGCGCCAAACCCAAGATCCAGTAGGGATCCCCAGGGTCCAGCATGAGCTCCAGATTTTGATACCGGTACCATCTGCTCATCAGTACAAGTCGAATGAGCCCAAACAGCATGAGTCTATGATGCGCCAAACCCGAGATCCAGTAGGGATCCCCAGGGTCCAGCATGAGCTCCAGATTTTGATACCGGTACCATCTGCTCATCAGTACAAGTCGAATGAGCCCAAACAGCATGAGTCTATGATGCGCCAAACCCGAGATCCAGTGGGGATCCCCAGGGTCCAGCATGAGCTCCAGATTTTGATACCGGTACCATCTGCTCATCAGTACAAGTCGAATGAGCCCAAACAGCATGAGTCTATGATGCGCCAAACCCGAGATCCATTAGGGATCCCCAGGGTCCAGCATGAGCTCCAGATTTTGATACCGGTACCATCTGCTCATCAGTACAAGTCGAATGAGCCCAAACAGCATGAGTCTATGATGCGCCAAACGCGAGATCCAGTAGGGATCCCCAGGGTCCAGCATGAGCTCCAGATTTTGATCCCGGTACCATCTGCTCATCAGTACAAGTCGAATGAGCCCAAACAGCATGAGTCTATGATGCGCCAAACCTGAGATCCAGTAGGGATCCCCAGGGTCCAGCATGAGCTCCAGATTTTGATCCCGGTACCATCTACTCATCAGTACAAGTCGAATGAGTCCAAACAGCATGAGTCTATGATGCGCCAAACCCAAGATCCAGTAGGGATCCCCAGGGTCCAGCATGAGCTCCAGATTTTGATACCGGTACCATCTGCTCATCAGTACAAGTCGAATGAGCCCAAACAGCATGAGTCTATGATGCGCCAAACCCGAGATCCAGTAGGGATCCCCAGGGTCCAGCATGAGCTCCAGATTTTGATACCGGTACCATCTGCTCATCAGTACAAGTCGAATGAGCCCAAACAGCATGAGTCTATGATGCGCCAAACCCGAGATCCAGTGGGGATCCCCAGGGTCCAGCATGAGCTCCAAATTTTGATACCGGTACCATCTGCTCATCAGTACAAGTCGAATGAGCCCAAACAGCATGAGTCTATGATGCACCAAACCCGAGATCCAGTAGGGATCCGCAGGGTTCAGCATGACCTCCATCTTAGGATACCGGTCCCATTGCTTATTAATACAAGCCCCCGAGTCCAGAGTCAAAATCGAAACAAAAATCAAAACCTCATAGCCTAACCTAAATTCGCGTTTAGTTAGGTAAATTATTAATGTCAATTACCAATTCAATCTACACTAAAAATTAAATCAATGTTTCAATTTTTGAGAAAGACTAAAAATTAAATATCTTCAATTATTAGTTATTCGCAAAGGATTAACACGTTAGTTACAATTAATTTCAATTCTAATTGAAATCAATTTGCACTAAACTATTAGTGTTCAATTTTTACTAACGTGTTTCAATCTTCAATTTTTAATTTTCAATTACACTAACGTTCGGCCAACACTGTTATATGGCATATACTAAATTCAGTTTATCTCTTGACTTTACTACTGTCGAGTTCCGTATCTTCGCCTGGATTTTGACACATTTCCCAAAAAATCTTTCATATTTGAAAGCATTTTAGTCCTTTATGGCCAAAAAACGTATTTTAGTACTCCTGACTATCAGTATATACCATTAAAGCTTTGAATTTCATTGGGTAACTTGGCAATAAATGGCCCCGAAGGCAATAGGCGAAGTTTGGGTGTTTTCTCCAATCTTCGCCTACGGCATGCCTTACCGCTAATTATAAACTTTTCTGGGACTTACACCTGTCAAGTCTTATCTCCCTGGAACGTGTTAATATAATATGAACCTTAACTACACCAGACTAGGCACATTTAAAAAAAAATGTGTAGTAGGCGAAGATTGGCAACAGTCTGAAGTTGTTTACATACATTTTCGAAAATGATGCTAAAAATTAACCAACATGTCAAATAAAGGAGAGTAATGGTTTATAAGTTAAAAAAAAGATTTAAAAAAATGTTTATTATATAAACAAAAAACGTATCTCTTTTCGCTTATCAGTATTTTCGTAATTGAGATCAAATCAACCTTTGGCTTCTACACATAATTACCTTTTCAAAGTGAAACCGTACAACCGTACAATGATTGCCTTCTAAGGGTCCCTTCTTCATACCACGTACCTACTATTACTACTGGGTACATCTACATATATCTTTAGGGCACATCTTACTAACTTTCCTCCAAATCGCTAATCCCATTTCCGAAAAACCAAACATAAGAAAATATGTACATTTGGAAACAAATTTGACAACCCTAGGGGTAGGCGAAGTTCGGTAACAAGATGGCCCCCAAATACCCTCTCCAATGTTTTATCCAATTGTGACTTCTAAACGTAAGCTAGCAATTAAATAATAGTTACATATTAAAAATAAATAGTTACAGGATATAATCATGTAAAAAGTTTAACATTATCTGGCCTTTATCACTGTTTAAAACTGAAGTTAAAACACTGGCTTAAAAAAACGTGTGGTCGGTGTCGCGCAAAAACCTCACTGAATGTCAACTATATGAAGTTAGCCACATATCGTTCGAAGAATGTTGACGCCCGTAAAAAATACTTTGTACTTAGTAGTTTTGTGTAAGGCTTGCACTAGAAACATTTTGTTAAAGTCAATTTATGTAAAAATAGGCGAACATAGGTAGTACAGGCGAAGATACGCAACACGACGGTACAATAGAAAACAGGAGACGTATTCCTCGAGTATTCTATATGTGGATAGTTATGCACAATATAATTTTTGGCGAATATAAATATATATTTTTTCAATGTTTCAATGTTTGTATTTGATTAAATAACAATATAAATATATTTTTCTCAGTTGACCCGTTACCATGAACGTTGAAAATTGTACAATGCAGTTTTTGTATACAAATATAGATTCTTCAGTACTAAACTAAAAATCACAGCATCGAACGTCGCTGCGAAGTGCGGAGCAGTGTGACACAGGCGCGGATATAGGGGGGTGGGGGGGGGGGGGGCAACAGGGTCATTTGCCTCCCCCTGACACGTAAGCCTCCTGTACTACGGGAACCATAGGTGCGGGCCGCAAGATGTTAAGGAAATTGCCCCCCCCCTTATAAAAGTCTTGCGGCAAACATATTAAGCAAGTAACCAGTTAAGTGACCAAGTATCTGCTTATTTACTTTCAAATAAAATTCAAACCTCTTACACTAAAAAAATATACATTCGAAAATAGCTTTCTATTTTATGAAACCGTCCACTAATAATGCGTTTCCAATGTCACTGTTGTCTTGTCATTTTCAAGTGTCAGTGCTACGACGAATCACAGCAAAATCATTTTGCGATTGACCAATCGTATTTTAAGTTATTGTTGTAATTGAAAACATACTAATATTGTAACGCGTTTGATTGGCAGCGTAGTGAGCATGCGTATACCGAGTTGTTTCCCAGTTTCACGCTGACGGTTTGTTTGAAGTTCTACGTCTAGATATATCATCAGTCGCCGTTGCCTACCGTTTTCGAACACGTTTTAGAGAACTTACAATATGAGTGTAGATAAAGTTAATAAAAGCGGTATTCACCTGCATAACAGTCTCTTAAATATCTTTATCTACACTCATATTGTAAGTTCTCTAAAACTGTACGTAATTAGGCCTTAAAACACTCGTGTGATCTTATTATGAAACTCACCTGCGGCTCGTTTCATAAAACCACACTCATGTTTTAAGGATCCTTATTACGTAACAGTTACATAAACTACTATTGCAAAACCTATACAATTAAGCCACTGGCATACCCCAATACAAAACGCTACAAAAACAAAAATTAAGCGAATATAGCTTTTATTTATAAGGTAACAAGGAGTGGCAATCTTTAAGCAGCGGCAAAGTTATTTTGGTAGAACGCAAACCGCATCAAAGGCAGGTTTCCATTAAATATAATTTAAAAGGAATTTCATATGCACAAAATAGTTTTCAGATGGAATACCTCAAGAGGTCGCGGAGTAATGTCGCGCGTTCTCTTGAGATTATTTAGTACAAGCGTTGCTGGGCCTATCAACTTTTTGATCGACAGTTTTGAGTGTCTCTTGCGTTACTCAAAATGTCTCTGGAGTTATCAAGAAATCGGACTTCTAATATACATAGTTTCTGTTTATTAAGTTTAACAGTTGGGACCTCGAATGTATACACATACACCATAAACTGAAACACAGAAACACAGAAAAGCCATTATTAAAGGTGAAATTTTACAACGAAATTTAAAAGTTGAGGACAGATTTGTGTCGGTGAAAAAGTTGATTGATGACCTACATATTACCTACATATGACCTACATATGGGTTCTAGGGGCATAGTTTATGACCTAATGTAATTGACATTGGAAAATTTTGGACATTTGGAATTTAATTTATATTTATTGTGAAGGAATTTAATTTTTAATATTTATTTGTTGTTATTGTATTGTGTGACATAATTTAATTTAGTTTTTATTGTATTTGTGTTAATTTAATGTAATTTTTATGTGGTTTTAATTTAATTTATTATTTTGTATGTAATTCTATGGACTTGTGGTCTGAAATAAACGATTTGGATTTGGATTTGAATTTGGATTCACCCCGCTAGCTTAGAATTTTAAAACATGCTAGTCGAAAGGCGAGAAGATGCTAAATTTATAATAATTTAAAAAATATTTTCTATGGAAGAAGCGCTGCCGTGTCACGCCCATGTCCGTTAATTTGAGATACATGAGATACGCGTAACAAGTCTAAATCGTACTTTTTCCAATACCATTACATACCTACACCCACACGAAATGTTTCATAACATAATATTACTTACTTACTAATGTTCTGTCCTGTCACATAACATAAGACACGTGAAAGAAGGAGAGGGAGAGGCCCTTGCATAGCAGCATGGTACCTAAGCAGCAGGACCATATATAAATTAATATTTTTTAAGAAAAAAAAACCGACTTTAAGGGGGGAAGCCGGTGAAGGATTGTTGTAGATGACTCTTAGGAAGGAACTTACAAGGAAGTTATTTCATTGTATGGAGTCTATACAATGAAATAACTTCCTTAACAAACACAGCGAAGGGAACAAATCGCCAAACGTGAACTATGCGTCGTTTATGAGTTCCGTTCTGATCAACATCAGCTGTTCTACTTCATCAAATGTCTCTGTTTTGAATGAAAATGATGGATTTGTTGATAAACATATAAAAATCACTATATGTATGCCTTTAAGATTTGAGGAGTTCCCTCGATTCCTCATGGATCCCATTATCAGAACTGCGTTTTGACAAAAACGGGACCAATCTGTATATATACACTTACAATCAAAAAAAGAATTTTCAAAATCGGTTCAGACATGACGGAGTTATGGAGTAACAAACATAAAAAAAACCGGCCAAGAGCGTGTCGGGCCACGCTCAGTGTAGGGTTCCGTAGTTTTCCGTCCGTCACAGTAAGTGTCCCCACTTAAGAGTTAAAATAACACCGCCATGTAGGATATGATACGAGCGTTCCACGTACAGCGACATCTATCGGCAAATTAAGTAAACTATTGCGTGCGAGCTTAAAGTATGGAAGATGATTTTTATGAGATAATTATTTATTGCGTGAATCGATTTTCACCGTTTTTACTTTATTTGAAAGCACGTCATTTCATTGTGATTTTGTTGAAATTACAGGTACAATAAACACCTGGAGTGCGATTTTTGAATCTCACCAAGTGACTAATTCTCACCGATGTGAGTGATTTCCGATAGTAAATCACTCACATCGGTGAGATTTAGTCACTTGGTGAGATTCAAAAATCGCACTCCTGGTTATACGGTTAAATTACAAACTTAATTCAGAAATTATTTTGTAATTTTTTTTTAAAACTATTCAACCTATCAAGGTCAAAATAATTGTCCTAGTAAGTTTTTATAAAGTCCTACTTTTGAGATTTTTTTCATATTTTTAAAACTTATGGTGCAAAAGTTAGAGGGGGGGGGACACATTTTTTTTAACTTCTAGAGCGATTATTTCCGAAAATATTTACATTATCAAAAAATGATTTTAGTAAACCCCTATTCATTTTTAAATACCTATCCAACAATATATCACACGTTAGGGTTGAAATGAAAAAAAAATCACTCCCCACTTTATACTCTAAACAACATGAACTGAACTCATCCACTTAGTGTCTTATCTTTTGTGTGTAAACCGCAGGCGCGCGTGCCACTATGAAAAAAATGGTTTGGCCACATATTAGCGTTTATTGAATTTCTACTATATGAACCACGCAATAAGATTCAATATGAACTAATACGAAAAAAGCTCTAAGTTCTATACGGTTGCACCCAGTACAAGCGATCCAAATGCTCTAGAACCAGCGTAACTAAACACAGAGATCCGAAACAAATGTGCGTAATTGGAGATCGCGCTTGCACTGGTATTCCGAGCGTGTCGTCAGCTTCACCATGTTTTTCTGGTATACTGAGCCGATGAGTTTACTGACTAGAGAATACGAATGATGTAAATATGTTAACGGACACGCAGATACTATACGTAGACACGGCCTGGACGTTGATGGTGTGAGCTGACGATATCTCCTTTCATTACTCCTACGTCCTATGAGCCTACCGTGATTATGATTATCCATCTGGTATCTCGGGCTAAATAGTCGCCTCCACCTCCCCTTACAGCGACCCCGTTCCTCACACTATGGTTACCCTGAGTTCATAACCATTGACAACTCACTGGGATCAAAGATCTCTCTGAGCACTGATACACGCTGGTAAATAACACAAGACACATGATCATCATAATAACACAGTAAGAAAGTCCATGAACTGATACGAGTAGAAAGATAAATATTAAAGCGCTCACCATTGATTTGTTCGCGCGCAACCTTCTCTCCTCCCGTCGTCCCTGTATCTACCCTACAACCCCTCTCAAAAAATCCGTCCATACTAAAAGCGATATTGAGATCGAACGTGACTGCTACCGCCATCTATCCGAAAAACCGGCAAGCACGAACTGCTTCGCGATGTTCGCGACACTCCCGCCCCTTAAGAAAAATAAAATTATAGGAACATTGAAATCAGATCAGTTTAATCAGTATCAGTAAACAATTGAATCAATAAATATGTAATGTGAACTCTATTGTGAATAGCCACAGATAAGCAATGCGCATGTGCGAGCCATAGGACTAGGTATGATGTTTGACCTTAGAAGATTGTATCACTCTTGCGCTTTGCGCCCGGTTAGCTCCAGTGACAGTTTGAGATTTGCGGAGCTAACATTATCATAAAATGGATTCGAAACACCATTTTGTGTCATGAATAGTTGCAATAATTAAAGAAAATGCGGGATGGTAACATATCTTCTTCTAAGTCGTGCACTCTTGGCAGAGTGGTCGTGGTCATGTCTCGGTCGAGTCCTTTGCCACCACTTCCCTGGTGATGCGACGCCATGTAGCTCTATGAGATGTACGATTCAGAGGCGAATTCTACGAAACTCGTGTCATGTTTCTAGGTCCTATTTTCGGTTTAGGCTGAGGGTGGTCTATCAGTTTCAAAGTATCATGACAAAAGTTCCACAAATACTCGTTATTAATATTACTGCTGATTAATTATGATTATCAGATTCGTGATTATTCAGATTATCTCATCGAAATATCTATAAAAGTATCGACCTGTGCCCCAACGCTATTAGCACAGATATCTGACAGCTAAGATAATTATTTGTCAAATATTCTGACACGGTCGATTCCTATACAAACCATAGACAAGCGCGCCTCTATCCTAAGAGCAACTAACGCACTAAAGAGGTTGGTGCTCTGTGTGAATAACAATGTAGCTGAGCTGTCCATTCTCGAACCTTTTTTCTTGCCCTTTCCGCTGAGAGTAGGGATGGCCTTGTGAAACTGAGACAAGCTATCGCGTCCCTCTGAGACTGGTCTTAGCGAATACCGATGGCTGTGCTGATCTGATCAAAGTAGGATCCCTAGACTGGTCTGAGCGTTCATCAGTGCCTGTGTTGAGCTGATTACAAGCAGGACCCGTAAACTGTTCTGAGCGTTTACTGAGGTCTGGGCTGAGCTGAGTAGGATCAAACTATTCTGAGCGTTTACTGAGGTCTGGGCTGAGCTGAGTAGGATCAAACTGTTCTGAGCGTTCACTGAGGTCTGGGCTGAGCTGAGTAGGATTAAATTGTTCTGAGCGTTTACTAAGGTTACACTGACTGAGGTCTGAGCTGAGCTGAGCAGGATCACCGTCGCGGTTTAGTAAATTAGAAGTAACCTGTGTGGACTGTTAGGATTCTTGTAAACTAATCGGTATATTTCTAGGATGAACCATTTACTAATGTTAGGATTTATACTTTACGTTAAAACCTGTCCCTTGTACGTCAACATTCATATAACTAAGCAATGTGATGATTCTTCAATTTAATCTTTTATAAGTTAACCAAATTAGCATCTATCAATCATAGTGCTATATCAAATATCAACCCGTTCAGAATATCTAGTTCTTCAAAGAACAATTTTAAGAGGAATTAGTAATACTCTATTAATTACTACTATAACAGCTAGGCTTAGCTTTCAAGGATTCAATGTACCACAACAAATGTACTTCGGTATTAAACGCGGAATGTCTAAAACTTTAAATGCATTATCCTTTAACTCTTTTGACTTCACAGTCTTAATTTCTGGCATAATGTTTTATGTACTTGCTAATGCCAAAATGTACAATGTCCTCTTTTAAATGTACCTATTGTCTGTACTTTAACTACGACTTTATTCTTATTGTACTGGTTCTTACAACTGGATGGCTATCTATATATAATACTGTCGAGATCATCTGTTTGTTACTGGTATGTGCTCGACAGCCCTCCCCAATAAACGAATAAAAAGGGCCGTTTACGTAAATTTCAAGTCATACTCTAATAATTTACAATGATAATGGGAAGGGTTCTGATAGTTGTACATAACCTGGATATAACCAAGACCAAAGTGTTATTGAACTCTGAACTATAAACAATTAATTTCGATTGTTTTTCTAGCGTGGTATCAAAAACTCGCTTGTTTAACCAAGTTACATCCCCGTAGAGAATCATCCTTCTACATTGTACATACCTACTGCCTGTACTCCGTTTACATATACAATGTGAAGGTATTCAAAGTTCAGTAACTAATTCACGACTTCTTTTAACTCAACAAGCGAAGTACGATCATACCTAGTACCCGTGGGATACCACTAGACTGGGCTGAACAAGGTATGGGATCAAAACCCTACATATCATTTAGCAACCATATCGTCAGTTGAAAAAAGGTGATTTTTTTTCAAACCATTTTTGTAGTCAAACACTGTAGTACGTATATCGTAAGCGTGAGCTGAGACTATGATATTTGAATTCGTTTTTATGGCCAAGAACTTATCCACCGCTAACAAAGTAGTTTTTCAATTATTTTGGTAGGTACTTATTTTGTGACACCATTATTATGTGTGCGTTTTTATTATAACTGTGGTCCAATTTATTTCCAATATCAACTACTTCTCGACACTAAATTTCATACACATACCGTAAATATCCGTTTGTATGTTGGTACATACACCTACTTATTATTGTACCTTTATAGAATCAATCAATATACGTGGGTATTTAGAGTCGCACGGTGTTTTCCTAAAAACACTTTCAAGAATTAATTTATGATTGATTTTAATAGTATTTAAGTACCTATCCTATATTCATACATTTTCACGCGGCTACCTGCATTATCAGACTATCACACCTTTATGATCATCTTTATTTATTAAACGTTGCTTGCAACTGAGATATATACATCTACCACTGAGTAGGCTTGACGGACTGATTATTATTATTTATAAGCAGGCAGGCAGTTGTACAACTGATTTTGCCTGTATCCAGTTAACACGACAAATGATCAATGGCGAGTAATATATAAGTGCTTATCTAATCTGTTTTTGAATTGGTTGACATTTTGAGCTGATACCACATCCTCTGGTACTTTATTCCAGGCCCATACCACTCGGTTGCTCAGGAAGTGTCTTTATGGGTTACTGTGGGACCTTTGGCTGTCTAATTTCAAGTGATGGCCTCTCAGACGGGTGCTGTTATTGCGCTTGAACATCTTGCGAAATTCTTTGAGGTCATAGTGCCAGGATAATATATCTATTACCCCCACGAAACCACATTTTAAGTTCAACACCAAGTATATTGAACTAATCCCTTTCGTGCGTGCCCTTGAATCATCATTGATTATCTAAATACCAAAACCCTGTTCGTTATGATGTTATGAAAATGAAAGGAAAACGTTCGAACATGAGATGTACTTTATAGGCGTTCTAATTACCGGTTACTCAAAATAGTAATATTTTGAAGTGACAGACTAAATCACTACTCGCGTGACCAACTTAGAATGATCTTTGTTAGGATAGATAGTTTCGATAAGTTTCGTACCTACCCTTTTATATTTTGATAGTCTGAGCGTCTTTTCTATGGACTACGGTCATCACCATTTTATTAACCAACATCCTTACGGTGTTACAAGGTGGTATGCATCCTGGCATATAGTAGGTGGATTTAAAATGTTTTTCTATTATTCAAAGAATTTAACCTACGGTCACACGTTCAAACACAAGACTAGATTTTATTTTATTTTAACGATTTAATTTCAATAGGTATTTTTGTATTATATATATTTCGAATACCTCTTCTCCCTCTTCTACTCGCGTTGTGGTAAATGGAGACAAGTAACAGTATACATACTATTCATATTTAATTTCTGAATATTACGTATCAAGGTCAAACCAGATTGTCACAATGACCTGCCCTTTCTGAGTTACGCAGAAAATATAATCTTACTTAATTATAAAATATCTTTCCAGCCAACACTTCACTTCAATATGAACTATGCTTGTTGCTATGATGGGAAATAACGAATCGTCCGTAGTTAAACTCTTGTTATGTATTTGCATTTACACTATCCGCTAATAATTTGTCTATATCACGGTATTTATTAACTACTTCTTGCTTTCCAAACGTCATTTAAGTACAAACTTAAATATATAACATATTTAGTTTAAGGTTTTCACCGCAAACAGATAGTCAAACACGATTGGCAACTCTGTTTAAATGACATACGTTAGCATTATACAAATTTTCACAAAGTGGCCAATTTAAAGCTTATTATTGCTACCCCAAGGTTGTCTGGAAGAGATCGCTCTCTAGCGATATGACCGCCTGTTGACTGCCTCTACTTTTAATCTGTGTACTGTACCTACAGTTCTATTTTATTGAGGTGTGCAATAAAGAATATTTGTATTTGTATTATTGGTTTAAGCACTCGTACTTGTGCCTCATCATCATCATTTCAGCTGAAAGACGTTCAATGCTGGATAAAAGCCTCCCCAAGGATCTCCACAACGAACGGTCATTCGCCGCCCTTAACCAGCTATTTCCCGCGTCTCAAACCAGATCGTCGGTCCACCTAGTCTGGGGCTTCCCACACTGCGTATTCCGGTACGCGGTTACCACTCAAGAACCTTTCTGCCCCATCGGCCATTGGTTCTGCAAGCAATGTGGCCCGCCCACTGCCACTTAAGTCTGGCAACTCTCTGAGCTAAGTCTGAGCTGTGTGTACTTGTGCCTACATGTAGCCATATACTAGTAGGTACCCGAACGATTTTTAGTAAATGTCAAAACACTCTCTGAGTTGTGTTTACATGTAGCCATATAGGTACTAACAGTAGGTACCCGAACGATTTTTAGTAAATGTCAAAACACTCGAAACATTGATTATCAGTTACCGAAGTTAATGGTAGTTATTAGGACATCTCTAACCATGTTCTTTTAACTTAAATCGTTTATAACAAAACCAAATGAATCATCAACTGGTTAATATTTGGTTCTCAGTTAAGTTTTCTAAAACCAACGGGAGATAACGAACAAAGTCTTTAAATTTACCCGTATCATATCATGCACCTACTCGTATAGGCACGGATCTTACATTGAGATTTAACTTGTGAGCACCTTGTAAATGTATCATGAAATATTTTAACTTCTACAAACTTATATTTGCAGATTTATACAAATATGGATAAAATGCTTCAATTACACAAAATCATGGTATAAATTATGCCATGTAGGTAAAGTACCCCAAATCAAATAGAATGAGAAAGTGGGTAGAACGTAAGATTTGCGTATTTGTTTACGTCGCATTACCTCAACTTATGATAACCTATTATTCGTCACATTTAATGTTCTTTGTTTAGTTTTAACTTTATTATTTATGTTTCATCTTTATTCAAGATATTTATATTTTAAGTAAAGCATAAAAAACATGTGCTACATGCACTGCGTACACTATGTTAAGAGTAATTTCAGTTACATCAAGTCAAGAACTGGACCGTTTCGTAAATACACTGAATTTCGGTTTATGTAAGGTTCCTTGCAATAGGTGCACTGATAAGTAAGACACATGGTGGAATATATGTCCATTTGTACACATGTGGGACATATCAAGCACTCGTATGAGATGAGCGTATTAACCACTAAGTTATGTTACACTACAATAAATATTTCCAAATGATCATTACTCAAATATAGTATTCCATAAAGTCAATACGAACTACGAAACTTGAATTTGGAAACCATTGACATAAAAATTTATTTTTGTTACTCTGTTGTTTTGTTTTATGTCTATCCTTCTTAACTAAGTTTAATTTATCACATGATTATTTCGTGTCAAGGAAACACAACAAAATAAAACATCAATGACAACGACTTTTAAGTTTCCAATTAACCATTTGATTCTAAATGCAGGCCTGTATTTCTTTTAGTAAAGGTATTGTTTGGCAATTACCTAACCGGCTCAAAAAGAAGACAATATACTTCTTCTTATGCGTGTTTATGCGTGACGCATCACATTTGTAGTTCAAACCTGATGTATAGCATTTAAGTAAATCATTTGTCGTGCAATGCACTTTATACATACAGTAGGTATCTTCTAAATATATAAAAGAAGAAACTGACTGACTGACTGACTGACTGACTGATTGACTGATTGACTGACTGACTGACTGACTGACATATCAACGCACAGCCCTAACCACTGGTTCTAGAGATTCCAAATTTGGCATGTAGGTTCCTTATAAGGTCTAGGGATGCACTAAGAAAGGATTTTTCAAAATTCACTCCCTAAGGGGGTAAAATGGGGGTCCAAAGTTTGTATGGTGAATCAAGACTTGTTAGACTATTTTAATCGAAACTTCACAGGAGCATTCCTAACGATAAATGAGTAAACACGTGTTTCAGGTTTTTTGAAAATTTAACCCCCAAAAGGGGCAAATGTGGTCACAAAGTCTGAAAATCAACATGGGTAATTATCCTTTTGAGTACTTATAGTACGCGGGCGAAGCCGTGGGAAAAGGCTAGTGCCAAATAAATGGAGAGTCGACGAGACTCGAACTTAACTCAAATTAAACTCTGCTTTATCTATATATTTTTAATACCACGACGGTAGCAACGAAGCATACTGTCCGCCTGATGTTAAGCAGTTACGTACACGTTAAAAGCATAAATACAATTCGATAGGTTTTTGATTAGTTTTTAGCATCATACACTGTAATGACAAGTAAATGTGCATACTATTTCTCTTAGCATCGTCTCGGTGTTCATAGAGTAAGGTGTTCTAATCTAGGGTCACTAATTCTTATTTTATCGCATCAAAGATGAAGATTACAATTTACAGTAGACACGGAGTTATGACAGATGCGTTATTTATTTTAAATCTTTCATCCGCCTAAATTCAAGACATCCTTTATTTGCCGATATCATTTTCAATGGTGTTAACAACGTAT
Organism: Pammene aurita; assembly: GCA_947086415.1. Lineage (NCBI taxonomy): Eukaryota > Metazoa > Arthropoda > Insecta > Lepidoptera > Tortricidae > Pammene > Pammene aurita. The sequence continues at coordinate 28,022,445 of OX352306.1, forward strand.
AACGTATCTGATCCCTACAGGAGCACACATGCCTACTACGAGGTCAATTTGTACTCTTACGAACAATAATAAAACGGATTATGAGTCTGATTTCTATTCACTTATGTACATTTTATAATTATCGTTTTTTCACAATAATTTCTCACGATTGCGATAATGATTGACGTTTTCCTTGTGATTTGTGCTTATCTTAACTAACAGCGCCCAGTCCAATGAAAGGAAAACGACTGCACCCATGCTCAATATACTTTTGAGTTAGCCTTCTCTTCAAACTTAATATTACTAGTTTAACCATAGTAGCGTTCCGTGGATACTTTTAAGGAGCTCATACCGATGACGTTAGTCATTTTTATCTCACAAACTCGAAGCCGTCCTATAATGGTTATTTATCTCCGCCAAAGTAAAATAAATATCTCAGTTTTGCCATAGTAATTTGGTTTATTGTCTTATCATTACTATAAGGCCACGGACTATCTTTGGAATGTTACACCAGAGAAATGGACTTCAAATATTGATAAGATTTGTTTAACGAGCCAACTTCGAAATTATACGTCTGAATTACGCTCAATTTTTTTTTTACGATACAGTTTGAAGCTAAACTCGAACAAGAATGTCTTTAGATTCACCATGTAATTGCCCGTTGCTTATTTCTCAAAACTTTCAAGTAAATTCTAAGGCAATTTGGAAAATATCATTTAAACACGAATGACTCTTCAAACTTTCGTCTTAACTACATGTTTTATTATGTACAAAGTTACTAGAACTATATTTACACTACAACATGAAACAGTAATTACGGCCGCTGACTGAGACGACGCTACCATGAATGTTTCCTATAGCCTGAACTTGGGCTGAAGTAAATGCTTGCTTGCTTATTTGACTCTGTTTTGCCTTTAATTTTCTCAACAATCTTAAAACTGAAACTGACCTTTCGGTTGATACGTTTATGTATTATATTGTGTAGCTATACCCGACAAGTATCAACCGACACAGTGCTACTTTCAATTTAGCTGACTTAAATATGGCACGGATGGATCTAACCAATCCCAGCATCTCCACCATGTCGTCAGCTTCACCATGTTTTTCTGGTATACTGAGCCGATGAGTTTACTGACTAGAGAATACGAATGATGTAAATATGTTAACGGACACGCAGATACTATACGTAGACACGGCCTGGACGTTGATGGTGTGAGCTGACGATATCTCCTTTCATTACTCCTACGTCCTATGAGCCTACCGTGATTATGATTATCCATCTGGTATCTCGGGCTAAATAGTCGCCTCCACCTCCCCTTACAGCGACCCCGTTCCTCACACTATGGTTACCCTGAGTTCATAACCATTGACAACTCACTGGGATCAAAGATCTCTCTGAGCACTGATACACGCTGGTAAATAACACAAGACACATGATCATCATAATAACACAGTAAGAAAGTCCATGAACTGATACGAGTAGAAAGATAAATATTAAAGCGCTCACCATTGATTTGTTCGCGCGCAACCTTCTCTCCTCCCGTCGTCCCTGTATCTACCCTACAACCCCTCTCAAAAAATCCGTCCATACTAAAAGCGATATTGAGATCGAACGTGACTGCTACCGCCATCTATCCGAAAAACCGGCAAGCACGAACTGCTTCGCGATGTTCGCGACAGAGCGCATGGCTAGTTAGCGATTAGGAGGCAATTGTAATTTTCCCAAACGGGTAGGTAGAACAGGGTTGGATTCTGATTAAAACATTTGGATGGATGTACGATTTACAAATATTTAATATATGAAATATATACATATATAATAGATTTTAATAAATATTGGGTATGTTAAAATTATAATCAGACATATAAATAATCAACTATTTTAAAATTGCTTTCTTAACTTTACAACTTAGACTTACTTTTACCTATAGCAAATTATGTACTGAGATTAACTCAATTCAAATATAAATAATATGAATCTACATTATAGTTGTGCTTGTTATGATAATTCAATAGACACAGCCTGGGGTCGTTAAATCGCAAGGTACTAAATCCAATCGAAAGCAGGGAATATCCGGTAAAACGTAGCCAAGTTGCGTAAAAGAGAACCATGAATCGGGAAATAAAACATGTATTGAGCAAGCGAAAGCCAGTCAAACACTAGACTCAAAACTGTCATAACCAAATGTGTCTCAGAAATTGATATCAGACCAGGTAGATTTTTTTATTGGTATCTCGCTCCCTCTTTCATGATTGAGGTTAGGTATAGGTAAGGGAAAATTACGGTAGATAACATTCAGAAATATACAGGTACTTATACCACGTGTTTATCAATTACAACAATGAGAGAACGACCCTGGCGACACATCTGTTATGTCTAAATGAAAGACGTGTGAAGTGTTATTTTTTCCTTTAAAGTATTTTTATTACTATCACATTGTATAAAATTAAGACAGCAATGTTTAAATAATTTATTATTAAGAGAATATAGAGCCTCAGTTAGAGATATGTTTAAGGACATTAATATAATGACAGTGCATAGTCAATATATCTATGAAAATATTGTGTATGTACATAGAAACATTGTTAATTTTAGAAATAACTGTGATATACATAATTTTAATACTAGAAATAAGTATAAACTGGCAGTGCCCACCACTCTAAGGTTTTATAATAACCCAACTAGCAAAACCATGGTCGAGTAAACGTTTCTGCCGCTATATATGCTAATATGATGAAAAGATTAATATGATTATTTGTGTTGACTAATATGTACTATAAATATATATATTTTTATATTCTCTTTATATCTCTCAAATTATGATAAAAAACACAACTATAATGTAGATTCATATTATTTATATTTGAATTGAGTTATTCTCAGTACATAAATTGCTATAGGTTAAAGTAAGTCTAAGCTGTAAAATTAAGAAAGCAATTTTAAAATAGTGGATTATTTATATGTCTGATTATAATTTTAACATACCCAATATTTATTAAAATCTATTATATATGTATAGGTATATATTTCATATATTAAATATTTGTAAATCGTACATCCACCCAAATGTTTTAATCAGAATCCAACCCTGTTTTACCTGCCCGTTCGGGAAAATTACAATTGCCTCCTTATCGCTAACTAGCCGTGCGCTCGGAATACCAGTGCAAGCGCGATCACCAATTACGCACGTTTGTTTCGGATCTCGGTGTCGAGTTACGCTGGTGCTAGAGCATTTGAATCGCTTGTATTGGGTGCAACCGTATAGAACTTAGAGCTTTTTTCGTATTAGTTCATATTGAATCTTATTGCGTGGTCCATATAGTAGAAATTCAATAAACGCTAACACGTGGCTAAACCATTTTTTTCATAGTGGCACGCGCCCCTGCGGTTTACACACAAAAGATAAGACATTAAGTGGATGAGTTCAGTTCAAATTGTTCAGAGTATACGTATGGGGGAAGTACCCTAATAAAACTTTATTACCACTTTGTCGGCGTGATTGATATACATATTAGTACCAAGTTTCAGCTTTCTAGTGCTAACGGTCACTGAGATTATCCGCGGACGGACGGACGGACGGGCAGACATGGCGAAACTATAAGGGTTCCTAGTTGACTACGGAACCCTAAAAAACATACAAGCCGAATTGAGAACCTCCTCTTTTCAAATTTTGAAGTCGGTTAAAAACAAAGTCCAAGTTGGATCACTTCGGGTTGTACTTCCGGTTGCCTCGCGGACACTGCAACTGCGCGTCTTTGCTCTGAATAATGCTAACTAGCGCGGAATTCGGCCATGTTGAGTTTTGTAAGGCCTTTATTACAAAAAAATAAGGAAAGGAGAAAATATTATAATAAATATAAGGTAGAAGGCAGCAGGCTCACTACCGGCGATTAGCGAGAACTAGTAGCAATAAAAGAAAAACCTTTCCAGCCTTTAGTGTAAATAGCGAGCGATTAACATAATGCATCTCTTTTATTCACACGAGCTCACAAACACCACAGACATACTGAAATACGGATCATTTGCTATAAAATAATAATTGAAAAAGCCATTTTCTCGCTGCCAGTCAGACGAATGCCTTAGGCGTCATCTATAGAGATTCAGAAACAGTCCCAAAATAGTAAATATACTAGTAATAGGAGCTAGCAGGCAAAGTTTCAACTAGAGACCAGTAAATAATACAGACTGGCCATTGAAATTTTCACAACTTTTACCTTAGTCCGTAATTTAAAATAAATACATAAAAAAAATACACAAATCGAACTAGTGCCACAGTAACTTCAAAAAGGGTCGTAAGTGTGTGTATGTGGATATTTACCTACCCTATATACCCATAAAAGGAAACACATCGAAGACTCACAGCATGCAAAGTCTCAGTTTACATTTAAAGTTCACATTTCTATGGCGACAACATTGCAGTGCTATGTTGTTGTTGACTGGATTGCTACGGGAAATGTCAGATCAATGCAGAAAAATAAATATTATGGGACAATCTTACACAAATCAACCTAGTCCCACAGGAAGCTCAATAAGGCTTGTGTTGTGGGTACTAGACGACGATTAATACATATAATAGCTATCTATTAATAAATAGTTAAATGTACAGAAGACAGTGGCTATGAACACATATCCGTAATGAACACATAAATAAATGCAGGATTTGATCAAGGGAGCCTATTGTGGGGATCCTGCATTTTCGCCGAATAACGTTTCCCAAACTGTTTCATTTGCCAACTGTGTCATTTGGCATACTGCATTTTTTTCTGAAACTGTAAACTATTCAGGGTGTTTTATAATCATCGTGTAGTACCATATAGGTTAGGTTAGGTTTGTTTTATAACAATCCTGAAATTGTTATAGTTTCAGAAAAAAATGCAGTATGCCAAATGACAGAGTTGGTAAATGAAACAGTTTGGGAAACGTTATTCGGCGAAATGGCAGAGAACCCTATTTAGGGGATCCTGCCTTTTCGCCGAAAAACGTTTCTCAAACTGTTTAATTTGCCAACTGTGTCATTTGGTATAAGTACTGCATTTTTTTCTGAAACTAGAAGAATTTCAGGATTGTTAAAAAACCCTAGTGACTTTGCCTATAAAGCAGGAGATCCCTTGAACAAAGCCTGGTTAGGGCATTTATTTATGGTAATCCTGAAATTCTACGTACAACGTATGTCTCTCAAGCTGTTTTGATATGTCTTCTTATAGAACTACGCATTATTGTGTATCTTTAAGATATAATATTACTGTATTACTGTTTTGAAAAAATAAGTCCCGCCGAGTTTCCTGCCGGTCATAAATAATACTTCTCGGGTCAGAGGTGTAGGGTTAGAACCGGTGGTTGTTTTTTTTTCTCTCTGACGTTTATAAGTGCATTGTAATGTGCCTAAATTGAAAAATAAATATCTTTTATCTTTTTTTATCTTATAGTTTCAGAAAATAATGCAGTATGCCAAATGACACAGTTGGCAAATGAAACAGTTTGGAAAACGTTATTCGGCGAAAAGGCAGGATATCCAAAATAGGCTAATGGCAATGAGTTTTATTGGAGCCCTGCCACTGATCTCCAGTCAAAGCCAAACGTGCAGTCCTTATTACTCACTGGTCTTCGGCCCCAACTTTGCTCCTCCCGACTTACTTCAACTTTGCCAGAACATGACACTTTAGTAACTTACTTTCGCGGAATTAGTTGTAAATAAGATTACCCAGCTGTTGTCAGTTGGTTCAAAATTACGAGGTTGTTCTTTGGAAACTAAATGTAACTGATACAATTACTGACAAACTTGGCTACATGCTTGGTAATTAAGAGTCCGGTAAAGTTTTTTTTTTCGATTCCGCTCAACTTTTCGATACTATTTTACTACTATTAGTTTGTACTCGTATACATATATAGAAAGGTAATTTCTTTTGAAACTGCATAAGTGTAACACTTTTTTGTCTTACTTAAAAAATCACACCACAAATTTGCACGAATCAACGTCCGACTAAACAAGCTCTGCAAGAATTGAGTTTTATATATGTGTACGAAAAGCATTTTGTTGCAACAACAAGTCTTCAATTTATCTTAAATATCAAATATAATTCATGTGCGTTATTTCATTATTAACGTTTTTCGTTTTCAAATCGTTATCGGACTCTTAACGATCAAGAGTATTTTTTTATAAAAATGTGCCATCCTTTATACGTAGAATGAAGCAAAAAAGAGTGTCCAAAAATTAAACATATTTAAGACAATACCACTAGACGACGCTAGATGTTAAAATTAGAATATGGCAGCCGCTAGGCGGGCTCTCTGTGTGTAGCGGATGTCCGTTACAATGCGGGAAAACGCTGAAATCGGCCATGAGCGTAGCGTGTAACGAACAGCGGGTCGGTTAGTGTTATGAATGTTAAGAGTAGAAATAACATAAAATTCACAGCAAGATTTACAACTGAATAAGTGTCTTTATAGGGTTCCGTACCCAAAGGGTAAAAACGGGTTCCTAATGTCCCTATTACTAAGACTCCGCTGTGCGTCTGTCTGTCTCTCCGTCTGTCACCAGGCTGTATCTCATGAAGTTGAAATTTTTACAGGTAATGTATTTCTATTGCCGCTATAACAACAAAAAGTAAAAAACAGAATAAAATAAATATTTAACGGGGCCCCCAAATAACAGACTTGATTTATTTGCCGTTTTTATCTGTCACCAGGCTGTATCTTATGAACCGTGATGTTTAGACAGTTGAAAATTTCACAGATGATGTATTTCTATTGCTGCTATAACAACAAATACTAAAAAACATAATAAAATAAATATTTAAGGGGGCTCCCATACAACAGACATGATTCTTTTGCCGTTTTATAGATTATGGTACGGAACCCTTCGTGCGCGAGTCCTACTCGCACTTGGCCGGTTTTTTTAATTTTTACAAAACTAATAACCGAACAATGCTTAGTTGAGTTTTATTTCCAGTCACGAAAGCGAATAGGTAATTAAAAGAACGTCTTCAAACAAATTTACCTGTCGAGCTCACAAGCAACAAATAAATTCGCGACAATTCGACCACAAACTTGATTACTGCATAAACTGCAACGTGCAAGGGAAAATGAGCTTTAAGTCGACGGCGTAAGTATCACAGACAGGTAAATTGAAGTACTCGTACTTAGCTGTAGACATATGGGTTAGCAGACGTGATGTCCGCTCCTGGACTTTGTGGTTTAAGGCGCGGTTCGGAAAGAGCTGTTTTATTGGGTTAGATTTTAAGTGATTGTGAATATTAAGAGTACCTAATGATATTTACCTACTATTTTATTTATCGTATGGCTACATGTCACTGGATATACCTAGATAGCATTTCTTCCCTGGGGTAGTAGTAGTGGGAAAGCAGATGATAATGTCAATCCAATGAGTGCTGCGAGGTCCAGATGGGAACTATCCCATCACTAGCAACAGCCAAGTTTGTTACTTTTTTAGCACCACCCAGGGATCACGTGTAGGGTTGTCTAAGGTGTTTCCTCCGGACGCAGAGGAACATTGATCCCCAATTTACTATGGATGGGTTATAGATTATATTCTAACGAAATGGGCACCAAAAAATACTTCTGAAGTATTTCATATTAACCTATCAATGATTCTGTTACGTTTATCTATTTTGACTATCATTACAACATGTTTGTCTCTCTCGTTGTCAGAAAATTACAGTTTGTCTCTATCTCACACGGGTAACGGGAGCTCAATAGCACGTCCGCATCTCTCGCTTGCCGTTGTGCGCGACTAGAGACAATTGTTTGAATTCACTCATTTAAAGTGAGCGTCACCTTTGGAGCGTGCATCACCCATATGTCATCTATATTATAAATGCCTTTGTCCTGACTGACTGACCGACTGACTGACTGACTGACTGACTGTCTGACTGACTGACTGACTGATTCACGCAGAGCCGAAACTACTGAAGCTAGAAAGTTGAAAATTTCAGGTCTGGTTACATTTATAACGTGTACAAGTAATAAGATGCGATTTTGAAAAATTCAACCCCTAAAGGGGTAAAAAGGGGGTTGAAAGTTTGTATGGATGGAGCTTAAATATTAAGGTTAGAGATTTGAAACTTCGTCCAATTACTGATAATTAAAAAAAAACAGTGATTTCAGCGTTTTTCAAAATTCAACCTCTAACGGGGTTAAAAAAGGGTTGAAAGTTTGTATAGAGATTTTTTTTGTGACAGACCTGAATTTTCATTTGCAGGCTAAGAACTTAAAAGCAAAAAAACTAATTTCAGCGTTTTTAAAATTTCCGCCCCAGAGGAGTTGAAACGGGGTTGAAAAGTTGGTATTAAGGCGAGGCCGTAACAACTGAAGCTAGAAAGTTGTAATTTGTAGGTCGGGTTACATTTATAACGTGTTCAAATAATATGAAGCTATTTTGAAAGATTCATCCCCTAAGGGGGTAAAAAAGGGGTTGAAAGTTTGTATGGATGGGGCTTAAAATTTAAGGTTAGAGGTTTGAAACTTTGTACGCTTACTGATAATTAAAAAATAATAAAAATAATTTCAGCGTATTTTGAAACTGAACCTCTAACCGGGTAAAAAGGGGTTGAAAGTTTGTATAGAGTTATTAGATTGCCGAGCGGACCCCACGCTCAATAGAGCAAAAAAAGCTGGGACAAACGCTAGGAAGAAGAAGACCTGAAACTTCGTACGTTCGCTGGTATTTAAAAAATAATAAAAGTAATTTCAGCGTTTTGGATAATTCCACCCCTGAGAGAGTTAAATAGGGGTGCAAAGTTTGTATGCGGGAAACTTCTTTCTTCGAGGTAGAGACATCAAACTTTGTAGGAATATTACTTATTAGAGTACAAAAAAGTACTTTCAGCGTTTAAGATAATTTCAACCCCCAGGGGGTTTAAAAGGGGTGCAAATTTTGTATTGGGGAAATGTTTTTTTTTGAGCTAGAAACTTTTAACTTGTAGGAAAATTACTTATTCAAATACAATAAAAGTACTTTTAGCGTTTTGGATTATATTACCCACGAAGGGGTTAAAAAGGTGTGCAAAGTTTGTATGGGGGAAATTATTATTTTTGAGCTAGACTTTTAACTTTGTAGTAAGATTACTCATTAAAATACAATAGAAGTACTTTCAGCGTTTTGCAACTCCTGAGAGGGTTAAATAGGAGTGCTAACTTTTTATGGCGGAAATTTCTTTTTTTAAACTAGAGACCTTAAAATCTGTGGGATAATTACTTATTTTGGAAAATTCCACCCCTGAGGGGGTTAAATAGGGGTGCTAAGTTTGCATGAGGGATATAACTTTTTTGAGCTAGAGGCTTTTACATTTTTGGGAAGATAACTTATTAAAATACAATAAAAGTCCTTTCAGCGTTATGGAAAATTCTACCCCTGAGGGCGTTAAATAGGGGTGCGAAGGTGCTATTATACGCGGACGAAGTCGCGGGACGGAAATCTAGTTATTAAAATATCATAGCGAGTACCTAATTTATTGAATCAAGCGTTGTATTGCGGAAGTCCATACTATTAACGACAATATCGATATTCCATCCACGGCATCCAATTCCATATTATTAACGAAAATATTCTTCTTCTTCTTCTACCTAGCGTTATCCCGGCTATTGCCAGGGTACGCTTTCCTGCTCGCTTTCCTCCACTTTGCGCGGTCTTGGGCGTCTTCTTTTACGAGCCCGTTTTCGCTCATGTCGGCCTCCACGACTTTCAGCCATCGCTTCTTTGGTCTTCCGCGACCGCGTCGAGGGCCGTCCAGGGCTAGATCAAGGCATATGATCCCTATGTAGTCTGGTGGCCTGCGAGAGATGTGACCGAACCAACGAAGGCGACATTCTTGGAGCTTCTCCTCTACGTCACGAACTGCGCGGCTGCCGCGGATGTACTCATTACGAATGCGATCACCACGTGTAACGCCGCACATCCACCCACACATTAACGATAATATTATTAATAATATAATTGCTCTTCTACGGTGCGTGCTAGTCGATTAGTGCCAACCCCTTATACTTACTTTACTTGCAAAAAACAACAATAAAAGGTTAAAAATATTTTTACAAAAAAAAAAATTATTCGTTAGTCACATTAAGTTAAAAATTATCAAAAAATATTAGCAACGTATTTCTCTTTTCAATCAACCAAAAAATGACAACGATAAAACCCGGAAAAGTATGGCATTGGGGGCTCGTGACGTCACTTCAACAGGTTTTATACTGATCTCCTAGCATGTACCGCGTGGAAGAAGAATTATATAATTAATAGTATTATCGTTCGCCGTTTCCACACCGCGCCTTAACGCCTTTAGTGCGGTTCGCCACTAACGTCAGCAAAATTAACGTCTCTCTGCGACGAGGCTCTGAATGTTGCATTTACCCCTTAACGCATACTAATAGCAACATGTGTGCGCACTATGTTGATGGTGACCTGCATTCACTGCAGGCTGACATCAAATCAACATCACATCACACAATTTAATGTTTAGGCACAGAATAAATAATAGTATTTCATACAGAATGGCCACGCTACGCACCACCCCGATCGGAATTACTTCACTCCGCGGCGGCCGATTGGTAGGGAACTAGTAGGCTAATTCGTCAGGTTGTCAGCGCATCGATAAAAAGCAAAATGGCGGGGTATTGTCAATCGTCATTTACGCCAGCGCAAACAGCGCCCTAAGACGCACGCACACACTGAAGCCTGTACAGATGTGCCGTGCACACAAAGGCGCTCAAACGAGTTTTGTAGTATGACGTGTCCACCCTGTGGTTTAGGTAAACAACTACCGTTTGTCGCGAAAGATTTGTGTCCTAAGAAAAGTCATCTACCTATAATATACTCCTAGCTTTAAACTATAGGCAGGTAGAAAATATTTATATTAATATCATGCAGGCTTCAAAACTAAAACCCTTAAAAGGAGACAAGTAGCTCGTTTTCAAAGAAAATTCAAGTAAATGATGAACCAAAAAGCAAAGACAACGCAAGCTCCTACCGGCAAACGCTCGAGATCTTATTAAAAATAAAGTCAGGGCAAATTGAGCCAATCAGATCAAGGTGTTCCTATCTCAGTGGAGCGTAGGCGAGTGTTCGCTTCAACCGACCAGGGGGGCGATTTTTGACATTCGGATGCAATTTAGGCCGAAAAGAAACTCAGACAAAGCTTTATCACCATTATTTTTGCGTAAATTTAGTAGAATAAACAACAACGATTTCAAATTACTATTGCTCATATTTCTAAAATACTATTTTCCAAAATTGCCCCCCCCCCCCCCCCATTATATGAGAAGCGCGCGTGAACTGCAATCTAGTCCTTTGAAATCGCTGACCGCGTCGCTCTGTAGGTGTTGCATCGCCTCCGCGCTATGTAATTAGGAACATGCATGATTTTTTTGGAACACGTCATTCGATTATATTTCCCTGTAGATTCAAATGTCTCTAGTAAACCTACTATCTATGATAGCCCTGAAACGTCAAAAATGTGAAAATATGTTAGGCGTCTGCGCCGCGCGTCAAAACGCCCCATACAAAACGCGTGAGGTTTTTGACGTCACCGACCACGAAGTTGCAGAAAACTGTTTGGAAGGAACAAGTTTTTGGAAGACTTTTGTAATTTTAGGCACGAAAAAATGCGTTTAGCTATATAGTTGTCATACATTTTTTTCTTGTTAGAACTTAAGTAATCGAACTGAAGTTTCGAAAATACATTTGAGGTATAAAAAAAATGACTTAAGTTTTACGTTTTTAAACCGCAATATCTTTAAAAAACTGTTAAAAATTATCACGGATATCCACTTATTTATATTAATTTGGGGTTGTTAAACGTGTTTATGGAACAAATTCAATTAAATATTTTTCACGCATGTTCTCTATTGGTCTCGTCGCATCGCGAATCGCGCACTGCTGCCGCTGATCGCTCGTCAAATTCACGCGGAGCTTGTGGCATGCTTAGCGCGTCGCAAGGCTTTTGTTTTCACAGCGTTTCGCTGATCGCGCAAAGTCGTGGCCAGGCCGTTAGTAAAACGATAGATGGCGAGGTTGCGTATGCCTGAATTACAGGAATGCGATTTTGTATCAAACATTGCAGTCCAGGTAACGATGGTTTTTGCTTTAGTCACAGTTACACTGGTGTCTCAGAGACGAATGCTGAGTAAGCTATGAAGATAGCTACAGGAAAGGCTGCGTCAGCAGATTCAGAGCACCCTGTAGCCACGAGTGCGGCTCAATATCTATCTCAATATCTTGTTTACTTGATAGAGATTGGGTTTCAGTGATAATACCGCCTTTTGGGTTCTAGCTTAAAATATTGCTCAAACAGTTTTGTATTTTTAAACTAAGTTTTCCGCACGTTAAGGGGCTGACAACAGCTAAATTCCCTCCCTATCTTTTTCAGCGCGAGTGAAAGAGAAACACTGTGTTACGATTAGTATGGGAGCTCATTGCAAATTTTGCAAAATGATGAATTAAAAAAAAACTACGCATTAATTGAGAAATATAAAACAACGAAGTTTTTAGTATTAGTGCGGTGGAATTTTTTCCTTAGTTACAGACGTATAAGTCAAGAAACTAAAGACATACATAATAAACAGTCGTTTAAAGCAAATTTTAAGATGTAAATTTGGAATTATTTTCTATCGAGCCGATTTCATCCAATCGTGTATCGGAATCAACGAAGTTCTTCCAAATATAACGAGTAATAACATATATTTTTTTTACTTTCTCAAATCAAGGAGTTATAGTTAAAACACTGTTTGAGTAAAGTCAATTTGAAGGTCATCGGGTGTTGTCAGCCTCTTAAACACCGACTAAAAAGCGACTTTTTCAGCAACTGCTAAAACAGTTGTTAGCCCCTTATGCATAAACATTCTAGAAGCCTCATTTAACTAATAGTCGTTTGGCCTCGTCTGTCACTTTGACAGTAGCGTTTGTTAGAAACAGACCAAACACAAGTTCACTAAATAAATGAGGCCTGTTAAGACGTTTTTTAATATGGGGTTAATATTTAAAAAGTAAGAAGCTAGTATTTTTTTGTGGCAGGAAGAAAAAAAGTCACTAATTTACAAAATCACTGTCCATTGCAATAATCGTTCGTTTTCTTAAAAATAAAACGTTTTTTTAACTACCCTCAGAACCCAAGCATTTTGTAATTAGCCAAAACAAATAGGCTAGCGGCTGACGGTTAATTTCCCATTCCCTGTTAACATAATCGTCAAAGTAATTTAGCTCACGGTTTCTTCGACTTAGTTTTGAAAATTAAAAAGAATTTTCACGGGTGCCCGGGCCCGAATTGAAATTACGTCGGGGTGGAGAAGAAAACATAAATAAAATGGTGAATTAAGGTTAGAAATGATTTGTTGCCGCAGACAAACTTAATTAGTGCTGGGTCAGGTTGTATTGGTCCAGTCACGGAATTTCAATTGTTGAGTCATTTACGGTTCAAGCTAATTATTTTGTTTAATACTTACTGTGCGGTGGGCGGGCCACATTGCTCGCAGAACCGTGTACCGGAAGACGCAGTGTGGGCCCCAGACTAGGTGGACCGACGATCTGGTTAGAGTCGCTGGTTAAGGGCGGCGAATGACCGTTCGTTGTGGAGATCCTTGGGGCAGGCTTTTGCCCAGCAGTGGACGTCTTTTGGATGAATACTTACTCTATGATATAACCAACGCAAAGTGAATCCTAAACGGGTCAATAATTTAAAGTGCCTGATGGAGTACACACAACGTGTTACTTGATCCACGAAAAACCTCAGACACCCCAAACGATTTTTATTATTGCTAATTAATCTAGAGTACTTATTTTTCAATTAGTTAATTATTTCGAAATATATTCGTATCTTTAGTTTTCCTTGCAATTCTATTCAATTGTTAACTCGAGTGTCTCTGTCATGGAAGAACTTCTGTAGCAGCATCGAAACATTAGACCAAGCAAATCGGGTAAGGAAAGCATTACCCCCCAAATCCATGACTCAGCTGGGATCGCTGCGAAAACCCGATGGCACATACACAACCTCCCCTGCAGAGACTCAACACCTCCTGTTAGTAACCCACTTCCCCGGATGTGTAAGTCTCACAGACCAGGAACGGCAGGACGAGGAGGTCTATAACACTACAGACGACAACAGGCAAATGGCGAACAGAATCGTCACCGCTGAAAAGCTCAGCTGGGCCATCAACAGTTTCCATTCCTTCAAGGCGGCTGGCCCGGACGGGATCTTCCCTGGTCTCTTACAGTGGGGCCTAGGACAAATCCTGGAAACCCTGATTGAGATCATGCAGGCCTGTCTGACCTGGAGCTACGTGCCAAGGCTATGGAGGGATGTGAACGTGATATTCATACCTAAACCAGGTAAGAGTGACTATACAGATGCAAAATCCTACAGACCCATCAGTCTCACATCATTCCTGTTGAAGACACTGGAAAAACTGTGCGACAGGGACCTACGGGATCTAACGCTCAGTAACATACCGATGCACGACAACCAACACGCGTACAGCTCAGGTAAATCTACGGAATTGGCTCTTCACATGGTCGTCAGCCGGATCGAGAAGGCCATCGGTGACAAAGAAATGTGCCTCGGCACGTTTATTGACATTGAAGGCGCTTTCGATAAGACCCACTTTGCCAGTATAGGGAATGCCTTAACTAATCACGGCACGGAACCCGGACTGACCAAGTGGATCATGAACATGCTCAACAAAAGGACTATAAGGTATGCAGGTGAGCCGCAGGCCGTAGCGGCGGTGCGAGGATGCCCACAAGGGGGAGTCCTATCACCGCTGTTATGGAACCTAGTAGTTAACAACCTTATAACCAAACTAAACAAGGAACACTTTTATACAATAGGTTATGCTGATGATCTGGCAATATTGATTTCGGGTAAATTCGCCAGTACGGTATGTGACCTGACACAAGCCGCTCTCAGAATCGTGGAGCGCTGGTGTAAGGAATTTGACCTATCAGTAAACCCCACCAAGACAGAAATGGTAATGTTCACCAACAAAAGGGCACTTGGCAGCTTTACCAAACCAAAACTGTTCCAAACTGAGTTACATATGACCAACGAGGTAAAGTACTTAGGACTCACTCTTGACAGTAGACTCCATTGGACCAACCACATCAACAAACGCATAAACAAGGCCGAAGTCGTCTTCTGGCAGTGCAGAAGGATGATTGGCAACAGGTGGGGACTCAACCCAAAAATCACTCTCTGGCTCTACAAGACGATAATTCGGCCTCTATTTTGCTACGGGGCGCTGGTCTGGTGGCCAAGGACGAACCTCGCCACCGTACGAAACAAGCTGCAGAAACTACAGAGGCTCGCATGTGTGGCTACCACAGGATGCTGGAGGACCACTCCGACCGCAGCCTTGGAAGTCATGCTAAACCTTCCACCGCTACACCTCCACATACAGCAGGAGGCTGCCCTGTCAGCGGTAAGGTTGCGAACTCTCAACGTATGGTCTAACTTGAACACTCTGCACACAATATGCCTGGAGAGGGCATACGAAGAACTTCCAGTGCTCAGGGCAGGCACGGATCGGATTCACAAACGCGCTGTCTTTGACAAAAGGTAAAAAATACAGTTACATGAGGACGAAAATCAGGAAGGACTCAACCTCCGGGAATTGAGAATCTTCACTGATGGATCTAAAACAGACATGGGGTCAGGCTGCGGTACATTCTCAGAAGACCTGAACATGTCTATAATCACACCGCTGGGCGCTCACAACTCAGTATTCCAAGCTGAGTGCATGGGCATCATCAATGCGGCTGCCGCCATCACTGCAAGGAAAGTAACAGGAGCCTCCATCCGTATACTCTCTGACAGTAGGGCAGTACTGATGGCTGTAGGAAGTCACATCATTACATCTGGACTAATACATGAATGTCATGAACGACTAATGGAGGTAGGTCAAAACAACAACATTGTCCTTCAATGGATTAAAGGTCACAGCGGATCCCGGGGGAATGACGCAGCAGATGAGCTGGCCAGGCAGGGGTCAGGTGCTGGGTCGATTGGTCCGGAACCCATTCTTCTGACGCCCTTCAGCAAGGTACGCTCGACGTTGCTGGAACGAACCGGGAGACTGCACATAGCACTTTGGCAAAGTCAAGAGGGATGCAGACAGGCTAAACAAGCCATGCCTAGCATTAACAATAGACTCACCAAAACACTTCTCCGTCTCGGCAAAATCCGGTTAAGGATGGTAACTAGTGTGATAACAGGTCATGGACCATTTAACAAACATCTCTTTAACTTAGGTGTTACAGACAGTCAGTCCCCTGTGCCGTGGGTGCATGAAGACTGAAGAAACGGCCTCTCACGTGGTACTGGAGTGCAACGGAGTGGCCCCATACAGGGCAAAACACCTCGGATCCCCGGGTGATCTCCCCGAGGTCCTACTCAACACCAAAGGTTTGATAGGATTCCTCGAGGAGCTGGGCTGGCTGGACTAGCCGTCCTTCCTTCACGCAAAATAGGCGCCAGACGTCGAGTTGCGGAAACCTGCCCGTACTACAATACAATAACTCGAGTGTACTCGTTGCCGTCACATCTCTACATGTGTCATGCCATGACAACTTATCAACCTACTTTGTCAATTTCTATGAAATGACATAAGATGACATACTTTGACAATGACACTATTATACTATTTACAGCCATTTACCCATGTTAAGATATCCTGCAATTGAGTCCGCTCTAGATTCTGAACAAACAATTTTCAGGTTTTTAGTCTTGGGTGTAACACGTTATATATACAGGGTGTTTGGTAACCGGATGCAAAGCCGAAAGTAGGAGATAGTCTAGGTCATGTAGAACATTTTTAGCCATACTTGTCTTAGACAAATGTTATTAGTTTTTTTTTTAATTTAAATTTTAAGATTTGTCGGAGAAAACTGCAAAACTTCAGACTAAATCGATAATTAGTACTTTTTTTACTGCAGGTAGATTTTTTTTTGTTTTATTTCTTATTGTGCAATGTCTATCAAACACTAGAAAAGTGATTTCAAACATCTGTGTCTAAAGAAAACAAGTTGACAGCGATTTAAAATTTTAGTTACATGAAAATGTAAACGATTTAAGTGATTTCAAAGTACGATAAAAAAAAACTAAAATAGCCACGAATTTTCAAACCATTTTAAAAACATGCTTGGCTTTTACCCTTTTATTTAAGCTATCAAACACGACTGTAGCTACTGTATCCTTGAAAATAAGCCACCTAAACCAACTGGGTAGCTAAAATGTTTCACTCTACTTGTGATACTTGTGGTAGTTGTGGTGACGAATCTCATTATGATTTTACAATAAAACATTGGTTCTGAATACTAAGTTGGCGTTGACTTGACATTTGACTTGTTTTAAAAGGGTTAAGTGTACTGGACAAAACTACCACATGCAATTTTAACAAACAAAGGCTTGCGGCGGTGAGAGATAAAAGAGACTGATAGCGGCAGGCGGTGAGCGGCGTTAAACAAAGATGATCGGTTTTGTGCTTTATTGACAAAGATAAACTGATTAGCTACATGAGTATTTGTGCAAAAACTAGTAATTTAGTCTAGTTACAACTTCAGTTGCGATTAGACGTTCATTGTGGTTTAATTTCCCGCTCTCATCTCAATTTACCGTGTCAAGTTGTAGCTGCCGTAGGCGCTCCTTCACGTGTAATTACGACTTCTTCATTGTAAACATGGAGTTTACGAACGAAGAATACGCCGACATTATCTACATGTACTGCAAAGCTGACAGTAATGGAGCGATGGCCCGACGGATGTACCAAGAGCGTTTTCCAAACCGGAGATTGCCTAATGTGAGAGTGTTTTACAATTCATTCCGAAGGCTACGTGAGAATGGTATTGCTGTGCAACATGGAGGGAATCCAGGACGTAATCGCCCTGAAGTGGAGGAAGACGTTCTACAGGCATTTGCAGAGGATCCGAATACGAGCATCAGAGTGGTAGCTCGTAATCTGAACTTGTCCACATGGAAAGTATGGGCCACAATGAATCGTGAGGGAAAATATCCTTTTCGCGGCATCGGAGTTCAAGGTTTGGACGAAGGAGATCCTGCACGCCGAGTGGACTTCTGCCGATTTTTACTCAATGCGGATATCGAAGACCGACGTTTTTTGCGAAGCATTCTTTGGACCGATGAATCGAAATTTTCCCGGGAGGGGATCACAAATTTCCATAACCTACACCAATGGGCTGACAAAAACAACAATCCACATTGGAAAAAGCAAGTGTCCTTCCAAAGAAGGTTTTCCGTCAATGTGTGGGCTGGAATCATCGGCAGAGTCCTTATTGGGCCACATTTTTTGCCAAATAATTTAAATGGGGCAAATTATTTGGAATTTTTACAAAACGATTTGCCCAGGCTTATTGACGAAGACCAGCTGCCCGGTGCAGTGACATTTCAACACGACGGTTGTCCCGCCCATTACTCTCTGGCTGTAAGGGAGCATCTGGATAACTGTTTCCCGGACGGTTGGATCGGCAGAGGCGGACGAATCCCTTGGCCCGCTCGGTCACCTGATTTGACACCATTGGATTTTTTCGTTTGGGGCCGAGCTAAGGAGCTAGTCTACACACAAGAGGTCATTAATACCGTAGAAGAGCTGAGGGAGAGGATAGAAGCGGCGTTCGAAAGGATGAGGGAAGAAATGATATTCGGAACAACCACCACAGAAGTAAGAAGACGGGCTCGTGCTTGTATTCGAAACGGCGGGTCACATTTTGAAAACGAGCGATGATGTGTAATTTTAATGTGTTGATCGTAAAAATAAATAACTTATCTTTTATGCTTTTGTTTTAATTTACCCTAAACATTCCCTCTTATTAGTACAGGTAGCCTATTTTCAAAGATAAAATGGCTTGAGACATGATTGTCTTATCGCCCGCCGCCTGCCGCTATCAGTCCCTTTTGTCTCTCACCGCCGCAAGCCTTTGTTTGTTAAAATTGCATGTGGTAGTTTTGTCCAGTACACTTAACCCTTTTAAAACAAGTCAAATGTCAAGTCAACGCCAACTTAGTATTCAGAACCAATGTTTTATTGTAAAATCATAATGAGATTCGTCACCACAACTACCACAAGTATCACAAGTAGAGTGAAACATTTTAGCTACCCAGTTGGTTTAGGTGGCTTATTTTCAAGGATACAGTAGCTACAGTCGTGTTTGATAGCTTAAATAAAAGGGTAAAAGCCAAGCATGTTTTTAAAATGGTTTGAAAATTCGTGGCTATTTTAGTTTTTTTTTTCGTACTTTGAAATCACTTAAATCGTTTACATTTTCATGTAACTAAAATTTTAAATCGCTGTCAACTTGTTTTCTTTAGACACAGATGTTTGAAATCACTTTTCTAGTGTTTGATAGACATTGCACAATACGAAATAAAACAAAAAAAAATCTACCTGCAGTAAAAAAAGTACTAATTATCGATTTAGTCTGAAGTTTTGCAGTTTTCTCCGACAAATTTTTAAATTTAAATTAAAAAAAAACTAATAACATTTGTCTAAGACAAGTATGGCTAAAAATGTTCTACATGACCTAGGCTATCTCCTACTTTCGGCTTTGCATCCGGTTACCAAACACCCTGTATATATATATCATCCACACCGCTGCTCAAAATATGCTGCGTATTTCGAGCATCGGTGTGGAGAGAATGCGGTAAAGTCGTGACGTTTACGGCACGTCACTGCGATTCCGTACCGTCAGCGTATTTTGAGCAACTGTATGGAGGGCATGCGATAAAAACAGTACGGTTACGATGCGTCACTGCGATTCCGTAACGTCGTCGTATTATAAGCAGTGGTGTGGACGCACCTTTACAATATTACCAATTATAGTCTGGCAAACCATTTCTGTCAGTAGAAACGCGCGGCAAATTCAAAATACGTACATGTGGCAACCCTTTGAGATGAGACACCGTATTACATGACGAACATTTAAATTCACATTGAATTTGTTTCTAGTGCATTTCACTCTCTCATCTTAAGCGCGAGTGAGATAGAGCTCCTGCAACGTTCCCAATTAAATTTAAATTCACTTTTAAGGCATATGTCAATTAACTCAACCAGATTATCTGTTGCAGTTGATGACAGATCAGACAAAATATATCCGTCTCCTTTTTACACACCGTAAATGTCAGCAAATGAAAGGGGCGGAAATATCAACTAAAATTAAAAACATCATTGCTGCTTTTTTCACTGATTCTTAGTGTTGTCATACATTTGTTCGCTGTACATTGATACTGCGTTCGTTGGCTGGCCAGACTATATTTTTAATATTTTATAAAAAAAGACACAAAATTATTCTAAAATCTATATATATATATTCTAAAATGTCTATTATATATACACGTATGTAACGAATTACGAGCAACTTTTGTAATAAATTAGTACCACAATGGAACAAGCAACGTGCTGACAACTGTGATTCCGTAACGTCGCCGTATTTTCAGCAGCCGTGGAGTCCCACCTTTAGTATCTTTAGTATCACCTTTAGTTTAACGGCCTCCTAGCCCAGTCGGTAGTGAGTCTGCCTACGAAGCAGGAGGTCCCGGGTTCGAATCCTGGTCAGGGCATTTATTTGTGTGTTTATCACAGATATTTGTTCCTGAGTTATGGATGTTTTCTATGTATGTAAGTATTTATATTTATCTATATATTATATATATCGTCGTCTGGTACCCATAACACAAGCCCTATTGAGCTTACCGTGGGCCTAGGTCGATTTGTGTAAGATTGTTGATGATGTAAGTTTATTTATGTATTTATTTAGTATGCCCTAAATCGCAACACAATTGAACTCGCGGTTGAAACGTTGGTGATATTTCCCCGCTATGCTCAAGATTCTTTTGTAAATTTCTTCTTTTCGTTTAGGATTTCGCGCTCTCTCGTGACACAATCAGATTATTTCAACCACTTTGGTTATCACCATTTGATACTGAAAGCCACTCAAGCGCATAAAAATCGGGCGTCTCATTAATCCGAAGACAATAGCGATTGGAAAGTGGTTACTAATCGAGCGTCATTCAAGCGCCCTTCTCAGTAGGGTGCTCCTGCAGAATAGCCCTTTGCAGCCCTTCTTTTTAAAGTATTGGGTCACGAACGTATGCTAACGATACCAATGTTTAAAAATAAAGGAAAATTAGTTAATCCACTGTCTCAGGCGAGATCGAACTCGCGACTCTGGGATACATGCCCATCGCTCTGACCAATTGAGCTACTGGGACTTACCTGATGGCTGCGAATTTCTCCTCTATATCCTTTTATGCCTGTTAGGGGGACGCCTAGCGACATCTGCCGTAGAAGTCTTACACTTCTCAACCGGCCATCGGTGTCCCATGTTGTATTGAGAATTCACCGATAACAATGCGCTACCCCATACTACAATTAATTTGGGTCACGGTTACACCGACTGTTTACAAAGAACTATTTCTAAACAGCATAACCTAAGAATATGTTTCTTGGCACATATTCGTAACATCCACACCCCGTTAATACTATATCGAAATTATGTATAAAACTAGCTTGTTCCCGCGGCTTCGCCCGCGTACTAAAAGTACTAAAAAAGGAGGTTCTCAGTTAGACTCGTATGTTTGTATGTAGGAATGTATGTTTGTCCGCGATCATCTTGCGTTTCGCTGAACCGATTTAGAAGCGGTTTTCGGAAAAGTATTCGTTACATTCTGGAGGTTTCGGTATACCACGTTTTGAAGACGGCGGTTCCCTCATTTTTTATTTTAAAGAAATTATTGCAATAATTGTTTAATTGTTACGCCATCAACGACTTACTACTGAGAGATTATGATTAATACAGATTTCTACTCTTGAATAGAAGCTTTTCCCCGCGACTTCATTTGCGTGGAATTAGTAATCCACCCTCCTTTTTACCCGCTTAAGGAATGACTTCTGGGATAACAACTATTATATATCCTTCCCCAGAACGCAAAATATCTCCATACCAAATCATCTAAATAGGTTCAACGATTATTAATTTCCCATACAAACTTTCAACCCCCGTTTCACCCCCTAGAGGGTTGATTTTCGAGATAAAAACTATCCTATATTATTAACCGCGACTCAACTCAATCTATATAATATGTACCAAGTTTCATTTCAATCGTCTGTTCAGCGGTTAATAATTCGCCATACAAACTACCAACATGTTTTCTACCCCTCTAAGATTGATTTCGGCTTAAAAAATATTCTATATTGTTTCCTGGGACTCAAACTATATCCACAACAAAATTATCTAAATCGGTTCGCGGTAAAAAAATCTCCATACAAACCTCCAACCCCCATTTCACCCCCTTAAAGATCGATTTTCGAGATAAAAACTGTCCCATGTCGTTTCACGGTACACAAACTATCTCTATACCAAGTTTCATCTAAATTGGTTCAACGTTTAAAAATTCCCCATACAAACTATCAACCCCCATTTCACCCCCTTAAGTGTTGATTTCGTAATCAGCGACCCGATAAACCATAGAAACAATACCCATGTTGATATTTAAATTTTGTCACCACATTTCCCCCTTATGGGTTGAATTCTCAAAAAAGATGAAACACTTGTTTTCTCATTTATCGTTAGGAATACTCCTGTAAAGTTTCGAATAAAACAGTTGAACTAATCTCGTTTCCCATACAAACTTTGAACCCCATTTCCCCCCTTAGGAGGTAAATTAAAAAAAAATATTTCTTAGTGCATCCCTATGCCTTATAAGGAGCCTACGTACCACATTTGGAATCTCTAGAACCAGCGGTTTGGGCTGTGCGTTGATATGTCAGTCAGTTTCTTCTTTTATATATTTAGAAGAAGATAGCAATTTGGCACAAATACTTTCAAGAATTTTCATGTCCACAATATTAAATTTCAAAATCGATGCCATTTTCTTAATTAACGTCCCAAAAAATCACAAAAATGACACCCATATGGATATTTAGACATTTCAACCCCATTGTACCCTAACAGGGGAGATGGTATTTCACGTCCGCCACGTCGGATTTTAAAATCGTTGTTGTTTTCGTAATCAACGACCCGAATGACCCGATAAACCATAGAAACAATACCCATGTTGATTTTCAGACCTTTTGACCACATTTCCCCCTTTTAGGGGTTGAATTCTCAAAAAACCTGCAACACGTATTTACTCATTTATTGTTAGGAATACTTCTGTGAAGTTTCGAATAAAATAGACTAACTAATCTTGTTTCCACATACAAACTTTGGACCCCCATTTCACCCCCTTAGGGCATGAATTTTGAAAAATCCTTTCTTAGCGCACCCCTAGACCTTATAAGGAACCTACGTGCCAAATTTACAATCTCTAGAACCAGCGGTTTGGACTGTGCGTTGATAGATCACTATGTCAGTCAGTCACCTTTGAGTTATATATCTCGCAGGGAAATGATTAAAACAGAGATTTGAACAAATCTCTAAGGGATATGATCAAATCACGCAGGATGTTAAAATGGAGACTCCATATCATCATTTCCCTAGAAAAATTCAGTAATTTCACCAAATCACTGACTCTTTTTAGTGGGAAGACAAAATCGGCCAAAAAACGTGACACGCTTTTTCATTTCACTAGATTTGTTTAGGAATTTGACAAAATCCCTAACCACTACAGTAAGTTGATGAAACGAACTCAAAAAGTCAACTAGTTTTATCATTTCGCTAAACAAGTTTAGTGAAATGAAAAAGTCTCAACTGGAAGATGGTTTATGGTGATTTGATTCAATCTCTGAACTGGTTTAGTGAAATGACGAAAGGAAGTACCGTATACAATATTTTACTTTACAGTTAAGCGATTTTATCATATCTCTGACTAGATAAAGCGAAACAGATATTAAATCAGAGATTTTAACAAATCTGTAAGGGATATGATCAAATCACGCATGATGTTAAAATGGAAAATCCATATCATCATTTCCCTAGAAAAATTCAGTCATTTCATTCGCGCTCCGCTCGTTCGAAAATAATCTAGTAGTCCGCCTCGAACTCAGAACTCGCGATTTTTTTGCTAACGAGATGACCAATATAACAAGACCCTTGTGAAGATTTTTTTCGCCTTCTAGCTCCACAACCCCTTGAACTATCCTGCTCATATACGAACTCACAAATTATATGTATCTCTGCTACAACCCCAACAAATTTCATAAAGATCAGAAAAACGTTACTAAAGTTATCGCGGAACAAACTCTCAAAATCAAAAAGCCATCGAAATGCCGAGACGTCCCCGTAGCCAGAAGTTGTTTGTAAGAACTCACTTCGCTCGTTCTATAAATAAATAAACTCGTATGCCAGTAAATCGCGAGTTCTCAGTTCCAGGCGGACTACTAATTTATTTAATTTAGGGCCAAATATATAATACTTAACGGCCTCCTAGCCCAGTCGGTAGTGACCCTGCCTACGAAGCAGGAGGTCCCGGGTTCAAATCCTGGTCACGGCATTTATTTGTGTGTTTATCACAGATATTTGTTCCTGAGTTATGGATGTTTTCTATGTATTTAAGTATTGATCCATATTTATCTATTATATATATCGTCGTCTAGTACCCATAACACAAGCCTTATTGAGCTTACTGTGGGCTTAGGTTGATTTGTGTAAGATTGTCCTATAAAAAAAAAAACTGTAATTTGGATTGCAAAGGAGCTATTTTCTAATCGGGCGTCGATCGAGCACCCTCAGTAGGGTGTTCCTTTAGAGTATCCCTTTTTAAAGGTATTGGGTCACGTTTATTTACAAGGAACTAAGTGTGTCTTGGTGAGGTCTCTTCTTAGCAATAAAGCAGTCTGTTTTACAGTTTCTTGTTATTTCTTTTAGTAGAGATATGGCGTAGGCATTCCTTTGGTTAAACTGTTTGAGGCCTCAAAAACCGAGCTCCTCATATCCTAACATTGTCATAAACTTTGAGTTTGAGTAGGAATCCCAATCTACTCGCAGAAACTTTGTATCCCAATCTCTGGGATCAACAAATCGCCTATGCATAAAATTAACATCAGCAAATCGCTTCAAACGTGAACTCTAATAGAATCGCGCAGGGCGTTTGAGAATCTTTAGTGATGGGCTGATGGAAAATATTCGTGAGAAACTTGTTCGGGCAAAGGTACTGTGTATCAATGGGAAGTTTTGGGGAACTTTATACATGGAAAAGTATTTGAAACTTTTCACATTTATTGATGTTAATTAAATGTTTCCGTTTCTAATTTTTTTACTTAAAAAGTACCAATAAGAAGAAAACCGACCTAGAGTCGTACTCGCGCACCGAGGGTTCTGTACAAACCTGTAGGTAAAAGTTCACCCATCACGACAATCGAGTCATAGCTACGCGTTCATGAGGAAAGGGGTAGTAACTTTAAAATTATTAAAAATATTTTTATTATATGATGTAACAAAAAATTTGCGGTTTACGCAGTTTTTCCTTTATCTGTGCTATAAGACGTTACTTTGTATGTACCAAATTTCAAGATTCTGAGTTCACGGAAGTACCCTGTGGGTTTTGATTCCCTTGCGAGCTCCGAAAAATTGCGGCATAAACGGCTGTATCTTTTGATTGCGTTGGCTTAGAAGTTTGATTTTTTCACAGCTCTAAGGGACAGTAGTTTTTTGATATAAATTTCAGGTTGATACCTCCACGCGTTCCTGAGAAAAAGGGTCTTGACAGACGGACGGGCGGACGGACGGACGTACAGACGGACGGACGGACAACAAAGTGATCCTATAAGGGTTCCATTTTGTCCTTTCTAGGTGCGGAACCCTAAAAAATTTAATACACTTTAATTTAGAGTGAAAATAAATTAAAAAACAGAATTATGAAATATTTCCTAAATAGTCTAGTGTAACACAGGTTTCGACCTAGCACAGAAGTCAGGGACTTCAGCACTAATTTGTAACCATTTCTGATAATAAACGGTTTTATTTCTGATAACAGTTTTTTTAAATTAAGGTAGGTATGATTAAAAGTTGTATCGTGTCACCTTCACCTTACTCAATCAAATACAATTTTATTTGACTAGTATTCCTCTACCTAAAGGTTTTCAAGAAGATATCATATCACCCTCAAGCAATACGACCGACACTTGTCTGCCTTTAATCTGTATTCTATATTGTTCTCTTTTTTATTGAAGGTGTGAAATAAGGAATATTTACTGTATGTCGACTATATGTCTTGTAAAAGTTTCTCGATATTTCTGAGAATTTTTCCCACTTCTTTGAGACTTTCCGTAACATGCACATCAATATTAGGAATATTTGTATTTGTAATATTCCCTTTCCCACCCCCAAGCAGCGTTTGAGAATCTTTATCTAAAGGATAAATCACACTTGAAAAGTTCCGAACGCGCAGTTAAAGTTATCGCACGGATCGAACCCCATAAACAAGATATAAAGTCTATTGAGCGTTTAACAGATTGGGAGTCTATTTTTGGGTGTCGGTTATAGGTCTCGTCATTTTATTTAGAAAACAGATGAAAAAAAAGTTCCGTTGACTTTCTTGCCGGTAACTAACTGTCGTTTCGTTAACGGGTATTTTAATTTTAACGGAGGTGAATTGTGTAGTCGAACGAGCGGAGCGTAAGCAAAGTGAAGTTCTTACAAACAACTTCGGCTACTGGGACGTCTCGGCATTTCAATGGATTTTTGATTTTGAGGTTTTGTTCCGCGTTAACTTTAGTAATGTTTTTCTATTCTTTATGAAATTTGTTGGGGTTGTAGCAGAGATACATATAATTTGAGAGTTCGTATATAAGCAGGATCGATCAAGGGGTTCTGAAGCTAGAAGGTGAAAAAAAAATCTTCAGAAGGGTCTTGTTATATTGGTCATTTCGTATGCAAATAAATCGCGAGTTCTCAGTTCGAGGTGTCCACTAGTTTTGATTGTGTTTGTGTTTTTTTGTTGTGTTGTATAGTTTGAAGAATAAATATCTTTTATCTTTTTTATCTTTAACTTTTTTTTTATCAGTGGGGTATGTTTGATGTAAAGAAATTTATCTTATTTATAAAATTTACGTTCCTATATCTACCTTACCAAAACCAGTAACAAGCCCTGTATCCAATATAATTCATCAGTCTATATAAAATATTATTAATATATATATACATATATATATATATATATATTATAGGACAATAGGACAATCTTACACAAATCGACCTAGTCCCACAGTTAGCTCAATAAGGCTTGTGTTATGGGTACTAGACGACGAAATATATATAATATATATATAAATACTTACATACATAGAAAACATCCATAACTCAGGTACAAATATCTGCGCTTCACTACCGACTGGGCTAGGAGGCCGTTAAATTATAATAAGAGCTAGTCTCGGAAAACATGACACGACAACTGAACAACGAAACCTCTCTAAATAGTTTGCTATTTATACTATCCTTATTACTAGATCCGAGCATCTGGCAGCTATTCATGCAGCTGTTCTGTGGGTCAAAGCAAATGTTCGGTTTGCATGCCAGGTCGCCGTATACGGTTACCGAATCAGGGGTCGTATTCTAACTTTAAAAGACGTGTAGACACGATCCAACTTCAATACAACTCCAATGCATTAACTACGCAATACAGCTAACGCCTAAACGTCTGAATCGGATATGTCAGAATTTGCTTGAAAATTATTCCGATGCAATTACAATAGGCATGGTGACACATGTTGAATTATGCAATAAAATTTAGTTGATAGGTAAACATCGGTATCAACGTTCTATTTTCATGGCACCCGGTAGGGATAGCAAAAAAATAAATACTTTCGAATATTTAATTAATAATAACGTTTATTTTCTTTTAAATTTAATTATTCTGCAGCTAACTTGTACTTTAATCGAGTCGCAGAAATACTTCGAAATCTTTGTCATAAGCAGTTTGATTGTCCTTCAGATCTTCAAGCACAAAATTATTTGGAGAGAGAGAAAGTATTTATCTTCCGCCCGTGTTAAATAGATGGGGCACATGAGGTAAATGCTGCGACTTATAACAAACATTATGCTCAAATCAATTTTGTCATCGACGCTTTAAATCCCCGTGAAGCAAGTGCAATAACTAAAGTGAAAAAAAAATGCGCATCCGCAAGTTAAATGTTGAGTTATTACTCGTGAATACACACACACTTTAGTACAATTGCTAAGGATGTATAATTGTTTTAGGAGCCAAAACTGAGCCCTGTAAGTACAATAAACACTATTCATTGGTTGAAAAATAATAATTTAAATAACACCAAAAGGGCAGACAACTTTATCTAAAATTAAATAATAATAAAAGAAAACCCTGATAATAACGCCATATAAATTATTAAACAACTGTCTTACGGCGTCAGGGGGGGCGGCGCCGGCACAACACAATCCACCGGGAGATTGAAGTTACTCAATCATATAGAGGCAGCAATTTGTTACACATTCGTCAAACTCAATTCTTACAGCTTGCCTATTTTGAGTACCCGTGGAAAAAGTATTGTATAAAATAGTGACATAATTAAAGCTTTTCAATGTCGTACCTTACTTAGTACCTAGTACTCGTACCTTACTCAAAAAACTTCGTGGCCTAAACACGGTACTCGACTGAAAAGCTCTTCATTATGTCACGCTTGTATAAAATACTATTTAGCGTCTTTCTTTTAGGCCATAAAAAATGTTCAAAATAATAGATGTATTTGTTTGTATTTGTTTTTCTGCAAACCGTACTTTGCCATGAAATTTGAACGTTGATACCGATGTTTAATAAACATCGGTATCAACGTTCAAATTTCGTGGCACTTGGTAAGGGTCGCAAAAAAAGAAATACATAGGTATCATTGTTTTATTTATTAGTAATAAATAACATTTAATTTATTTTTATTCTTAATCGTACTTTGGTAAACTGTACATATATTTAAAGAGGTTTATATTCTTAATACGTCATAGAACCTCAATACTCATTTCATTATCCATTTGTAAAAAAAATTCTAAATGCCAAATAGGCAATAATTGTCATGCAAAATAATATGTGGTAAAATCTTCAACGATAATAGTTCTTAAAAACACTTACAACTACAATTTAGCATTGATAAATCTTTACCCAACTCCCTATCAGACTTGAGAAAATGGATTTGACGCAGTATACTGATTTTATATTCACTAACGAAGGTGCTTGCTGTACTATTTGCGAAATGAATATAAAAAAGAAAAGGTACAATATAGAGAAACATTTGAAATCAAAATCTCATCAAGATAAATTATCTGATTCACGCTGCCATTTACAGGATATAATACAAGATAATGCTGATTTCGAAATTAAAGACGATATCGTATATTGCAAATTGTGTAATTCGAAATTATTTCCCTCTAAATCTAGTATCGACCGCCATTTAAAAACAGATTTACACAACAAAATTCATAAAAATAATGCACAAGAAAAATTTAATAAAGATTTAACAGAGTTTATGATTTGTTCGAATATACCGTGGTCAAAATTAGACAATCCTAAATTTAGAAATTTTGTAGAAAACCTTTTAAATCATAAATATGGAAACGATATTACTGTGCCGAGTGAAACAAAAATACGAGTAAAATGCTTACCTGAATTGTATGAAAAGAAAAAAAATGAATTGAAAGAGAAATTACAAAATAAAATGATTTACCTCAGTGTTGATGAAACATCAGATTCCGTGGGAAAAAAAGTGGCAAATATTTTGATCGGAGCTCTAGATGGAACTAGTACCCAGCCACATTTATTTGCTTCTAAGGTATTGGAGGCGACTAACCATTCGACAATAACCAAACTCGTTGAGGAAACCCTTGAAGATCTTTGGGGCGATGAATACAAAAAAAAACATGGATAAATTATTATTTTTTATAACGGATGCCGGTTCCTACATGGTAAAAGCAGCTAAAAACCTTGTTCAGAAATATAAAAATATGACTCATGTAACATGCATAGCACATGGATGTAATCGAGTCGCAGAGATAATTAGAAGTCTTTACCCGACCATAAACAGTTTGATTGACTGTATCAAAAAAATATTTCGTAACGCTCCTTCAAGGACAAATTTATTTCATCAAATGTGTGTAAATATTCCTCTACCACCCCGACCCGTGATAACAAGATGGGGAACATGGTTAAATGCTGCCTCATATTATCACATGCATTATGATAAAATCAAATCTGTCATCGATGCCTTAAATCCGCGTGAAGCGAGTGCAATTTCTAAAGCAAAAAAAATTTTCCGTAACCGGAATTTAAAGACTGAGTTACTATTCGTCGATACACACTTTAGTATAATTGCTAAGTCAATAAAATTATTGGAGGGTCCAAAACTGAGTCTAGCAGAATCATTAAACATTGTTCATGGTTTGCAAAAAAAAATATCAACGTTAAGGTTACATCAAAATGCCAGAAAAGTTTATTTTAAATTAAAAAGTGTATTAAAGAAAAATCCTGGTTATAAGACTGTACATATAATTAACCAACTATCTAAAAACAACGAGGCTGAAATACCAGAAAGTGTAAATAAAAACTGTGTGCAAAATTTTCAATGCTTGACATACCTTCCTATTACCTCAGTCAGCGTGGAAAGATCTTTTAGTCATTTAAAATGGATATATTCTTACAGACGTCAAAGATTGACAGCAAAATCTATGGAACAAATTTTAGTGATCTATTCTAACTCGTAAAATATTGTATGCCACACCTGGACATAAAGTGGCTTTTTCCGCACGCTACGCGTACGGATAGAGCCGCTTTCTGGCCAAATGTGCACATATTTTTCCAACACGGGAGGTAATAAAGAAAGCCCTCGATCGCATAATTACGTCCCTCGCTTGCAGCTTGGGCCGCAACAATTGCGATTGCGCGGCCTTTCTTTGTTTTACCACCCTAATTAGGAAATGTACTATTTAGGGGCTTTTTTATTTACATATACAAAATAAAGGTTAAAAATACTAAGTGATTTGTTTGTATTTATTTTTCTGCCAACCGTACATTGCCACGAAATTTGAACGTTGATACCGATGTTTATTGATAGGATGCAAAATGATCAGTATATCCAACTAAAGTGAAAATTTATAAATTCTATTGAAATGGCTCAAAGATATCAAGCTGCAAAATTTCTAAATTTTACGATTTTTTTAAGTGCGAAATTAAAAAAAAAACAATGATACCATTAGATTTTTAACGTTTTATTGTAAAATAAATTGTATTGCAACCATAAACATAAACGCAACATTTCACTGTAAAAATAGCAATTTCATATTTTTTCCATACTTTAAACAGGGCGACTATGTGATCGTGACGTCACTTTTGCACGTCATTTTATTAGGAGCGTTTTGAGAAACAAATGCAAATCTCGGACTTTAAGTCTCATTTCTGACTTTTGTGTTGCTTTAACGCAATTGGCCCCATATAGACATTTGATCCTCACAACAAAACGAATCGATTGACATCATACCTGAAAAAAATTCACCATGCCTATACAACTTCAATATTGGTTGATTATTTGTTGTATGTTGGAGTTATGTTGGGGTTAAATTGTGTTTTTAATGTATTGTTTATGTATTTCAATTGGAATACGGCACCAGGTCGCCTGAAGGCGCATTTCTCATACTAAATACTAGTTCCCCGCACAAACACGGTTCACCACCGTACGGTTTTAAAACCTAATGTCATGTCACAATGCCTCAACCGGACGTGGGCGTGTGTGATTCGGTCGGGTCACCGAATCAGGCAGCCGTACGTCCACCGTACGTTTACTTTGACCCTAAGTGCCTGTTTCACAATCTCCAGATAAACTTATCTGCCAGTTAAAATTATTGCTATCGTTTTCTCCAGTCATATAAAAGAAAAGGACAGCAAACATTTATCTGACAGATATGCTTTAACTGGAGATTGTGAAACAGGCCATAAGACTTATTTATTTACCTGTCAGTCTTCTTCCTCCTAGCGTTTGTCCCGGCTTTTGCTCTATTGAGCTTTGGGTCCGCTCGGCAACCTAATCCCAGGATTTGGCGTAGGCACTAGTTTTTACGAAAGCGATTGCCATCTGACCTTCCAACCCAGACGGGAAACCAGGCCTTGAATTATATCCGGTTTCCTCACGATTATTTCCTTCACCGAGAAGCGACATAAATATCAAATGTTATTTTGTAGGTAGGTACATAAGTTCCGAAAAACTCAGTGTTACGGGCCGGGGTTTGAACCCGAGGCCTTCGGATTGAAAGTCTGACGTCTTACCGCCAGCGCTCTCATTTACCTGTCAGAGTATGATCTTAAAAGGCTTTCACTTTACTGTAACGTATTGCTAACAAATAGAACAACACTCATTTCGCTAAAAGGTGCTAAGTACATCTTCATCCAGTTGAATGAATATAAAATCCCCTCTTAGTTATCCTATAAAACCTCACACGGGGCATTATGGTTAATACCCCCAATTTCCGACTAATACTATAATGGACCCGGGGTGTCCTTAAACTACGTCCGGACTTGGGTATGTCCTTAAACTACGTCAAAAAGAGAGGTATGGGCACTGCGAATGGCATCTCGCTAAGTGTGGTAGGGCACGTTCAGCGAATGACATCTCACTCAAATCTGGAGCAGAGCCCGACTGGGGAAGTACCTCCAGTTTACAGAAAACCACAGCCAAATAGCACTAGACCCTACTCATAGTGTTGTGTTCCTGCTGGTGAGTAAGGTTGCCAAAGAGCTCAAAGAGGACCCAGTGTGTTGACGATGTGGGACCTTCTTGTTCCTTTAGCCATCAACACAGTGAATCCTCCTTTTTGTAAAGGGTCGGCAACGCGCATGTGACTGCTTTGGAGTTGCAGGCGTCTATAGGTTACGGTAGCTGCTTACCATCAGGCGGGCCGTGTGCTTGTTTGCCACCGTCGTGGTTTAAACAAACAAAAAAATTCGTATATTTACTGGAAAATAGGTAGCCAAACTTCAGCCACAATCCAAAAAGATAAACTAAGTTTACTTATCTATTTTACTAATGCATCATTTAATAAATTAAAGGAATACAATCCACTCTTCATTACGTAAGAGGGAGTTCTAGTAAAATCTCACACGGGGCAAGATGGTTCTGCATCCAATCTAATTTGCGCTACCGCGGCACATTAATTTTGCATTACTAAGAGCAGCCACTTCTTGGTGGAGTATAAAAATATATCTTAAAAGGTTGAGGTACACTGCTGCATATTCAACTTGTTTAATACCATGTCTGTGCCAAACAAGGGAGCTCATTTTGCAGCCGGAGCGTGTGAGCGATCATATGATCATATGTTTATATTCACAAAAGAAACTCTAAAAATTCGAGTACGGATTCTATTATTGAAACTAAGACAGAGCGTCAAACAAGCATGTTTGTATTAACACATGCAGGGCCGAGAACCCCACTGTCGGGTTCTCTGTTCGTAGCTACTATGCGCTACATACGACGAATTCGTGGCTACGGGCTACGAGCGTAGCACGTAGCACTAAGTGGCACTGAATGTGTTAAACACATTATTTTCTTATTACAACTTGTAAGTCTATGTACTTGTAATTTACAAGTACATACACTCTCATATACACACACACACACTAACACACATCAAAGTGCAATCCCGAACAACTAACCTAGTTTTATATGTTGTTTAAAAAGTTCCATCTTTCCTTTGCTCATGGTATTCACTTATTATTTCCACTTGTTAATGCATGTTAGTAATATTTTTGTGGTCATCTATTATTGGCTTTTTCTCGGTTATTTAAGTTTTGTATTATTTATTGTATTGCTGTTGATGCCCCCAAAAAAAAAAAAATAGGTTCCATGGTGTGACAAAGACGTTATCAACGGCACGTCGGTGGCAAACATCCATACAGCCTGATGATGATATTCAGTCATCGTAGCTTGTAGACATCTGAAACTTAAACCTATTCAGTCCATTGACCGGAATACGTTTAGCAGTATATTTATGTACGTAAAAGATAAAACATATTAAAATGCAATTTTGAAAGTCAGAGATAAACAAATTATTCGTTATTACTTATTAATGTTATTATGGCTCGGGTAATATAGCCTATATTGTAACCGATTTCAAAAATAATTTCCGTAGTCGGCATTGAGTTATATACCGCGCCTTCAATGTGAGCGCTCCGCGAAGACAACCACAGCCGGGGGCCATATTCTAACTTTAAAACAAATATAGACACGATCCAACTTCAATACAACTCCAATGCATTAACAACGCAATACAGCTACGGCATAAACATCTGAATCAGAAATATCAGAATTTGCTTGAGAAATATTCCAACGCAACTCCAATACAACCTCAATATTGGTTAAATGTTTGTTGTGTGTTGGAGTTATGTTTAATACAGGTTGTATTTTTATTGTATTGTTAATGTATTTTTAAATTAGAATCCGGCACCTGAGCGTTTGCAGTAAGCAGTGTACACTCCACATAACGGATAATGAAAGGTTTTACGTTCAACTCTCGGCGCGCAAATACGGATTTGTTTTCGTCTTTTCCCCAATACGACGCTTACCCTAACACGTTTAAGTACAAGCACCATTAAAACATGCCTACAATAACACCTTAATACCTATGCATTAAGGTTGAAATTACCTGATTTGTGTGCTTTCGTAGTGTGGTATTTTTGTAGTAAGCTAGCAATTTAGGTGAAAGAAATCATTTTATTTTCGCCAAGTAGAAAGTTGCTTTCGGTGGTCAGAACCTCGTAAGATTAAGTGCAGAGGAAATATTGTAGGAATAATTCAAGAGTTTCCGAAAAGAACGTAATAGTTGCAGTATTATAGTATTTTAACCTGCTTATTTAGCTTAGGTGAAATGCCGGCATTATACCAGGGGCCGTATTCTAACTTTAAAACACGTTTGATACAATCCAACTTCAATACAACTCCAATGCGTTAACTACGCAATACAGCTAGGGCCTTAACGTCTGAATCAGAAATATCAAAATTTTCTTGAAAATTATTCCGATGCAACTCCAATACAACTTCAATATTGGTTGATTATTTGTTGTGTTGTGTCGAAGTAATGTTTGAAATAGATTGTGTTTTTAATGTATGTTTATGTATTTTAAAATTATAATGCGGCATCTGCTTTGTGGTACCCATATGTCTAATAACATTGTGTTGTTATTCGAATTTGATAAAAAAAAAACCGGCCAAGGGCGTGTCGGGCCACGCTCAGTGTAGGGTTCCGTAGTTTTCCGTCCGTCACAGTAAGTGTCCCCTTTTAAGAGTTAAAATAACACCGCCATGTAGGATATGATATGAGCGTTCCACGTACAGCGACATCTATCGGCAAATTAAGTAAACTATTGCGCGCGGGCTTAAAGTATGGAAGATGATTTTTATGGGATAATTCTTTATTGCGTGAACCAATTTCACCGTTTTTACTTTATTTGAAAGCACGTCATTTCATTGTGATTTTGTATAAATTACAGGTACAATAAACACCTGCTTGTACGGTTAAATTACAAACTTAATTCAGAAATTATTTTATATTTTTTTTTCAATAAACTATTCAACCTATCAAGTTCAAAATAATTTTCCTAGAAAGTTTTTATAAAGTTCTACTTTTGAGATTTTTTTTCAAATTTTTAAAACGTATTGTTCAAAAGTTGGGGGGGACACATTTTTTTTTACTTCTGGAGCGATTATTTCCGAAAATATTTATATTATCAAAAAATGATTCTAGTAAACCCCTATTCATTTTTAAATACCTATCCAACAATATATCACACGTTAGGGTTGAAATTAAAAAAAATCACTCCCCACTTTACGTATAGGGGAGGTACCCTAATAAAACATTTTTTTTTACTTTTTATTTTACCACGTTGTCGGCGTGATTGATATACATATTAGTACCAAATTTCAGCTTTCTAGTGCTAACGGTCACTCAGATTATCCGCGGACGGACGGACGGACGGGCAGACATGGCGAAACTATAAGGGTTCCTAGTTGACTACGGAACCCTAAAAAGGATTACACATTTAGGCACACTCAAAACTACCTACGGTGTTAACCATGCACTGCTGGGGCCTTATTGTAACTCTAGACGCCAGCGACGAATATATTCGCACCGCAGGTTCAACGCCAACGACGGATATATCCGTCATAAGATACCACACGTTTTACTCTAAACTCGTTAAAATATTAGTATAAGAGCCCAGCAATATAGAACCCTTTTTTGGCATTGCAGCATCGGCATTTCGTGTTCCCCCATTAAAGACGTGACTAATTATTATACATATCTCATCATCTAGGAGACTTATCGAACTACGGTTGGGTTTCTAATTATAAAAAGTGACTTGACACATGACTGACAGTTAAAATGTTGCCTGCAATAGCAAAAATAAAATAGTCATGGGTATATGTCGATAAAAAGTATCGAAAAGTGTAATGTTGTACTAAACACTACCAATACGATTCCATTTAAAGGATCCATAAGGAAATTAAATTATCATATAACAACCTGAAATGCTACAATATTCTAATCAGACAAAAGTTTTGACATACGTTGCCGCTGATAAATCGTATAGTTATGTTATACAACATATCATATACTTACTTATTTTTCTATCTCGTCGAACGAGCGGAGCCTAAGCGAAGTGAAGTTATAGACAGCTTCGGATGAAACGGAAACGGAACTGTCAGCTGGCTACCTGGACATCGCTGCATTTCGATGGCTTTTTGATTTTGAATAGTTGTTGCGGTAACTGTAGTAACATTTTTTCTAATCTTTATGAAATTAATTGGGGTTATAGCAGAAATCAATATAATTTTAGAGTTCGTATATGAGCAAAATCGATCAATGGGTTATGGAGCTAGAAGGCGCAAAACAATCATCGGAAGAGTCTTGTTATATTGGTCAATGCATTTACAAGGAAATCGCAAGTTCTCAGTTCGAGGCGGACTACTATTATAATTATAGTTTCAATAACTCTGAGCTCTTTATTATGGAGGCGACATTTTGGATGAAAATTGTTCTGGCTCTAATTCTTGCACGTCAACAGGAATCCGTAATCCGAGGCAACATCACTTAATAATTCAATTCAACACTTCTACGAGTAATAACAACAAAACGTAACGATATTTACGAACAGTCAGAACATGATATTTCTCAAAAATACCTACTTAACTACTTCTAAAATAGACGAAAAGATACTTGGAAAGTTATTCGTCCGCATAGAATTCGGCTATCGTGTGGCCCTCTGAAAAAGTTTTTTTTCGGGATAAAAAGTAGTTAAGTATCCTATATCCTATTCCTCACTCTAAGCTACCTCTGGCGCCATTTTAGAGACGTGCGTTCAGCAAGATATTCACTCACAAACTGAACGGCAGGCATGTGTGTAGAGAAATCCCAATATTGGCCCGACCGCCGTGCGCTTGGAGAATTGAACTAACCGGAGCGGCCATTGACAAGCTTTGCCCTCTGCCGAAAACAATGGTCAATAAATAAGACCATTGGTCATATTGTACGGACTGACGTTTATCTGACGTGGCTATTTGTACGTTACGTACGAATAGCCATAGATTTGACGTTCGCCTCCCCCGCAAAAATTGGTAGACTTTTTTTGTATAGAAAATGAGAGACATGGCCGCTCCGGTTGGTTGAATTCACTAAGCCATGCGCCCGGTATTAACCCTACGGCAGGTGTATGAGTAGCCGCCTTTAGAAATTATTATTGTCTCCAATAGGATGTACAGAAGTTATAAATTGACTTTAATTTGTCGCGTACCGCTCAACAAGTAACAGTCATGTTGCAGCATTCTTCAGCCTTAAAGCCTTAATCAAGTTGCAGCGACAATAGTCGCGGCGTATGTAGAACCCTTAATAATTAAATAAAAATATCGATAAGAACAGCACTGGCCGAATTGCGGCAACATTTGTGTTTGTTGACTTGTCAAGTCACTCCGTACAATTATAAAGTCTAGTTTAGGTTCAGTGTCGTGGGCTCTTGTTCTATATTGCTTTGGCGTATGAATGATTGACATTTGTCCTGGCATCGAAAACGTTAAAAGTTTTCGTAACTGAATGCGTTACACAGCCAATAAACACTTAAGAAAAACTAATGTTGCACTTGAAACATTCACAAGGTGCCATATTCAGATTTTAAAATACATAAACATAACATAAACAATACCTTGAAAACACAATCTATCTTAAACATAACTCCAACACAACAAATTATTAGCCAATATTCAAGTTGTATAGGAATTGCTTTGGAATAATTTTCAAGCAAATTCTTATAGTTCCCATTCAGACGTTTAGATGCTGGCCGCGATTCGAAAAATAAACACACACACTGGACAGACACAGCTCGATGTGCGACCAATGTGAGACCAATAATGATGAATGAAACTCTGTTTGAATAGCAAATGTCAATGTCGTTATAGCGTTGAGTTGAGTTGGATTGAGTTGGGTTGGAGCTGTCTGTCCAGTGTGTGTGTGTTTTTTTTCAAATCGCGGCCGCTAGCTGTATTGCGTAGTATTGGAGTTGTATTTAAGTTGGATCATGTTTTAAAGTTAGAATACGGCCCAATGTGAACACGAATATTTGCATTCCCTAACATTCGCATTTGCATTCGCATTCATACGGTTCATTGAAAATTGTCTATTGCAAATTAAAAACATCGCCATTTTCCAAGACGATTGACCTTATATTGGCAATGAGCGTTTCCGCACTTTCCGCGATGGAGATTTTCACTAGATAGCAGCACCGTGGCGAGAGGTATTTTTGACAGCAGCTGTCAAATTCCACCTATAAAAAAATATATTAAACATTATTGATGGATTTTGACAGCTAGACCTCTCGCCACGGTGCTGCCATCTAGTGGAAATCTCCATCGCGGAACCCTCATTGCGAATGTAAGGTCAATCGCCTTGGAAAATGGCGATGTTTGTAATTTGCAATAGACAATTTTCAATGAATCGTACGAATGCGAATGCAAATGCGAATATTAGGGAATGCCAATATTCGTTACATCCATAAAAAATAAACACTTAAGTAACATGCTGATATAGTACTCCACACTACATGAAGCCTTTGTACAACTCCGTTAAACTGTTAAAAGTTTCCGTTAATTGAAAGAATTAGAGACCACGAATATTCATGACATCCATTAAAAGTAAACACTTAAATAATATGCTGATATAAAGTACTCCACGCTACATGAAGCCTTTCTACAACTTCGTTAAACTGTTAAAAGTTTCCGTTAACTGTACCTTATATAAGTTGTATTTTTTGCGAACCGCCTCTTCGGAATTTGTTTGTTGTAATTTAAATTGACTTTGGGACATACGATTTTAATTTTATTCAACTTGTAATTGCAATTTTTGAAATCAATATTGACCGTGTATTCTAACTGATAATTTTAATGTAAATCTTATTTAATTCAATTATTTTGTATTATATTGTAATTTATTATTTATTGCATTAAGTGGACATTAACTTTATACCGGGTGGTGCAATTCTAAGAACTATGCTGAAAGGATTGTTATTTATAAATGTTTTACAATCGATTTATACTAATAATAGCCCTCGCAATTAAAACAGAGAAATAAATTAGAATGATGTTTTTTATATTGCATTGCCAACCCTAGTGCTCCTACGTAATGTTTACATTTTCAAAGAACAAAAATATTATTAATTTCAGTCGGTGTTTTTGATGACTTCCTTGTGGTGCCTATGTCGTTATTCCTTTAACATGACATTTCTTGTCAGTCATGTAAATTTTGTTTACGATAAAGGTCATTAAACCCGTTTACTAATTAGGGTTGTAACAGGCAGTGTTTTGCACTTTATTTTAACAAGCTC
Organism: Pammene aurita; assembly: GCA_947086415.1. Lineage (NCBI taxonomy): Eukaryota > Metazoa > Arthropoda > Insecta > Lepidoptera > Tortricidae > Pammene > Pammene aurita. The sequence goes on from OX352306.1 coordinate 28,062,222, forward strand.
TAACTTGAAAACGGTTAGGAATACTAACATGGTTAATTGGCTTAAAAGTTATAACTAGAGCTAAACAAACCCCCATTTTCGTAAAAGTCCATCGTATTGTTCCACCCGATATAACATTAACTGTATATGTAACTATTAACTATCTGATGTATTTTATCTTACAAGCGTTTTGGTGTCAACTGTAAGCCTGTAAGATTTATATTTACAAATAAACAAATAATAAACAAAGTAAAACGTTCATACTCTTAACCCTTTGAGTGCCATATGCAATATACAAAAACGCCACTCACATGCCAAGATACCGGATGTAAGCGCGCCAATGTAAACCTTACTTGAAATTATGAAGGTTACATAACGCTTATAGGTGTCCTTGGCGCTGTGGGCGCGACTACTTATGACACCTTTAGGTGTTCTTGGCGTTCAAAAGGTTAAAGAAAAAAAACCGGTCAAGTGCGAGTCGAACTCGCGCATGAAGGGTTCCGTACCATTATCTATAAAAACAGCAAAAAATCATGTCTGCTGTATGGAAGCTCCCTTAAATATTTATTTTATGCTGCTTTTTAGTATTTGTTGTTAAAGCGGCAATAGAAACACATCATCTGTAAAAAAATCAACTGTATAATTATCACGGTTCATGAGATACAGCCTGGTGACAGACGGACAGACAGACGAACCGCGGAGTCCCAAAAGTTAGTAATAGGGTACCGTTTTTACCCTTCGGGTACGGAATCCTAAAAAGAACCAACTTCACTTGCCTAGACTACTTCACCTTACGAAGAGCAAAAGACCGAACAACTTTTAAAAAATACTCTTAAATATTATTAAAAAGTTCAGAAGGTTAAACCATTCGCATTCAAGAATAACGGTATACTATTAAGTAGTACCTCACACTCTTTCAACAACTCCGTTAAACTGTTAAAAGTTTCCGTTAACTGAAAGCGTTAGACAGCTAGTAGATACACTAAACTGGCCGCTCTCGATGCTGGTCACGCTTTCAACTTTGCCGGAGCGCGCCATATTTCATGTTACAATTTTGCAGGCGTCTAAGATATGAATGAATTGGCTCGAATGCTGACTGTACTTATTTTGTCAAAATAAGTGCAGTCAGCATTCGAGCGGTAGAAGCTAAGCTGGCGGCGTGGCCGGTGTGTTTAACATTATTTTGGACCCAGATACGTCCTTAAGGCATTGGTCCCACCAAGAGCGAGTAGCATTACATTGAGGTTTGTCGAGGTATAGAGTGATCGATCGACCTTTCAAGGCCCGCGATGTAATGCTACTAGCTAACTTTACTTGCTTACTCGCTGCCGGTGGGACGAGTGCCTAAACTACGTCCAAACGAAGAGACAACTGCGAATATCATCTCGCAAGTGTGGTAGGGTAGAGCTCAGCGAATGTTATCCGCTAAAATCTGGAGCAGGGCCCGACCGAGGAACTATTAGTATTGCGCCTTACGAAAAACCCCAACCAAATAGCACCAGACCCTACTCATAGTGGTGTTCCTGCCGGTGAGGTTGCCAGAGAGCTCAGAGGATGCAGTGCGTTGACGACGGGGACCCTTTTGTCCATTTAGCCGTCAACACAGTGAGTCCTCTGTAAAAGGGTCGGTAACGTGCACGTGACACCACAGTTGCAGGCGTCCATAGGTTTCGGCATCTGTTTACTATAAAATATAACGGTTACACTCACGTCACTTTAATAGCACTCTTAGTGCTTGAAGAAGGAGGCTCTCCGAAACATGTCGCGCGAATAAGAATAAGAATAAGAATCATTTATTTGCTAAACATTAGGTACAAGTGGTTGTAGCGTTACAAATAAGTTCCAATAATGTTTGTTACCTTATAGAAGTAGGCACGCAAATATTTACCTTAAAACTAATCATACAATATAATCTTAGCTTAACATGCAATTAGTGCCTGACACTAAAAAACTCATTTATTGAGTAAAAGTTTTTTCCACTTAACCATTTGACGAGTTCTGTTTTAAATTTCTTTGTTGGTAAATCTAACAATGCTACAGGAAGGTTATTATAAATTTTGGGTGCCATCCCGCCTGCATTATATTGGAAAAATTTTAGGTCAATTTTAGGGATGAAGATTCTGTTCCTATAGATTGGTCTTGCGTTTGGCTTAAGTTGTGAAATCTTGGTAAAATAGCTACTGTGTTTCACTACAAACAAGCATATCTCCAAGATGTAGATGCAAGGCAGGGGAAGAATTTTTAGCTCTGGAAATAAGGTCTGACAAGAGGCTCTGCCACTTTTGTTAGCTAAAGCTCTGATACATTTTTTTTGGGCTTTGAAAACTCTGTCTGCTTCAACAGAGTTGCCCCATATAATAATGCCGTAACGCAGGACAGATCCGACATAACCATGATATGCGCTGAGGGCGGTCTGTACTGAGGCAATTTTCCTTATACGATTTAAGGCGCGTACAAACCTGTTGACTTTTTTACACACAGTATCAACGGGGTTTTTCCAATGACAATTTTCATCCAGTTCGATGCCTAGGAACGGCGTTGAGTTTATGATGTCTATTTTATTATTATTATAGCTTATGTCTAATGTGACTTTTTCACTTTGGTATATCTTAAATTGAATAGCTTTAGTTTTGTTTATATTTAGTTTTAATTTATTAGTCTCCAACCACTGTATTATATTGGCCAAGGTATTATTTATGTCACTTTCAAAAGTTTGTTTATCAGGCCCAGTAAATATAATAGTCGTGTCATCAGCAAATAATACACACTTATGTTTAGTTGTGTCCGGGAGGTCGATTATGTAAAGTAAGAATAAAAGTGGTCCCAATATACTGCCTTGTGGGACTCCACATTTGTTCGTTTTTGGTTTTGAGACTGCTGAGACTTTCTTTATTTACAATTTTGGTTATCTCTGTAGATTGTGTACGATCATTTAGGTAACTTTTAAACCAGTCAAGAGATATTCCCCTTCTACCAAGGTCGTACAGTTTATTTAACAGTATTTGGTGATCTACGAGATCGAATGCTTTAGACATGTCTAGAAAGACACCCACTGTAAGTAATTGATTATCGACGGCTTCCGTTATACTTTTTACTAGTGAGAAACAAGCTAAAGATGTCGATTTCCCGTGCTGGAATCCAAATTGCTCAGGGCATAATATATTATGTTTAGTAATAAAGTTTTGTAGTCTTACAGATACGCTCTTTTCAAAAACCTTTGAGATTACAGGAATCAGGGTAATGGGGCGATAATTCCCCATGTCTGTGTGGTCGTCTTTTTTAAATACTGGCTTCACTAAGGAATATTTTAATCTATCTGGGAAAATTCCTCGTTCAATCGATAGGTTTATAAGAAAGGTTAAGGGAATTTTTAATATATGAGAGCATAGTTTTATCGTTTTTGTGTCAATGTGGTCGTATCCTACTGATGGTGTATTTTTTAAGGACATTATAATACGGTGCACTTCATTTTCTGTGACTGGTGCAAGAAATATAGAGTTTTTTTGTCTTTTTATATTTATCGTGTTAGATGTGTTTGGCAAATCTTCACTTACATTAATAAAATAATTATTAAATGATTCAGCTAAATCCTCAATATTGTCTATGACGTGTCCGTTATATATTATTTTATCAATTTGTTTTTGTGTCGGTTTAGATTAAGTTTGTCGATTTATAACGGTCCACGGGGCTTTACACTTATTTTTTGAGTTTTGGATAACTAACCTATTATTAAGTCTTTGAGCTTTATTCATACATTGCTTAACACGTTCACTGTCCGTGCCCCCAATGTGGGGCCACGGCTAGCCTCTATTACAAAGCCATAAGGTTCACATGTCAGATTCGGACAGTGAACGTGTTAAGTACTTTCGAGTAACGTTGGTAATTCGTTTTTAATTCTTCTCTTTCACTTGAGTTACATTTTAGATAGCTAAGATACAGTCTACGTTTGTGTTTACAACTTTTCCTTAGCCCTTTTGTTATCCACGGTGACTGTTTACTTTTATTAGTGATCTTAACCTTAATTACGGGAAAACACAATTCGAAGAAAATTCCTAATGTATCATGAAATAGGTTAAAAGCATTATTTGTATCTGCCATGGACATTACCTCATTGAAGGATAAGGAATGTAAACATTGGTAAAATTTATTAGCATTTTCAACACTGAAATCTCTTATTCTTATATTCGAACCAGTAGTCTTTTTTTTTGTAGCTTCCAGCATCAAAGGAGATTATTTGACCTGGCAATTATATCGATACCTGTATTTTTTCTCGTCAGCGATTTAATGTGTATTTCAAGATTATGATTATCTAGAAGACTTTCTAACTCTTGCGATGTCTTACTTCTATTTAGCAAGTTAATGTTCCAGTCACCGCATAGTATTATCTTTTTCCCTGCTTTGTCGACCTTTTTCAATAGGATTTCTAACTCATCTAAAAATACTTCCACGTCTGATGACGGGGTTCTATAAATACATATTATAAGTAGCTTTAATATATCTAATTTTATACCGCAACATTCAAAGTCATAGATTTGTGAAATGTCATTACATATTTTGAGCTCTGTAAACTCTAGAGTTTTTTCAATAAGTATAGAACCTCCTCGTTTTTCATGCTCTCATGACCAAAATGTTGCCAATTTATAGTTATTGAGGCAAACATTGTTTTCTGTCCCTTTCTTAAGGAATGTCTCAGTGAGACACATTACATTAATTTGCTTTTGTTTTATTTTAAAATCATTAAGCACAACTTCCATTTCGTCTCTTTTTTTTAAAACACTGGCTATGTTCTGATGTAATAAGTAAAACTTATGTCCTGATTCCTCAGGCACGAAAAAGTCGACTTGGTGAGTCTCTGATTTCGGATTCTTGGAATAGATGTTCATCCTCTAGCTCGCATCATTTGTTTGAGTGGCAACGTCTACAAAATTTTGTAGCGAGGATGCGGGACTACAGTGTTCTTGGTCAGGCCTCAAGAAATTGTATATATGTGGTTAAGTAATGTTTGTCCCAATGTTAGAGTGTAAGAGCGAAAAGAATTTGGTTTTTTTGTGTTAGTGCTTGCAAAGGTTAAAAATTCTTTTAGCTCTGTAGATATCATTTTTAGTGTCTGACGTACTTCCTCTACATTAACCGATTCGTTGCGTCTTCCATTTTCGAAAACTTTTGGCTGTGGCGGCGAACAATTATTTCATGACACGACAGGCGTGCCATACGCCATAGAATTTGATGACACGCCTATCGTGTCATCAGCCATGTGTAAAAAATTTGGTATTTTTTTGTGTTTTTTCACTGATTTAGACTTGATTGAGTTCATTTGAAATCAAACCAAGGAAGTAAACTGATTAAAACGTTGTTTAAAATTTTTAGTAGCATTTAAACCAGGGACCGGAAAACCCCTTCATTTGATTAATCGTTTCGATAGGGTAACCCTATTAAAGTCTTACCCTAATGATAGGGTTACCCTATCATTGGGTTACCCTATCGATATGGAAATCATTTTGAATAGGCTTAACCCTTTTCAATGTGGTTTCCGAGTCGAATGGGGTAAAGATAGCTTTAATATTTACCGCTTACCCTATCATAGGGCTACCCTTTTCCTGTCTCTTTTCCACGCAGGCAGGCGGTTCTATCTTTCTCATTTGAAATGGAACAGGAGAGGTGGCGGCGGAACAAATTGAGTAAATATAAGATTTGCTGTCGTTTATTCATTCTGGAAAAGTCACACTCACAGTCCAGTCCTCTGCTCACGTACACAACTTTAAATTAAAGAATTTCTGTTAAAGAAATGTGTCTTACCTTCAGTTTATTTTTGCATAGTTCGCACGTACTGATGAGATGGGCAATAATTGTTTTGAATAAGAATAAAAACACAATTTTTATTCCTATTCAAATCGATTTGACACAAACCAATATTCATCCTCCTAGAGTTTGTCCCGGCTTTTTCCACGGCTCAGTTGAGCCTGTGGTCCGCTTGGCAACCTAATCCCATGAATTGGCGTAGGGATTGGTAGTCGTTTTCAGCTAATTATGGGATATACGATTTTTTAAGCTCACATGGTCATTCACATTATAAATATTATTTGAAACGGGGTATTTACCATGTATATTAGCGTTATTGGGCACCCGATATTTCGGGTGCGAGGTAAATACCCCGTTTCAAATAATTAATATTTATAATTAGGGGATGTAATTTCGAAAATTATTTCTGTTTTATAATCCACGATGGCGGTTATATACTTTTTACTGAAAAATAGTCATGGTAGTTATTTTCGGTTAATTATTCGGGGTGTATAAATTATATCTGTTTTAAAATTCAAGATGGACTGGTTTTTTTATTATTATTATTATACACGGTGAATCTGAGTAACCCGAAAGATTTCAACCATAAATTCCTGAGGTCATAAGGAGTAATAAATGTTTTATCTACACTCATATTGTAAGTTCTCTAAAACGTGTTCGAAAACGGTAGGCAATGGCTAGCATTACCACGACCGATTTTACTATAATAAGCTTTTTATCCGTAGCAGTAACGTAATTTTAACTTTTCATGCTCAATTATTGATGTGCTATGAGTTTTGATAACATAATGTACACCTGCACCCTCCCGGGGATCCGCCGACAGCCCGACACGCGCCCGCGCGACCGCCGGCACAATCGAGTTGGCCATGGTGGCGGTGCAATGGCGGCCATTCTATAGTTTTCAAATAAGGCATTTAGAATAAATAATATGAGTGTAGATAAAGCAGTGTATGCAACTGTACGTAATTAGGCCTTAAAACGTAACAGTTACATAAACTACTATAATGAATTTAGGTCTACTTCGCCAGAAATTTTTTTTTTTTCATTTTTCGGATTTTTAAAATGCTTTTGAACATAAAAACATAAATGTTATTGGTAAAACTGTCAATTAAAATAAATTAGTACATTTTGGCCACGACCACTCTGTAAAGAGTGTAACGACAAAGATGAAGAACTCTGAAACTAGGCTAATTCCAGAAAAGTTTATACGACATTTTAGTCTCAGTCAGTTATTTATCAGACAATTATCAGGAATTTATGGTTAAAATCTGTCGGGATACTCAGATTCACCGTGTAAATATATATATATATTTTTTTTTCATTTTATATTTAAAAAAATTCAGTGTATAATATTTTTGTTCACTTTTTTTTTAATTTTTTTTTTATTTTATTTTAATTTTTTTTCGTTTCACTTTCGTTTCGTTTTCGTTTCGTTTTCGTTTCGTTTTCGTTTCGTTTTCGTTTCGTTTTCGTTTCGTTTTCGTTTCGTTTTCGTTTCGTTTTCGTTTCGTTTTCGTTTCGTTTTCGTTTCGTTTTCGTTTCGTTTTCGTTTCGTTTTCGTTTCGTTTTCGTTTCGTTTTCGTTTCGTTTTCGTTTCGTTTTCGTTTCGTTTTCGTTTCGTTTCGTTTTCGTTTCGTTTTCGTTTCGTTTTCGTTTCGTTTTCGTTTCGTTTTCGTTTCGTTTTCGTTTCGTTTTCGTTTCGTTTTCGTTTCGTTTTCGTTTCGTTTTCGTTTCGTTTTCGTTTCGTTTTCGTTTCGTTTTCGTTTCGTTTTCGTTTCGTTTTCGTTTCGTTTTCGTTTCGTTTTCGTTTCGTTTTCGTTTCGTTTTCGTTTCGTTTTCGTTTCGTTTTCGTTTCGTTTTCGTTTCGTTTTCGTTTCGTTTTCGTTTCGTTTTCGTTTCGTTTTCGTTTCGTTTTCGTTTCGTTTTCGTTTCGTTTTCGTTTCGTTTTCGTTTCGTTTTCGTTTCGTTTTCGTTTCGTTTTCGTTTCGTTTTCGTTTCGTTTTCGTTTCGTTTTCGTTTCGTTTTCGTTTCGTTTTCGTTTCGTTTTCGTTTCGTTTTCGTTTCGTTTTCGTTTCGTTTTCGTTTCGTTTTCGTTTCGTTTTCGTTTCGTTTTCGTTTCGTTTTCGTTTCGTTTTCGTTTCGTTTTCGTTTCGTTTTCGTTTCGTTTTCGTTTCGTTTTCGTTTCGTTTTCGTTTCGTTTTCGTTTCGTTTTCGTTTCGTTTTCGTTTCGTTTTCGTTTCGTTTTCGTTTCGTTTTCGTTTCGTTTCGTTTTCGTTTCGTTTTCGTTTCGTTTTCGTTTCGTTTTCGTTTCGTTTTCGTTTCGTTTTCGTTTCGTTTTCGTTTCGTTTTCGTTTCGTTTTCGTTTCGTTTTCGTTTCGTTTTCGTTTCGTTTTCGTTTCGTTTTCGTTTCGTTTTCGTTTCGTTTTCGTTTCGTTTTCGTTTCGTTTTCGTTTCGTTTTCGTTTCGTTTTCGTCTCGTTTTCGTCTCGTTTTCGTCTCGTTTTCGTCTCGTTTTCGTCTCGTTTTCGTCTCGTTTTCGTTCGTTTTCGTTTCGTTTTCGTTTCGTTTTCGTTTCGTTTTCGTTTCGTTTTCGTTTCGTTTCGTTTTCGTTTCGTTTTCGTTTCGTTTCGTTTCGTTTTCGTTTCGTTTTCGCTTCGTTTTCGTTTCGTTTTCGTTTCATTTTCGTTTCATTTTCGTTTCATTTTCATTTTATTTTCATTTGCCATTTGCAATAATGCAACATTTTATTTTATTTTTATTTTATTATATTTTTATTATATTATAATAGTAGATTGTACAAGTGCATAAAACGTACGATTTTACGCGAGGCGTTTAAAAGTTGAGTGTAAAATGGGTTTTATGGACGAGGGTTACACTCTAATTTTCACTTCATTTGCGAGGAAATTATTTATCGGTAATCGTAAAAGAATTTCAAGTTGTAACAAAAATATTACAATGAAAACAAATATGGTTCCAACGAATTAATTTTTTAATATATTTTTTTGAATATTTAACATGTGAATTTAGAAATTTTCTGCCAAGTCATCGAAACATTTCGGGGCATTTCTAAACTATTACCAACTCCTATTTTATTTGATTTCATTTATTTAATTATAGAAAACACGCAATTCAAATAATTATAGCAATACTCAGATAGAATTAGCGGAAAAATCATAAAAAGTACAGTCAATTCCTATTGGACGGGAAAAAAATTGTTTGTATAGATCAAAGTGTCAGGAATTGATATCAATAAAATTTATAAGTGAATATTAAGCGCTAAGGTGCCAAAAAAATGGTAAAAACCAGTTTTTCGCTTCTAGAGGAAAAAATACGGGTTGGACAAAAAATAGTTAAATGTAACAAATGTGCGCAATTATAAAACAAAGAGAATGAGCCCCGGTAGAGCAAAATCGGTCTAGAGGATCGTCCGCAATTCGCAAAAAAACACATTTTTTTTGCAAATATTGTAAATTCAATAACTCGCGTTCCGGAAGTGCTGGAGAGCTGAAATTTGAATATGATGTCAGTTTTGTGGTCCTCTAACTACAGTTAATTGTTCAAATTAAAATGTTGTAAACTTTTTGCAAACCGTCGACTTTTGCAAAAAGTGAACTTTTTTTAAATCGATTGGGAGGGTATTTTAATTTTCGAAAAACGTTATAATTTTGGTTTTTATGCATTAAAGAGGAGTTGAACTACAAATTTCCAAATTAACAGATCATATGACAAGGAATAAACTTGTTTAAATAATCTATGAAGATCAGACACTTTTTGCGCGCGCGGCAGCGGCGCACTATGGCCCAAACGCCCGATCTAGCTGGACAAAATTATTTTACACTCATAGACTAAAATTGACTATTTTTATTATTATTTTGGTATAATTAATGTGAAAAAAATTTATACCCGTGTAAGTTGACCTTTGTATAAGAATAATTACTAGGGCAGAAGAGGTCAGCTAAACATGGTTATTTAATTTTAAGAGAAATGAAGCATTATTGCCAATGGCACCTAAAATATAAGAATAGCAGAATTAAAATACTTAAATATAGTTTAAGTTAATTATTAATTTTTTAAGTGGATGCTTCATTTCTCTTAAAATTATACAACCAAGTTTAGCTGACCTCTTCTGCCCTAGTAATTATTCTTATACATAGGTCAACTTATATTGGTTTTTTTTTCCACATTAATTATAGCAAAATAATAATCAAAATAGTCAATTTTAGTCTATGAGTGTAAAATAATTTTGTCCAGCTATATCGGGCGTTTGGGCCATAGTGCGTCGCCGCCGCGCGCGCAAAAAGTGCCTGAACTTCATAGATTATTTAAACAACTTTATTCTTTGTCAAATGATTTGTAAACTTGGAAATTTGTTGTTCAACTCCTCCTTAATGCATAGAAATCGAAATAATAACGTTTTTCGAAAATTAAAATACCCTTCCAGTCGATTTAAAAAAAGGTCACTTTTTGCAAAAGTCGACGGTTTGCAAAAAGTTTACAACATTTTAATTTGAACAATTAACTGTAGTTAGAGGACCACAAAACTGACATCATATTCAAATTTCAGCTCTTCGTTTCGTTTTCGTTTCGTTTCGTTTTCGTTTCGTTTTCGTTTCGTTTTCGTTTCGTTTTCGTTTCGTTTTCGTTTCGATTTCGTTTCGTTTTCGTTTCGTTTTCGTTTCGTTTTCGTTTCGTTTTCGTTTCGTTTTCGTTTCGTTTTCGTTTCGTTTTCGTTTCGTTTTCGTTTCGTTTTCGTTTCGTTTTCGTTTCGTTTTCGTTTCGTTTTCGTTTCGTTTTCGTTTCGTTTTCGTTTCGTTTTCGTTTCGTTTTCGTTTCGTTTTCGTTTCGTTTTCGTTTCGTTTTCGTTTCGTTTTCGTTTCGTTTCCGTTTCGTTTTCGTTTCGTTTTCGTTTCGTTTCGTTTTCGTTTCGTTTTCGCTTCGTTTTCGTTTCGTTTTCGTTTCATTTTCGTTTCACTTTCGTTTCATTTTCATTTTATTTTCATTTGCCATTTGCAATAATGCTTCATTTTATTTTATTTTTATTTTATTTTATTTTTATTATATTATAATAGTAGATTGTACAAGTGCATAAAACGTACGATTTTACGCGAGGCGTTTAAAAGTTGAGTGTAAAATGGGTTTTATGGACGAGGGTTACACTCTAATTTTCACTTAATTTGCGAGGAAATTATTTATCGGTAATCGTGAAAGAATTTCAAGTTGTAACAAAAATATTACAATGAGATTATTAAACAAGTTTATTCCTTGTCAAATGATCTGTAAACTTGGAAATTTGAAGTTCAACTCCTCCTTAATGCATAGAAATCGAAATTATAACGTTTTTCGAAAATTAAAATACCCTTCCAGTCGATTTAAAAAAAGGTCACTTTTTGCAAAATTCGACGGTTTGCAAAAAGTTTACAACATTTTCATTTAAACATTTAACTGTAGTTAGAGGACCACAAAACTGACATCATATTCAAATTTCAGCTCTCCAGAACTTTCGGAACGCGAGTTATTAAATTTACAATATTTGCAAAAAAAATATGTTTTTTTGCGAATTGCGGACGATCCTCTAGACCGATTTTGCTCTACCGGGGCTCATTCTCTTTGGGTTTTTATTGCGCACATTTTTTACATTTAAATATTTTTTGTCGGAGCCGTAGTTTTTCCTCTAGAAGCGAAAAACTGGTTTTAACCATTTATACCATTTTTTTGGCACCTTAGCGCCCAATATTCACTTATAAATTTTATTGGTATCAATTCCTGACACTTTGATCTATACAAAAAAAAAAATCTCATCCAATAGGAATTGTCTGGGCCAGAAAGCTTATTCTATCTGAGTACAAGAATATAATAAAAGAACAAGTTTCAGTATTCTACGAAATTTTACTGTTCAATTAAATTGTGCAATATATTTTGACTCTGTTTGGCTGTTGAGCCACATTCTTGGTCTTAGAAGAAAATTTTACTTTATGCCCTAGAGCTTAAAATGCGATTTTATATCGTCCACGCACGATTTAAAGTCGAACTTTACGAGCATGAGAAGTGAAAAGAGTATATCTGCCTACCGTGGATTTTAAAACAGATATAATTTTTGCTGGGCATAAGGGAAACTACGCCTTATTGGGATTAGGTCCAGTTTCCACACGATGTTTTCTTACACCGAAAAACCCAGAATACATTCTTATACGCGGAACATTATTTAAAATAAAAAGCATGATTAAATAATTCTGTTAAGAATCAATTATTTTTATTACATTTTCTCGCATATGAATTAGTCCCGACGAAATTATTTTGAATCATTTTAACGGGAATACAATCAACATAAGTTTATTCTTACGAAATTTTTTTCAAATAATCATTTTATTCTTGAGTGTCCAACAATGACTGATATTGATCGTTTCATTATACTAGAAGTATCGGTGAACGGCGTCACATTTTGCTGGAGCCATTGAAACAAAGTACTACCTATAACTAGAATAACACAAAATTATATATTTTAACACTTCAGAATATGCATTTGATTTTGGTTCCTATAAGCCTGGGTCTAAGATTCAATCGACACGAGCCGTCACGCTCGAATGGCAAGAACAAAAACACCGGCACCGCACAACGATCTTTTAGCGCACTAACAAGCAATAATAGCGTCTAGATCAAAGGCGTAAGTACGAAAACATACGCAAAAAGGTTCTTGTTTGTCGTGCCGCCATACCGGCAGCGCTTAGCTCGTACGGTGCAAATAAGCCAAATGTATTGGTCACAGAGTTTAAAATAGCTTAATCGCATTTGAAAAACCCTATCTGATAGGGAAACCATATGCTGGGTTGTAACCACTTACCCGAATTAACTGTATTGACATGGTTAGCCTTTCGTTCGGGTAAGTCAAACGATACGCTTACCGCATTGATAGGGTTTTTAAAAACAACTCTATCAAATACCCAATCTAATACCCCTTTAATGGTTACCGGTTCCGGTCCCTGATTTAAACTACCTGTTTTACTTGAAATGGATGGTAAGTGACTTTAAAAATTCAGGTATCACAAACATTTTCTACTAAGTACAATTTTTATACATACATGTATTGTATAGTGGGCTAAGTTAGCCCGGCTAACAGAATGGGTAAATATAATTTTTTTACAGTGCGACGCGATTTAAAACTATGCATTCAATATTTTCATGATTTCTCCTTGAATTATTTATTCGAGCGATATAGATAACAAATAATTCGTCTTGAATCACAAAACGTAAAATCTTTATTGTAATATTTTTGATGTACTAGGCATACATTTTTATTTTATAATTAGCCTTTTCCCGCGGCTTCGCCCGCGTACTATAAGTACTCAAAAAGGATACGATACCCATGTTGATCTTCAGACTTTGTGACCTTTGCCCCTTTTAGGGGTTGAATTTTCAAAAAACCGGAAACACGTGTTTACTCATTTATCATTAGGAATACTCGTGTGAAGTTTCGAATAAAATAGTATAACAAATCTTGATTCGCCATACAAACTTTGGACCCCCATTTTACCCCGTTAGGGGGTGAATTTTGAAAAATCCTTTCTTAGTGCATCCCTAGACCTTATAAGGTATCTATGTGCCAAATTTGGAATCTCTAGAACCAGCTGCTTGGGCTGTGCGTTGATATGTCAGTTAGTCAGTCAGTCAATCAGTCAGTCAGTCAGTCAGTTTCTTCTTTTATATATTTAGATAAAATATTTAAAGAGGGTAAATAGGTAAATAGTTCTGGTGTCTATGACATTAGGCCGTATTCGCAAGCTAAGAGATAGAATGATGCATACAACCAATGTTTATATCTCCGTTTGCTCTACAGTTTAGAATGACCATTCCATATCGGACAATATACACGCGGCTTTAATAATTGTCATTGGCTATTTGCATTGATATTTCGTAGTCAAAAGGAATATTTAAAAGGTAAAAAACAATACATTAATGGATTGTAGTAGAGTTTGTGCGTAAAAAGAAGTGTTGTGGTTTATATGAGAATTCATACGAACTATGTCACTTCACTTTCCGCATAGATTTTAACTTTTCGTCCGTTAAAACGGTACAATAATGAAAATCATTTTAAGGGTTCCATACCAAATCGGTAATAAACGAACTCTGTCTGTCTGTCTGCCACAAAGCCAATTTTCTCAGAAACTACTAGACTGATTGAGCAAAAATTTTGTACACATATGTAAGTCAGCAACCCAAAGGCAGGTATGTAACGCCAGTCTATAAATTTTAAATATGGGGGCATTTGTGGGGGGTAAATGAGAAATAATTAAAAATTTGCAAAACTATAATGTATGACATATCAAATAAAACGGCTTAATATTTCAAATATATTTTTTGTATACTTTTTACGTATGTAGTTTTGAAGTAATTTAAAAAAAAAACGGCCAAGTGCGTGTCGGACTACGCATAATGGGGAGTTCCGTACCTTCAATGGAATAAGAACCAAACGAATACCAAAAGGTCGTATCAAGAAACATCAGAAGTTTTTTGAATATAACTCAAAAATACCTGAACCTATAATGTTCAAAATATTTTTTGTAGAATGTATGTGAAAACCGTAAGTCCAAAAAGTTACAGGGGGGAGGACACAATTTTTCTGACTTTCGAAGCGATTATTTCTGAAAATATTCACTTAATCACAAAATGTTAAACCTCGATGTAATTTTTAAGACCTATCGATTGATGTGCAACATGTTGATATTGAGCGTTGGGCGCCCTCCCAAATTTTTTTTCTGCAATTTATCTACATAACTAAATAGCGGCATACAAAAGACACCTTAAGTCTAAATTTCATTAAGATACGTCTTATAGTTTCAGTGTATAAAGGCTGTGACATACGGACGGACGGACAGACGGAGATGACGAAACTGTAAAATTGACCGTCCCCGTCCCCCCTTATCTCTTAAACTGCTGGACCGAAAATTTTGAAAAAAATACTGACATTCGTTATTTACGTATAGATTACAGGAAAAATAATAGGATTCTACACCGTGAGTCGGATTTAAGAAAAAAAATCAAGGCGCGAGTCCGACTCGCACTCGGCCACCCTATAAGATTCTCATGAAATCATGCTAAAACCATCTTTTTTCACATAATGTATTAAAAATCGGTTGATGTGATAAATAATTATCCGTCAAATACCAACTTTCGTACGTTAGGTAGCAAAAACTAGTGACACAACTTTCCAAAAGATGACGATGCACCCTGTACGGGAGGGTGGGGTTCGACGTGCCGATTTTCAAATATCATAAGATTGTCATAAAAAAATGAGTTTTATAAGAATGTTTATTTTTCTTTGAAACAACGCAGTAATTGCAACGAAAATCTTAATAGTTTTTTTTATACAAGCATTTATGCGACCAATATCGGAGCGGAAATTTTAGCCCCTCTTTGGGGCAAGTTGTGCCACCAGTGGGGCAAATTGTTCCGGATAGATTATGCTAAAAGATTGTCATAAATGTCTATGCTCTACACCACAAAGTGCTACCTATGCTTTTTCGGGCGTCATGTAAAAAATAATATCTTTTCTAGTCACCCGTTTTCTACTCCTTTAGCTAATGTTTTAAATATTTTACATCTTTAAGTCCTATTTTAGTAGTTTCGCATCGTATCTAATGATCAACCAAAAAATTTTTTTGTACAATTGAGGTCGATCGAGGTGAGCTGTTTTTGGGAAAAACTTGCCCTTTCAAAAGGGAACATTGAGCCCCAAGTTGGGGATACCGACTAACGCTGGCGTACTGGGAACCGTGTCGATCAATTTAAAAAATAACTAAACAAGAAGATACCTAAATAATATCATTATAATTCAGGAAAACAACTCTTGAATCGATTCAAAGTGCGCAGATACAGGCCAAATAGGTCAAGCACGAAAAAATGTAGAAGTGTATCATTTTGATAGCTTCTGAATGTTTGCTTGCACACCCATCCACTCAACCGTCAGGATTAGTGGAAATAAAACTGTTGCCAATATGGCGTGTTATCTGAGGTTATAATTGCGCATTTTGACCGTATCTCTATCTTTATTTAAAAAGTTATTGAGGTCGGCACAATAAACCTCCGGCACTTCCAACCCCACTCTCCCCTACGTTCGTTTTCTACTTAGCGGTGTTAAGATTTTTCCTGGATTAATGGGGGAAAAAACGATGTACAAGTATATGAAGTATACCCGCGAATACTTGCAAGCGTTTATGGAACGTTCGTACGGAACCCTCGGTGCGCGAGTCAGACTCGCACTTAAAATTTGTGTTCTGAAGTTTGTCGATAATGTGATTAATGTGGAACTTCACTTATCGAGTTTGCTACAGTATGGCAAACATTTCCGAGCATACTCGAAAAAAAAAAAAAAAATTATTTCATTAACGTATATTATGTATTTTGGCTGTTTGTATCCTTGCCTTGGTCTAAGAATACTACCGAAACGAGATAAAATAAGGAGTTTATTCTGTCATTTCCGTCTATTTGTTTATAATTTACGTCTCGAAGTAATTGTTAACGGATAAAGCACGCAAAATGATTGCTACGTTTTTACTAATTTAACTAATTTGATATACCTATAAATAAAGAGTTTTTGAAAATCATATAATTTGAAGTTAAATTGAAATCTTGTTGTAAGATGTTATTATGATTAGTTATAATATGAATAATAATATTTAATAAGTAATGTTTAGGCCGTAAAAATAATGCAACTTGAAAAGGTTGTTAACAACTGATTTTGAAAAATTCAAACAATATCTAGAATATTCCAGAAACGAAGGCTACAAGCTTGTTCTACGTGACAAACAATAATAATTTTGTTCGGGGAAAATCCTTCTGATAATGTAATTTGAAGAAGTTTTAATCGATTTTAAAATGACACTCCTCTCGAGTCATACGCCACACGTTAAAAACATTGATGACACGCCTGTCGTGCCATCCGCACCGAATCGGTAAGTAATGTTTAACTCGTAAAAATAATGCAACTTTAAAAGGTTGTTAACAACTGATTTTGGAAATTTTAAACAATATCTAGAATATTCCAGAAACGAAGGGTACAAGCTTGTTCTACGTGACAAACAATAATAATTTTGTTCAGGGTGAACCCTTCTGAAACTTAATTTGAAGAAGTTTTAATCGATTTTATAATGACACTCCTCTCGTGTCATACGCCACACGTTAAAAACATTGATGACACGCCTGTCGTGCCATCCGCACTGAATCGGTTAAGAAAGCTACTCGAGTATATATCACTAATAAGTACATTTGTGTGTACCATGGTTTCTAAGTATTGATACAGGCTCGATTGCAATTTCATAGGTTTTTTATTATACTGCCCACACAGAATTACAACATAATCAGCTTTAGTAAGTTGTGAGCAAAGCGGTATACATGCTTCTAGTAATTTATCTGTTGTAGCTCCGGGTTTACAAATACACTCTACCAGAAAAGCACAACCTAATCGATTTTGCAAAAATCTTCTTATGTAGACGCATTCATTGTCCGAGAATATAATAATTCGTCGCCGAGATATGTCTACCCTCGATTTTGTACCGTAGCATAGGTTTTCTCGCTTTGTTTCTGTACATTTTCCGCTAGAAAATATGACTGTTGGGTTTGGGACGAGAGCTTCATTCGTTTTTGGTATATGGCTTGTTGGGGATGCTTCATCAGATTCTTCGGATTTTTCGGCATATCCCGTGGCAGCAGGAGGTTCCTTGAGCTCATGTGACAATCCTGTCGAAGAAGTTTCGTCGGTCTCTTGAATAGGTTTTTGAGTAAAGCTTGAGTTTGAGTAGCGAAGTGACTAAAGTGACGTGTGTGTATGTGTAATCGTTATATTTTATAGTGTTAGTTATGTCCCACGAAAGTTTAAATTTAATAGTATCCGATACTTTTGCATAAGTGTGAAAGAGAACTTGTCATACGTTAACCCTTTACCAGGCCCCTAAGAACTAGCGTGTCTTCATACGTACTGTATATACTGTTACAACCGTATTCAACGCCTTGTAAAAAATGTATTTACGAAAGTCGGAGATGCTCCTTTAAACCAGAAATAAAAATGTGGGTTACGGTTATCCCATCGCCGGTCTAAGTATTTAACTGTCATACTCGATTTTGTCTTATTATATTCTTGATCAGGCGAAGGGATATATTCCTCCCACATCTTATATCAGTTATCATAGTCAAGGTTTAACTCCAAATCTACTACGAAACATTATAACAATCACTTAAAACATTATTTTATGATCTTCATTCACGGCTTGCTTCAAAATCCAATAATGTATCTTTGGCAGCTATTTAAATCCACTTGACCAGTGATGTTAGTGGTTTGTTTACAAATCCGAACACTATACTAACTACAAGAAAAAATTCTTCAGGGAAAGTGTTTAAAAGGAGATTTCATAGCTAGGTACATGAATTCGCTCTAGGATGAACACAAAAACAGTTTTATTACTTACGTGAGTTTTTATGACATGACGACAATTTACCGGGCCATGGGAAGAATAGCTCCCGTACAGTTAAACTCTAATAAGGCCATGGGATAATGTCAACCCACATCCTAATTCTGGTCATACACAATAATGCATGAATATTTAGCAATGTTTACGATTACATTACCTTTCAACACTCAAAATCTACAAAATATCAAAAAATTGTTCGACCTATGTACTTCTGTTTCATAGAAATTAAGGAAAGTGTTTGAATTTCTCCGTAGTTTACTGAAATTAGAGTTCAAGTGAATTTAAACGGCTGCCAAAGATATATTACGCGATTTAGAAGCGTGTTGTGAATGAAGATATTAAAATACTATTTTCAGGGATTGCCTAAATATTTTGTAGGAGGTTTGGAGTTAAAACCTGACTATGGTAACCGATATAAGATGTGGGAGAAATATATCCCTTCACCTGGTAAAGCCTTTTCGACGCCATGACAGTTGTCAATGCACTCATTCATACGCCAAGCCAATAATGAATTTAGAGTGAAACGTATGGTATCTTATGACAGTTATGACCTATATATAAGACATTGGCGTTGAACCTGCGGTGCTGATATGAGTCGTTGGCGTCGAAAACGTTAAGGAGGGACAACATGACACGTGACGTCGCAGTGAGACCTCTGTATAGTACTATTATTTAATCCAAGACAGAACTGAGATCCGCTGCGTTAGTGACGCGACAGATGGCCCTAGTGCGTTTGCCTGAATTACAATTAAGTTCGTGATTTTGTACAGACATTGTTAGTCTAGGTTTTATAAGGTCAGTGGCAAAAACTCAATCAAATTGATTGCCTTCAACCAGCCGAACATTCCCGACAGCAAATGAAAACGGAACTAAAATCAATTTCAATTTATTAACAAATTGGTTACACTTGCATTAAACATTGTATCGCTTAAGATATCGTATTCTTAACTAAGGTTTGAAACTTAAATAATTTCTGATGAATTGATCATGCCTTACCTAGTTACAAATAAAAAAAAATTAAAGAAAGTTAGTAAGTATTACAGCCATTTTCAACCGACTTCAAGATTTCGAAGGAGGAGGTTATCAATTCGTCGGGATCTTTGTTTTTGCTATTTTTTTTTTTTTTTTTATGTATTTTCACCGATTATTCGAAGACGGCTGGACCGATTTGGAAAATTCTTTTTTTGTTTGAAAGCGTATACTTCACAGTTGGTCCCATTGTAACCATGTCAGGATCTGATGATGGGATCCTGGAGAAATCGAGGAAACTCTTCAACCATTATAGGCACACCTATGGTGATTTGAGTATTTTTTACAGCAGATCGAGCATTTGGTGTTGGAAAGGTAGATGCTTAGTGAAGTCGGTTCTTTTTTGTTTAAAATTATATTTTAACACGTTCATTGTCCAGTGCCCCATAAATGGATCACGCTGAACTATCTCCACACGTCCGTGCCCCACAGATGGGCCACTAACGACCGTGTCCGCACTTAGATTAGTATCATACTGCATGATAATATAGGGATAATTCTGATACTATAATGTTTTTGGCTAGTTAGACAACAGCATACGGAAAGATATTGTACTTATTCGAAAGCGTGCTTGTTTGTTTCTTAGTGACCCATATGTGGAGCACGGACGTGTGATTGAAGTAATTTGCTTGGACGTACGAGGAGATGCATACATACAATTATGAGGACTATTAACGTGTTAAGTTGCATAATATACGAGTACTCAACTTTTTATTTTAAATATTATTATGTGCTTGATATTAAAAAACATGAATTCTTTCGATCCTGATACAAGAAAAAATGTGTCCCAAGTTTTATTTTCCCGTTTCCGTTACCATTTTATAAACTTCAGCTGGTAACGGAATAAATACAATGAAATACGTATCGAAATCTTGAGATTTATTCTCCTATTACGATCGAAAAAGCTCGTGATTCTGAGTAGAAAGCACATAGAAATTTAAAATAAAATGGCCCATTAGACAAAATATACGTAAAGTGAAAAATATTGCAGCCCCAGTTAACAGCTAGATGGCGCATGGTGCCATACAGGTTGTGGAAACTGGATTGCCAAAAGATAGCCATTGAAAACCTTGTTACCAGGAGATAAACCGGACATTACGCTTACCTACTCTCTTTCCCTAACCACAGTTGAACCTAATTACCGAGCAAAACGGTCGTTCATAGATGACCAGTAAATAATTTTGAACAAAAAAGAACCGACTTCACTAAACATCCACCTTTCCAAAAGCAAATGCTCGAGCTGATATAAAAAATACTCAAATCACTATAGGTGTGCCTATAATAGTTGAAGAGTTCCCTCGATTTCTCCAGGATCCCATCATCAGATCCTGACCTGGTTACAATGGGACCAACTGTGAAGTATACTCTTTCAAACGAAAAAAAAAATTTTCAAATCGGTCCAGCCGTCTTAGAATAATCGGTGAACATACATAAAAAAAAAATCAGCAAAATCAAAGATTCCGACGAATTGATAACCTCCTCCTTCGAAATCTTGAAGTCGGTTGAAAACAGTAATAATGGTCTGATAGAGAGCATAATATAGGGGGCGGTGTCTCACTCGCGCTCGTTACCAAAATTTTACATATTACACATTTTGATTGTCTGAAGACGTCATTACCTCCTTAGTCAAAACGAGACGCAGTCCCCTAGATAACCCTCTCTTTCGGCCTCACTTTGTGACCGAAGAGTATACTCCAGTTTAAAATGATAATGACCACATAATGTAAAAAATGCTAATAGTGCCCTCTGTATCTGTTATCAAAACTGTGCCTATAATACTTTGCACTTATTTATGCATACTACGCCTAGATACAGTAGCCGTAAAAATGTTTACACTTTTGCACATTATTCCTTTGTAACAAGGTCCAAAAGTGTAAAGATATTTTTGACGACTGCAACTTTATAGGAAAAGTGATAGATGTTTCCAAGATTTTAACCAATAAGGTCCTCTTGTTCTTTCTCCCTCTGACGAACGGCGACAGCGGTCTCCACGAGGAGATAGAGACACTTGAACTTGTCGCTATCCCCCTCCCTCTCAGCCGGCAACACCTGAAGTCAACCCCCAAGTTTAGTCTTTCAGATTACGAAAAAAAAACTGCCTTACACTGAATTTGAAAAAAATAAGTTTACTGAAGAAATTATGCTATGTTTAGAATAATATAGTCCAGTAGTTCACTAATTTAAAATCAAAATAGTGCTATTAATACCTAAACACAGGTGATGCCGGCATTAAAACACCCAATAAGATAAAACAAATGCGTTTATGTAAAACTCTTTATTTACAATAACAATCTACGACAATTTACATCAACTTAAACTAAAACATTCCGGATTATCTTACCAATTAAGTGTTTTAACACCGACGACGTTACCAGGGGCCCATTTCTCGAACGGTATTAGACTACCTAATATTATTAGCGTGCCATGGAAACCAATACGATTTGATAGTTCGTGGACTAATCATATTGGTCTAATACCTTTCGAGAGATAGGCACCAGAGCGAAGGAGCGAAGCGGCGGAAGAATCCATCAACAGAAATGCGAGTAGAAATGTGAGCATCCTTGCACCGCTTTGCAATCTAGGACAGCTGTATGTGCTTAAACTACAGTGCTCAACACAATAAGGTTATGCTCGCAAGCTAAATAGAGAGATATAATCTACAAACACTACATTTCCACCGGGGCGGAGATGAGAAGAGATTCTAATGTAGTGCGGTAATCAACCATTAGCGTCATCCGCTGCTCATCTGGACCTTAGTGGAAAGGTAGCAAAAATGTCCAAACTATTTAAAAAATCAAAAGAAAATATTGAACCTAATTCACACTTATAAAATCTAGGACTAGGACATCATAGAGGCCGCTATATATGTTAACTTTTGAAAGACCGTAGTACATCTCGACGTGTGTGCTGATGTAACAAATGCACCGCTCGTGCGTCGTCCACAAACCTTTTGCACACTACTACATATCTTAATACAAAACGCTTATTATAGTTGGGCCAAAAGCAAAGTTCCGATTGAGTCGAAACTTCTTAAGCTAGACGTCTCGCTCACTCTCGCTGTCTGCAGTCGCTACGCGTCGCAGCGTTCTTCCTTTTTTTTTATTGCCGTACGCACGATGATTTTGACTCTAACAGTTAGCGATCTTCACAGGGAGCGGCGGAGAAGTTGCCAGGTCTCTTAACCAATCTTGTAAGATCCCCAATCACATATCAGTAGTAGCGACCTCCAGCTCAACAGCGACCGGCGGCGGCGGGCTCACCTGCACGCGGCGCAGCGGGTGCGGCAGCTGGGGTAAATGGGCCAACTGAGGGTGCCAGCCGCCGGAGTCCAGCTTCGAGGTGCCGACCACATCGATCTCTTCGGACGTGGACACTGTTACTACGGCGCCGGTGCTGGAACAAGATGGTTGTAAGTTGAGTTTCAGATCTTAGTCTTCGGATCAGGCCGTAATTCGAGCTTGAGAGACGATTAAGAAGCCAATTAATGGTTTGATAAATATTGATTGCCATCAGGCTTCATTTTTGTACTGTGTTTTTCTGCTATGTGAGGAAGATCTACCATACGGGTAGAATAAATCCGAAATCCACCCATAAAAACATTATTAGGTAGTATGCGTTCCTATTCACATAAATAGGAACAGAACCGTATCCTCACAAGTCTCCTAAGTTAAGAGTCATAACTTTCTGCTAAAATAGTTCGGATGGCTGATGGCTCACACGGTTTTGTTTCAGCTACTTGTCAATCAAAAAATGACTGACTTAAAATCAGGCAGAAGAGACCAATCATTCGATACTAGTCTATACCTAAAATCGTATTTTTAATGCAAATACAGTAATCTCACAGTTCTTGCCATACAAAGTGGTTTAAAATGTATGGCTGTCATTACTGTATTGAATTAAAAATACTACATTAGTTTGCCTTGTTTTCCATTAATTTGTAGGTAACGGGGCAGTGGAGTGCCTTAGGATCGGTTGCACCAAACCGTTTGTCACCGTTAAAACGTTCGCAAAAAAGTTTGTAAGGAAATTTTCATAGTACCCGGGTGATGCGGATGAGTTCGTCAATAGTGGTTGGTGCAACAGGCCCTTAGTCTAAAAAAACTCACTCTCTGTCATCATGCAACCGATCGCTCGAGCAGCTGATGACCGACTGCCAGACGGAGGGGTCGTACTTGACCTCCTCCTCGCTGATGCTGGAGTACTCCTCGACCAGCTCGTCTCCATCGCTCCGGTAGACCAGGAGGCCGTCGCCGTACACGTGGCTGCGGTTGTGATCGGTGTTGGCCTGGAAACCAAATTCGGATTAATCAAGCATATTAGAATTATGTGCCTTAAAGAACCAAATGATCAGCCGGAGGTTGTCACGAGAATGATGGTTAATAGTTCAGCAAACGTTAAATTAAATAAGCCACATTGAATGTGAAATTAGTGGGATATTTCTCCATGTTTTCGTAAAAAGAGCCTTGCAATTGTTCTTTACGTCGACAATCGTATTGAAGATTAATAAACACAGCCTAGGCAGTTAGATTAAATTACCTTACTTATTGTAATTAAACAGTGTGACGTATGGAAGCGCTTGTATAAAGCGTACATAACATAACATAAATATTTTTTATCTACACCAATATCATAAATTCTCTATTCCGCGTTCGGAAACCGTATGTAATTGCCACCATTATTGTAACCAGTAACGTAACATCAGTGTATTATCTGTGACAGTGTGGTTAAAACGTATGAAAATTCATTACCTACGGTAACGTAATGAAAATCTGCTCTCCTCTCCGACCGCCGGCACGCGCCCGCCCGACCGCCGGCACGCGCCCGCCCGACCGCCGGCACGCGCCCGCCCGACCGCCGGCACAATCGAGTTGGTCATGGCGGTGCAATGGCGGTCATTCTAATCTAATGGTTTCCGAACAATGGAGTCCTTAAAATACGAGTGTGGTTTTATGAAACGAGCCGCAGGCGAGTTTCATAATAAGATCACACGAGTTATTATGTTATCAAATTCGATGTTCGGAATTTTAAACTCATAACGTATCAATATATGAGCATGTAAAGTTAAAATTACTTTACTGCCTCAGATAAAAAGCTTATCATAGTAAAATCGGTTGTGGTAATCCTAGCCATTGCCTACCGTTTTTGAACACGTTTTTTAGAGGACTTACAATGTGAGTGTAGATAAACTACTATTATTGCACACCTCAAATTAAAGAAAGAAACACGTATGCGTACGTAGCAAGTTACGTAGCACGTCACATGTACGTTTTATACTTATACTGTCTTGAGCGTAACAAACGACTACTCACATCAATCCCTATGCCATCCCAAACGACGACGCCCGACGTAGACGCCACGCCGCCAATACTCATGTTCCCGCAGCCCATATTCATGGCCATGGCCTGGCCGTAGCCCGCGTGGCCCATGTGGCCCCCGTGGCCGGGCGGGGCCATCATGGCCGGGCTCTGCTTGCGGCCGCGGCGCGAGATGGTGTAGTGGAGGGGATCGTGGCCCTCGCGGCGAATCATTTCGGGCAGGATGCGCCGGCGCGCGTTTATGAACCAGTTGCATACCTGAGGAAGAGTACAAAGTAAATAGTTTTAAACGGTGAAAAACAACACGCCGTAGTCTGTGGGATCAATTGAATTTATAAAAATTAATAATTAAAAAAAAAAAATCTTTATATGCAATGAAAATGCGAATGAATTAAATAATTTCAATTTAATAATTATTGTAAAACCAAGTATTTTTGCAAGCAAATAATAATAAGTAGGTACTTAATGTTTTGTAAATCATTCATTATGAAAATAAAGAGGCTTTGATAATAATATTGTTTATCTATTCATCAAGCACATATATTTAAGCATATATACAAATTGAAGAATATTTCCAAAAATGGATACAATCAGAGTAAAAATATGTGCAAAATAAAAAAGTGTGCAACAACTACAGATGTGCAAGTTGCGGAAACCTTCCAAATAATTGGAAATATTTTCGGAAATTTCTAGAAATTTTCGTAAGAAATATAGGAAACCGGAAATTTAAGAAATGGAAAGTTTCAATTCCCATACAAAAATGTGAGAAATTTCCGTAATTTTCAAATGTGGAAAATTTCGCAATTTTGGAAACTTTCCAACGGCACATCAGTAGCAACAACTAAATTTGCATTTATAAAATAGCTGGTTTTATTCCCCAAACAAAAATGTGTAAAATTCCCTGAATCCCGCCATGCGTAAAATTCCTGTAGGCTTATGAATAGGAAAACAATACACTCCTACATACGGGGGTTTACCTATCATATTATCATTTTAAATAATAAAAAGACTACTGCCTCTCCTGAAAAATACTACTATATGTGACGTTTTATACACCATTCATTTCCTAAGTCGCTTTAGATAGTTTCAAAAAGCATATTTTTTTCAATAATTAATAATACGCACGAGAAATATAAATAATTTGGTCTAGAAGCCAATAAAAGTAAGTAAATTAAAACATGGTTTTAATTCTTAACTACTTCAAAGATCTGTACCTAACCTTATAAATAAACCAAAGCAAATTATCGAACAACGAACCATCTCTATTGTTTGCAGCGCAGAACTCACTCCTCCGAGACTCCATTTCTCGAGCGAACGATATTTTCCCAATTATTTTTAATCAATATACGAAGCACACTAAGGTCATCCGAAAGGCAGTATAATACCAACATTGCAATATTTCTCGACCCCCCAGTTTCCTCTGGGGGTTTCTAAGAGCTTACATGAAAGGATACAAAAGATTGCATTCAAGCCCGATCGAGAGCCTGAACCAATAACCTCGTAAGTGTACAACTGTTGATAGAGCTTTTCGGTGCGGGAAAATATAAAGAGAAATTGATGTTTGGTATTGACGGGGTATTTGTAACGAAAGGATGATAGTGCAAGTGCTATCATTATTAAATATCAAATACTTACAAGATTTTAGGGATGGTAGATAAGAAGCGGCATTCGAAAAGTATAATATCCATTTACTGCATTTTGTGAAGTTGGATTACTATTCAACGTCAAATATTTAATAGTAGTTAACTGTTACGTAATAAGGCCGAATTACGTACAGTTGCATACACTGCTTTATCTACAACATTATAAATCCTAAATAACGTGTTCGGAAACCATTAGAATGGCCGATATTGCACCGCCATGATTGGTCGATTGTGCGAACGAACGGTCGGGGAGGAGGATAACCACGGTCGGGGAGGAGGGCTGGATTTTCATTGCATTACCAAAATCGATGTGGTTATGAATTTAAGAAAATTTTAAGTGTGACAGTGTTGTAAAAATGTAAGAACAACATTTTACAACACTGTCACAGATAAATACACTGATGTTACATAACTGGTTGCAATAATGGTGGTAATTACATACGGTTTCCGAACGCAGAATAGAGGATTTATGATATGGGTGTCGATAAAGCATTTTAACTACGCCATGCGAGGACTAAGATCGCCAGGGTGGGTTATGTTTCAGGGTTTTATAATGCGTAGGGCACGCGACACAACGTTATTGTCAAGACTATAAGAGCGTGTGAAGGTCATTTTGAACACCCCATCCGCTTAGCTACTTCTGCTGCTGACTGTATTGAAGCACCTTACAAAAGACTCCAATCAGGGATCTCAGGGAATAAGCGTAGCGTAGTTTGAACTCACTTGCAAGACAGTCAGATTGGCCTCCTGGCTCAGCGTCAACTTCTCTGCATCGCTGGGGTACGCGTTGTATCGATGCTCGTAAAGCCACCTGGAACAAATAAAACACTCTATATAGTTTTTTTTACACACGATGGTGGCAAACATACGGGCCACCTAGATGAGAAGAAGAGTAACATACGGCGGGCGGTGGTGCGTGTAGACGAGGAGTGGGGGCGGCGCTACCAGCGCGTCTCACTCCCATTTATAGTCTAATTCACTGACCTCTTGAGTGTCTTGCCGGCGTGCTTGAGCAGGTTACAGCGTCGTCGATGACTGCCCGCGGCGTCGGCGTGTTGTACGTGCAGACGTGGCGCGAGGACGGCGCCACCAGCGTGTCCCACTCCCATTTGTAGTCTACTTCACTGACCTCAGCATCTTGATGGAGGGTGGTGGTGCGTGTAGACGTGGCCCGAGGGCGGTGCCACCAGCATGTCCCACACCCATTTGTAATCTAGTTCACTGACCTCTTGAGTATCTTGACGGCGTGCTTGGGCAGGTTGCCGCGCCGTTTGCGCACGGCGCCGCCGACGACGGCTTGCGGCGGAGGGGGGTGGTGCGTGTAGATGGGGCGCGGGGGCGGTGGCACCAGCGTGTCCCATTCAGCGCCGCTCTCGTTCTCGTCGGTCGAGGATGTCGACGGGAAACGGTCTCGCGCTGTTAATGTCACGTTTAAGGATGTAGACGTATGCACCTGCTGGAACGTCGGTAAACTCTACGCATCGTATGCCATTATATAGACCGAGATCTTAGAAAGTAGTAAATTTTAGAGCTAGAAAAAAAACTGCCTAGGTACTATCGGGTTCAGAATTGCATGGCCATTTTATGAATGAATTCATTCATAAATTGACCATGCAATTTTGAACCTGATGGTACCTAACAGGGAAGGACTGTACAATATGTGACATCGAGTTCAGGCTTCATATTTTTTTTGTAGCTTTTACTCGCCAAAAGACAACTCCTAACCAAATTGTAAGTTGCGGAAACGCTTGGTTTGCGAGATAAAAAATAGTTCCATATAAAATCCCGATTTTACACCGCCATGACACAATATTTTGCAGAGGAGAGGGCGGGAGTGTGATAGTGTTAGGTTCTGGCGCTTCGCCGGCCGCTGCCGCGGCACGCTTGCTTCGCTCGCCCGGCTCGCGCGCTGTAGGGTCGCAGTTCTACCAACACTCCTCCTCGCTTCGCTCGTCGTCGTACCGACCTGCCTTAGAGTCTGTCTGAAACTACTTTGAACTAACCTAAAAAGTTCCTACTAAGTGTCATGTCGTATCCCCCGCCCGCAGACCCCGCCAATTCTATTTGCGTTTTGTTTTACACGTTTTAGTAAAATCGTACCATTTTTGATAATTATTAATCAACAAATTTCCACAAAATAATGCTTATAAATTAAAAGAATCATTGAATAAATGTCATGTAACTATTATTGTACACAAATAAGTCGAAAAAACTGTATTTATGTAAAAACTGAACATAAACAAATCATCACGTTTTAGTTTTTCTCAACACGTTTATCGAAACGCAAAATATTGTATCATGGCGGTGTAAAATCGGGATTTTATATGGAACTTTGATTATTTTTTATCTCGCAAACCAAGCGTTTCCGCAACTTAAAATTTTGTGAGGAGTTGTCTTTTGGCGAGTAGAAGCTACAAAAAAAATATGAAGCCTGAACTCGATGTCACATATTGTACAGTTGAGCCCCTAACGGAAATCTAAGAAAACTGTAGTATGCCTAGGTATTAACTTGGCGTTTTGACCGCGCTATATTTCATTACAGTAACTAAATGCTTTTGACCTGAGAAGTTGCCCATACAAAACATGCTTATTTTAGCGTCCTCTATACGATAGCATCATTAAAATAAATGTCTAAGTCCTGCAACCCCTTTGCGGTAGTCCAACCCTACAGTATGAGGTTCTTCAAAAAAGGAGTGTATTGGTTCTTAAAGGGTAGGCAACGCGCATATGAATCTTCTGGGGTTGCGGGCGTCCATAGGCAACGGTAACTGCTTACCATTAGTCAGACCGTATAAGCATACGTTGCAAACAAGCGTTTGCCATCATCGTGGTATCTATTTAAAAAAAATTAATTGAATAGCCCCATGATAGGCGTGACAATGACACTTTGACACCACTCAAGACATCTTGTCACGGTGTGTATGACTTTTTAATATGCCTTTTAAATGGTTTTTTTTTATAGCTATAGAAGTTGAAAAGTACTTACGCAGTTTGATCTTCATGACTTTGATCACGGACCTGCGCAGCGTGGTGAAGTTTCTTAAAAGCTAACCGAAGCAAAGGTCTTTGACCCGATTCCTTAAATTACACGTCACTTAACACTGACATAAGGCACTTAACACTTACTCCGAGTATATTAGATTATAATACGGAGATAAATTGCCAAGACAATTTCCTAAGAACGATATAATCGCAGAGAAAGTGAGGCAATGAACGTATTTTGTTTTTCACCGACGATGGCTTTTGTCAGGATGAAATTTTGAAATTAGAAAAAAGAATTCGCTATGGTTTTTTTGCGGACAGCGGTCCGGAATATAGGAATGCAACCTTTTTTGTTTTTAATGTATTTTTTATTAATGGCCGTATAGAAATAATAAGTCAGTCATGTTTTTTTAATTGATTTTATTAGAGGTTGGTTACAAAGCTGTGTTCATTATTCATACAAAATTGAATAGCATAATGTTAAAAGATAGGTATTATAAAAATATATGAAAAATAGTATACCTAAGTAGGGGTATCCCTATTTAGTGTATTTAGAAAGGTTGGTATTGGTTAGTTACCATACCAATAGCCCAAATAATAGCCATGAGCAGGAAATACAATCATACTATCTCTTCCTTTTTCTAGTATCTTCCCACAAAAAAAATTTATATACCACGACGGTGGCAAACAAGCATACGGCCCGCTTGATAGTAAGCAGCTACGGTCCGTGGCCTATGGATGCCTGCAACTCTAGAGGTGTCACATGCGCGTTGCAGACCCTTTAATATAAAAGAGGATGCACTGTGTTGACGGATGTCTCCCGTCGTCAACACATGGCATCCTCTTTGGGCTCTCCGGCTAATTGATATTTGGCTGTGGTTTTCTGTAATGTTTTGCTCCAGATTTGAGCACACCAGGATTTGAAATTTTATGAAAATTAATAATGTTTTTTTTCTTATTGCAATTTACCAAAACAAACGCCCATTAACCAAACTATGGCGTTACAAATTTAATGAACGATAGAGTTTGTCCGGAAGAAAAGTGTCGTGGTTTATATAGCTCATACATTCTACGACACTTCTCTTTCTGGACATACTTTAAGAAATTGATATGGCTATAGAAGATAATTGAAACTTTTTTTTTACCATATTACCACAATGATAGCAAACAAGCGCATAGACTACCAATATAGATTCCCACATAGTTAACTAACTTGATATTTTAGTATAGTTACTTATGTGCAGCAAAAAATACTAAACTGATAGTACAAATCAAAATTTTACAATATTTTATCAAGAACACACTTTACCATGAACACATCTGCCGCTGCCGTCAAAATGACAAGTTGTTAAAAATATTACGATTAAAATATTCCACCAAACCTTTCCAACGATTCCCGAATTGATATTACCGTATGTATTCTTGTGATGTATAATGTTTCATTGTAATCATAGTTGCTTTATAAATGACAATAGTTATGAAGATCAAACTGCGTAGGCAGAAAACTATGCCATTTGAACTTCACACCATTCGTCATTCATATCTTCCACCATCTTCACACCGTTGCTGTAGATTTTACTGTCTGCAGACTCGCATTAATATTTTTTAAACGAATTTATAATTTAGTGAGCGTTAATAGTTCGTTGTCAGTTTTGTCAGTCAGTTATGACTTGTATTGACAAAGTTGTTGATGTATTTCAACGTGATTTATGTTAGATTTTGATAAACATACCCTTCAGCCAGTGTCTTAACAGTAATTGGCCATAATTATGCAAGCATTTCTTAAGATTATGTCAATAAAAGAATGGTGCTTTGTTGGATGACGCTAAAGAAGAAAGTTTGATTGGAAAGTGCTATGGCTTACCAGGCGCGATGTACTGCGTGATTTCGTCATAGCACTGCAAGTATATTTGATGCGGCCTATGATTATGAAACCCAGGTTTATAGATCCAGGCTGGAAAAAATTGTTTTTTTAAATACCACAACGGCAAATAAGCATACGACCCGCCTGATGGTAAGCAGTTACCGTAGCCTATGGACGCCTGCAACCCTAGGGGATTAACATGCGCGTTGCCTACCCTTTAAGAACATACACTCCTTATTTGAAGAACCACATAAGATATACTTTATGCGAAAAGTGTGACGGCCACAGTTAGTTACCATAGGTAGTCGCCATCATCGCAGGGTTCTTTATCAAACAGTGAATCTTTCGTATGTAGTACTTTTTATTTTGTACTCTTACTATATTATTTATTATTTCAGGAATATCCACTGAAACTTTAAGAATCTACTTCCAATTTAAATCAAAGAGGTGCCGAAAATAACACAACTAAGTCCACAGCCCTTGAATTGACTATGAAGACATCTACAAGTAAATTTGCTGTAAATTTGCATAGTTTGAAGCTGGTATTAACCGGAGGTAAGATTTACCACATTATGATTGCATAGGCAGATTAGTTAGTTAAGCAATGTGTACATATTTACTTGACGTAAAGTAGGGATTCCCTTTTCGTGTTATATCCCTTTGAATTCGTGTGTTCACATTTAACGATGCCAAAAGCGGCTTGATATGGTCAGGAAAAACGTTGTAGTAACCGAATTTAGTGACCACATGTGTGCTCTGTTTTACTTATTTAAATGTTTTTATAGTATTAAGTGATTTGTCATTGTTGTGTCATGCTCCGTAACATCACTCACGTGTGGCCCCGGCGGAAGACCAGCGCTGGCATTCCAGGCTAGCACCATGCTGAGTCGGGACCATTTCGTGGCAACTAGGGTTACCAGGCCCAAAAATGAAAAAGCCGGACTCCGCGCTTAATTTAGCCCGACATTTGATCCCAAAAGCCGGACATGCCTTTTTTGCATACGCTACGCTGGTCTTTCGAATCGTGCCACTGGCGTGACTGCGCGTAGCGTAAGTCAGACAAAGGCCTAACAAAAGCCGGACAGGCCGGACGAGAAATTATTTGGCCGGACACCTGGCAACCCTAGTGGCAACCATGTTCATGCCTTAATTATGATTAGTTATTATACTTATGGCCTGTTTCACAATCTCCAGTTAAAGCATATCTGTCAGATAAATGTTTGCTGTCCTTTTCTTTTATATGACTGGAGAAAACGATAGCAATAATTTTAACTGGCAGATAAGTTTATCTGGAGATTGTGAAACAAGCCCTTAGATTAAGTATGTTTGTGTGCATGTTGTTGTCGTCACGAATAAATGTTTCCTATTTGTATTTCTACATTTTTTTTTTATACCACGACGGTGGCAAACAAGCATACGGCCCGCCTGATGGTAAGCAGCTACCGTAACCTATGGACGCCTGCAACTCCAAAGGAGTCACATGCGCGTTGCCGACCCTTTACAAAATGGAGGATTCACTGGGTTGACGGCTAAATGAACAAGAAGGTCCCTCATCGTCAACACACTGGGTCCTCTTTGAGCTCTCTGGCAACCTTACTCACCAGTAGGAACACAACACTATGAGTAGGATCTAGTGCTATTTGGCTGTGGTTTTCTGTGAGGTGGAGGTACTTCCCCAGTCGGGCTCTGCTCCAGATTTGAGCGAGATGGCATTCGCTGAACGTGCCCTACCACACTTAGTGAGATGCCATTCGCAGTGCCCATACCTCTCTTTTTGGTGTAGTTTAAGGACATACACAAGTCCGGACGTAGTTTAAGGACATACCCCGGGTCCGACTACATAAAATGACTACATGAAACGCTGGCAGACTAGCAATAAGACTTGCGACTTTCAATTTGCAGGTCTCATGTTTGGAACCCGGTTTACCACTGAGTTTTTACCAGGCGTTGGATCATCTAGTATTTACCAGTCGCTTTTTGGTGAAGGAAAACATCGTGAGGAAATCGGATCTCCACAAGGCCTAATTTCCCCTTTAGGTTGGAAATTTAAATGACAGTAAATTTCGTATAAAATAGTGACTACGCCAATTCTTGGGATTAAAGGATGCCGAGTGGAGCCCAGTGTCGATTCAGCCGTGGTAATAGCAGGGACAAATGTTAGGCCTAGTTGGGGTACAGTCAAGTGCAAAAATACGTATCGAAAAAATCGTTTCATAAATATGGTACTACGCACTTATTACAACGGAATAAGATATTATGGGACATATTTTTGAGTAAGATGAGTACACCCAAATTTTTACACTTGACTGTACTAATTAGGAATACCTACAGTTACGTCTGAAAATATGGATACATTTTTGACAAAAATATGTAGCCACGACTATATTACCAAGGCGTAAAGCCTTGGATAGATTGTTTTTGTCACATTAAATGAATCCATATTTTCAGACGTGAGCGTACAGTCGCCATCAGATATATCGGAGCGGCCAAGGTGGTCACGTATCTGAACAACGCCTCTATTGTCAAGGCTATACAGTGCATGTTCAGATATTTTGAGTACTTTGGCCGCTCCGATATATTTGATAGCGACTGTACTACTAGCTGTCCTTTACTGCCGTGATCGTGACCATCTGGTTAGAATGCATGTCAAAATATTTGAAAGGCTTTGTTCCGAAATTCTCAAAATCCACAATTACCTATCTTTTTTAAAATTATTATTAACCTTTATTTATTTTTTCACACAGGCTAGGTAATTTATAATATTTTTATAAAAGTAAAATATATATATATTTTTTGAATACCACGACGGTGGCAAACAAGCATACGACCCGCCTGATGGTAAGCAGCTAACGTAACCTATGGACGCCTGCAACTCCAAAGGAGTCACATGCGCGTTGCCGACCCTTTACAAAAAGGAGGATTCACTGTGTTGACGGCTAAAGGAACAAGAAGGTCCCTCATCGACAACACACTGGGTCCTCTTTGAGCTCTTTGGCAACCTTACTCATCAGCAGGAACACATCACTATGAGTAGGGTCTAGTGCTATTTGGCTGTGGTTTTCTATAAGGTGGAGGTACTAACATATTAAAAATATTTATAACGGGTTACTCACGTAATTTAAGTCGATTTTTGCTCGACATGTTTCGGTCAATTTACGATGACCATTTTCACGAGCTGCCTTTCGCGACGGCAGCGCGACGGCTACTACGCGCCTGCGCGCGGTGTGCCCTGCTGCTGGCGGTGGGAGGCGGCGGCGGCGGCGGCGGTGTTGTGGCAGATCTACCCTCGTTCACTTCTTCACTATTGCCGAAATGTTTGCACACTACACTAACGACGTCACTTGCTAAAGGCACGTCCACACTGCCCACCGACGTAGTATTGAAAACCGTTTTCCAACTAGCGGGCAATGACCAACCACCATCCCGATTGAAATTCGAATGACGACTTATTTCTATTGCTTTTTCTATTATTTATATTAAGGGTGTGACGGATAAAATCGGACACTTGTTACGCCGAAGATATTGCATCAAGACGATTTTCCGCCCACAAACGCAGCTCAGACAGTGGATGCGTTCGCCGAAGGATAAGGAGCCCTTGAATGTTCCTGGGGTTTACATGATCCCTTGCTCCTGTGGGAAGAGTTACATTGGAGAGACTGGCCGGAACATCGTTACGAGGCTCTCTGAACACATACGTAGTATGAAAAACCGGGATGGGCAGGGTTCCGCTGTGACGGACCACATATTGGATTCGGATTCGACGCATTATATTAGGTTTGATAAGGTAACCGTACTGGCAAGGGAAAAGTTCCTCGTTCAGCGAAAAATACGGGAAGCAATAGAAATAAGTCGTCATTCGAATTTCAATCGGGATGGTGGTTGGTCATTGCCCGCTAGTTGGAAAACGGTTTTCAATACTACGTCGGTGGGCAGTGTGGACGTGCCTTTAGCAAGTGACGTCGTTAGTGTAGTGTGCAAACATTTCGGCAATAGTGAAGAAGTGAACGAGGGTAGATCTGCCACAACACCGCCGCCGCCGCCGCCGCCTCCCACCGCCAGCAGCAGGGCACACCGCGCGCAGGCGCGTAGTAGCCGTCGCGCTGCCGTCGCGGAAGGCAGCTCGTGAAAATGGTCATCGTAAATTGACCGAAACATGTCGAGCAAAAATCGACTTAAATTACGTGAGTAACCCGTTATAAATATTTTTAATATGTTAGAGTCTCACGAAGGTTTTATAGTTAAAATGGAGGTACTAATATAAAAGTACATCAAAAACACACAAAACAATAAAAACATAAAAAACCTAACCTAGGGTGCCGCCGGCAACGGAGCAAGGCCCAGGCTGCCGGTGGTCAGGGCCGCAGAGTGAGGAACCTTCGGACTATGCGCGCCGTGTCCTGGATTACCGCCGATTATTATAATATATATTTTTTTATTCGTTTGTTTTAGTGTCCCACTGCTAGGCAAAGCCTTATTTATTTATTGATAAAAATGTCAAACGGAGGTTTTGTAAGTTTAAATAGTTTTCACATAGTTTTACGAGAACATCCCCGCTTTGTTAAGGTTAGTATTCTCAGTTTTTGGCGGTTTAGTATAGTCATAGACTAATTAACCCAAGACCCCGCATAGCCGGGCGACCCCCACTGCCACGCTCGAAGTAATTTCACTCTATAGCGAGACACTAATATTGGAAGTGACTGTAAACATAGTACGTCTCCATGGCAACCATTAATGTCTGACTCTCTCTTACGCCCCACGGAAGTATCGCGCGTTCCCTGTCTAGTTCCCCTCCCGCACTCCTTCTTTTTGGCAGCTTAGGTATCAAAGAAATAACGCGCTATGCGGAGTATAGAGATATCTTGTATAAGAGTATACTATATTAAAACATCAGTAACTATCATTTTCCCTGTTGCAAGGCAACTTGTTTAACGTCAACAAACACTTACTTAAACATAGATGCTGCTGTATCACAGAGTAAAAATTATACAGAGTAACACTACAGCCCGTACTGTAAGAGCAGGTAGCCATCATAAGTGTAACTTATGATTAAAAACTAACGCTCACATTATTCTGCCCCAAAAACTGTCAAGGCAGCGGAAGCAAACGTTACCTACGTTTGCTTTCGCCAGGACAGGAAAAAAGTCGTATTAGTTTTAAGTAATCAATTTTACCAACCTTATGTTACTAACTACATTAAATATGTTATGAGGACATGAGGACACAAAGACATTTAAAATTCAAAACCAAATTGTTGTTGTTGTTCTTCAATACATATCCTTAAACTACGTCCGGACCCGGGTATGTCCTTAAACTATGTCTGGAAGGGCACAGCTAAGCGAATGTTATCTCGCTAAAATCTAGAGCAGAGCCAGACTGGGGAAGTACGTCCACCTTACAGAAAACCACAGCCAAATAGCATTAGACCCTACTCATATTGTTGTGTTCCTGCTGGTGAGTAAAGTTGCCAAAGAGCTCAAAGACAACCCAGTGTGTTGACGACGTAGGACCCTCTTGTTTCTTTAGTCGCCGACACAGTGAATCCTCCTTTTTCTAAAGGCTCGGCTACGCGCATATGACACCTCTGGAATTGCAGGCGTCCATAGGCTACGGTAGCTGCTTACAATCAGGCGGGCCATATGCTTGTTTGCCACCGTCGTGGTATATGAAAAAAAAATAGCGTTAGGTCTTAAGCGATGTGTGAAACCGAGCAGGTTCAGTTGTAAATAATATATTATATAAACCTTGAAAGTATTTTCAACCGACTTCAAGATTTCGAAGGACGTCGGTTTCGGGTTATCAATTCGTCGGTGTTCACCGATTATTCGAAGACGGATGGACCGATTTGGAAAATTCTGTATTTGTTTGAAAGAGTATACTTCACAGTTGGTCCCATTGTAACCAGGTCAGGATCTGATGATGGAATTCTGGAGAAGTCGAGGGAACTCTTCAACTATTAATATAGGCACCTATAGTGAGTTGAATATTTTTATAGCAGCTCGAGCATTGCTGTTGGAAAAGTGGATGCTAAGTGAAGTCGGCTCTTTTTTGTTTAAAATTATATTATTGAAAGACTCACTAAGCTGTTACTCTGCTCACAATTCTTTACTCTGCGTCCGTACAATGTTTTTCCCTAATTTATTCTACATTTAGATGGTATCTCGTTACATATCTCGCGGTGCTCCGTACATTAGCTAATCAAATAATGATGGCAAATATCAGGAAAGCAAGGAATAACAAAGCAGCTATGTTACGAGTATTCTTATACTACTGGTACTGAGTGAACGAACTTTTTACTCGGTAGAATTAGAACCAAGGATTCTGTATCCTTCACGCTTCGGCCACATATAAAAACGCTCAGAGCGTTTCCATATGAGTATTACGAGTACCAGCGTTGAGCGATATTTATCAAACGACTTCAAGATTTCGAAGGCGAAGGTTATCAATTCGTCGGGATCTTTGTTTTTGCAATTTTCTTATGTAGGTATGTTCACCGATTATTCGAAACGGCTGGGTTGATTTGTTTTTTTTTTGAAAGAGTATACATCAAAGTTCATCCCATTGAACCAGTTCAGGATCTAATGATGGGATCCCGGAGAAATCGAGGGAACTCTTCAACTATTATAGGCATACCTATAGTGATTCGAGTTTTTTTACAGCAGCTCGAGGATTTTCTTTTGGAAAGGTGGAGGCTAAGAAGTGAAGTCGGTTCTTTTTTGTTTAAAATTATAGAAGACTACGTCTTCCTCCCCGACCGCCGCCACAATCTACTGGGAGATTGAGATAACTAAATTGTATTCGTTGTGTGCATGATTGTGGCGTCATCTCTTGAGCAGGGGGGTTCAACTGTTTTTTTCTTTTGTATGAATGGCTTGGACTTGCTTATAATGATATTTATCTGGCAGATTTAATACTTTGACGGTTGACCAAGTTGAGGTGACATACTTGATACGTACAAGTACAACAAATACACATACAAATATTCTTTTTCTACTCCTGTACTTTTAACTGTCATTTATACATTCGTCAACACCTTTATAAGAACATAAATAATACACTAGATGAAAAGTCTATCTAGTCTATTCCCCAAAATAACACTTGTTCTATAAAAGCGCCAAAATAGTATCGCGTAATCGCGTGCAAACACGACTATTAATATAAAATAAATTACTGCCAACCTAAGAAACCTAAATAAACGCAGCGTTTTTAGAAAAAAAAACTTTAAAAAAGAAAAAATTAAAAGAACCACAGACCTACTTCGTAGTTTTTTACGTTTCCCGTTTGTTTGTTGGGGCAAATTGCAAACTTTGAAAGTAATTTAGGTATTTTTACTAATCTCTGTAGCTCTTTAATAATTGATCAAATAACGACAGTCTGTATTTGTGTTAGTAATGTTAGTATTATTGAAAAATAGTGTTTTAAAAGGTAAAACTTAAATGATTGTTGATTATGTTGACAAAATAACTGCGATATCCATGAAGTTTTCAATTTCGCATTTTATGTTAAAGTAAGTGTATTCGTAGAAAAAGTATTGTATGCAACGTCGTATAAGTAGGTAAAAAAATGTTCGTGGCGTTTTTCTGAACAATTTTCGCCTACGGCTCAAATTGATGCCCACGCCACTCACCTTTTTTGACCCCTCTTATACAACTGTTGCATAAACTACTATTATTGCACACCTCAATAAAATAAAACAGTACAGTACACATTAAAAGTAGAGGCAGTTAACAGGCGGTCTTATCGCTAGAGAGCGATCTCTTCCAGACAATCTTGGGGTAGCTTGATGTAAATTATTTTGAAATTCGATACTGACAAGAGCCCTTTTAGGCCAAGCAAATCAGATCTATAAAAAGTGTTTTGAAGCATTAATTCCCAGCAGGCTGGAAATCGCTTTAATACCTTCATGTGATCCTAAATGCATGAAATCCGAGTTTTCCCAATCCCAAGAGGTGTGCATAACTTTTTAGCGAAATTTTTGCTCTTTGTTAAGTTTTTGCTTGTAGCTCGAAAACAGTACGTCCGACGGAAAATGTCATGTATATCAATATTAAAGAGGGTTAAATTATGCGTCGAATGAGTAACTTAACTTCTAATTCGGTTCAGCGGTACAGCCGAAATCAAAAGTTAGAAACCGGGAAAATGTCTCATTTAATTGAAAAACTCGTATTTTGACTTCCATACTACATATCTTTGAAACAGATGACTCCTGTTGAAAAACCTATAGAATAAAAGTTGTAGAGAATACAATTTCAAGTTATATCGACATCAAAATTTTCAAGTAGAGCTCAGGAATCTACCCTTGGAATTACCGGAAATGAAAATAAAACACGGTGTATAAATAGTTTTCTGATTTGATACGTTTTAGAAATATGCAATTAAATGGTTTTTAGTTGTAACGATGCATTAAATATACGCCTCACACCTCATATTTTCTTGAAAATATGCAACTCAGAAGGGTTTAGAAAAAACTGATTTTGAATTCATGCCAAATTTAGTCTTTCAAAATGACTCTACTTG
Organism: Pammene aurita; assembly: GCA_947086415.1. Lineage (NCBI taxonomy): Eukaryota > Metazoa > Arthropoda > Insecta > Lepidoptera > Tortricidae > Pammene > Pammene aurita. The sequence goes on from OX352306.1 coordinate 28,101,804, forward strand.
AAAATTCAGATGTCGATATAACGTGAAATTGTATTCTCTACAACTTTTATTCTATAGGTTTTTTAACAGGACTCACCTGTTTCAAAGATATGTGGTATGGAAGTCAAAATACGAGTTTTTCAATTAAATGAGACATTTTCCCGGTTTATAACTTTTGATTTCGGCTGTACCACTGAACCGAATTAGAAGTTAAGTTACTCACTCGACGCAGAATTTAACCTTCTTTAATATTGATATACATGACATTTTCCGTTGGACGTACTGTTTTCGAGCTACAAGCAAAAACCTGACAAAGAGCAAAAATTTCGCTTAAAAGTTATGCACACTTCTTGGGATTGGGCAAACTCGGATTACATGCATTTAGAACCACATGAAGGTATTAAAGTGATTTCCAGCCTGCTGGGAATTAATTCTTCGAAAAAATCTAATTTTCTTGGCCTATTTGCAGTTTTGCAGTTTTAATAATGTGCACTGAGATCGTTCACGTTACTCCCACCATGCACTTCGCACATAGGGAATAGAGATAGCAGTTCGTCCAAGTAAATTCTTACCGGCTTGCCTATTTTGAGCCCTCGTAGAAAAAGTATTGTAAGTATTGTATATATACGAGTAGATAGGGTTTTACTTACTTAATTACTCAGCATGCTTAGTGAACTACACACGGTAGTTACTCGACTGAAAAGCTCCTCATTATGTCACAATTGTATAAAAACAAAATACCATTTATTTTCCACCGAATTCAAGATTTTTTAGGTAGTAGGCGGAGAGCTGGCTACGTCAGATATGACAAAATAATGAGAGCAACGAAACCCCTTTCGTTAGTTTGCTATACTATGCTTATTTATAGATACGGACACCTGGCAGTTGTTCATTGATGCAGGTCAAAGAACGCAAACCACTGCAAGAATACAAATCATAGAGTTCTGGGCTTAATGTATCCTTGGTTCGACGTTGGACAAAAATCTACAATGGAGTCCTCATATAAGAAAACTCGCTCTTCGATTAAGCTCGGCCGCTTATGCCGTTAGAAGAATTAGACAATTAACGAATATTGACACAGCTCGTTTAGTTTATCACAGTTATTTTCATAGTGTAATGTCATATGGTATTCTGGTTTGGGGCAAAGCAGCTGACGTACAGACTATATTTGTTTTACAAAAAAGAGCCATCCGCTTTCTGTATAACTTAAAGGCAGGTGCATCAGTTAGAGAACTATTTAAAGAAATTAATATTTTAACTGTTGCTTCCCAATATATCTATGACAATATTATTTTTGTTGTAAAGAATATACATACATTCAAAAAAAAATCTGACATCCACAGCTATAACACTAGGAATAAAAACAAGCTTGCTATCAGAAGTAGTCGTATCCGCAAAGCATATAAGTCATTTTTTGGTCAAGGTATTCACATTTATAACAAGTTACCCGTCGATGCTTTAAATTTATCATTTCCCGCTCTTAAGAAATATTTGAAAAAAAGTTTAATGTCAAAGGGTTATTACAGGGTCGAGGACTATATGACGGACAAAGATGCATGGCCTAAACCAGAAACTACTACAAAATCTTCTAACATTTAGAGGACACAGTTCAGATAGGAAAGCATATCAAACGTTTTGTGAAGCAATCAGATTTGGATTTTATTAATATTATTTAATTTTAACTAAGCAATACGTACATTGTATGTCTCTCAAGCTGTTTTGATATGTCTTCCTATAGAACTACGCATTATTGTGTATCTTTAAGATATAATATTACTGTATTACTGTTTTGAAAAAATAAGTCCCGCCGAGTTTCTTGCCGGTCATAAATAATACTTCTCGGGTCAGAGGTGTAGGGTTAGAACCGGTGGTAGTTTTTCTTTTTCTCTCTGACGTTCATAAGTGCATTGTAATGTGCCTAAATTGAAGAATAAATATCTTTTATCTTTTTTATCTTTAAAAAATGCAATATTATGAAAAACTAGCTTTTGCCCGCGGCTTCGCTCGCGTTAAATTCGGGGTAACACGGTTCCCCTTTGCCTCCCGTAATGCTCCTTACAAACTTCCACCCCCCATTTTAGGGAAGTGGGGGGTTAGAAAGAGACAAAAAGCAGCCTATGTCACTCTCCATCCCTTCAACTATCTCCACTTAAAAAATCACGTCAATTCGTCGCCCTGTTTTGCCGTGAAAGACGGACAAACAAAGAAACACACACACTTTCCCATTTATAATATTAGTATGGATTATATAAATAATAAGATTATATAATTACCAAACGTCTCTGTTGGGGGAAAGTAGTGCCAGAAGATGTATAATCTAATTCATAGTTTGTCGCCTACTGTTTTTGTTAGAACAATAATACGCAATATTTTTTCTTCTAATGTTAGAATATAGGCCCTGGTGCCAGATTCTAATTTAAACATACATTACAATATAATAAAAATACAACCTATCTCAAACATAACTCCAACACACAACAAACAATGAACCAATATTGAAGTTGTATTATTGGAATTATTATTGGAATTGCGTTGGAATATTTCTCAAGAAAATTCTGATATTTGTGATTCAGATGTTTATGCCGTAGCTGTATTGCGTTGTTAATGCATTGGAGTTGTATTGAAGTCGGATCGTGTCTATACGTGTTTTAAACGGTCCCATTTCTCTATAAATACGACAACGTCGGCAGTTTTGACTTATTTTAGTATTTCTTATTTCCAACTGATAAATTTTGCTAGTCTGTCACCCATTAAAAAATACCAGATGCCGGATCTAGCAATAAGAATAGCAAGACGTGTTTTGTTGCTATCATTACTGTATTATATCTGATGTAGATAGCTCTTAGTCCATAGGTAGGACGTTCTCTATTTCTCGGCACCGATTATTCGACGACGGCTGGTCCAATTTGGCAATTGTCATCAGAATCTAAAGAAATCCTGGACAAACCAAGACAATTTTTCAAAGATTATAATAGCCACATCCTAAAGTGGGTCGAGTATTTTGTTCCAGTAGCTCGGCCATTTGCTCTTGGTTAGGTGTAGCCAGTGAAGTCGGTTCTTTTTCAACCGACTTCAAGATTTCGAAGGAGGAGGTTATCAATTCGTTGGGATCTTTGTTTTTTTTACCTATTTTTAGGGTTCCGTAGTCAACTAGGAACCCTTATAGTTTCGCCATGTCTGCCCGTCCGTCCGTCCGTCCGTCCGCGGATAATCTCAGTGACCGTTAGCACTATAAAGCTGAAAGGGTTTAGCAGGCTAAGGAAGGTCGTGTGGCCCCTGTGAGGAATAGTTGAATTGGTAAATGTCAATTGTTTGTCGCCTCATAACTAGTAATCACTCCAACTTTCAGCCCTCTATCTTGAACTGTCTCAGAGATAATGTCAAAAATGTATTTTTTTAACAATTTTTTCAAACTCGTATATCTCCTAATCCATAGCAGCTAAAGCGTTGAAACAAAATCACAGCTACGTAGTTTGAGTGGGAGTATACCCTATAATTTTATTAATATTTTATACGTGAAAAATAAAAGAAATAAATGTCAATTTATTTTTTGACAGCTCTTTCCAACACGTTTTTTTGAAAGTACAATTATGAAAAAAATCATATAAATTGCTTATAGTATTAGTTACTAGCATACAAAAACTCAATTGATTATATTTGGTGCAACATACTGTAAAAAAAAAACTAACGTAAGTATTCAAGTATCAAGAGTAGGCTTCTGAACTGAAACTTCGTTTTTAAGTTTTTTGTTTGTTGCCTAGCAACAAAGGGTGTATTGTTGTTAATTTGACGTATGACTGTCAAAAAAGATCACTGAACTACTGCTGTGTTAGCATTTGTAACTAATTTTACTAACTACTAAATCAACGAAACGACGGATGTGCTATATGTTTATTATTTTATATACAAAATTAATTGGTTTCATTATAGTACACGTATTAACATAACGAAATAAATAACTCATTAGAGCAGATATCACAATATAAGTCACTTAGATAATGACTATCGTAATATTCGTCGTCCCAGGTATAGGACAATGTTATCCTGCAGTCATCGCAATATCCTTTTAACATAATATTTTCGTCAGAGAGCGATATCTCAATATCTGGTAAAGACTGTAAAGACAGTTGCTTCGCTATTAACTGTGGCAAGTTGAGCCGAAATATTTTTGATTTTACGATTTCCATCTGAAAGAATGTATATACATGAAGTTTCTGTTTTATTTTATTTACATTTAAAGCTTACTTTCGCCATAATGGAAAAATCGGACTCCTCTTCTACATAACGTGTTGTATATTCCCTTAAACAATCCACTATTATGTTAAATGTATAAACTATAAAACTAAGCGTATAAACTAAGCGTTTGTCGATTCCGAGTAACATAACATTAGACATTATGATTTATTAGGTATGAGCTATCTTTAAATTATACAATACTATTATACAATTTATACGCTAGCACATTTAACATAATAGTGAATTGTTTAAGGGAATATACAACACGTTATGTAGAAGAGGAGTCCGATTTTTCCATAATGGCGAAAGTAAGTTTTAAATGTAAATAAAAAAAAAAAAACGGAAACTTCATGTATATACATTCTTTCAGATGGAAATCAAAAATATTTGGGCTCAACTTGCCACGGTTAATAGCGAAGCAACTGTTTTTACAGTCTTTACCAGTATTGAGATATCGCTCTCTGACGAAAATGTTATGTTAAAAGGATATTGCGATGACTGCAGGATAACATTGTCCTATACCTGGGACGACGAATATTACGATAGTCATTATCTAAGTGACTTATATTGTGATATCTGCTCTAATGAGTTATTTAATTCGTTATGTTAATACGTGTACTATAATGAAACCAATTAATTTTGTTTACGTCACACCTGGCCATAACGTAAGTTTTGCCGCACGCTACGCGTACGGTAAAACTCGCATTATGGCCAGATGGAGACGTAAAATTGTGTACACACCACGGGCAGTAAAAAAGAAAGCCCTGTATCGCATATTTACAACCCTCGCCTGCGGCTCGGGTCACAAATACCTGCGATTTCGGGCTTTCTTTCTTTTACAGTCCTTGGTAAGTAATGTACTATTATAAAATAATAAACACAGCAAAATAGCACATCCGTCGTTTCGTTGATTTAGTAGTTAGTAAAATTAGTTACAAATGCTAACACAGCAGTAGTTCAGTGACCTTTTTTGACAGTCATACGTCAAATTAAAAACAATACACCCTTTGCTGCTAGGCAACAAACATAAAACTTAAAAACGAACTTTCAGTTCAGAAGCCTACTCTTGATACTTGAATACTTTCGTTAGTTTTTTTTTTTACAGTATGTTGCACCAAATATAATCAATTGATTTTTTGTATGCTAGTAGCTAATACTATAAGCAATTTACGTGATTTTTTTCATAATTGTACTTTCAAAAAAACGTGTTGGAAAGAGCTGTCAAAAAATAAATTGACATTTATTTCTTTTATTTTTCACGTATAAAATATTAATAAAATTATAGGGTATACTCCCACTCAAACTACGTAGCTGTGATTTTGTTTCAACGCTTTAGCTGCTATGGATTAGGAGATATACGAGTTTGAAAAAATTGTTAAAAAAATACATTTTTGACATTATCTCTGAGACAGTTCAAGATAGAGGGCTGAAAGTTGGAGTGATTACTAGTTATGAGGCGACAAACAATTGACATTTACTAATTCAACTTTTCCTCACAGGGGCCACACGTCCTTCCTTAGCCTGCTAATCCCTTTGGTACTAATATGTATATCAATCACGCCGACAAAGTGGTAAAATAAAAAGTGGACATTTTTTATTTATTAGGGTACCTCCCCTATACGTAAAGTGGGGAGTGATTTTTTTTTTCATTTCAACCCTAACGTGTGATATATTATTGGATAGGTATTTAAAAATGAATAGGGGTTTCCTAAAATCATTTTTCTATAATGTAAATATTTTCGGAAATAATCGCTCCAGAATTAAAAATAAATGCGTCCCCCCCCCTCTAACTTTTGAACCATAAGTTTTAAAAATATGAAAAAAATCTCAAAAGTAGAACTTTATAAAAACTTTCTAGGAAAATTATTTTGAACTTGATAAGATAAATAGTTTTTGAATAAAAAAATACAAAATAATTTATGAACTAAGTTTGTAATTTAACCGTATAAGCAGGTGTTTATTGTACCTGTAATTTCTACAAAATTACAATGAAATGACGAGCTTTCAAATAAAGTAAAAACGGTGAAAATCGGTTCACGCAATAAAGAATTATCCCATAAAAATCATCTTCCATACTTTATGCTCGCGCGCAATAGTTTACTTAATTTGCCGATAGATTTCGCTGTACGTGGAACTCTCATATCATATCCTACATGGCGGTGTTATTAAGAGGCCTTATTCCCATGAACGTTCCTCAATTTCACGAAATCTTACACAATAGATGGCGGTAGCGCTCAGTACGCGACCGCTGGCAATGATCGACGATCGAACGATCTTGATCGTTTTCAACTTCAATTACAAGTAAAATTCTTTTTACGCATAAGTTACACACAGGCTATTTATTTAGGGACTGTTGGAGATACTTTTCGAATTAAAAGTATAACAAATTTCGAATTTCGAAAATTAGGTTTGTTTAGTATTTGTATAGACTGTTTTTTACACTTATGTTTCATTTTTTACCCTCCTTCAATATGCCTGTATTCGGTAGGAAATAATCTATTACTTATACATACATAGGTAGTATTTTATTTATTTATTTTTATTCCAATATGGCTGAAATATTTTTTTTTGTAAAAATGGTCATGGTAACAAATTTCGACTACTTCGGGTGTGTAGATTACGAAAATGATGTCTGTTTTTAAATCGAAGCTGGCGGTTATATACTTTATTCAGAAAAATCGTCATGGTAGTCCTTTTCGGCTAATTAAGGGGTGTAGATTTCGAAAATTATGTCTGTTTTAAAATCCAAGATGGAGATTATAATTTTTTTTCTGAAAAATTGCAATGGGAGTGATTTTCGGCTACTTACGGGATGTCGATTTTGAAAATTATGTCTGTTTTAAAATCCAAGATCAATCCCAAATCCGTGGACATTGTCGTTGGTCTCACACTTTGTAATTTTTGTATTGTTACTATTAGCCAAAATCTCGTGTGTTACTGTTTTTTGTCCCAAATAAATTGATTAAAAAAAAGATACACTTTTTTCTGAAAAATCGGCACGGTAGTCATTTTCTGCTAATTGGTGGGTGTAAATTTCGAAAATTATGTCTGTTTTAAAATCCAAGATGGCGGATATACTCTTTTTTCTGAGAAATCGTCATGATAGTCGTTTTCGATTAATTTAGGGGTGTAGATTTCGAAAATAATATCCGTTTTAAAATTAAAGATGTCGGAAACGGAAAATGTTGTCAAAATCGTCATGGTAGTCATTTCCGACTAATTCGGGTGTGCAGATTTCAAAAATAATGTCTATTTTTAAATTACAAGATGGCGGTCATACACATTTTTAGTAAAAATCGTTATGGTAGTCATTTTCCATTAATTCAGGGATGTAGATTTCGAAAATAAAAACAATTTTAAAATCCAAGATGGCGGAAATGGATTATTTTGTCAAAATCGTCATGGTAGTCATTTTCGACTAATTAGGGTGTGCAGATTTCAAAAATGATGTCTATTTTGAAATCCAAGACCACGGTCATACACTTTTTTGGTAAAAATCATCATGTTAGTCGTTTTCGATTAATTCAGGGGTGTAGATTTCGAAAAAAAAGATGGCGGTCATACACCTTTTTGGTAAAAATCGTTATAGTAGTTATTTTCGACTACTGAAGGGATGTATATTTCAAAAATAAAGACCGTTTTAAAATTCAAGATGGCGATCAAACAGTTTTTGGTTAAAATCCATATGGTAGTCATTTCCGATTAATTCAGGTGTGTAGAAGGACCGTTTTAAAATCAAAGATGGCGGAAATGAAAAATTTTCAAATTCGTCATGGAAGTAGTTTTCGACTATTTCGGTAACTGTAGATTTCGAAAATAATGTCTATTTTGAAATCCAAGATGGCGATCACACACTTTACTTGTTATTTTAGCCATTTTCGATTAATTCAGGCGTGTATATTTCAAAAATAAAGTCCGTTTCAAAATCCAAGATGGCAGAAATGGTCGTTCATTTATAAAAATCGTTGGTATTCAGATATGTCGATTTCAAAAACAAATTCTGTTTTAAAATTCAAGACGGCGGCCATATACTTTTTTGTGTCCCCGATTGAATCGAAAATGACTACCATAACGACAAATTGAACGATTTTTACAAAAAAAGTGTATGACCACCATTTGGTTTCCACCTATTTTCGAAATCTACACCCCTGAATTAATCGAAAATGACTACCATAACGATTTTTACCAAAAAAGTGTTTGACCGCCATCTTGGATTTTTAAATAGACATTATTTTCGAAATCTGCACACCCGAATTAGTCGGAAATGACTACCATGACGATTATAACAAAATTTTCCGTTTCCGCCATCTTTGATTTTAAAACCGTCCTTTTTTCCGAAATCTACACACCTGAATTAATCGGATATGACTGCCATAACGATTTTTACCATAAAGTGTTTGACCGCCATCTTGGATTTCTAAATAGACATTATTTTCGAAATCTGCACACCCTAATTAGTCGGAAAGGACTACCATGACGATTTTGACAAAATTTTCCGTTTCCGCCGTCTTTGATTTTAAAACCGTCCTTTTTTTTTGAAATCTAAACCCCTGAATTAATCGGAAATGTCTACCATAACGATTTTTACAAAAAAAAGTGTATGACCGCCTTCTTGGATTTCAAAATAGACATTATTTTCGATATCTGCTTACCCGAATTAGTCGGAAATGACTACCATGACGATTTTGACAAAATTTTCCGTTTCCGCCATCTTTGATTTTAAAACCGTCCTTTTTCCGAGATCTACACCCCTGAATTAATGGAAAATGACTACCATAACGATTTTTACCATAAAGCGTATGACCGCCACCTTTGTTTTTAAAATAACCATTATTTTTAAATTCTGCACACCCTGAGTTAGTCGAAAATGACTACCATGACGATATTGACAAAATTGTCTAGTTTTCAAATAAAAAATCATTTTACGTCACACCTGGCCATAATGTGAGTTTTACCGCACGCTACGCTAATTGTGTAGGGTCAGGGAGGGAACAGTCGCTAGGATTTTTTCAACAGGCTGTTGCATGAAAAATATAAATTCCTGAACTAATTGTTGCAAGCACAGAGCACCGTGCATTATTAAACTTTCATATGTAGCAAATATATTTGCTGTTACTTTCACCAAAAAAGAGATATCCATTATTTTTTAGAAATTGGGAATCGAGCCACTGTGTACCGGTTGCTGTACACAGTGACTACGACCCGCTAGTACACAGTGGTTCTAACAGTACACAGTGGCTCGAGTCACTGTGTACTACGCCCTATACACAGTGGTTTTAACAGTACACAATGGCTAGGTACGTAGGAATCGAACCTAAATTATATAACAAATAACATTTTTGTTGAATAAAACGGTAATTAGAATTGGTAAGCACAACCCCCGGAATAATCGTTTCTGATTTCATTCTTGATTTAAAATAGGTACCTACCTAAATGTCGCATGATTTATTCACTTTCATTTTATTAAAAAAAAAAGAGTGCAAGAATTATTTTTAATAATCACAGAATTTTTATTCTTATTCATATTCAAGTAAATTTTAGCCCAACTCTGTAAGGTGCACAGTGGCTCGCGAGCCACCGTGTACTTTTCCAAAACGAACGACTGTGGACCTTGGCGTCATTTTGTATTTTAGTTCAAATTAAAAACACATACAAACACCTAGGGCCTTGAATTATCAGCCAATACTAAGTAGATTAGACACACTCTTCGATAATAACATAAGTAATTGAAAATCTCGTACGAGTTAAGAAAAAAGAGGAGTGAAACTTATCTGGAAATGTAATTTTGATAGCATTAAACACAAAAACGCACCATAACACATTCGCATGGCGCCGGAGCGCCTCACTAACTACATCGTACATGGTCGGGTACGGAACGGTTCCGATTGATGTAGAGGTCAGACATAAAGCTCTTTCCGTTTCTCGCACAGCACATTCGAGCCACTGTTCCCACCGAGCGACTGTACCCTCCCTGACCCTACTCACCACGGGCAGTAAAAAAGAAAGCCCTCTATCGCATATTTACAACCCTCGCCTGCGGCTCGGGTTACAAATACCTGCGATTTCGGGCTTTCTTTCTTTTACAGTCCTTGGTAAGTAATGTACTATAATAATATTAAAGTAAATATTTCAAGGATCTTTATAATTCAATCGAACTTCTCGCAACTATAGGGCAATGGAAACCGGTCACTACGTGTTGGGGATTTCATACAAGGTTACCCGTTTTAGTGGCCTCTTAGTGTATCTAGCTGGCAAACTTACGTAATGCGCGTAGGACGATTTAGCACAGGTCCGTCGCCTGTGAGCTCTCGTTCCATACTGAGCTAGAGGCGACGGCGCGATGTGTTTTGTCAAGTTTTAACCGATTTAGAGTCATCTTCAAAAAATTACACTTTATTTAAATTTTGCGTTACAGTAATGATTTTTTTTTCGTGGTAGATCTATAGCTCAACTTTAATATATTTATATTTTTAGCGCAGAATATGTATAGGACTTCCGTGAAAAAAATAAATGTAAACCTGTTTTCATCAAAAAAATTGCAATATTCAGAAGGTATTTTGTCTATTATCCAAGATGAATCTTCAATCTTTCTTACCATGGCCGTCTTGAACATAATATACTGAATTGAATTGTATTCAAATTTTATAAGAAAGGTTCCCTTTATTTGAGTAATCTGAAAAAAAACAGACGTCTAACTGCAAACTCTGAAGAGGCCTGCCAAGAGAAGCCATGTTTTTCAGGTTTTTTTCTCAAAAATGTAATATTTTTTCCCATGGCCGTCTAGATAAAAGAACTGACTATTATATGCATTAAAAGTTAATTTAAAAATACAAAGCATTTTCGCTATAACCTCCGAAGAAAATGATGCATTTCGCAAATTACGCGCATTTTGGGAATAAGGCCTCTTAACTCTTAAGTGGGGACACTTACTGTGACGGACGGAAAACTACGGAACCCTACAGTGAGCGTGGCCCGACACGCTCTTGGCCGGTTTTTTTAATGTATGTTCACCGATTACTCGAAGACGGCTGGACCGATTTGGACAATATTTTTTTTGTTTGAAGAGTATACTTCACAGTTGGTCCCATTGTAACCAGGTCAGGATCTGATGATGGGATCCTGGAGAAATCGAGGGAACTCTTCAACTATTATAGGTACACCTATTGTGATTCGAGTACTTTTTACAGCAGCTCGAGCGTTTGCTTTTGGAAAGGTGGATGCTAAGTGAAGTCGGTTCTTTTTTGTTTAAAATTATTAATATAACATTATTTATTTAGAGCGTTGAAACACGACGGTCGTAGTTTGGAGACCCAGCTTCATGCGTTATATTTTGCGCGACCATTTAATTTTTTTCATGTTTATTACCATGTTGTTATCAAACAAGCATGCGGCCCGCTTGATGGAAACCGGGTGCCATTTTTAGGGTTCCGTACCTCGAAAGGAAAAACGGAACCCTTATAGGATCACTTTGTTGTCCGTCCGTCCTTCCGTCCGTTTGTCAAGACCCTTTTTCTCAGGAACGCGTGGAGGTATCAAGCTAAAATTTATATCAAATACTCAGGTCTACTGTCCTTTTAAGCTGTGAAAAAATAAAACTTTTAAACCAACGCAATCAAAAGATACAGCCGTTTATGCCGCAAATTTTCGAAACTCGCAAGGGAATCAAAACCTACAGGGTACTTCCCGTGAACTCAGAATCTTGAAATTTGGTACGAAGCAACTTCTTATAGCACAGATAAAGGAAAAATTGCGAAAATTGTTAATTTTTAGTTACATCATATAATAAAAATATTTTTAATAATTTTAAAGTTATTACCCCTATATACCTACAGGTTTGTACGGAACCCTCGGTGCACGAGTCCGACTCGCACTTGGCCGGTTTTTTAATTTTAAATTACAAAAATACCATCTTTTTCAAACATAAGTCCAACACACAACAAATAATCAACCAATATTGAAGTTGTATTGGAGTTGCATCGGAATAATTTTCAAGCAAATTCTTATATCTCTGATTCAGACGTTTAGACGCTAGGTGTATTGCGTAGTTAATGCATTGGAGTTGTATTGAAGTTGGATCGTGTCTAAACGTATTTTGAAGTTGGAATACAACCCGGGAACCCCACAGGCCGGCTAGCATATCTTACGTTGTCTCCTGTCACTTTATACTTCGAGTCGCGCTTGAAGTATGAACTCGAGCGTCACATGTCAAGATATTATGTATGGTATATATGTAAGTTTATTTTTTATTTTCAACCGACTTCAACATTTCGAAGGAGGAGGTTATCAATTCGTCGTCGGGATCTTTGTTTTTGCTATTTTTTTTTTGTGTATGTTCACCGATTATTCGAAGACGGCTGGACCGATTTGGAAAATTATTTTTTTGTTTGAAAGCGTATACTTCACAGTTAGTCCCATTGTAACCATGTAAGGATCTGATGATGGGATCCTGGAGAAATCGAGGGAACTCTTCAACTATTATAGGCACACCTATGGTGATTTGAGTATTTTTTACAGCAGATCGAGCATTTCGTGTTGGAAAGGTGGATGCTTAGTAAAAAGTCGGTTCTTTTTTGTTTAAAACTATTATTTTATATGCGTATGTTTATTATTATTTAGTTGATTTGCATTTTATGTTTCTTTATTTTGAGGATTGCAATAAAGAGTATTTATGTTTATCTTATGTAGTTTTACTGCAGCAACTGGCTTCTTTGACAATAGTCTAGGATCCAGCGGCCCGATGCAGTACCTTGTCCAACACGTTAACCAGTCGCGGTGGCGTGCTGCACCATGAAAAATTCATAACCGATATCATAGAGCAGGCGTGTGGCTGTAGACATGACTATATCCTTTATTTTATTTATCGTATGGCTACATGTCACTGGAGATAGATATTAAGCATTTCTTCCCTGGGGTAGTAGTAGTGGGATAGCAGATGATAATGAAAATCCAGTGAGTGCTGCGAGGTCCAGATGGGACAGTGCAGCTGCCAAGTTTGTTACTCTTTTAGCACCACCCAGGGATCACGTGTAGGGTTGTCTAAGGTGTTTCCTACGGACGCAGAGTAACATTGATCCCCACTATATCCTTAAAAATGGTGGAAAAAAAATTGAAATATCTTTAAAGAGAAGCCTGAGTTTTTTCAATACGACTTCGATACTTTACAATCTTCTAGTATATGCCATTGTTTTATGTCATTATTGTTAACCAGTTCTTGCAGGTCTCTTTGTCTTGTTATATAATCTCTCTTTACTCATCATTAGTCATTTCATTACGATATTGACGAGTACTTAGGTGTTCTTCTCTTCTTCCTTCTTATTATATCCCTGTAGACCCTGTATTTATCAGACAGTGACAGATGTCTATCTCGACCGCGAGATACTGTCGCTACACTGATGTGCTAGGCCTACTGCACTGTCAGTCAGGACTTCTTCTAATGGAACGTAATTTTTATTTGTATTTGACCCAGGCGATAACTTGCTAAGTGGTTGAGGGCGATGTATAATGAAATCTTGTGAAGGTCAGCCGCTCCGTTGGTGGGTTGAGCAACGGTAGCCATAAATAATCAAATTACTTAAAAAATAATGGTCATCGCGGCCCGATTTTTGATAAATTATAGTTTGTCATCATTTTTGTTTTTCATGTCTGACACATGAAAAACAACAAATAAATAAATAAATATTAATGGAACAATCTCACACAAATCAACCTAGACCACCTAGTAACCTAGTCAACCTAGTAAGCTCAATAAGGCTTGTGTTATGGGTACTAGACGACGATATAATATTATGTAATAGATAGATATAGATAAATACTTAAATACATAGAAAAATATCCATAACTCAGGAACTAATATCCGTGATAAAAATAAATAAATGCCCTGACCAGGATTCGAACCCGGGAGCTCCTGCTTCGTAGGCAGGGTCACTAGTTCACTACCAACTAGGCTAGAAGGCCGTTAAAACATGAAAAATCGTCAGCGGAATGTATCGAGGTGGAAAAACCGTCAGCTGCTCATCATCACTGCTCTGCTGGTCATGTGACCAGCTGATGGTCTTTTAACTGCGATGCAGACTGCTGAAGTTTTTTTTATATCTATAATACCATAGTGCATAGCTGAAGTTATCGCCTGGGACGCGATGACCAGCATAGTAATTTGTTCCCGGCTTACGGTCTATCACATCTGTCCCCATAGTCTTTGACGGGAATGACGAGGCAGTAATAACAGTGCAACGTACACAACATTCGGCTTGGATTCACAGCCATCGTAACTATATTGTGTAAGTATTGCCATTGCAGCGCGAGTCCGCTCATGAAAGTTCACAATTTCACATGAAAGACAAGAGCTCAAAGAGGAGCCAGTGTGTTGACGATGAGGCACCCTCTTGTTCCTTTAGCCGTCAACACAGTGAATCCTACTTTTTGTAAAGGGTCGGCAACGCGTATGTGACACCTCTGGAGTTGCTTACCATCAGGCGGGCCGTATGCTTGTTTGCCGCCGTCGTGGTATAAAAAAAACCCGGCCAAGTGCGAGTGCGAACTCGCGCACCGAGGGTTCCGTACAAACCTGTAGGTATATAAGTAAAAGTTCACCCATCACGACAATCGAGTCATAGCTACGCATTCATGAGGAAAGGGGTAGTAACTTTAAAATTATTAAAAATATTTTTATTATATGATGTAACTAAAAATTACGGTTTTCGCAATTTTTCCTTTATCTGTGCTATAAGACGTTGCTTCGTACCAAATTTCAAGATTCTGAGTTCACGGGAAGTACCCTGTAGGTTTTGATTCCCTTGAGAGTTTCGAAAATTTGCGGCATAAACGGCTATATCTTTTGATTGCGTTGGTTTAGTAGTTTGATTTTTTCACAGCTCTAAGGGACAGAAGAGGTGAGTATTTGATATAAATTTCAGCTTGCTACCTCCAAGCGTTCCCGAGAAAAAGGGTCTTGACAGACGGACGGACGGACGGACGGACGGACAACAAAGTGATCCTATAAAGGTTCCGTTTTTTCCTTTCGAGGTACGGAACCACAATAAACACAATCGTTTAGGAGTGACGACGCTACAACCCGCAAAAAAATTAAAGAATCTGCATCCACTCGTCACTCAACTCTTATAAAGTCATGAATTTTAAAATGTTTTGGAGTGCACACGACATAATAGCCCACAGATGGGACAGATACCGCGCTCTGGGTACGCATCGTTCACTTTTTAATTTCGTCGTTTTGCGTGCCACGGATTCGTGGTTTTTGGCAATTTTGCGTACGTAGTTTTGTCAGAAATGAATGCGTGGGATTTTAAAGTGAATGCTAGTCATAAAAGAATGATTGTACGGTTGTGCGGTAGTTAATTTTAGTGCATTGTCAAACTAGCGAAGCGTAAGCGAAATGAAGTTCTTACAGAAAACTTCGGAGTCGGAACTGTCAGCTGGCTACCTAGACGACTGTGCATTTCGATGGCTTTTTGGTTTTGAATAGTTGTTCCGCGATAATTTTAGTAACGTTTTTCTGATTTTTATGAAATTTGATGGGGTTGTAGCAGAGAGCAATATAATTTGAGTGTTCGTATATGAGCAGGATCGATCAAGGGGTTATGGAGCTAGAAGGCGCGGAAAAATCATCGTAAGGGTCTTGTTATATTGGACATTTCGTTTGCAAGGAAATCCCGAGTTCTCAGTTCGAGGCCAACTGATAGTTAGTTTTCATGATACTTTTACTCCTATATTGGAATTGGGTATGAAAATAAAGCATATTCCTCCCTTGACGATATACATTGAAAATATGCCCGTTAATATTAAGTGTCTAATTTCAGTGATCTGTGCCGGGCAAGCCCCTAATACACGTGATCAACAACAATGACGCTTATCGTCACACCGCATGCCCTTAGACAAAGGATGAGCCCACTATTGGACAGAGACGGGACAACAACTGGGGAGGTTATGGAGTGATAACGGTTTCGGCACAGAATAATGTGAACGTAGAGAAATGTGATAGTATAGTTCAAAAGGTACCATTTGGCAGTTGGCGCTTACGCTTTTATTGCCCGAATAGGAATAGGTACCCTTACCAAAAAAAATGTCACTATAGTCTGGCCAGCCAACGAACGCAGTAGCAATGTAAAGCGAACAAAAGTATGACAACACTAAGAATCAGTGAAAAAAGCAGCAATGATCATCAAATTTTATATTTTTAATTTTAGTTGGTATTTCCGCCCCTTTCATTAGGTGATATTTACGGTGTGTAAAAAGGAGACGGATATATTTCGTCTGATCTGTCATCATCTGCAATAGATACTCTGGTTGAGGCAATTGACATATGCCTTAAAAATTAATTTAAATTTAATTGGGAACGTTGCAGGAGTTCTACGAGATCTCACTCGCGCTTAAGATGAGAGAGTGAAATGCACTAGGAACAAATTCAATGTGACTTAAAATGTTCGTCATGAAATACAGTGTCTCATCACAAAGGGTTGCCACATGTACGTATTTTGAATTTGCCGCGCGTTTCTACTGACAGAAATGGTTTGCCAGACTATAACCTCACTGTCTAATATTTATCCTATCCTACTCTAGATGCAGCCACAGTGTAAGTAATAATAACAAGTACAGAAGATTATCCTTCCTCAATTTGACATTTAGCTACAGAAATGAAAACGTTAGCTGTCATGCGCTCTTTAAAAAATAAAATAGGGTTTTCAACTTGCTTCATATGCATATGCAGGTTTGAGACATGTCATAAACACTGGCTGAAATGATAATATGTGACGTTTTCAATCAAAGGTACACATCATAATCGGTTGTCATTAAGACGTTAACTGTCATTAAAAAAAAACAACGGGGTACACTCCGGGAGTGCCGGCAGAATTGAAAACTTGAATATTAACGTTGTGCATTTTTGATATTTTGAAATGGTTAGGGAATAATTTGGCACGAATTGCTTTAATTATCAGTATAAAAGTACTATCGTTTATGCGGTAAAATACAATATTCATTTATTGCGATATCGTACACAAACATGACAATTTATATTACATAAAAAATTTAACACTTACAATTATTTATTCGATCAGGTCACGTGTCCGTCTTACGAATTTTCAATCTGACGAATCTGTCGGTCACGTTACCTGTCGCGAGTTTAACATTTTTTCTCCATCACAAAAAGTGCACAGCGCGGCTAAAGTAGTTTTCACTTCAAAAATATGTAGAAATAACCTCTATTAACTTAACAACCGACAATGATGTACCTATGACTTGAAAACGTCAAAGCTCGCAATCTAGCTGGCAAACTTACGTAATGCGCGTAGGACGGTTTAGCACAGGTCCGTCGCCTGTGAGCTCTCGTTCCATACTGAGCTAGAGGCGACGGCGCGATGTGTTTTGTCAAGTTTTAACCGATTTAGAGTCATCTTCAAAAAATTACACTTTATTTAAATTTTGCGTTACAGTAATGATTTTTTTTTCGTGGTAGATCTATAGCTCAACTTTAATATATTTATATTTTTAGCGCAGAATATGTATAGGACTTCCGTGAAAAAAATAAATGTAAACCTGTTTTCATCAAAAAAATTGCAATATTCAGAAGGTATTTTGTCTATTATCCAAGATGAATCTTCAATCTTTCTTACCATGGCCGTCTTGAACATAATATACTGAATTGAATTGTATTCAAATTTTATAAGAAAGGTTCCCTTTATTTGAGTAATCTGAAAAAAAACAGACGTCTAACTGCAAACTCTGAAGAGGCCTGCCAAGAGAAGCCATGTTTTTCAGGTTTTTTTCTCAAAAATGTAATATTTTTTCCCATGGCCGTCTAGATAAAAGAACTGACTATTATATGCATTAAAAGTTAATTTAAAAATACAAAGCATTTTCGCTATAACCTCCGAAGAAAATGATGCATTTCGCAAATTACGCGCATTTTGGGAATAAGGCCTCTTAACTCTTAAGTGGGGACACTTACTGTGACGGACGGAAAACTACGGAACCCTACAGTGAGCGTGGCCCGACACGCTCTTGGCCGGTTTTTTTAATGTATGTTCACCGATTACTCGAAGACGGCTGGACCGATTTGGACAATATTTTTTTTGTTTGAAGAGTATACTTCACAGTTGGTCCCATTGTAACCAGGTCAGGATCTGATGATGGGATCCTGGAGAAATCGAGGGAACTCTTCAACTATTATAGGTACACCTATTGTGATTCGAGTACTTTTTACAGCAGCTCGAGCGTTTGCTTTTGGAAAGGTGGATGCTAAGTGAAGTCGGTTCTTTTTTGTTTAAAATTATTAATATAACATTATTTATTTAGAGCGTTGAAACACGACGGTCGTAGTTTGGAGACCCAGCTTCATGCGTTATATTTTGCGCGACCATTTAATTTTTTTCATGTTTATTACCATGTTGTTATCAAACAAGCATGCGGCCCGCTTGATGGAAACCGGGTGCCATTTTTAGGGTTCCGTACCTCGAAAGGAAAAACGGAACCCTTATAGGATCACTTTGT
Source organism: Pammene aurita (assembly GCA_947086415.1). Classification (NCBI taxonomy): domain Eukaryota; kingdom Metazoa; phylum Arthropoda; class Insecta; order Lepidoptera; family Tortricidae; genus Pammene; species Pammene aurita. The sequence goes on from OX352306.1 coordinate 28,120,521, forward strand.
TGTCCGTCCGTCCTTCCGTCCGTTTGTCAAGACCCTTTTTCTCAGGAACGCGTGGAGGTATCAAGCTAAAATTTATATCAAATACTCAGGTCTACTGTCCTTTTAAGCTGTGAAAAAATAAAACTTTTAAACCAACGCAATCAAAAGATACAGCCGTTTATGCCGCAAATTTTCGAAACTCGCAAGGGAATCAAAACCTACAGGGTACTTCCCGTGAACTCAGAATCTTGAAATTTGGTACGAAGCAACTTCTTATAGCACAGATAAAGGAAAAATTGCGAAAATTGTTAATTTTTAGTTACATCATATAATAAAAATATTTTTAATAATTTTAAAGTTATTACCCCTATATACCTACAGGTTTGTACGGAACCCTCGGTGCACGAGTCCGACTCGCACTTGGCCGGTTTTTTAATTTTAAATTACAAAAATACCATCTTTTTCAAACATAAGTCCAACACACAACAAATAATCAACCAATATTGAAGTTGTATTGGAGTTGCATCGGAATAATTTTCAAGCAAATTCTTATATCTCTGATTCAGACGTTTAGACGCTAGGTGTATTGCGTAGTTAATGCATTGGAGTTGTATTGAAGTTGGATCGTGTCTAAACGTATTTTGAAGTTGGAATACAACCCGGGAACCCCACAGGCCGGCTAGCATATCTTACGTTGTCTCCTGTCACTTTATACTTCGAGTCGCGCTTGAAGTATGAACTCGAGCGTCACATGTCAAGATATTATGTATGGTATATATGTAAGTTTATTTTTTATTTTCAACCGACTTCAACATTTCGAAGGAGGAGGTTATCAATTCGTCGTCGGGATCTTTGTTTTTGCTATTTTTTTTTTGTGTATGTTCACCGATTATTCGAAGACGGCTGGACCGATTTGGAAAATTATTTTTTTGTTTGAAAGCGTATACTTCACAGTTAGTCCCATTGTAACCATGTAAGGATCTGATGATGGGATCCTGGAGAAATCGAGGGAACTCTTCAACTATTATAGGCACACCTATGGTGATTTGAGTATTTTTTACAGCAGATCGAGCATTTCGTGTTGGAAAGGTGGATGCTTAGTAAAAAGTCGGTTCTTTTTTGTTTAAAACTATTATTTTATATGCGTATGTTTATTATTATTTAGTTGATTTGCATTTTATGTTTCTTTATTTTGAGGATTGCAATAAAGAGTATTTATGTTTATCTTATGTAGTTTTACTGCAGCAACTGGCTTCTTTGACAATAGTCTAGGATCCAGCGGCCCGATGCAGTACCTTGTCCAACACGTTAACCAGTCGCGGTGGCGTGCTGCACCATGAAAAATTCATAACCGATATCATAGAGCAGGCGTGTGGCTGTAGACATGACTATATCCTTTATTTTATTTATCGTATGGCTACATGTCACTGGAGATAGATATTAAGCATTTCTTCCCTGGGGTAGTAGTAGTGGGATAGCAGATGATAATGAAAATCCAGTGAGTGCTGCGAGGTCCAGATGGGACAGTGCAGCTGCCAAGTTTGTTACTCTTTTAGCACCACCCAGGGATCACGTGTAGGGTTGTCTAAGGTGTTTCCTACGGACGCAGAGTAACATTGATCCCCACTATATCCTTAAAAATGGTGGAAAAAAAATTGAAATATCTTTAAAGAGAAGCCTGAGTTTTTTCAATACGACTTCGATACTTTACAATCTTCTAGTATATGCCATTGTTTTATGTCATTATTGTTAACCAGTTCTTGCAGGTCTCTTTGTCTTGTTATATAATCTCTCTTTACTCATCATTAGTCATTTCATTACGATATTGACGAGTACTTAGGTGTTCTTCTCTTCTTCCTTCTTATTATATCCCTGTAGACCCTGTATTTATCAGACAGTGACAGATGTCTATCTCGACCGCGAGATACTGTCGCTACACTGATGTGCTAGGCCTACTGCACTGTCAGTCAGGACTTCTTCTAATGGAACGTAATTTTTATTTGTATTTGACCCAGGCGATAACTTGCTAAGTGGTTGAGGGCGATGTATAATGAAATCTTGTGAAGGTCAGCCGCTCCGTTGGTGGGTTGAGCAACGGTAGCCATAAATAATCAAATTACTTAAAAAATAATGGTCATCGCGGCCCGATTTTTGATAAATTATAGTTTGTCATCATTTTTGTTTTTCATGTCTGACACATGAAAAACAACAAATAAATAAATAAATATTAATGGAACAATCTCACACAAATCAACCTAGACCACCTAGTAACCTAGTCAACCTAGTAAGCTCAATAAGGCTTGTGTTATGGGTACTAGACGACGATATAATATTATGTAATAGATAGATATAGATAAATACTTAAATACATAGAAAAATATCCATAACTCAGGAACTAATATCCGTGATAAAAATAAATAAATGCCCTGACCAGGATTCGAACCCGGGAGCTCCTGCTTCGTAGGCAGGGTCACTAGTTCACTACCAACTAGGCTAGAAGGCCGTTAAAACATGAAAAATCGTCAGCGGAATGTATCGAGGTGGAAAAACCGTCAGCTGCTCATCATCACTGCTCTGCTGGTCATGTGACCAGCTGATGGTCTTTTAACTGCGATGCAGACTGCTGAAGTTTTTTTTATATCTATAATACCATAGTGCATAGCTGAAGTTATCGCCTGGGACGCGATGACCAGCATAGTAATTTGTTCCCGGCTTACGGTCTATCACATCTGTCCCCATAGTCTTTGACGGGAATGACGAGGCAGTAATAACAGTGCAACGTACACAACATTCGGCTTGGATTCACAGCCATCGTAACTATATTGTGTAAGTATTGCCATTGCAGCGCGAGTCCGCTCATGAAAGTTCACAATTTCACATGAAAGACAAGAGCTCAAAGAGGAGCCAGTGTGTTGACGATGAGGCACCCTCTTGTTCCTTTAGCCGTCAACACAGTGAATCCTACTTTTTGTAAAGGGTCGGCAACGCGTATGTGACACCTCTGGAGTTGCTTACCATCAGGCGGGCCGTATGCTTGTTTGCCGCCGTCGTGGTATAAAAAAAACCCGGCCAAGTGCGAGTGCGAACTCGCGCACCGAGGGTTCCGTACAAACCTGTAGGTATATAAGTAAAAGTTCACCCATCACGACAATCGAGTCATAGCTACGCATTCATGAGGAAAGGGGTAGTAACTTTAAAATTATTAAAAATATTTTTATTATATGATGTAACTAAAAATTACGGTTTTCGCAATTTTTCCTTTATCTGTGCTATAAGACGTTGCTTCGTACCAAATTTCAAGATTCTGAGTTCACGGGAAGTACCCTGTAGGTTTTGATTCCCTTGAGAGTTTCGAAAATTTGCGGCATAAACGGCTATATCTTTTGATTGCGTTGGTTTAGTAGTTTGATTTTTTCACAGCTCTAAGGGACAGAAGAGGTGAGTATTTGATATAAATTTCAGCTTGCTACCTCCAAGCGTTCCCGAGAAAAAGGGTCTTGACAGACGGACGGACGGACGGACGGACGGACAACAAAGTGATCCTATAAAGGTTCCGTTTTTTCCTTTCGAGGTACGGAACCACAATAAACACAATCGTTTAGGAGTGACGACGCTACAACCCGCAAAAAAATTAAAGAATCTGCATCCACTCGTCACTCAACTCTTATAAAGTCATGAATTTTAAAATGTTTTGGAGTGCACACGACATAATAGCCCACAGATGGGACAGATACCGCGCTCTGGGTACGCATCGTTCACTTTTTAATTTCGTCGTTTTGCGTGCCACGGATTCGTGGTTTTTGGCAATTTTGCGTACGTAGTTTTGTCAGAAATGAATGCGTGGGATTTTAAAGTGAATGCTAGTCATAAAAGAATGATTGTACGGTTGTGCGGTAGTTAATTTTAGTGCATTGTCAAACTAGCGAAGCGTAAGCGAAATGAAGTTCTTACAGAAAACTTCGGAGTCGGAACTGTCAGCTGGCTACCTAGACGACTGTGCATTTCGATGGCTTTTTGGTTTTGAATAGTTGTTCCGCGATAATTTTAGTAACGTTTTTCTGATTTTTATGAAATTTGATGGGGTTGTAGCAGAGAGCAATATAATTTGAGTGTTCGTATATGAGCAGGATCGATCAAGGGGTTATGGAGCTAGAAGGCGCGGAAAAATCATCGTAAGGGTCTTGTTATATTGGACATTTCGTTTGCAAGGAAATCCCGAGTTCTCAGTTCGAGGCCAACTGATAGTTAGTTTTCATGATACTTTTACTCCTATATTGGAATTGGGTATGAAAATAAAGCATATTCCTCCCTTGACGATATACATTGAAAATATGCCCGTTAATATTAAGTGTCTAATTTCAGTGATCTGTGCCGGGCAAGCCCCTAATACACGTGATCAACAACAATGACGCTTATCGTCACACCGCATGCCCTTAGACAAAGGATGAGCCCACTATTGGACAGAGACGGGACAACAACTGGGGAGGTTATGGAGTGATAACGGTTTCGGCACAGAATAATGTGAACGTAGAGAAATGTGATAGTATAGTTCAAAAGGTACCATTTGGCAGTTGGCGCTTACGCTTTTATTGCCCGAATAGGAATAGGTACCCTTACCAAAAAAAATGTCACTATAGTCTGGCCAGCCAACGAACGCAGTAGCAATGTAAAGCGAACAAAAGTATGACAACACTAAGAATCAGTGAAAAAAGCAGCAATGATCATCAAATTTTATATTTTTAATTTTAGTTGGTATTTCCGCCCCTTTCATTAGGTGATATTTACGGTGTGTAAAAAGGAGACGGATATATTTCGTCTGATCTGTCATCATCTGCAATAGATACTCTGGTTGAGGCAATTGACATATGCCTTAAAAATTAATTTAAATTTAATTGGGAACGTTGCAGGAGTTCTACGAGATCTCACTCGCGCTTAAGATGAGAGAGTGAAATGCACTAGGAACAAATTCAATGTGACTTAAAATGTTCGTCATGAAATACAGTGTCTCATCACAAAGGGTTGCCACATGTACGTATTTTGAATTTGCCGCGCGTTTCTACTGACAGAAATGGTTTGCCAGACTATAACCTCACTGTCTAATATTTATCCTATCCTACTCTAGATGCAGCCACAGTGTAAGTAATAATAACAAGTACAGAAGATTATCCTTCCTCAATTTGACATTTAGCTACAGAAATGAAAACGTTAGCTGTCATGCGCTCTTTAAAAAATAAAATAGGGTTTTCAACTTGCTTCATATGCATATGCAGGTTTGAGACATGTCATAAACACTGGCTGAAATGATAATATGTGACGTTTTCAATCAAAGGTACACATCATAATCGGTTGTCATTAAGACGTTAACTGTCATTAAAAAAAAACAACGGGGTACACTCCGGGAGTGCCGGCAGAATTGAAAACTTGAATATTAACGTTGTGCATTTTTGATATTTTGAAATGGTTAGGGAATAATTTGGCACGAATTGCTTTAATTATCAGTATAAAAGTACTATCGTTTATGCGGTAAAATACAATATTCATTTATTGCGATATCGTACACAAACATGACAATTTATATTACATAAAAAATTTAACACTTACAATTATTTATTCGATCAGGTCACGTGTCCGTCTTACGAATTTTCAATCTGACGAATCTGTCGGTCACGTTACCTGTCGCGAGTTTAACATTTTTTCTCCATCACAAAAAGTGCACAGCGCGGCTAAAGTAGTTTTCACTTCAAAAATATGTAGAAATAACCTCTATTAACTTAACAACCGACAATGATGTACCTATGACTTGAAAACGTCACATATTCTCGAACGCACCCATAAGGTGATAAGCTCAGTGCCAACCCTTCCCTCATTAGCCCTCGCGGTGCGGTAGGCATCAGGCGGGCTGTATGCTTGTTTACCACTGTCGTTCTAGAAAAAAGTAAAATAAAAAGTAACCATTACAAATCCTAGATAAAATTATATAAAACACACTGGTAATATGAAAAGATGACGTAAATAAGTTATAGAAAATGCTATCTATTTAATATTACGTTTTGTCGTGTATTGGGACATTATGTTAGATTTATACCTATAGATTTAAATAGGGTTGTCAGGTTTTGTTTTAGGATTATTTATATGCAGACCTAGGAATCCGTGGGGCAAATTTTGTTGAGAGGTATGGACTTCCTATACCGACAAATTAAATTATCGGTGTTCTTTCTATATACTAGTGATCACTCAAGGGTTTGCTTGTAAAAATGTTTTTATTTAAAGTAAAAAAATAAATAAAAAATAACTCAATACTCTTCCTCGTTTTTAAAACAATTTATAAGGTTGAGATAAATATAATTATTAACTATTTTTTAGTGCAATACGTATTACACGTATTATATAAGTAACCTAGCGATTATTTAAAATATGCTATGTTGAACAATAAATCAAAAAACACTATGTTGGGGGCGATCACTAGTATATAAATAGAAAGAACACCGATGATTTAATTTGTCGATATAGGAAGTCCCTACCTCTCAACAAAATTTGCCCCACGGATTCCTAGGTCTGTTTATATGCAATGGCATTTCTACAAATGTATTTATAACGACCGTCGTTGTCTTGTAAAATGATTATGCGTTCTTCGATTAGTATATTCAAAGTTATGCGTTTTAGACATGAATAATGAGTTCTACGATACTTCTATTTTCGCACAAATGTCACCATATAGTATTATTTTTCTTTAGGACCCTTAAAAATAAGTCTCCGTTGTGCTGTAACACAATGTTTGTGACATTTTTATTAAATTTTCCTTGTGACAGCCCTAGCTAGAAGTTCCATATTGGACATAAAATTAGATACCTACACGTGAATGATAGAAGCAATTTCGCGTGTTTTTAATAGTAACTAGTGACGTCACGCTTGTTTATATTATTGAGATACATATTTTCCGATTTTGATTAAAACACATACTCATACCGAATTTCAGTTTTCTAGTACTAACCACCACTGAGCAAAACTGCGGACAGACGGACGGACGGACGGACAGACGGACATGGCGAAACTATAAGTGTTCCTAGTTGACTACGGAAGCCTAAAAAGGATTAAAACGCTAATTATTGTTAATTAATTATCAATTCTCTTGTTCCTTTAACCTTCTTGTGCCGTCAACATAGTGAGTCCTCCCAAGTAACACAGGAAGCATTATAACTGTTAAGTTTTTATGCCAGATATGCGAACGCAGCGCAATCGGAACGCACATATTTGTCATCTCTATCATTCACCCCATATTTCATATATATTTATCTCGTTTGGGGAGCGTTTGGGGGCATGCGAAAAGCATATAACAAGACGTCAGGAAGAAGACGATTTAAAAAGAAAAAAGAAGATGGAAAATTGTGCGGACAATGGCGGTCTATTTTAAAAACTCTTAAACCTAATTTGTGCGGAATATTACAAAAAAGGTGTTATAAGGCGGAGCGCGTGCGGGTGAGTGCTTAGGGACTTATTTTATGATTATTATCTTTTAGTTTCCTCATTTTTTACACTTGAAAAGCGGATCAGAATGTCCGAGGTGTCGAACCAACAGCGAAATTGAACCAGCGCACTTTTTGTCGTACGAGAGTCACAATTTCCCTTCCGCGGCAATCAGGGAGAAGGCTTATTAGTAACCATTTGGTCGGCTTCGACCCGGATTTACTTACATTTTTGTCGACGCCTCCGTACATTCTGATCGGTTTTTTAACAAATTCACATATTTCGAGCGGTCGAAATATAATTATTTTGCGGTAACCTATACACTTCACACAAGTTTCGGGGATTATATATATTTTAGCGCTCATTTATTACCTTTATATACATATATTGCGGTGGGGATTGTATTTTATTACATTTCATTTCCATAGTTCATACTACATTACCTACGTTTGTTCGTCGCGGATTTATCGTATATAGCGTTTGCGGTTGCTATATTTTGGTATTTAAGACGAACATTCAATTGGCATTCAATTTTATAGGTAAAATTCAATTGCGGTTTCAATTTATCATAAATAATTTGCATTGGAATTGTTTATTTTATGACACACTAAATTAAAACAGTTTGGTTGCTAGGTTACAATATACTATAGTTCTATAGTATAGGATAATTTCGTTCTTTTATCTATCGACTTTCGTAGCCTAGCGGTTATGATTGTTGCTTAGTAAGTTAGAGGTCGACGGTTCGAATCTCAGCCAAGGTGCAACTTTTGTATTTTTCTAAGTATTTAGATTTCTTGAACTTTTGTATTTTTCTAAGTATTTAGATTTCTTGAATAAGCGGTATTTGAATACTATTTACGGGGTATTTAATGTTATTTGCGGTATTAGGTTTATTTCAAACATATTTCAAAGAACGAAAGTATTCATTTCAAAACTTGCGGAATAATTGGTATTGCGGAATATTAAAGTTAGCGGTAAAAACTTTAGTACATATAATATAATTAATATTAACATAATTATTAAATAAATAAAAAATATAATTTTAGGTGCGTTGTCAAACTTTAAGATTTGCGGTCGGTTTACGTGCAGTTCAAGTAATGTTTAATTGCTATTTTTAGTTTTCATGTTTTGGTTTTTCTTAGGATTTTGGTTGATTCTATTAATTTGGACTACGCACTTAAACTCAAACGTAAAAATGGCTGCAGCTAGGCGGATACAGTTACTGCAGATGAAGTATCATACGGCTTGTCGTAGTATTGATATTTTGGATGGATTGGCTCGTAATTCAGAACTGTCTTCGGAACAAGAAAGCGATTTTATGGTGCGGTTTCAGGACTTAGAAAAGGTTTATGAGGCATTTACGGAAATGTTTTATGAGCTTCAGCTCTCTGCTGCGGATATAGAGAGCTTTGACCTGGAAGGCCATACACAAGGGTACGAGTCATACAATAAGAAATATTATTTTATAAAACAGCGTCATCTACGGTTGACAAAGTCGAACACTTCAGCTAACTTGGACAACAGCTGTAGCAGCGGTAGCGGTAATGACAATCCTAAGAACGCGCGGAATAGGGCAGTTCTCCCTAAAGTGAAACTTCCTACCTTTGCGGGTCAGATGGAAGAGTTTGTTCCGTTTATGGAATTATTTCAGTCATTGGTGGGCAATGACACGACTTTATCGGATACTGAAAAAATGTACTACTTAGCGGGGTCACTTTTAGGTGAACCAAAGACCTTGACCCAGCACTTGTCTGTTACGGGAGACTATTTTTCGATTGCTATAGATTTACTAAATGCGCGGTACAATAACAAACGATTGCTGGCGGACCGTTTGTTGCATAACTTGCTAAGTGTGTCACATGTTAACATTAAAGGGGTAAGCGGTCTAAAAATGTTTTTAAATACTTTGATTGAAAACACAAAGGCATTGGAAAAGATGAAATTTCCTGTTGATTCGTGGTGCTATTTGTTGTTCTATATTAATTTCCAAAAGTTAGACAGTAACCTAAGGAAACACTTTGAAGACAAGCATGCCGATAAAGAGTTACCAACATTTTTGGATCTTTTGAAGTTTCTGGAAACTGAAATACGGATTTTAGAATCCAGTGCGGACCCACAGGCTGCGTCATCAGCGGCTAGACGTAGCGGAAACAGCCAGAGTCATGCGGTAACGGCTCATGCGGCTTTTCAGAATAAGGGTTCAACGTCGGCATGTAGATTATGCGGGAATAGCGGACACTTCATTGCCAGGTGCGACAAGTTCTTGGAGATGAAACCTTGGGCTAGGAAACGTCAAGTGGTAGCACTTAGATTATGCTTTAAATGTTTAAATGGTCACAATATTGACCAGTGTATATATAACAAAAATTGTTATAAATGTAATTCGGTTAAACACCATACTTTACTACATTTTGATGTACCAGAAACTGGTTCAGACAGTGAAGAACGTTTGACATCAAACAATGTGCCTACGAGCGGAAGGACTTACAACCCTGTCTCGCTCACACCTAGTACTCCCATTGCAAATGAGCCCTTGATTAGTGACAATCCGGGAGGTGCGGTCCCTGGAGTCACTGGAACTGGACTAACGGCGTCACATGTTGATAAGCCGATTGTATATCAGCGAAGGGTACTTCTTGCAACGGCAATAATAAGAGTACGGGACAGCAGCGGCTGCTACCAAGAGGCGCGGGCCTTGTTGGATGGAGGTAGCGAGAGCACATTTATATCAGAGTCATGCGTGCAAAGGTTGGGTTTAAAGCGGTTTAAATCTGACAACTTCACGGGTCTGAGTGGTCTCCCTGTAAGCGGTTGCAGAGGAGCGGTAAATTTGGTCATTGCACCTAGGCTGTCGGATACGCCTGTGCTTGTAGCCACGGCTACAGTCTTAAACAGGATCACCAATAACATACCTGGTATTCCGTTACCAGCTCAATTAGCGGATAATTATAGAGGACTGTATCTTGCGGATGAACAGTTCTACGTCAGTCGAGGGATTGACATTTTAATAGGCGAGGATTTACTTAGTGAAATTTTGGTGAGTAGCCGTCTTACGATTAATGAGCATATTCCAAGGGTAACGAACACGGTGTTTGGACACGTGTTGTCAGGTCCAGTTACCATTACGGCATTTAATCCATACCCTCAAGCGACTTGCTTCGCTCAGACATTTGTCTGTACTAGAAATACAGATCAAACTTCGGAACTATCTGCGGAAGCGGAGGATATTCCAGAGAAGGTAGACGGCCTTAAGGATCTGGAATGTAAAACATTTTTTAAGGACACCCATCGGCGGTACGGGAGTGTCAAATATTTTGCGGATTCTTTATCGGGTTTCTTAGAATGCGGAAAAGGAGTACAAATAGCGATGAAGCGGTTCTTGGCTATTCTTATTCTATTTGTTTTACTCTTAATTGGCGGCAACCGAGTTTCACAAATAGTTAATTGCAATATAGACATGACATGGAGGCAATTGCCTTCAGGAATGAACCCCGACGATGTCGTGAATAGCGGTCTTCGCGTATCGGAAGTAATTGAGCACCCCTTGTGGTGGGAATATGGTTGGCTGACAGGTGATGCGGATACCTGGCTAAAGAATATAATGGATAAAGCGGAAGATCCATTGCCTGAATTGCGGAAGGCGAAAGTAAATTTCCAGGCCTTAGTAGGGGTTGCGGTTGATGATAATATTTTTAAGCGGTTTTTTAGTTTAAGTATGTTGCTGGCGGTCGTAGCATATTATTTACGACTTATCAAAAATACCAGGACTCAGTCTTAGACACTTATGGGAGTTCTAAGAGTACTAGAGCGACGGTTCGCTTTGAGTCGGTTCGTTGTGTTGGTTCATCAGGTGGAGTTTGCGGATATCTTCAACTGCTTAGACCAGAAAATACAATATTCCACGCGTTTGCGTCGGCTTGGGCCTTTATTGGGGATGATGGCTTACTGCGCCTAACAGGCCGTTTGGAGTTTCCAAATCTAGTTTTTAAGCGGAAGCATGCGGTGCCGTTTTACTAAAATTACACTCTGTAGCGGTTTTGGTCGTGGATTATTTTCTTGAAATATATTTTTATGCGGGATGTAGTGTTGTAATGGGTTATTACAGCGACAGTTTAGTTTATTCTGCGGGAAAGGTGTTACGTACACGTATTTTTAAGTTTGAGGCGTTTTATTTTATATTCTTTAATTGTTATTTATAAGATCCTCATGAAATGGAAGTTCTAACGGATGCCCATATAATTATTGGTAGGCTTTGCTTTCGGTTCCGGAGTACAATTTTGAAGATACTTTAAGCTAAAGGTTGAGCCGTTTTTAACTTAAGTTAAGCTTATGTATCAACGTTTTGAAGAAAATTAATATCTTCAAGTGATCCGCCTATGCTAGGTAATGTTTGGCAGCGGTAACAAGCGGTTCTAGTTTAATTTTTTGACGCGCTTCACATCTCGATCCGGTAATGCGAGTGTTATAAGTTTAGATTGCGGAACTAATTGTTATACGGATGCAACTTTGTATTTGGTGACAAACTGTTTTAGTTTAGTTTATAGTTGAGTAATTAGAGTTGATTTATTTTGTTGATAAAGGCTTTAGCCTTTCTCGGGCGGGGGAATGTTAAGTTTTTATGCCAGATATGCGAACGCAGCGCAATCGGAACGCACATATTTGTCATCTCTATCATTCACCCCATATTTCATATATATTTATCTCGTTTGGGGAGCGTTTGGGGGCATGCGAAAAGCATATAACAAGACGTCAGGAAGAAGACGATTTAAAAAGAAAAAAGAAGATGGAAAATTGTGCGGACAATGGCGGTCTATTTTAAAAACTCTTAAACCTAATTTGTGCGGAATATTACAAAAAAAGGTGTTATAAGGCGGAGCGCGTGCGGGTGAGTGCTTAGGGACTTATTTTATGATTATTATCTTTTAGTTTCCTCATTTTTTACACTTGAAAAGCGGATCAGAATGTCCGAGGTGTCGAACCAACAGCGAAATTGAACCAGCGCACTTTTTGTCGTACGAGAGTCACAATTTCCCTTCCGCGGCAATCAGGGAGAAGGCTTATTAGTAACCAATAACATATGAATAGTTGACTTATTTCGAACTTAAGGACCGTATAAACTCTTATATACGTTCACCGAGCAACTTGTCGCATTATGCTTTGAGCTGTATAATGGTTGTATAATGGCATATCTAAATGCTTTTGTAAAGCCTTTAGCTTTAGTGCAGCAAACCACAACGCAACTGTACAGCTTTCGACTGTTTAAAAGCACTTAAGTGCTTTAGGTTCTACAATAGCATTATATAATGCGTTAAGATGTATAACGGTTGTATAATGGCATGTATAAAGGCTTTTTTAAAGCCTTTAGTTTTAGTGCAGCGAACCAAAATGCAACTGTACAGCTGAATGCTGTACAGTTGCGTTTTGGTTTGCTACACTAATGCTTCGGTGTGGTTTAGTGCCGTAGGTTCAACAATAGCATAAATAAATGCTTAATGCTGTTTATGAGCATGAATATTAGCCATTATAATTTAGTGCCGTAGGTTCAACAATAGCATAAATAAGTGCTTAATGCTGTTTATGAGCATGAATATTAGCCATTATAATGCCACGTAAATCCGGTATACAGCTTTCAGCTGTTTTTAGTGCTTTAGGTTCTACAATAGCATTTTATGATGCTTTACGCTGTATAACGGTTGTATAATGGCATATGTAAATGCTTTTGTTTAGCCATTAGTTTTAGTGCAGCGAACAACATGCAACTGTACAGCTGAATGCTGTACAGTTGCGTTTTGATTTGCTACACTAATGCTTCGGTTTGGTTTAGTGCCTTAGGTTCTACAATAGCATAAATAAATGCTTAATGCTGTTTAAGAGCATGAATATTAGCCATTATAATGCCACGTAAATTCGCTATACAGCTTTCAGCTATTTTTAATGCCTTAGGGTGTACAATAGCATTTATAAGTAGGTAATACGTTCCTAATGCAGTATAATAGCTATAATATAAACCATTATAAACCAAGTAATTCACTATAAGGGGCTGTTCATAAATTACGTCGTTTCAAATGGGGGGGCGGGTCTGGACATCGGATGATGGTAGCATGACGTAGGAGGGGGGGGGCGGTCATTCCGAAGATCACATCATCAATGTGTAAAAAAAGGAATGAAAGTCGTGCTTCTATAAACTTTTAATGCTATAAAATATTATCTACTAAATAGTTTTTTATTTTACAATTAAGCTTAAAACGCATTTTTTTAAATGACGTCACTCTATTTGGCAGCGGGAGGGTTGGATGATTTTAGGGGGTGGGGGGGTAAAAATCATCAAAAATTGATGACGTAATTTATGAACAGCCCCTACACAGCTTTTAGCGGTTTTAGTGCCTTAGGTTCTACAATAGCATAAATAAATGCTTAATGTTGTTTAATAGCATAATTATTCACGTGTAATGCTGTAGGCGTAAATAAGGCATTTTTTAAGGGTCACTGAGCTGCTATTGAACTAAGAGCTAGCCACGTCAGATTATGACACAATAATGAGAGCAACAAAACCCGTCTGGTTAGATTGCTATACTATTCTTATTGCTAGATCCTGGCATCTGGCAGCTTTTAATGGGTGGAGGTCACAGTGACAGACTAGCAAAATGTTTTCATTGGAAAATAGTAATACCAAACTAGGTAAAAATTGCCGAAGTTGTCTCAGTTATAAAGGACAGGGCCTATATTTTAAGGGGCTCCCTGGCGCCAACGACCTTAGATCTGATTCCCTTAGTTTTCTAATGATTTATATAGCTTATCATATTATCAGTAACGGCTTTAAACAATATAGTATCCTATATTTACTTCAATATTCATTGTCTTCGAGATATTTGACATCAAAGTCGAACCGGTTCAGGCTAAAAAAGTGGTTATACATTTTGTTTTAATTAGTTAAAAATTAAAATCTCTCTACAGTTTTTAGAGACATCAAAGAGGAACCCTAATATGTAGATTACGTATATGTAAGATTCTTTACACCATTCGAATATCGATAAAAGTGTTTTTTTAGACCATATTTTAAAAATATCATAAAAAAATAACGGCTCATTTATTTCAAGATCCGGCTCTACAGAATGGAGATAAAAGATTCAAAAACCGATAGTCTTTTGCCTTATAATTCTATCTATAGTGAATATGTTGGAATATCGACTCAAAACTGGTCAAAAATCGATAAAAAAAAATCTTAGACCAAAAATATTGTGTATTATTACCATACATCGGGGTTTTCGGTGTGGGAATGTTTGACATTAGCCAAAGAGTAGGCATTAACTTAAAAAACAGAATGTACTCTGGCACGTTTCTACCTAATGAGTAATTGATCGAAAAAATCATAGGTATATACAATTTATATGTAATAGCTGACTATTATGTATATATATTTTAGGTACATATACCTATGATTTTTTCAAGTATTTTTTTATTAATTCATGTAATGACTGATCATTGTCAACCTCTTCAGTTAATCAAATAGTTCATAAATATCGGTCGTCAAGATTAATATTTGACACTTATTATACCGTGTCTTTGTCCTAGGTAGATCTAGTTAATAAATTTCGGATATGCAATTGCATTTTTAAAATACTAAGTATATAATAGTCAATACAAACATGCCTCTAAGAAAAAAAGCTCGTATCATAGTGTGTAAGCTATTCACAGAGAGGTAGTTATTCATTAGGCATAATATGATATTTTCTCAGACTAACTCTCAACCTATCTGTTTATCTCTACTCTTTCTCAAATCGTTCCCGCACCGAAAACCCCGATGTATGATTATTACGGAAACAAAAACAGTAGGCGACAAACTATGAACTATATTTTATTATACATCGTTTGGCACTACTTTCTCCGAACATAAACTTTTGTATAATTTCTCTTAATATTGTATAGTATTTGTATAGTTTCTCATAATATTGCATCAAACCCAGATCTCTAAGATTTATTTTCTTGAAATGGTTTGCATTCTTTGACCTCCACCACTTTAAAGCTGCCAGATGTCCAGATCTAGAAATAAGCATAGTATACCAAACTGACTAGAGGGGTTTGGTTGCTCTCATTATTGTGTCATATCCGACGTGGCTAGCTCTCCGTCTATATAGACCAACGCCATTTTGTAAATAATTTATAACCTAAAAATAAAATCATGCGGACCTATTTATACAAGGAAAATACCTATATAATAATGAAATAACTTAATTTAAGACTGCTCAACCAACACTATTATGTTAATAATGCAAAACTCGTTCTATACGAGGATTACACAATTGTTTTGTTTATTTGACGCATCTTTTTATAATATTTTATAGCAAAACCACAATAAATCAAAGGCGCGTGAAAATTTTCAATGAAACTTATATACACATTTACAGTAAACTACATTGCGCAGTAATATTTGAAGGATATAATAACGTAAAAGAGTCAAAAACTTTTATAAATTTTGTTAGGATGCAAACAAATATGATGTGTCACTCATTCAGTTTTTTGTGCCGTCTTCGTCCATTTTATATTGCGAGACAAAGTAGTTAAATCACAACGTTCATTGTATTATATATAACATTTGTTGCGTCGGTGTTAGAGACGTTTTTGCATTGACGTAAGGTTTATTTTACTACACTCTTATGCTAGTATAATGCTTTTGTATTGCCATTGGCAACTTAATAGAGCGTACTAATGATTCTTTAATGCTATTGGCACTTTCCATGACAACGATAATGCTAATAGCGCAGACATATTGCGCCTGTAATGCTATTAAATGACCTGTATAGGATCTCAAGCTGGGTAATTCGTGCCCATTTAAGACCTATATCAGCACTATAAACGTTTACAATGCTACTATAAAACGAACTGAAAATGCTAAAAGCATACAGATATGCTGTAAGACGGCCGTTATACGGCTTTGATGTGTTACTTGGGCTCCTTTTTGTAAAGGGTCGCGCAACGCGCATGTGACACCTCTGGAGTTTCAGGCGTCCATATTCTACGATAGCTGCTTACCACCAGGCGGGCCAAATGCTTGTTTGCCACCGTCGTGGTATTAAAAAAAAATCTTTCACGCTAAACACGCAAAATAAATAAAAAAATATAGAAAGTATCCTCAATATTACTTTCCCCATTCGCCCCGGGCCACCTTACTTCTTGCAGTGCTGCAATCGGGATGTTGTAACGGTGGAGTTCCTTGCTTACTTGATAAACAGCACCCAGCCTATATAAACTGCGAACATTCCAGGAGGCAAATCGAAGTTCCTTTATTCCGCGCCGAGAGTCGTTGTTGGGATCGGATCGTATTTTTCTCTGTGTCAGTCTCGTAACGTTGTTCTTTTTCCGTGGGAGGGGTGTTAACCCGCCGCACAACCCCCGAAATGCTGGAGGACCACACCCTACGTTGGTTAGCGATTCCATCGGAATTAGCCGAGAAGCGTAGCTAGGCTGTGCTACTGACCATTTCCCCATCCACCACCCGGGGGACGCTCCTCTACGCCGTGAGGGCCAGCGCGAGGGATCACAATCATCAACGCATACGCTCCAACGGAACTCTCCGACGAAGATACCAAAGATCGCTTTTATGAAGAACTCGAGGCAGCCTACGACCAGATCCCTGACTACGATGTTAAGGTTGTTTTAGGAGATATGAATGCTCAAATAGGGCGCGAGGATATATTTATCCCCACCATCGGTAAGCACAGCAAACACGAGAAGTCCAACGATAACGGCATAAGGCTAATAAGCTTTGCTGCTGCTAAGGCGATGGTTGTTAAGAGCACAATGTTTCCACTTAAAAATATCTATAAGGGAACATGGAAACATCCTAACGGGGTGACGGTCAATCAAATTGATCACGTCTTAATTGACAGTCGTCACAAAAGTGTAATAGAAGATGTGAGAAGTTATCGGGGCGCTGATTGTGATAGCGACCACTACTTGCTAGGTGTGAAACTTAAAGCGAGAATCAAAGTAGTAAACACCGATCGCAAATTGGAATACCAGGGAATCAATGTCGATAGTTTCAAAAATAAGGATACACTTAGACAGTTTCAGATTGAAATAAGTAACAGATTCAAAGATTTAGAATTACAGGAGGATATTAATACAATGTGGGAAGAAACAAGAGAAATAGTAACAAAAGTAGGGATAAAAACGCTAGGCAAGAAGAAGCGGAAGAAAAGAAGGAAGTGGTGGAATGAGGAATGCGATCTAGCTATGGCGGAAAGACGGAAATTTAAGATTCTCGCTGAACAAGACCCCAAATGGAACGACGGCTATCGGGAGGCACGCTATAGGCTTAGGAACTTGATTAGAAATCTGAAGAGGCAACATCTGGAAAATCAGCTTAGAGGTATTGAAACACTGATAAGAGCTAATAAGAGCAGAAAATTTTATCAGGAATTGGGCATGATTAAAAAAGGATACCAACCTGGCGCGCAGTTTCTCGAAGACGATAATGGAGACCTTTTGGTGGAGACTGAAGCACTAAAGCGTGAGTGGCGGCAATACTTCATGACCTTACTTAACTGTCAACCAGTAAACAGTCGGATTGAAGTGCAGGCGACGGAGGAGAGTGTAGACACGGAAGCAGATCTTACATTTGAGGAAGTGAGGAAGGCGGTCATGAGGCTAAAGAACAATAAGTCCCCAGGAGTTGACGGAATATGTGCAGAGGTGTGGAAGTATGGCGGGGGAGAAGTGCAATCCAGATTATATGAGATAATCGTTAAGATCTGGAAAGAAGAACGGCAACCAGAGGAGTGGAACACTGGGGTGATATGCCCCATACACAAAAAAGGCTCCAGAAAAAAGTGTAACAATTACAGGGGCATTGCACTTCTCCCGACGGCATACAAAGTCCTCTCTTATGTCTTATTGGGTCGACTTCAGCCTTATGCCGAAGACATACTCGGCGACTACCAGTGCGGCTTCCGCCAGAACCGCAGTACTGTGGATCAGATATTCCTGTTGAAACAGCTGATGGAGAAGAAATGGGAGTTTGCACAAAACATCCACTTCATCTTTGTTGATTTTGCCAAGGCATACGACAGTGTAGACAGGGAGACACTGTATAACATTTTAAAACATTTTAAAGTGCCTGACAAACTGGTAAGGATGATAAGTGTCGCTACTAAAGTAAGTAGGATGAGGGTTAGAGCTTGTGGAGAACTGACAGCCGAATTTGATGTGGTCACTGGACTGAAACAGGGAGACGCCCTTTCGCCAATGCTGTTCAACTTGGCACTCGAATACGTCGTGCGGAAATTGCTTATACACGATGGGGGTGTAGAGTTGAATGGCATACATAAAGTCATTGGGTATGCTGATGACTTGGGATTATTGGCTCAGAACAAAAAGGACCTAGAGGCCATGGCGGTAATCGTTGAGCAAGAAGCAGAAAAGATCGGACTCAGAATTAACCACCAGAAAACTGAATATCTCCTAATGAAAAGGTATAAGAACATCAGAGTTAAAAGAGAAGACCTAGTAGTCGGAGCAACCACCTACAAAGGTGTGGATCGTTTTAAGTACCTCGGCTGCACAGTAACTGATACCAACCACAGGGAAGAGGAGATAGATGTTCGAGTCCAAAACGCCCTAAGATGCTCGGCAGCGCTTCATCGAGTTCTGGTGTCCAAGCTTATCAGTAAACCGACTAAGATTCGAGTATACAAGACAGTAATCAGACCAATCTTAATGTATGGGTGTGAAGCTTGGACATTGACACAGAAAGAAGAGAGCAAGCTCTTAGTGGCAGAGAGGAAAATCTGGCGGAAAATTCTGGGACCTATCAGAGGCGAAGATGGAAGCTGGAGGCGTAGGAAGAATAAGGAACTAGAGGAGCTAGTCGCTATGCCCAATATAATTGGCGAAATCAAAGCCACACGACTCCGCTGGCTTGGACACCTGGAGAGGATGGGAGAGGATCGAGCTGTGAGAAGGGCGTATGTGGGGCACCCGGGTGGAAAGCGTCCGTCTGGACGCCCCAGATACCGCTGGAGCGACGAAGCCCTGGGAGATATATCCGCCCTTGGAGTACCGGACTGGCGTGAAGTGGCGCAGAATAGGGCAGAGTGGCGGTCTCTTGTGTCAGAGGCCAAGATCCGTTTTGGGTCACTGAGCCAGTGAAGTAAGTAAGTAATAAAGTATCCTGCCAGAATGGAGTGTGCCATACCTATTATATTATTGATTTTATTTGATTGAACTTTATTGTACAAAAGAAACGTTATCGTACAAAAGGCGGACTTAATGCCATAAGGCATTCTCTACCAGTCAACCTTAAGGCAAAGCAGAGAGATTTCATACGGCTAACCAAAAATTTAAATAAATTCCATATACTTGTTTTACTAATTACTCATAAAAATACAATTAGCTACCCATATAAACGTATCACAAATATTTGTAACGCAATCGAATCAAAAATAGCAATGGATTGAACTATGTTCAAAAAATACATTATGTACTGGGCCGCGATTCGACATGGTATAACTGACAGTCGCTTGCGAGACAACTATGATATCACATTTTTGTGACAGTTGAAATCAGGGTGGAATCACTCAAGAGTGATATATAAAATGGTGGCCATAGCCATAGACAAAACGCTCTAGCGAGACCTACTGACAGCTTAACAGTCAGGTGTGGACAGGATGGATATCACTCTATCCACTAGCGATACAAGTGTGACATCTACGTCTCACAGTTTCGCATGTCGAATCGAGGCCCAGAACGACCCAAATATCCTGGTAAAATATAAAGGCTAAATAGAAACATAAATGCAAAGGTTAGTGGTAGAAATTGCTTTATACCGGGTATTTCGTGTAATATCTCTTCGCGATAGGATCCGAAACGAGGAGATCCGGCGACGGACCAAAGTAGTAGACATCGGTCAACGGATTGCTACTCTGAAATGGGCCTGGGCCGGACACGTTAGTCGTCGAGATGATGGGAGGTGGAGCCAGCGTGTCCTAGCATGGAGACCTCGTTCAAAAAGGCACAATCATTAACCTCCAACCAGATGGGAGGACGATATTAAAAAGATTGCAGGCCCACTCTGGAGGACAGTAACCGCGAACCGGGCTTATTGGAGGAAATTTGGAGAGGCGTATGCCCAACAGTGGGCGCATACTCGCTGAAGAAGAAGAGAAGAAGAAGATTTCGTGTAATACGAGTAGGATAAATAAATTAAAACGTAGATTCTACTCCTCAAATCAGACAACGTTTCTTCAGCGAGTTTTAAAAATAACTTATGGTTTGATTTTTAGTACACTTTAAAGTTTATTCGAACACTAAATTGATTATATCTGTAGGGCTGCTGTAGGGTGATAAGAATGGAAAGCAATGTCAATTACACGGATTTTAACGTACATTGAAAATATTATTTCGTTTATATGAAAAGAGGAGAGGAGGGGAGAGGAGGAGACAGCAGAGGGACACTAATACAGGCTAATAAATAAATATACATATTATACGGAAAAGAGACAATCTAAAAAACAAACAACGTTTCACATACTCGTACTATTCATTTCATTGAAGTATTTATATTATTATATCTATTCTCCGACATGACGAAGTTATGGACTTATGGAGCAAAAAACATAAAAAAAAACATACAACCGAATTGAGAACCTCCTTTTGAAATCTTGGAGTAGGTTACAAATGTGACAGGGTATCTTGCTGGATTGGCATCATACTAGCTGAACACTAAAACGTCTCTATCGTTGGAATAATTATACTAAAATAATATGTTATAATGCTGTTCATATTTGTACTCTTAGATAAATACGTACTACACACGATGATGATTTATTAAACAAATGTTTACCAAACAATGCATTTTATTAACGTTGTTTTACCATGCGTTATTTTGTGGATTGTCACAAATAATTAATGAATATGATGTTTTGTAATATGATGTTTTATTAAGTTTTTGTCTCATGAACTATGTATTTGTAAAACAATATTTTATGAAACGTCCAATTTGTTAATCGTTAATTTGCCAAACGTTGTTTGTAAAATGATTTATGAAATGTTGTTTATCAAATGATTGGCTACCCGTTAGTACAAATAGATTTATGAAAGATAAGTTTGACTGTACCAAAAAGCAGTATTTTGCCTTAGAGTATCAATTGACGCATAGAAATACATCGTGGTTTGAGTGGTCTAATGGTTAAATTTTTTTAAAAGTTTTTGAACTAAAGTTTTATTGTTTGAGGACTTGAGGAGTAGAATCTAGGTTTTAATTTATTTCTCCTATTACAGGAAACACCCGGTATATAGAATGAAGTCTGCCTTACATTATTGCTTTTCAACACACATATTCATATGTGAAATAAATACACGTGGCCTTTTAAATATACAGTTCAAACCTTATAGTCAGTCCGATGAGGATAACAAAAATATTTAAAAATAAACTTTATGATCAACCGACAATGAGAGTTTAGCCTTTAGCCTGGAAACGTCACAAATAAATAAAGAGGACAGAAACAAATGTCCCCAGTCTACCCTTACTGCTTTTGGTGGCAGTTACTATGTGACTTGGATTTAAAGTAGGTAGTCTAATAATATCGAAAATATGACCTTCGCACTACAATTAAGACATGCCATAGTTCAAACATTTTAGTGATTATTCGTAAGCCGTATTGCAGTTACATACGGTTCAAATTCCTCAGACATGTGTGTTGCTGTGACACGAGTAAACTCGGTCCATTTAAATAAATATTCATTGTTATGAAAATGAATGTCTGACGGCTTATTATGATACCCGTGAAAAATGTAAGAAAAAAAGATGAATGAATGAAAAATGGACAATGGGGTAGGTACATGTGTACCTACATAAAAAACAAAGCAAAAACAAAGATCCCGACGAATTGAGAACCTCTTTCTTCGAAACCTTGAAATCGGTTGAAAAGACATATGGAATATGGACTAAGAGCTGGCCACGTCAGATATGACGATATGACACAATAATGAGAGCAACAAAACCCGTCTGGTCAGATTGCTATACTAATACTAACCTTATAGCTAGTTCCGGGCATCTGGCAGCTTTTAATGGGTGGAAGTCAGAGTGACAGACTAGCAACATTTTTGAATTGGAAAATAGTAATACCAAAATAGGTAAAAACTGCCGAAGTTGTCTCAGTTATAAAGGTCAGGGCCTATATTTACACCTAAACTAACATTAGAATAAAAATATTGCCTATTATAACGGAAACAAAAACAGTAGGCGACAAACTATGAATTACATTATACGTCGTTTGGCACTACTTTCCCTTAACATAACCTTTTGGTATATAATTCAATTATTTATCATTTCTATCTCTATCTCTATGAATGATAGGAAGTCTATCATTTGTTTTATGAAATGGACTGTATTACTTGACCACCACTTTACAGCTGCCAGATCTTCCGATCTAAAAAAATAAGCATATTATAGTAAACTGACTAGAAGGGTTTCGTTGCTCTAATTATTGTGTTATACGGACACTCGGACAGGCGCTTCGAGTTGGGTGCTAAAGGGCTGGTATTCTGATTTTAAGTACAAGTAGGTTTCAAGGTTTTATCATAACAATAAGAAAAAAAACAGTTGGTGTGATAACGAGAACAACAACTTTCAAAGGTGTTTCAAGCCCTTATAAGGCGGCCCACCATTGTCTGAACTTTATTCCAAAGTGATAGGATAGGGTTTCAATTTTGATTTTGATTTTCAGACACCCTAATGCCAGTTAAAGGGTTACACTTAATTCAAACATTATGACGAAATTGGTGACGAACGCTCAAATATTCAATGTGTGTCGAATTTCTTCTACACATGTACATATATGGCCTCACCTCGCAAAAACCGTAACAGTCCTTGAAAACCTCATTCAATTCTTTATCGTATTCTGGCATAATAAGGTCTAAATTCAGATAATTTTAAATACGACTTGTTTATATGTGCATGGATTTTTCATATAGGCACACCTATAGCGATTTCAGTATTTTTTACAGCAGCTCGAGCAGTTTCTTTTGAAAACGTGGAGGTTAAGTGAAGTCGGTTCTTTTTTGTTTAAAATTAATTTGTATATAAAAGAAACGAATCGCTTTCATACGTCAGTGGGCAACTGAACTCACAATATACTGATTTACATAACTATAGTATTTTTTTGTCATTGTTTGTTGTTGTTTGCTGGTACTAAGTTAGAGGCTAGGTCTTTCCTTAAGGATTCCTGTTGGGTATCGGTTGAGGTAAGGTCATATCCCCGCTCCGAGTCGTTCCTATTGCAGTTGTCAATCGCGGTTCAGCGTGGTATTGCTGCAAGCAGTTTGGGCACCTTTGCGCCAGGAATGGCGCTGAGTGGGTTATTTGTCTAGTAAGTGTAAGTAATGATCTATGAGTTCGTAAACTAAACTCTTTGTTATTTATTAATCAGATAAATAATATATCTTGGCTATGGATGCTAGCTAGCTGAAAGTGATCTAGATATTATATACTATATGTAGAAATAGGATGCTGTTTTTACCTGTATGTGTATACTAACCTTAGTTGTAAGACTAATAATGTATTTCTTGTTGCTTACTAACAAATGTAATTTATTGTAATTTATTGTAAAATTTAATATTATAGGTAATCTTAATTAATTAATCTGATTTCAGACCTGGTCTGAAATAAAGAATCTTATTCTTATTCTTATTATTCTTAATTCTTGAATTGATTATTTGTTTAAATATGTAAATAAAGTTTTTGCAACAATTAAAATGTAATTTGTAAACAATTAACTTTGAATTGTAAGTAACATTATTATAGGAAAAAGTTCTTAAATTAAAATACAGCTGAGTAATCAATCCACCTGCGTCAGACACACGTCAGATGCTATCTCAAATACCTACTTGGTAACCTAATATCAGCGGAAAACCCTGTAGGATCTATGTTACATTTTCAGGGTAGTTAAATTTAGTTCATGTCACAATGACAATGTTCAAATTTCAATTCGATACAAGTGAAACAGTAATTAATTTTGGGCCAGCGTACTCTCGATTTTCACATTATACTAGAACTTGGTAGATGTAGATGTAGTGTAGGGTGATCGACAGCCCGGCTGGATACAGGCGGGCTGTCGATCGCTAGCCACGTTCATTCAGCCAAGTACCCTGGAGTTGGAGCTGCAGGTGACTGTCCCGGCTGCCTTCCCATACTACTCTCTTCGAATCTTCTTGTTTTCCTGCAGAACAGAAGGACATCCTTTAGTTCGCATTCGTCTAGTTCATATTTTCCGAATTATATCGCGTTGCCACGTACATAATGCATTCTCCCATGCTTACTGGTTTCCTCCTTGCCACAGTGTGGACTGGAGGAGTCCTTATTTATACTCTAACTGTTAAGGGTGTTGTGACCGGTGATGATGCCGGTCAGCACCCTTAGACTTTTCTTACCTAGTTTTACCTAGAAGATACCTCGCTTTGCTGTGGTCTACATCTTCGATCATCATTTTGGATTGCCTGCAGCCAGTTTCCTCCTTCCAATTCCTCTCCGTATCTCTCTTTTAGCCTGTTTATGACTCCCTTTGTGACTTCCGCTGACATTGGTAGAGCTGGTTCCGTACCTGTGTATTCCTTCTCCGCTTCTTCCCTTAGTTAGTTCGTCCGCTTTCTCATTTCCTGTAACTCCTTGGTAGCCCAGTACCTATGCCACGTTACTTTCATGTGCTTCCCTATCTCGTTCAGCTCCACCTTACATTCTTTTACTAGGGAGGAGGAGACTGATGTCTTTAGTGCCTTTAGTGCTGCTTGACTGTCTGTGTATATTACCACCGCACCAGTCTGCTTCATACTTTCCTTAATGATCTGTGCGCACCTAGTTATCGCACATACTTCGGCCTGGCATAAACTAGAATACCTGCCAAGTTAGTACCGACACCTTCTCTCCCAGCTTGGGTATGACTATTCCCGCCCCTGCAAGCTGTGTCGAAGCTATGTCTGGAAGTAGGTACTTTGACCTCAACTACACTTCTAATCAAAAATCAAATACTTTGAAATGCAGAGACGTGCCGGTAGCAAGGTGACAGAAGTTAGATATCATTTGACTTCGCTATGCTTCACTTTTTCGACAAATTATGAGCAAGGAAGAACAATGCAACTTTCGCCGCCATTTATGTGGGGATCATCTATGTTACGGAACTGGGGGTTATTTTACACAAATTTTCGAAAACCTTAAATAGGCAACCGTAGTGAGCAAACTGAGTAGACGCTCAAGCGTTCGTAGTATATTTGGCGTCAATAGAAAAAAATAAAATAAGGTAATCAAATATGACTACTTTTCTAGGCAATAAAAGGATTTGACACATGACAAAATATAAAAAAAAAAAATTGTTTTCACTATTAATTTATATTTTATAAGTAAGTACCTAACGGATATACATATGTACTAAAAATGAATAAAGGTTGAACACGCCAAAATTCGGGCACGCAAAATTTGTTTTTAAACCAGTTTAAAAATAAAAAAACTACATTATGAATACCACATTTAATGACAAATGTAATGAATTCTAAAATCATATTATTAATTTTAATTAATGTTTACACAGTAAGGCATAGATCGAACTTTTCTACGCAAACGGCTCATAAGACTTTGCACCCGCTCTTTAGAAAAGATTTTTGTCGCCCAGGTCCATATTTTTTGTAGCTCAGGGACCGATTTTACTTCTCCGCCTTTCTTTTTTAGAATTCCTTTCATAATACTCTAGTACTCTTCAACAGGCCGCAGTTCTGGACTATTTGGCGGATTGCATATTTTGGGTACCACCATGATCCTGTTAGCGTTGTACCATTTCATAACTGATTTTGCGTATTGGCTACTGGCTAGATCTGGCCAAAACAGCGGTGGTGAGGCATGCTGTCTTATAAAAGGCAGAAAACGCTTGTGTAAACAATCTTTCCGATAAATATCACCGTTTATTGTCCCGGTGGTGATAAACGAGCGACTTATTTTACCACAGCTACATATTGCCTGCCAAAGAAGGTATTTTTTTGATAATTGCCCTCTTTTTTTTAATTCAAAATCTTTAGGAGTATCTGTTCGAGATTTGCTATAATAAAACTCTTGACAAGGTATTTGTTTAAAATCCAATTTTATATACGTCTCGTCGTCCATCACCGCGCATTCAAATTTTATAAGAAAATCTTCATAGAGTTTTCGCGACCGTATCTTTGCGGATAAGTTCTGTTTTGAGTCTCGATCTGGTGCGGCCTGGGCTTTATAACTCCTCAGTTCTGCCCTCTGTTTCACTTTTTGGACATAGGACTGAGACATTTTCACTTTTTTAGCAACATCACGAGATGAAATCATATGATTTGAGGCAAAAATCTTTAAAATACTCTTTCCTTTTTCTTGTTCTTGACTCCCTGCAACCCACCACTTCCTGGCTTTCTGTCTATTGTCAAGCATTCACGGAAAGTTTTTAATACGTAACCAACCGTAGATTGTGGATATTTCAGCCTTTCCGCGATATCTCTGTAGCTTAACATGGGATTTTTTACATGTTCGTGCAAAATGCGTTCACTTTTTTGATGTTGTACGCTCGACATTTTGCCAATGAATAAATAAAAGAGAATAAATTTATCATCATTTTATAGCCCAGTTCCTTGTGAGAAAATTGTCTTTTAAAAAGTTTGAATATCTCCATTTTTCAAATAACTATAGCTATTTTTACATGCCCAGGTTTTGGCGTGTTCAACATTTATAACAAGTTTATGTGTATAAGCTGACAATGAAACTATAGTCGTTCTATAAAAGTGCGTGATTGCGAAGCAATAAAGGTAAATACGTTTCTTTACATTATTTTATTTTTCCATTGACGCCCAATATAAACAAATGCAAATATAGGCAAGCGGCCTCAGTGCAACATCAAATCCCCTTGCCACTTGACGCTACTCTGCCCACCCCAGCAATCGCTCCGCTAACCGCTACCTCTAAGGCCGCTACCTCTTACACAAACACTGCCCAGTATAAAACGAGCGACTTACTAGCGGATTATTGTCTGCCAGTTGGGTGTCAGTTGCGAGTCGGATCAGAACTGTTTTCAATTCAACGAAATGCCCTCTCTGTACCTTTTGTTACTCGCAGCTGTGCTAGCAACGGTTGCCGCCAGTCCTCGTGTAAGTATGAATAAATTATTAAAATTAATTTTTAACAATAAATATTGCTTACGTTTATAAAACTTTAATTCAGTAATAGTAGTTTATGTAACTGTTACGTTTTAAGGCCTAATTACGTACAATTGCATACACTGCTTTATCTACACTCATATTATATATCCTAAATGAAGTGTTCGGAAACCATAGAATGACCGCCATTGCACCGCCGCCATCGCCATGGCCAACTCGATTGTGCCGGCGGTCGGGCGGGCGCGTGCCGTTGGTCGGGAAGAAGGACAGGATTTACATTATATTATCAAATTCGATGTTCGGAATTTGAAACTCATAAAGTATCAATATATGAGCATGTAAAGTTAAAATTACGTTACTGCCACAGATAAAAAGCTTATCATAATAAAATCGGTTGTGGTAATGCTAGCCATTGCCTACCGTTTTTGAACACGTTTTAGAGGACTTAGAATGTGAGTGTAGATAAAGTTTTATTTCTACTTCGATGGAATTCTACTTAAAGGTTTATTTCTAGTTCCCTCTCAAAAGTCACAAACACAAAATAATTGCCGTAATTTTTGTTAAATAAATTCAACGATTTCCTTGTATCAACTAACATTAATACCTTTTATCTAGGGCTTATCGTTTGCTTCTTTGTTTATTTATAAATTACTTTTTGCAAAATGAAGAAAACAAGAGGCTTAGTTGATAAAATAAGCCTCTTGCTTTCTTTCTGCTTTCCTAGTTCATCGGCCAGTGCCGTTGGGCGTTTCTAGACGTGTGCGCCGCCATAAAAATCCGCGGCGGCGGCGCGCCGGGAATTTTTGGCCGGCGTCAAGGTCACTTTTGCCTATACTTGCAAGGCTCACGTTTCGCATTAAAAATTGTTAAATATCAAAAACTTTTAAGGAACATAAAACGATATATAGGGCCGTTGGCTTATTTAAGGGTGTTTTTTTTTCTAGTACACTTCAGTCCTGCCTTTCCGGAAATCGCTTTTATGTTGATGTTTTTCATAATTGTGATAAATTAAGATCCTTTTAAAGCCAACTCCATCTAAAGCGTGTACCAAGGCCAGCTACCAAGAAATGTCATGCGGGAGCTCGCCAGAAGGTTGCCTCTCAAGATAAAGGACGTTATAAGGGATCCTTTTGAAGATACAGAGATAACATGGAATGGCTTCAAGGCGGTTGCGTCCGAAACAAGCAAGACGGAAACCCTGGATTTCTGATGCTACCTGGGAACTTATTGAGCGACAGAGGACAAGGAACAAGGCCTTAACACAGACTTGCGTGAAAAGGGCATGCAGACGCGATAAGAATAATTCAATCCATGCTTTATGTGACGAAATCGAAAACCATGCTGCAACTGCCCATTCTAAAGACTTCTTCCAGAAAGTCAAACTTCTCACCCGCGATTACAAACCTAGAAGCTGGCAGATAGCGGATACTGATCTTTATCAGACCTGGGAAAAGTGTTGGCTAGATGGATTCGGAACAACTCTATCGAGAAGTTCTGGAATATCTTTTAGTGCGAAATGACGCTGTGCATCCACTAGAGCCGGACATATTTATTTCCGAAGTGGAACACGCTATCAGACGTCTGAAATGGTATATGCGCTAGTCTCCTAAAGAATCTAGGTGGCCAAGGTACACAGTTCTTACGCCAGATTTGCTGCAAAGTGTGGAGAACTGGCCAGTGGCCGAGAGACTGGACTGAATCCATGGTTATACCTCTCCATAAAAAAGGCTCGACGCTAAAATGTGACAACTATAGAACTTTGTCTATTATATCGCAAGCCAGTAAAGTATTTCTTTGACATCATGAATTCGCGATTGACAAAGTTCCTGGAGCGGCAAATACTCGCAGAGCAGGCTGGCTTTGTGTCTGGGCGAGGGACACGGAAGCAGATTTTCATCGTGCGCCAGATCATCGACAGATGTCGTGAATGGAACAAGCCATTAGTCCTATGAACGTGAAATCATCAGAAGGATTCAAATATCGAAGGGTGCTATGACTCGGTTAGATAGGGTCTGGAGAGATCGCGGCATACAGAGGCAGACTAAGGTTAGACTTATGCGTTCCCTGGTGTTTCCAATTTTCCTATACGGTTCTGAAACTTGGACTATCAAGGCGGATCTGAAAAGCCGTATTGACGCGTTTGAGATGTGGTGTTGGCGAGGGCTTTTACGGTTACCTTGGACTGCGACGCGATTAGTACGTAATCAGTCCATACTAGAGGAGCTACGCATAAAACGCTGGTTGTCTACGACGTGCCAGGACCACATACTTCGGACACCTCTCTCGACGCTTCTCGGATAACCTGGAGAGGATCATCATAACGGAAAAAGTTGAAGGCACAAGACTAAGAGGCCCTCCCCCTGCAAGATGGTGTGCCTAAATCACTGCACCCATGCAATTCAAACTGCAAGAAGCCATGCGCTTAGCGAGGGATAGAAGCCTATGGAGGAACCTGGTCTTCAACAGAAAGACATGATCCTCAGCTCTGACGGAACGACTAGTGATGATGAAGATCCTTTTTTGACTCGCAGTAGGTCCAAACATACTGTTCAGTATTAAGGATCAATCCTGCCACCGAAAACACTTCTTTTCTCAGGATAATTTAGTTGGTGGTACAATTTTGATGGCAGATTTATTATTTTCGTTACCAATCTTATTAATAAGGCCATCGACTTAATATTTGTCAGGTGAGCGGTTAAATCATACTCATTTATTAATCTCCCGAAAGAGAAGAAATTGACCAAACCCAAACTATTTCAATGTGTAGATGTTTTCATGGTTTAATTCGTCAATATACGTTGTTAAATTTTCAACTGACTTTCCTTCATCGGTAATTGTCATTGGCAAATTTTTGTCGAATTCTGAAATTTTGGCCAACGGCGTGGATTTTGAAATCCGCGGCGGCGGCGGCGGCGTGGGTCTCACGGCGCGGCTACGCCACGCCGGCGCGGCGCACACGTCTAGGCGTTTCATAATGTCATTTACCCTTAAAACAAGGTAGAAAAGTTCGTGATATACCTACTCGTCAAAATTGACTTTATATTCTTAAGGTTTTCATTATCATTATAGTTTTACTGGAAAATCCCAGGAACGCTGCGGCTGTGGAATGAACTCCCTGCCGAGGTTTTCCCAGCAGGCTATAGTATGATGTTCTTCAAAAAGGAGTGTATAGGTTGTTAAAAGGTGAACGCGCAAGTGAATCCTCTGGGGTTGCAGGCGTCCATAGGCTACGGTAACTGCTTACCATCAGGCGGGCGGTCTACTTGTTTGTTTGTTTGTTTGTTGCGTGGTATTAAAAAAAATCGTGAATATGATCAGATTATTTCATCAATATTATTGGTAGTAACTTTCGAATAAACTAGTGTTTCCAATTCTTGGGATTAGGATTCTTAGGATTCTTGGGAAGTAGCCGGCTACTAACCTCGGGGTTAGAGAACCAAGCCAAGAAGCCGGGAAAAACGCTAAACGGAAGATGATAAAAAAAAAATGTCTATCTGTAATGATTCTCCCCGTGAGCAGTTGCCGTCTCTTTTACGCCGCGGGAAGGCGCTCGTTAATATGATCATAGTAAATTGATCACAAACATGCTGAGCAAAAATCTACCTAAATTACATGAGTATCCCTTATAAATATTTTTAATTTTATTTTTGTATTGCAGGAAGTATCAAGAGTGAAACGCCAAGTACCCGGCGGTAAAACAGAAGACGATCCAGAAAAGCCCGAATACAAGAAACTAGCACAAGAATCTTGGGAAAAATACCAAGATGATCACCCAGACGACGCCGGAAATATTGATGTATGCGAAATCGAAGTAGAAAAAGTAACTAAGCAAGTAGTAGCTGGTATAGTGACGGACATTGATTTCACTGTCCGCACGCGTGATTGTGAATCATTTGATTGTCACTCCGAGATTTATGAGCAGGCGTGGCTTAACAAGAAGGATATTAAAGTAACTTGTGATATGTAATTTAATTGTCAATAGAAAGGGTTATTTTACATTAGAATTAAGAAATGCGGTTAAATTGATGTGTTAATTTTAAACAAATTTGTTTTGTGAAATCATAATGTCCAAACCACGTTAAATTAAGTAACATAACCTTACAACTATGTGTTTTTTTCATACTTTATGCTCCCTTTCTCACAAGTCGACAGATCTGTTCAAGTGCAAAATCAGCAGCAGAAATATCTGAGCGGGCGAGGTATTCAAAATATCTAGACACTATCTTGTTGCTGTCTAACAATATAATTTTAAACAAAAAAGAACCGACTTCACTTAGCATCCACCTTTCCAACAGCAAATGCTCGAGCTGCTGTAAAAAATACTCAAATCACTATAGGTGTGCCTATAATAGTGGAAGAATTCCCTCGATTTCTCCAGGATCCCATCATCTGATCCTGACCTGGTTACAATGGGACCAACTGTGAAGTATACTCTTTCAAACAAAAAAAGTTTTTTCCAAATCGGTCCAGCCGTCTTTGAATAATCGGTGAACATACACATCATTTGCTCCGATTTTTTTACTTCTGTGATACGGCACGTAGCTGCTTACATTACATTGGCTGACGTCGGCCCTAATATTTGTAATAAACAGGTGGACGTAGTTACGCGAAAACGTTCCAACCCACAGCGACCCCATTTTGAGATAAACGCAATTTTGTGTTTTAGCGGTACACTTTTTCCCTGTAATTATGTCAGGCAAATACTATTGGTTTTACTGTGGAATGCCAAACTGGTTATTGAATGATATGCATATTTTTTGTAAATACATAATACAAGGGGCATATAAATAGGTAAAACGAGTTTGAAACGTTTTTGCTAAATTTAATTTTGTATGAACCTTGTTAAATAGCAATTATGCATAAACGTTCCAAAACGAATTTAAGTGTATTATTTTATAAATATATCTAAAATAAATTTAATATTTAAAATAATAAATAACAATGAGGAACATACAAAAACAACAAAAAAAAATTTGAAAATGTATTACAAAAAAAATAGGACGTGATCTTTTGAGCTTAGAACCTATGCCAAAAATTAGCTGATATGGTTCCAAAAGTTATCAAAAACTTATATTAAACATTCAATCATCATCGTATTCTATGATCTCGAAGTCCGGAACTCCACCAAACCCATCAACATCATCAGTAGCTTCTTCAGAACTTTGAAGCGTTCTATAAAATTGAAGGCAATCCTCAGGTATGTAGTGGTACATGGATTGTAAGTCCACTAATTTCGCTGGAGCAATCGGTTTGCCATTAGGCCACAATAAACAAAAATCAGATTCTTTTATGTATTGCAGTTCTCGCTTTATTCTTTTATCAATTTTCAACTCATTGAAATCGTCTTCCATCGTAGACCGCATAAAAATAGAAAACATTTTATCTTTATCCAACCTAATTTCTTTTGTATGTAGCCAACTAACTTTAGATGAGTCTGTAAACTTCTTCCTATTGATAATCTTCTTTTCCAGTTTAGTTGTACTAAAAAAATCAGTCTTTGTCATTTTGTAAACTTGAAGAGGTTTAACTTTTTTACAGGTTTCAATAATATTGATGTATTCTTCAGGTGTATATACGCGTTGATGGTGCTTGAGTGCGGTTTCAATTTTTGAGAAATCTGTGTCATTTGGTAAGAAAAT
This sequence comes from Pammene aurita, assembly GCA_947086415.1. NCBI lineage: Eukaryota > Metazoa > Arthropoda > Insecta > Lepidoptera > Tortricidae > Pammene > Pammene aurita. The sequence goes on from OX352306.1 coordinate 28,153,760, forward strand.
ATGGCCAGACTCAAGGAATCGGAATGATATGGTTTTCAGGGTTGGATGAGAGCTTAAGATGGCTTTCATCATTAGGACGATTTTGATGTTTCTATTCTGACCACCACAGCAATCACTCCATAGGATTAAATGTTCAGCCGTGGGTTTTAGTTTTTGATTTATATATTTTATTAGGCACGAACCTACTTCCTGTGCACCTCTTCCTGCCTCTCCTTCTACCCATACATAACAATATTCGTCGGAATGCGGGGTAAAGGCAATGTTTTCTCCAAATCAAAGGTTAAGCATTCCACTGAGGGTGAATTTTGTGCTTGCTCAAAATCTCTCTTCATTTGCTGTCTCAAATTTTCAGCCACGCTTAAATGTTGTATTTTTTTAAAAACAAAAGAATTTAACAAAAGAAGACAACACGGCAGCACGTCTTACTTTGTCGGCATTTGTTTTCACACTACGATGACAGGTAGGTCCGCGGCGGCGTTTCGTTTCACATATGCGTTTCGTTGGTGCTGTCATTTTACGGGAGCAAAGAGTAATAATGTTGCCACCTTTATTGTAAATAGTCCATTGATTGTTTTGACTAAATACATAAACTTAAATATACCATAGTTATTTATTTTGGTAAAAAATATTTTTTTCTCTCGAACATATTTAATAGCAAAAATGTATCAAGTATATGTGGATCGTTTATAGCAAAAAATTAGAAAATAATATATTATAATAAAACGTTCCAATTTATTTAGAACAGTCTTCGCAGCTTAAAAAAACAGTATGGATTAATCTAAAAGGTTTCAAATTACATGGAACATTTTTGCAGAAATAAAAAATGTATAAAGATTTTGCAAAAACGTTCCAACCCACATGGATCATTTAAGAAACAATTAAATGTGCGTTTTATGAATTTAGTATAATGTTCCAAGACAAGTGGAACATTATAACGATATGTTATTCTATTAAGAGTTTTTAACAATATGTTTCAGTATGCATGTAATGTTTTTACTTTATTTTGAGCACACGTCCTTGGCATAATGGTGGGTTGGAACATTTGGGTCAAACTTTATTGATGAAACTAACCTAAAAAATACTAGCATCTTTGTGTGCACATGATGTAATATGTCAAAAATAGTACCCTGGTTATGGTAACTCATTTTCGAGTGACTTGTGGGTTGGAACGTTTTCGCGTAACTACGTCCACTGGTGAATGGTACAAACAAACCCGCGTGACGTCACTATTACAAGAGACGCGAAATTGCTTCTATCCTTCACTTTACGTATCTGATTTTACATCCAATATGGAACTGGCTAGGGTTGTCACAAGCAAATTTTAATAAAAATGTCGCAAATATGTTAGTGTGTAGGTGGAAATGTAATTAAATAATAGTGCCTTTTGTGTATATATTTGTGAATAGAACTTAATCTGATAATTTATTTATGTTACTAAGGCCCTTGTTTGTCAATGACATTTTACTTAAGATAAAAATTGTAAAATAGTAAATTGTACCTACAACCTAGAATAAAAAAAAGTAAACAACGTAATATTACTAGGTTTCCTTAAAGTAAGGTGGTCTACACACTATCGCCGGATGCAAATATCGGATCAGTATGAAAACGACTTTAAGTTAAATAATGTAATTGTTATAAATGACTCTGTACAAGAGGTTTCCTTTGAAACTTGTTTGCAAAAAGAACAAAAATGATTCTAAAATGAAACTTGACAACCCTACAGCGAACAGAAGTTATAAATCTAACAATATCTCCCAATACACGACAAAACAAAATGATAATTTAACATGCCAGTCGCTGTAATTGTTTATATCTTATATCTTTCCATTGTTTTGTTCCACCGTATTTGTTCGTGTCCCATTGGGATGTAGATCAGAATGGAATAAAAATAAATATGTTTTATCTACATATTTTATATCACGTCGTTGGCAGACAAGCACACAGCCTGCCTATGACAAGCGGTCACCGTAGCCTATAGACAGCCAGCAACAGGGGGCCGTATTCTTACTTTAAAACACGTTATGACACGATCCAGAAATGCTAATTAACTACGCAATACAGCTATCGTCTGCGAGATATGATTGGTTCTTAACAAACGCATCCTCGCTCATCTCTGGTAGAAACACAGCCTAAACGTCTGAATAAATGCCAATATTTATTTGAAAATTATCCCGATGCAACTCCAATACAACTTCAATATTGGTTGATTATTTGTTAGCCCACCCAACGAAGGAAAACAGAGGAAATAATTCGTGTATAGCCAAATTTTGGTGTAGTTGTAGGCAAAGGTATCTTACACAACATACTAAAAGTACCGGTGGGTGGGGGCGCCGCTAACGGGGGGGGGGGGGGGGAGGTGTAAATGTCCCTTATTTTGGTTTTTCGTAACAAACTCAGTAACGGTGGCTCATACGAATTTTTTTATCTTACACATATAATTTTTCTATACAAAAGATTCTTTTCAATTTTTTGCTGGGATCAATGTTCAATGAGATATCGAGGAAATACGTCAAACACTTTTTTAAACTTTCGGAGCTATTATTTACGAAAGTACTAGTGTATTCCAAAAATTGTTTCTGAATTCTCTTATTTTTTTAAAAGACCTAGATAATTTAAAATACAATATTTCATTAATCTCGGTACTCTAAGATTTGTATTATTCAATTGGTTTGCATTCTTTTAGCACCACCGATGAACGGTTGCCAGATGTCCAGATCTAGAAATAAGGAGTATAGCAAATTAAATTAACTAGAGGGGTTTCTTTGCTGTCAAGCTAGCTCTCCGTCTATTAAGAGCTTCTTCTGATGACTGTACAATTCTTATAATGTTATAAAATAATATATAAGGTGCCAGATTCTAATTTAAAAATACATTAACAATACAATAAAAAAACAACCTATCTCAAACATAACTCCAACACACAACAAACAATCAACCAATATTGAAGTTGTGTTGGAGTTGCGTTGGAATATTTCTCAAGCAAATTCTGATATTTCTGATTCAGATGTTTATGCCGTAGCTGTATAGCGTTGTTAATGCATTGGAGTTGTATTGAAGTTGGATCCTATCTATATGTGTTTAAAGTTAGAATACGGTCCAAGGCGTGTAGTACAGTCGGCATCGTACAGTCGCCATCAGATATATCGGAGCGGCCAGGGTGGTCACAAATATTTGAACAACGCCTCTATTGTCAAGGGGATAAAGTGCATGTTCAGATATTTTCGAGTACCCTGGCCGCTCCGATATATTTGATGGCGACTGTACCCAAACCGGTGAGGTATTAAATAATATTTCCACGTCTTTAAAAAAAGTTTAAACTGTTTATTAGTATGGATTGGGTTAATAACAATTTCACTTAACTTTTAGTATTAATCTTTTACATTTAAGATTGTATTACCAAGCTTATAATTTGGGGTTGCAACCTCTTTTAAGGTTAAGTTAAGATAATACAAGTAAGAATGTGTGAAGTTATTTTAAACACCTTACAAACATCCATTAAGCTGGCTTTAATGGTTGTAGTATTTTAATGATCAGACAGAGAGTGTATTAAATCTAAACTTTCGTGAGACATACTAACACTATAAAATATAACGGTTACACTCACGTCACTTTAGTCACATCGCGCGACATGTTTCGGAGACCCTAGGTCTCCATCTTCAAGCACGAAGAGTGCTATTCGAACTGGTCTGTGGCGCACTACTGCAAGGCGCGTTGCTGACTGCCGGCCTGCGTACGGCCCGTCGCGCGCGCGTAGAGCATGTAGAGGGTAACTGTTATATTTTATAGTGCAGAGTTAGTGGTTTAAAAAAAAACAGTTAGTTCCAACAACTTGTCCCATCCTGTATAACACAAATATTTGGCCAAATAAGGCCAAGTGTGTTTGTGCCATCAAAGGTTAGTGGTTTAAAAAAAACAGTTCCAACAACTTGTCCTGTCCATTCGTTTTGACGTCACCGAGCAGTGAACAGCGATCTTTATTAAAGCGCCGAGGGCCGCTATTCACGGCCGCCGTTTACTTCGATCAACGACTCATTTTCGCCTTTCGTGCATAGCTGAAAGGTACAAACGTGTATTTGACTTGAACATTTAAATTGGTTCACATTTAAATACGTCAGCAGCAAAAGTAGTGCTCACGAATTCGACGACAACAACGTACAAGGTGCAAAGTGCTAAAAGGTTCGAACTACGTAAGCTGCAGCATAATGATCTAGAAGTCGAAACCTATCGCCTGGTATAAAAATTTTCTTAAAATGTCACTTAGTATAGATTTTTAAATGACGCATACAGTGCCATCTGACTCAAAAGTTAGTATACTAACACGAACACGATTCCAAGTGCCACATCGAATCGTACTCGATGAATGCCATCTCTCTCACTCGCGCGCACGGAGCGCTATTTACCACATCGCACTCAGTTCGCGGCCGACCAGCTAGTCAACAGTTGTGAACACTAGATCGTTTTCTATGGAGGTATGTAATATTTATTTACGTTTTCCTTATATTTTTGTATTTATATGTTTAAAAATGTGTAAAGTGTTCGATGTGACACATATAACTACATACGTTTAAAGTATTATTTAAGAGAACTACGTACGCAGGACTATCTGTCACTTAGAACTGTATACGTTATTATCGTAGCTATAGTTAACAAAGTTTGTAAATCTATGTGCTACTTAGAATTGTTTACGCCATTTAATCAGTCACTTAGAACTTTTTATGTTTTTGAATTTGTTTTTGGACACACTCAAAATAGTCATATCTGTCATTGCAAGTGCTAATTTAAATATTAAAAAGCGTAAGCGTAATATAATGTAATGTAAAATAATGCTATGCTATGTGTAATAAAATAACTATCACAGATTAAGGTTTTATACGGGCAGTTTTGTTGTATAGCTAATCCTTATTTTGATCACTGTTTACTTTGCACCAGTAATACAGCTTTACACATAAGTATATGCACATAGTGTTAAAGCTTAATTTGTTGCTTTTAATATGCATGGTATTTGACTTTCAGAGTCTCTAAGGATAAACGAAGAAGGTTCATTATTGTCTTGCAGAAACTTTTTTGACATATATTTGTTTTGCATAATGATACTTAGCTGAAGTTTGGCAGAAACACCTTACGCAGAGTAAATATGCTTTGGCATAAATCATATCACAGATTTTTATAATATCGAATCTTATATTGGCATAATGTTGATGGGCATAACTGTCTTCTAAACGAATAGTATTTTCGCAGATATTTTTTTTGCATAATATTTAGGCGGCATAAAGTTGTCAATAAATAATAATAAATTTGATTACAAGATAGACTTCATTGTTTTATCATATTGTACAAGACATGCGGGATTGGATGTATTGCTCATAAGAACATAAAGTTTTTTCCGCGGGGGGCGCAGTTGTAACCTAACCTAACCCACTTTTCTGGCAACAGTTTGTTGCCGCAGGGGTCGCAGTTCTAACCTAACCCAATTTTCTGGCAACAGTACGTTCCTGTGGGGGGTCACAGTTCTAACCTAGCCTATCCCACTTTTCTGGTTTCTCTCGTCGTCGTACCTAACGAATACTCTGGGACTGTATTTCCTCTTTGGTAGGGAGTCGGGTGTGTTGGGGACGCAAGATACCTAATAATCCTATTATGCCATAGCAAATTTGGTGAGACTTATATTCAACTACGTAAAATTTACTTAACCTACTTTCCTACTAGCAGAAAATAATTATGCTTTTATAATAGTATGCTATAGGATTATTATGGTACATTAAATTATGCTAAACCAAAGTCGGCCAAAGTAATGTTCTACAAAACAATGTTCTGCAAAATGTTTTGCTTTATGCCAAATTACCATTCGACCGAAAGTGTTTCTGCAAAACATGTTATGCCAAGTGTATTTCTGACTAATATTATTCTACCAGATAAGGGTAACCCGAGGAATTATATAGAGCACTGACAACTGCGTTGGAGGAGCCAGAAGATACGCATTCCACTAATACAAGCATATCAAGTCAATCTGAAAATCAAATCTCAAGTCAAGTCAGACAATGCCGCGATATAACAAACAAACACTTGAATATTGGATAATTTATCCCAAAAAAGACCAATGTGATTTATGTCATCAATTTAAATATCTAATTATGAAAACCATTTAAAATTTTAATGTTATTGCATGCGAAAAGACTTGTTTGAATACGTAATTTTGTTAGAAAGACTGATAAAATCATGTGCTGTTAAAGAAGATTGATCGATCAATAATAAAACATAAGGTAAATAAGTAAGAACAATGTTAAAAAATACTCCTTTTTTCCTGACTAATGCCGTGATTAAGACTGATATGTAAGGTTTTAGTAACAGGTTTACATTTTTATTACATTTTATTGAATAAATAACACATCTAATATACTTTTACTTTTATTTAGTACTTTCTACATAATTATAGAACTATAAAACTAATGTCGAATATGATTCTATCTGCAAAATGTGTCAAAATTATAATTATGCAGATTTATACAGAATGTTTATGCACCCAAAAATAAAATATAAAATTGTGCGTTAAAAATATGGTATATAATTTTAAAAATAAGCAAAATAAATGAGTTCAATTTGATGACTTAATTCACACATAGAATCTTTTACAGTGAGTCGCATACTTTTTTTACAGGTATAATATTCTAAGTCCCAGATAGACCTACATACGTAGATTTTATAGAAAATTGTAACCAAGTATAATGTTCTAAGTCCCAGATAGACCTGCTTACGTAGTTCTTAAATAAAATTGTAACCAAGTATAATATTCTAAGTGGTAGATAGAACAGTATACACAACGGTAAGCCAATAGTTCTAACTTAATCTAGTGGACTATCTGCATTTTCTCGAAAACTACCATTAAATTGAGTTATATGAAAATAAAATAAGCAATAAAATAAAATTATAATCATGTGTGCCAAGTTTCAGTTTATTATCTTTTACACGAAAAAAAGTATAAGGATTCTACTTCTGTTTTGCTCTCCTGTAAAGTTGTCATTTCTCAATTAGAATCATATACGTTGTTGTCGTCGAATTATGTAAAATGACCTTGAAATTGCTTTTATTTCCTTAACAATAAACCCAAATTCTGCTGCGGACTGTTTAACAATAATTTATTCTTCGATCTATGCACATTTCAAGTGCATTGTAATGTGCCTAAATTGAGGAATAAATATCTTTTATTATATGGCTCGTTGTATGAAAATAATGAATCGTTTAATAGGTTATCTTATCAGGCTGCCTTTTTGCGTAGCTGTCTACGAGTATATGCGTACTGCGTCTCTTTTTTATCCAACGGTAAAGAAATTGATATAACACAAATATTTAGCCAAATAAGGCCAAGTGTGTTTGTGGCATCAAAGGTTAGTGGTTTAAAAAAAAACAGTTCCAACAATTTGTCCTGTCCATTCGCTTTGACGTCACCGAGCAGTGAACAGCGATCTTTATTAAAGCGCTGAGGGCCCCTATTCACGGCCGCCGTTTACTTCTATCAACGACTCATTTTCGCCTTTCGTGCATGGCTGGAAAGTAGTAACGTGTATGTGACATGGACATTTAATTTACTTGGTTCGTTTTTCGCACTAATTTATAACTACAATTTATACAAACGTTTAATTTATTGAATCAGGCGTTATTTTGCAGAAGTCTATAGTGATTATAATATATTGCTTTGCCATTCCACGATTATACCAGTCTGCGCATACACCAGTCAGCGTATTGTAACGCACTAATCGTGTTTTGGATGAATTGAAGTTGCAACCTGCACGGAGTGCTACCAATGTGCTCAAATTAGCTTAAGTGTATGTAAAACATTTGGCCAAAAATCTGGCGGCTGGATATCCGGTTATTCGGCCAGCGAGTACGCCGGATATTCGGTATCTGGCCACACAACTATTCGTGTTATATGAATATGTTTATCTTGTTCATAAAGGTTACCCTATCATTAGGGTACTTAACCTTTTTTAATAAGGTTATCCTATCGAAACCCCCTTGGTAAGGGGGGGCAAAAAAGGCGAACTTAATGAACTCTAACAGCTGATTTTCTTCTTGGGCCATCCGACCGCCGATATCGGATCGGACAATGTGAAAATACTCTAAGTCCATCCATACAAAATATCATCTACCCGCTCCTGATTCAGTCGAGTCCCGAACAAAGCAGTTTGTTAGTGTGCAATGCTTTGGCTCCGCGCCGGCACTAGACTCGAGTGCTTTTTCATTTCCGCCAGAGGCCGTGTATTTATTTTATTTTCCAAAATGCCTACAGAATGCCGTTATGCAATTAAAGGTTCGAGGTTGCGGGGTTTTGGCTTACTTGTTACAAATTTTGTTTGAATACGCCGAGATTTTCTAACTGTAATTTCCGATGTGAAAATTGTGAAGTTAAACTGGAATTTTGTGTTATTACGAGTATTTAACACTTTAGGAACCGGCTAGGCTCTCTATGTGTATCGTTACCGCTACAAAGCGGGATATAAATCGGCTACGAGCGTAGCGTCTAGCGAACTGCAGTAATGACAGTGTCATCCCGCTCGACACTAAGTAATTTTATAATTAACTAGCTTTTGCCCGCGGCTTCGCTCGCGCTAAATTCGGGGTAACACGGTTCCCCTTTCCTGATTCAAAACACAGAAGAGAACTCGGAACAGAATAAACCACACACAAATAGTCCGCATAGCAATTTTTAGCTTTCTACCTTGAAAATTGCGTAATGCTCCATACAAACTTCCACCCCCCATTTTAGGGAAGTGGGGGGTTAGAAAGAGACAAAAAGTAGCCTATGTCACTCTCCATACCTTCAACTATCTCCACTTTAAAAATCACGTCAATTCGTCGCCCCGTTTTGCCGTGAAAGACGGACAAACAAACAAACACACACATACACTTTCCTATTTAAAATATTAGTATGGATTATTAAATATGAGTATATTAAGAGAAACAATTATGTTTGTTGTGCCTGCACTAGTAGTCTGGTTGACGAATATATTAGTATGAGAGCCCACGACTCTGAACCTAGTTCGATAAGTCTCCTAGATGAGGGAATGGGAGGGAGATGGTGGAATACGAAATACCGATGCTGCAATGCAAAAAAGTGGCGTCAATTAGTCAATTATACATCGCCCTTAACCACTTCACAAGTTATCGCCTGGGACGCGATGGTCCATTAAACTTATAGACACACAAACAAATGCCCTTGCCAGGATTCGAACCCGAGACCTCCTGCTTCGTAGACAGGATTACTACTAATCTGTCTAATAGGCTGTAAGCCGGCACATCAAAATCAACGTCAATTTTCCGGGTGTCGTCAAAATGTAGATTTCTGTAAATTAAAACAGCAAAGCATCAGAAACTCGAAGCTTAATTACACCAATATTATAGTGTCCTTAGCAAAGACTATCTCCCATAGACTCTGTAAGTACGTATATGTCGCAGGGAAATGATTAAAACAGAGATTTGAACAAATCTCTAAGGGATAGGATCAAATTACGCAGGATGTTAAAATGGAGACCCCATATCATCATTTCCCTAGAAAAAATCAGTAATTTTACCAAATCACTGACTCTGTTTAGTGAGAAGACAAAATCGGCCAAAAAACGCGACACCCTTTTTCATTTCACTAGATTTGTTTAGGAATTTGACAAAATCCCTAACCGCTACAGTAAGTTGATGGAACGAACTCAAAAAGTCGACTAGTTTTATCATTTCGCTAAACATTTTGTGACATAATTTAATTTAGTTTTTATTATATTTGTGTTAATTTAATGTAATTTGTATGTGGTTTTAATTTAATTTATTATTTTGTATGTAATTTTATGGACTTGTGGTCTAAAATAAACGATTTGATTTGAATTTGAAACAAGTTTAGTGAAATGATAAAGTCTCAACTGGAAGATGGTATATGGTGATTTGATTAAATCTCTGAACTGGTTTAGTGAAATGACGAAAGGAAGTACCGAATACAATATTTTACTTTACAGTTAAGCGATTTTATCAAATCTCTGACTAGATAAAGTGAAACAGATATTAAATCAGAGATTTTAACAAATATCTAAGGGATATGATCAAATCACGCAGGATGTTAAGATAGAGAATCCATATCATCATTTCCCTAGAAAAATTTAGTCATTTCACCAAATCACTGACTCTGTTTAGTGGAAAGACATAATTGGAAGGTGCGTTATTTGTAAAAATCCAGTGCATGCTCACGGTCACTATAAGATGTTGTTAGATTAGCTAAGAAGGTCCCTTACGTAGGGACTGAATAAATCAACCGACTTGGTATTAGATGGATCTCACAACTTTTTACGGTAGAAGAACTGAGTTGCGAGACTTGTTTTTTTTACAAGTTTTGTTTTTGATGGCATAAACAACTTTGATACTTTTGACATTTTATGTAACAATTTCACGTAATCTAGTCTATATCTTCAAGTCATATCTTCAATCTTTCTTTAGTATATGTTCAAAAATTTTGCTGCATTTTCCCTCTCAGCTCTAATATTGCTTTCTTTTTGACAACATTGGCATTTAACAACTAAGCTTACCTTCCTTCCTCTCCAACAGTACTTCCACATGTTGCATGCACTGGATGTTCACAAATACTGCACCGGCCGATTTTGTCTTTCCACTGAACAGAGTTAGGGATTTGGTGAAATGACTGAATTTTTCTAGGGAAATGATGATATGGATTTTCCATTTTAACATCCTGCGTGATTTGATCATATCCCTTAGAGATTTGTTAAAATATCTGATTTAATATCTGTTTCACTTTATCTAGTCAGAGATTTGATAAAATCGCTTAACTGTAAAGTAAAATATTGTATTCGGTACTTCCTTTCGTCATTTCACTAAACCAGTTCAGAGATTTAATCAAATCACCATATACCATCTTCCAGTTGAGACTTTATCATTTCACTAAACTTGTTTAGCGAAATGATAAAACTTGTCGACTTTTTGAGTTCGTTTCATCAACTTACTGTAGCGGTTAGGGATTTTGTCAAATTCCTAAACAAATCTAGTGAAATGAAAAAGCGTGTCGCGTTTTTTGGCCGATTTTGTCTTCCCACTAAACAGAGTCAGTGATTTGGTGAAATTACTGAATTTTTCTAGGGAAATGATGATATGGAGTCTCCATTTTAACATCCTGCGTAATTTGATCATATCCCTTAGAGATTTGTTCAAATCTCTGTTTTAATCATTTCCCTGCGACATATACATCGTCAACTCATAAATTCATTATTTTGATAGTCTGTGTGAAAATAATGACTAATTTAGTCATAATGAATCATTATTTGCACACTAGTCAGTATAGTTCATACTAAATAAAGTTGTTTGCAAAGTGAATCTAGTCTGTTATCGTTTTTGTTTAAGAGCTCGATTTTATTTAATATTTTAAATTACTATATTTTTAATTTAAAAATAAAATATATAAAAAACAATAAAAAAAACAATATAAAAAATCTACTTGTAAGAACAAAGTCACCGTTTTCACTTATTCGTTTTTATCGAGCAATTTAAAATATTAAATAAAACCGAGCTCTCATTATGATTCATAATAGGTACTGTCAAACGGGGTGCCTTGAAAATACAGAGGCGACTTTTAAATAACATTTTATACGTCAAAGTACTGTTTTTTTACCTCCAGTGGTAAAACGTAAGAGTATACGATTTTAGCCGTTTACCAAAAAGATTCAGAAAATTAAAAATAATGTTGCTTTTATAACCCTTTGAAATCTACCAAAATGTTATTTAGTCACCCCGTTTTACGGTATATACCGTAAAATATACCTAGGTACACACGATTTCACTAGAACCGTTTACGGGAACCGTCACCGCACTTTTCACTCGTGAAATACTAAACTACCTATACTAGTATTTTTTTTTAATATTTTGTTGAAACTACTCAAAAGCGTATGTAAGTAAAGGTAACTCGATAATCTTAATGCCAATGAAATGAACGACTTCACTCTCATACCTTAGAGTTGAGGTCAAATATATCAATCAGAACAAAGGGATAAAAATATATGTGAATTGTTCAATGACGTTGTCATTTATTCCAAGTGTATTTAATTTAACTTACATACCTTTGACTTTACTTATAAGAGGGCACATCTTAGATGTACCATCTAATAAATGATCTGTGGATTGGAAGAAACCGCTGCGTAAGGCCGCCTTTACGACGTCGCGGTATTCGGCGTCGGCGAAATATAACGAGTCCTATTTAAGAAATCCTAAACAATTTTGCACTTGAGTTGGCATAGATTAAATCGAATAAGATAGGATGTTGCTGGGGCATTTTATTTAAAGTTGTACATTCCACTTTTTTTTATTTGGGAAATTTTATTATTATTTTTCGACTCAGAATCACGAACTCTTTCGATGTTAGTAGGACACAAAAAGTTTCCCAAAAATTTCATAAATTTTTGTTACTTCCATTCCGTTACGGCCATAAGAAGTCTATGGGAAAATGGTAACGCAATGGAAAAAAACATGGGACACATTTTTTGTCCTGATAAAATCGAAAAAGCTATTGATTCTGAGTCAACATCACCTAAAATTTCCCAAATAAAAAAATAAAAGTGGAATGTACAACTTTAAACTGGTAGTCCGCCTCGAACTGAGAACTCGCGATTTTCTTACAAACGAGTTGAATATAACAACACCTAAATGATTATTTTTTAGAGCCTTCTAGCTCCATAACCCCTTGATCGATCATGCTCATGAACGAACTCTCAAATTGTATTGAGCTCTACCACAACCCCAACAAATTTCATACAGATCAGAAAAACGTTACTAAAGTTATCGCGGGACAACTATTCAAAATCATAAAGCCATCGAAATGCACAGACGTCTAGGTAGCTAGCTGACAGTTATGTCCGAAGTTGACTGTAAGAACTTCACTTAGCTTACGCTCCGCTCGTTCGAAGATGGGTCATGCTAAGCAACTCTCTTAACTATAGATATATTGGTGGAACTTGAACATACAGTTAATTTCCAGTATTTGACACACGGTCTCACGGATGCGCTTGTAAATACCAGCTAGTATAGTCGGAATTTACTCGAACGTTGGAACTAGGGAATGCAAACCGGTAAATAATTGCATAGAAATTACCGGTTAACCGGTAAATTACCGGTAATTCTCATACAAAATATTAACCGGTTGCATTCCCTAGTTGGAACTACGCGTGCGAATAAATTACGTAACGATTGATCTGCACGTAAAGAGCGCGCTTTCGTATTACTTTGAAGGTTGGGATCGTTCATGAATCATGGGCATTCTCACAAGTATATATTATTTCGTATAAAATGCCTGTGCTTCGTGGCCGAGACAATAGTGGACGGCGTACGAGCCCAATTCCAAAGAAAAATCGCAAATCGATGTACAGTTTAGCCACTAGAGGGCAAAATAAAATGTTTCCCCGCAGCTCTTAAAAAAATCCATTTGGAGGGCAGTGCTGAGACATTTTTTTTGTATAAAAAAAAATGTTTTCAGAAACCTAACGCGTGTGGTATCATATGAAAAAGATTTTTGAGGCTATTCTAAAAATATACCACATCATTTCATTTCAGCCATTTCTTTTTAATAATACAAAAATAATTTTCAAAATCCTAAGGGATTTTTTTAAGAACTGTGGGTCAAAAAAATTATGTTGACCATAGTATGGGTATGCCAAACGGCTAAACTGTACATCGATTTGCGTTTTTTTTAGTACACCTTCCACAGCACTGCATAACATTGCCAAGACATTCATGTCAATCAAGAACGTGCCCTCTCAGAGACTAAACAAATTATCCACAATGTCTAAACCCCACTACTCTCTGAAGCCGGCTAAGCCCTCGAAAGAGTCCACATTACTCTGGCCAAGCCTGCCATTCACTATTCAGCAAATAAAGCGCCCATTCTAGGATCAGACAGGGTAATAGAAAAACAAAGGCTGAGCGATCGACGCGAAAACTGGGGACTGAAGGTGTTTAGGTTCTTCGAAGTCATTTCGAAAGTTATAGTCGGAAGGGGATGGGCTTTTTAGGGTTCCGTAGTCAAAATGGTACAAACGGAACCCTTATAGTTTCGTCATGTCCGTCTGTTCGTCCGTCCGTCCGTATGGCACAGCCATTTTACTCGGAAACTATGAGACGTACTCGTATCTTTATAAAATTAAGCTGTATTTTGTATGCCACTACTTAGTTCTGTACTGAAATTGCTGAAAAAAAAAATTTTAGGGGGGCACTCCCACATCTCTGCACTCCACATGTAAATAATTGTCAAAAAAAAATCTACTAAATATCAGCATGATGCATATCAATCTTGAAGCAAATCAAATTATTTTGTTAAATATTTTTTGATTTGCAATTTTTTAAGTAGTTACACTACTATATATAAGCTTAAAAATAGATGTCATATACTTCAGAAAAAGTGACCAAACCCTCCCGTGTCTGAGGCCAGATTTGAACTGGCGTCTTCAGCTTTCGCGGCTGACGTCCTGACCACTAGACCACCCAGTCACGGCGGAACTTGACAAATTTTCTCATGTATATGCAATTTCTGAATTTGAAACGGCTAGGCGCCGTTGACCATACTCTGAGGGCATGCGCAGTAGCTGAAGACGCCAGTTCAAATCTGGCCTCGGACACCGGAGGGTTTGGTCACTTTTTCTGAAGTATATGACATCTATTTTTAAGTTTTTAAGATGCATATCATTGAGAAAAATAACATTGACGTTTCATTGAACGTTTTTTGATTAAGTAGATATTTTCAGAAATAATCACTTCGAAAGTCATAAAAGTTGTGTCCCCCGCCCTGTAACTTTTGAACCGTAAGTTCAAAAATTATGAAAAAAATTATGATTATCGGTTTAGACGTTTTTGAGATATCTCCAAAAAAACTAGGTAGATACGACCTTGCGATATTAATTTTTTCGATAGCCGGTACGGAACCCTCCATTATGCGTGGTCCGACACGCATTTGGCCGGTTTTTTTTAAATTTCCCATAGTCTAGAAATTACATGTAGTATGTCTTCTCCTCTGTCGTATCCTCATGGCTGAGGGACGTGACGCTTGTCGAGACTTTTCACCAACGCTCTCCAAGCCACACGATCCAGGGCTCGATGCATGTTTGCCTGTAGTGTGGCTTTAGTGATGGACGTAAAAGCAAATGTAGTATGTAAATGTGTTTAAAAAATAATAGGCTTTGATTTCGTTCGATTGGTTTCCTTTTTATGATTAGGTATGTCCTAACTACGTTACTATGTACCTAAATGTAGTTTTAGTTATAAAACTCGTAAAGTTCCTATTGAGGTCAGTACCATGTTAAGCACAATATTTTTGCTTAGTGAAAATATTCAATAGGTAAAAGGCCTCTTTCAAAAATATTTTTAAGAAAGTCGGGGCTGATTTGACACTTCTATTCTTCTCGAGCCTTAGCAAACATATTCAAGTTGCTAAACGTTAGACAAGCCGGTGAGAAGCGAGTTCCATAGATGTTTCGCCACGACAGATAGGTAGGTATGTATATTTATGTACATAAGTACTTATAGATACCTTACACTTTCCCAATTGTTTTAAGACTTGACAATACGAGGGTCCTGCCTAATAGTTCACGCACTTATTGCGCGTTTTAGATCCCGACATCTAGTGGAACAGTTTGGCAACATATTGCTAATTAACAGGGACCCCTTCACAGTTTTTGCACGCTTTATATTCCCAAGTCCCCACACACAGTGGTCCGATGAGTGTTGTGTTGAGATAAATGCTGCTGACTCGCCTGTTTACTCGTAATGACTATAATAATGTTATAAAGCTGCACTGTGCACTGAATCTACTTTAAAACGTTTAATGCTCACCTGCGTAGCGTTTATACCCGGTTTTTTGCCACAGCTCAATTTGAGCCGGGGGCACCCTGAATTCCGCTCGGCAACCTAATCCCATGAACTGGCCATCTGACCTTCTAACCCAGAGACGTCTAATCTAGGCCTGTTCGAATTAGGTCCGGTTTCCTAACAATGTTTTCCTTCACCGAAAAGCGACTGGTAAATACGAAACGATATTTAGTACATGCGTTCGGAAAAACTCAGTGGTACGAGCCGGGGTTTGAACCCGAAACCTCCGGATTGAAATTCAGTCTTACCGCCAGGCTACCAGCACTTCTTCAGGGTACAAACGTTTAATACTACCTATAAGTTTAATGCTTGTTTACAGACTTGGAGACTCAGTTTTCATCTTCATTCAGTAGACACTTGTAAACTTTGGCAATACGCGTCTAGATTGTTCAAGATACTTCAGTCTTCGGTGAACTAACTTGCTCATTGATAAAACATGATACCTATGAAACAGATAATACAGAAAAGGGTGTAACAAAAATACTGGTGATACGTTTAAGGGCATAATTGGTATCGTGGTCTAACTATGGAAAACAAAAAAAAAAAAATTTGCGTCCAATATTTGTACAACAAGAGAAGAAAGTTAATATTTACTTCGAGTGCTAATTTTGAGTCCTGAGCAAGCCAAAGATTCTATAATAGAATCACGAGCGTAGCGAGTGATTCTAATTTAGAATCTTGAGCGTAGAGAGGGACTCAAAAGCACAAGATGTAAATAACTTTATTCTCATGTTGAACACACTATTTTTCACCTCAGCAGTGAGAAGACATGGAAAAATACAACCTGGGTGATGCTTAATCCTTCTTTGTCACTTTTTTCACTTGTATTTGTTATAATATTGTTACATTTGAGTTCAAAAACCTTAATTATAAGTTAATAACACAAAAAATAATCAAAATAAATTAAATATTTTTAAAATATCTATACCGCCATTTTGACTTTTGTCAACTTTTTTTTATCTGCGTTCGGTAACTACTGTTTGATCACAATACGAGAGATTGTTGTAGGTAATAATATTTTTCACATGATAATCTTGTAATTTTTCCGTTTATACTTATTTGATCTTGAAATAAAGAACGTAAATTATTTTAGGTGTTGTATGGTTAAAAATTTCAAAATTAAAATTTGTTTAAATTATATTTACAAATTAGTACTTCTGCGCATTTCGGAACGTATCGTTCTGACTCTGTTTCAGGGGTGGAATCGAAAGTTCAGAATACGAATTAAAATTAAATAAAATTTGATTGAATGACGTTAAAAATATTTCTGTCTCTCTCTATTTACTAATGACGTGAAAAAGACAACACGAATAGCTTCCGAGTATTTCGAATTTGTATTAAGGTACCTGAGGTATATAAGGCCCAGCGGTATGTAAGGCCCACTTCAAAAAAACTACTGATACAAGGTTCAAATTCGTCAAATGCTTTCATACACGTCAAGGCCTTAAGAATACAGCGAGCTGGCAATGGCACGCCGCGTCGTGTGCGCCGCCATTTTGTCAGAAGTCGCCGAATAGTCGGAGAAGCTTCACGTGGGTGTGCCTATTACTGTTTTGCGAAAAAGTTGAAGTCGATTTATTAGAATTTCACAGAGAAAACGTATTTTCAACTTATTAATAATAGTGCTGGAGCTCGTTACGCTCTTATTGACAAGGTAAGATAACATAATTACTTATGTTTAAGAGCAATATGGTTGTTTTACTTTAGGAGTGTCCTAGAGCAAATAAGGCCATATGCTGTTGAGGGCATTAAGGCCCGGGTGGTGGCCTTTATACCCGTATGAAACTAAATTTGGAGGACACATCAAGCATAAAGAAAGTTTTTGTTGATTCGTATAAAAAAGAAAGAAAAAAAGCAAAATAGGAAAAATGTAGTTGACGTCTGGTTTTGCCACGGCTGTAAACAGGAAAAAGAAATAGATATGAGAAGTTGCAAAAAGTGTCTTAGATGGTACCATGAAGAATGCGTGGGCTTAACTAAAGATGACTTAGAAGCTTTTATATGTCCAGATTGCATTTAAATGCATCAAAAGGCATGTTGAGATTTGAGATTTTTTGTATTTAAGCGTTATGACTGAAGTATACAATAGTTCCTTCGTTTTGATCGCTTTGTTGAAAGCTAATTCCAATTTAGTTATTTTAGTTCATATTAAGACTGTTTAAACTACTTACAATTAAAAAATTGCCAGTAAGCTGATTATAAACTATTAAGTTCCTATCAATAATGTCGATATTCTCTGTTAAAACTGTTACGTAAACACAATTGTTTCGCGAGATTGTTTTATACTTAGTTGATATCTAGTTAGAAAACCTAAGGTGCAATAAGGCCCAGACAATTAAGAGATTTTTATTTTAGGGTTAGATTTTACTAATTTTTAGTTTTTAGATTTGTGTCCAAAAAGCTCAGTCTAAGTTTGTTATCGATTTTTATTTTAATTGATTTTAAAGCAATATGTTAATATTTTTCATAGTCGTTAGTTTAATAAGGCCCAAGGCCATTTTTTAAAAAAAGAAGGTGTATTTTCTATGATACTGTGATCTTAAATGTCATAAGTAATAAGAAACGAGTGCTTGACATGTTTATAATCTCTCAAATGTTTGTTAATGTTGATTATTTTACTGGGCCTTAATAGCAGCGCTTATTTTAATAAAGCCCAAAATTGATATTTTAAAATGACCATGTTATCTAGAATATTATTACAATATTGTGCAAAAATATTGTACGTATTTTATGAAAATAATTAAAATTTAAATAAGGTGGGCCTTACATACCTCCGGTACCTTAGACCTCGCACGCAGATTGACATTGTAATTCCAAGGTCAACAAGGTCATGAGTCAAGGTCTGAGGTGAAAAATATTTTTCTCCAACTTTTTCTTAGTCGCAACACGATACCAATTATGCCCTTAAACGAATCACCACTATTTTCGTTACATTCTGTATATATGTAGGTACTATTACGGCATGCCAAGTACGGTCACGGCTGAAAATATGGAAACATAGTTGGGGCCAGACGGCAGAAAGCCGCAGAATCTGCCACGTGACCTTAGTTGGAGCGAGCGGCTACAAGGGCTGCTATTTATATATCCGGAAACCATCTTCTTACCCACTTCCCACAGAAATGGAGAGAAGTAAAGGTGATCTTTCTACCAAAACCAGGTAAAACTGATTACACAGATCCGAAATCATTCAGACCCATAAGCCTTACCTCCTTCATGCTAAAAATACTAGAAAGACTATGTGACAGAGAACTGAAGGACACGGCACTCAAAAACATAGGTATTCACCCAAACCAACATGCATACACACAAGGCAAATCGACAGATTCAGCACTGCATGCCGTTGTAAATAATATAGAAACTGCGCTAGCAAGGAAAAACTCCTGTCTAGGCACCTTCATTGATATAGAAGGAGCTTTCGACAAGACAAATTTCAGTAGCATTCAACAAGCTCTAAACAGACATAAAACCGAACCATTGATTACAGAATGGATAATGAACATGCTAAGAAAGAGAATCATCAGACTCTCGGAGAACCAGAATCACCAGGCGCTCGTCATAAGAGGATGCCCTCAAGGAGGTGTACTCTCGCCACTTTTATGGAACCTGGTAGTAAATGACCTGATAACAAAGCTAAACAACAATCTATTCTTGACAATAGGGTACGCAGATGATCTAGTAATAATGATCAATGGACCAGTAACAAGCACACTGTGCGACCTTACACAGGCAGCACTGAAAATAGTAGAGAAATGGTGCAAGGAGAATGACCTATCGGTAAACCCAAAAAAGACCGACACAATTCTCTTCACTCAAAAACGGAAACTGGGTACATACGAAATGCCAACCTTGTTTGGATCCAGACTAACACTCTCGAAAGAAGTAAAGTACCTAGGAATAACTTTGGACGAAAAACTGAACTGGAATAAACACCTGGACAACAAACTAAACAAAGCGACAGTCGCCTTCTGGCAATGCCGGAGAATGGTGGGCAAGAAATGGGGTCTAGCCCCCCACATAATACTGTGGCTGTACAAAATGATAATAATGCCAATGATAAGCTACGGAGCTGTAGTATGGTGGCCCCGCACTCAACTTACTACCTCAATCAACAAATTACAGAAAACGCAAAGGCTAGCATGCTTGGCAGCGACCGGTTGCATGAGAACAACTCCGACAGCGGCGCTGGAAATCATGCTAGGGCTTCTACCATTACACCTATATATACAAAAAGAAGCAGCCGCAACGGCTATTCGCCTAAAAAACCAAAACTTGTGGACCAAACATAAAACACCGCACACGAGGATATACGATAACATACTGTCAAAACTTCCAATGCTGGATGCGGTAATCGACAGAATACCCAAAAATACGATCTTCTGGAAAGAGTATGCTATATCGCTAACAGAAGATTCAAAAGAAGCACTAAATCAAACAGAACTAAGAATCTTCACGGATGGATCAAAAACCAACGAAGGATCAGGTGTGTCTTCTCGGAGGACCTGAATATTCACATCTCTAAACCACTCGGAGCACATAACACAGTATTCCAAGCAGAATGTTTGGGAATAATAGAAGCTTGCAATGCAGTGAAACGACGACAGCTAAAACACGAAAACATATGTATACTATCAGACAGCAAGTCAGTACTACAAGCGCTAGGTTGCGACAGAATTACATCTGGACTCATACACGAATGCCATCAAAGCCTCTCAGAGGTATGCGAAGATGGCAATAAGGTGACACTGCAATGGATCAAGGGACACAGTAACTCAAGAGGGAACGATGCTGCGGATGAGCTAGCCCGTAAGGGCTCAGATACACCGGCATATGGACCCGAACCCATCGTACCCTTACCATATTCGCACATAAACAACCAACTTGACCAACACTACAAACAACTACATCAAACATACTGGAAAGAAATGGACACTTGTAGACAAACCAAAGAAATAGTAACTGAATACAATCACAAACTTACCAAAACACTTTTGAGGACAAGAAGACCCCAGCTACGCAAACTAGTGGGACTGATAACAGGACATAACACACTAAACAAACACCTCTTCACAATAGGTAGGACAGACAGCCCCATGTGCAGAGCATGCATGGAGGCGGATGAAACAACAAAACAGATTCTGCTAGATTGCAAACAGGTAGAGTATACAGAAATAAACACCTAGGGACCCCAGGCACCTTGCGCGAGACGGCAGGCAACCTGAAAGCTCTGCTGGGCTTCGATGAGGAACTGGGGTGGTTGGAATAATAGTGCTACCCCCGTTTCACGCAAAATAGGCACGCTGGATGTCGACTTGCGGAAAAACGCCCAGTATAACTAACTAACTAACTAACTAACCATCTTCTTAAATAGCATATTTGACCTCCATGGTAAAATTTGAACTTTTTTAAGTACTGGCCGGTATATTTTTTCTTTCTTATTAACGCTCGTGTTTTGTTTTTGACGGGTTTTAAATGTCATCTCGCAGCAAGAATGGAACTCACTCGTGAAAATATTCGTGCCATGATTTATTATGATTTTCGGCGTGGTTTAACGCAACAACAGTGCATAGATCAACTAACTTCAAATTTTGGTGATAAAGCCCCATCTAAAACTACTGTGTATCACTGGTTTAGTGAGTTCAATCGTGGACGTAGTATGCTTACGGACGAAGTTAAGGCAGGTCGCCCGAAATCGGTCGTTGTACAACAAAATATCGAGGCTGTGCGAAAACTTATAATGGACGACCGACATGTTACGTACCGCGAGATAGAGGCGACTCTGGGTATTTCTATGACCAGCATTAATAGCATATTACATAATTATTTGGCTGTAAAAAAAATTTGTTCGCGTTGGATACCCCACAACTTAACAAAAGAGCAAAAAGATGCTCGCGTCGAATGGTGCAATAAAATGTTAAAAAAATATAACCGTGGTGACTCAAAAGCCGTTTATAACATCTATACAGGTGACGAATCCTGGATCTATGCATACGATCCCGAAACGAAGCAACGATCAACGGTATGGGTGTTTCAAAATGAGCCGAACCCTACGAAAGTTACTCGTGCAAAAAGTACATTGAAACAAATGGTGGCCTGCTTCTTCGGTATTAATGGCCATGTAGCTACAGTGCCACTAGAAAACCGTAAAACGGTTAATTCAGAGTGGTACACGACCATTTGCTTACCGGAAGTATTTGAACAAATTCGTAAAACTAACCAGCGACGAAGAATCATTCTTCATCATGACAATGCCAGCTGTCATACGTCACGCGAAACAACTCTATTTTTGGAGGGTCAAAATGTGGAATTAACGGGTCATCCGCCGTACAGCCCTGACTTGGCACCCAACGATTTTTATTTATTTCCAAATATAAAGAATAAATTACGCGGTCAACGATTTTCGACCGCTGAAGATGCTGTCGACGCATTCAAACAACACGTTATGGAGGTACCTCAGGCGGAGTGGCAGAAGTGCTTTAAAAATTGGTTCACGCGAATGCAAAAGTGCATAGATCATCAAGGGGAATACTTTGAAAAACAATAAAACCATTTTCAGCCGTGTACGTTTGTTTGTTTTTTTGTTTCCGGATATATAAGTAGCAACCCTCGTACATGGCTGACAACCAACCAACCGCTTCTGCCAATGGTTGGCAGAGCACACCTAGCCACCAAGGGCGTTTAAAGGTCATATAGAATTTGGCACCAACCACTGGCTAGATGGTTTAAAATCTCTGTTTTCTGCCAAGGTCTCGTGGCAGAGGGCTGTGGTTGTATGCCGTATTCAAGACTGAATAGTATGCCTTGGTAATAGTCAATCGCGGTAAAACGGAATACCTCCATATGAAGCGGTTCAGGTATAGTCTTGTCCAAAGGGAGAACCTACTTGTAGGTGAGAACACTTACAAGGGAGTGTCCAAATTCAAATACCTAGGATGCACGATTACGGATACCCATACAAGAGAGGATGAAATTAATATCCGTACCCAGAACACCTTACGCTGTAGCGCTGTTCTCCATGAAGTATTAGTGTCCAAGCTTCTTAGTAGACGGCCTAAGTTGCGAATCTATAAGACCGTAATCCGCCCCATACTTATTTATGGTTGTGAGGTCTGGACACTGACGCTCAAGGAGGAGAGCAGCCTTCAAGTCACAGAACGTAAGGTTTTAAGAAAGATTCTGGGAACCTTTAAAGGAGACGATGGTAGCTGGAGGATCCGCAAAAATGCCGAAATCTAAGAACTGGTGGCCGAACCAAATATAATTCGTGAAACAAAAGCGCATCGCTCCGCTGTCTCGGCCATCTCGAGAGGATGGGAGAAGATCGCTCTGTAAAAAGAGCATATTTGGGTCGACCGACTGGACGGCGTCCTGTCGGGCGTCCTAAGTATCGCTGGGCAGACAGAGTAGGAGCGGATCTTCAGGAGCTCGGCGCCGGTGAAAGCTGGCGTAAAATAGCGCAGGACCAAACAAAATGGCGTGCTCTTGTGTAGCAGGCCAGGACTCATTTTGGGTCGTTGCGTCAAATAAGTAAGTAATAGTGGAGTACGGGAACGCCTTTTTAACCTCTAAAAATGACATAAATCACAAGTTCGATTTATTTTGTGACCTGTTAGAATACGTTAAGTATTAATACTAAAAATATTTTCTGACAATTGTTAGCATTGCGCTAGTTATACCTGTATTTGTTTGCTACATATTAAAAATATTATGTAAGTTTTATTTTTCTCACCAGGCTATCGCTTGTTACTATTGCAACATAACTTCACATTTTATAACGGTTTTGTCAAGAGCATAGCCATTTGTCGCCTTAGCCATTTGTAATTCGTTTAGAATTCAAGGTCACTTATATTTTGACAAGTTGTTTTCGATTATGCT
This sequence comes from Pammene aurita, assembly GCA_947086415.1. Taxonomy (NCBI): domain Eukaryota; kingdom Metazoa; phylum Arthropoda; class Insecta; order Lepidoptera; family Tortricidae; genus Pammene; species Pammene aurita. Next base: position 28,177,523 of record OX352306.1, read on the forward strand.
CACGTAATCTATTGACTAAACTGTTATAAAATAACAGATGATGTTGAAATAGTTGAATGCCATAATATAATAAAGGAAAATATATCTTGTATAATCTTTTCTGGTGGTTATTAAAAAATATATATATAATACCTAGCGCGACGTCAAAAACTGTTCGAAAATATTTTTTACTGTAACTAATTATATCAAAGGTGGAAAGGAAGAACCCCTTAAGCGACATTTAGTGAATTGTACAGGAGAGTGTTTCAAAGTTTTCTTTTTGAGAAAAAAAAACATAACTTTTTTTCCTATTTGAAATAGGTAAATGAGTTCTGAAGACGATAATCTTATTTAATTTTTCTCTATTTTATGAAATAAACATTTACCCCAAAATCTTACAGGATCCTGAAAATGTTGTCGCTTAATTGAAAAGGCCCTCAAAATATTCCCGGAAGAACCATTTAAGCGACATCATCATAGTACTATAAAACTCACTGAAGCCACTTACCTTCTTTAACTTGTCTCTAAGATATTCAATTAAGCAACAGTCGTATGGGCAGTTATTACGTGCCAATTTGAAGTGGTATACCAGAAATTTGAAACTAAATCGACACTTTTTTGTGAATCATAACGCTAGCTTTAATATTTTTTTAAACTATTTCATATTATTGAAAAATTTAGAATATATTTGCGGTTAAAAAACGCTATATTGTGCGTTTTTTAAGGAGAAAAATAAAATACTTATACGAAATTAACGTGTATTTTTATTTTAATAAAATAAATCTACTTCTAACAAATAACTCTTAATTAAGTATGCACTTTTTTGAGATAACAATCATTTTGAGTTTATAAATTATTAAGAATAAGTAGCTAGCTTACTTATTTACTTTTTGGTAAGTGTATAAATATACAAATTATATAAATTATAAAAATATACAAAATGTCGTACATACCTAGTCGAATCAGGCAGCGATCGGCGACACAACCGCCGCACTCCGGTGTTCGTCGCTGACTGAAGCGACCCACTGCATTCCATTGTATAAGTAAAGCACCATTCGCGTGAAATTCGCGCCAAAAATTGTTCACTGTACCGACATCAAATAGATTAGAGCAACACTTTAACCGTTATCATACCATTTTCAATCTCCACTTAACCGACGTATCGCATTTATAAAGTATACTTTAAGCGACAGGTTCGGCCGCGGTAAGGTGTGTCGCTTAAAGCAATTAAATAACAACGTAATTTTTCGTAACATTAATTTAACCGACAATCGTTTTATTAAGCAGTTTTGAAGAACCACTTAAGTACAGAATTCAAGATATATGTGCCCGGAATAATCAATTAAGGGACATTACGTCGGAAACGAACTCTTTTTAAAAATTATTTATACGACTGTGGTAATATTGGAGTAGGTTTTAAGTGACACAGATAATATTTTATTCAAATTGTGTGTCGCATAAGGGGTGGTTTTTCAAATTCAGACCTCATTCGTGAATTACTTTAAGCGACATATAAGTCATCGGATCGCCGTGAAACCCAATTCAAACGACGCAGAAAAAAACGCTGATTCCAATGATATATATAACTCATTTTCGACCAAAATGTCGCTAAATTGGTTCTTCCTTTCCACCGTCGATATCATATTCTCTAACTAAAAAAAAAAATCGCACTTGTGAGTTATCGAAGCTCAAAACTGTTCGCGTACTGTAGTATAAGTGGTAATCGAGTCGTGGCTACATATTTTTGTCACATTAAGTGAATCCATATTTTAAGACGTGAGTGTACTACCCTCAATTCGGGAGTTATCCAATAATTTTCATTTGTCAACTTTACATTCAAAAAACCGGCCAAGAGCGTATCGGGCTACGCTCAGTGTAGGGTTCCGTAGTTTTCCGTCCGTCACAGTAAGATGTAGGATATGAGCGTTCCACGTACAGCGACATCTATTGGCAAATTAAGTAAACTATTGCGCGCGAGAAAGTATGGAAGATGATTTTTATGGGATAATTCTTTATTGCGTGAACCGATTTTCACCGTTTTACTTTATTTGAAAGCACGCCATTTCATTGTGATTTTGTAGAAATTACAGGTACAATAAACACCTGCTTATACGGTTAAATTACAAACTTAGTTCAGAAATTATTTTGTAATTTTTTTTTCTTAAACTATTCAACCTATCAAGTTCAAAATAATTTTCCTAGAAAGTTTTTATAAAATTCTACTTTTGAGATTTTTTCATATTTTTAAAACTTATGGTTCAAAAGTTAGAGGGGGGGGGGACACAATTTTTTACTTCTCGAGCGATTAATTTCGAAAATATTTACATTATCAAAAAAAATATTTCACAAAACCCCTATTCATTTTTAAATACCTATCCAACAATATATCACACGTTAGGGTTGAAATGAAAAAAAAATCACTCCCCACTTTACGTATAAGGGAGGTAGGTACCCTAATAAAACATTTTTTCTACTTTTTATTTTACCACTTTCTCGGCGTGATTGATACATATATTAGTACCAAATTTCAGCTTTCTAGTGCTAACGGTCACTGAGATTATCCGCGGACGGACGGACAGACGGACAGACATTGCGAAACTATAAGGGTTCCTAGTTGACTACGGAACCTTTAAAATGTTGATACGTATTGTAGTGATGCTAAGCAATATTTTTTTGACATATTGTTGACATGGAATTGATAACAAGAAAATGATGTTTTGAATAAACAAAATACCACCTTTGACAGGTCCTATTCTGCTCAATATTAAATTAACTCGAATAGACAACTGTATATTTTTCGAATAGGCCTCCTGGTACGAGCTCACCGTTACCTCTCTCTAGGTACCATTTTTTCAAAACCGGATGTCTATCTGACTTTCTTTTCAACTTAAAAATACGGATTAAGTTGTCCGGCGGTAAACTTAAGTAGGAGGACATCTTTCTTTTTGAATCCTATCTTTTAACGTTATAGTTTAACCAGTGCATTTATAATAATAAAATAATAAATAATAAAATCATTTATTCCGTCATAATCATAAGAAACTTACAGCATAAAAGTTGTTGGAATCTCTTCTTAAGTATACTCATACCCTGTGCTAAGAGGCTTCGCTTTTTCCCTGGGTCGCGATTCGAAAAATAAACACACACACTGGACAGACACAGCTTCAACCCAACTCAACTCAACGCTATAACGACATTGACATTTGCTATTCGAACAGATTTTCATTCAACATTGGTCTCACATTGGTCACACATTGTACTAATGTTGTACCAATGTGAGACCAATGTGTGACCAATGTGAGACTAATGTTTAATGAGAATCTGTTCGAATAGCAAATGTCAATGTCGTTATAGCGTTGAGTTGAGTTGGGTTGGAGTTGTGTCTGTCCAGTGTGTGTGTTTATTTTTCGAATCGCGGCCCTGGGTGACATGTGACGAAAAATAATAAGTAGGTATATAAAAACAAAAATTATAAAACTCTAATTTAAAATTCACAAAATCAATAACTACTTAGAGAATGCAACAATCTATCTTTAGTATTAGTTAACACTAAGCTTAATCTAATTATGAATGTATGACTATAGAAGTGGGTACTAACTTATGGTAATGTGTGTGTTTAGTGTTTAAGTGTAAGTTTAAGGCTCAATTTATAATCTCACTTTAGTGTTCAAAAAGCTGTCCACATTCTAAAAAAGAAAATCCAAGTCCAATAAAGTGTACAGTTAGGACGGCACATAAATCGCGAGAAATCACCCTTTTTGTCAACCGGACATGTTTAGGTACCGATGATTTATAATACCGACCCCCATCGGCCTGTATTTCTTTATTTCCCATCGGCAAAACGGTATTTCACCGTGACGATTTTCGGTAAACTGGTTTGCTTTTTGGCCCGCAATAAATATTACGTTCTGGGGGTACATGTTGATATTAGACAGTGATTTTGATTCTATAAATACCTTATTTTTATGATTGATATGAATGGTGATTTTTTGTAATATAATTGAAAAGTAACAATTTAAAAGTGCCCAGAAAATGAGCGCGTCAGTAACGCGGATATTTTAACGGTACCGAAATATCGAGAGTTCAAAATTACTAAATATATACATGAAAAATAACCCTATTTTAATATGAATAGCGTATAATTATGAATATGAACATGTTAGCTTGAAATCGTATATCTAAAAATGTGTTTGAAATTAAAAAGTACAGTGTCAAAAAGCATTTTTGTTGTAGCGGATAAACAAAGGTTTACTAACATAATAAAATGCGCACATAATTTCTAAACCATTGCCTCATTGATAAATCCCGAGTATTTTTCAATGTAAAATATTTCCAACATTGCGTTTTCCACAATAAAACGGCGCTAAACTCCAATGGATCGGGCAATAAATATAAAAGGGCAACAATGAACCTAAAAATGGCGGCCGATAGATTTATTAACACGGATTTAAGCAGACCATTGTTTCGGACGCTTTGTTTTATTTAAGGTGTTATTTTTACATGATAATGTTTGGGGTAGTGTGACTGTGGACATAATAAATAAATATAAATTGTCTATTTCAGACCATGATTGCGATCCATATTTTGTAAGTAACATTTGAAGCTTAAGACGATTGTCGCTCGCGCTCGCGCTCTCTACCCGCGCCACCCGCGTACCCCTCTCATTGCAATCGTGCGTAAATCCACCGCGATGCACCGCAACAATGTTCAAAGAATATGACTTTACTCAGAGGCGCGCGGGCAGCTTTATAATAATTATAATCCTTTTGCGGATGTTTTGTGATTTGAATACTGTGATTATTAAGTACTACGGTGACATTTTTAGGAATGCTCCTTACCTATTAAATAAAATAAGTAATAACGATCTCGAAGAGTACATTTTTATGTAAAAAAATAAAAACCTAGATTTTGAATTTGAAGTACAGTGAGCGGCAAAATATTTATGAATTTACGAAATATGGTTAAAAATATTCCGCATACCAGAAAAAAATAAAAAAATACCGACTAGGACAGCAAAAAAAAACTGAATGCACATCAAAGCGGTGTTTTCATGTGAATTGGGATTTTTTTTGCTGTGCAAGTGAGCTTAATAGATGGTTATTTTTTTGTTGCGATTTTAAATATTAACCGTAAAAATTCAATGAATTACGATAAATTAACAAAACTAAGCCTGTTGCGAGTTGCGAATAGCAAAAATGCACATGTAAGGAGCGGCATTTGTGCACGAAATCGACATACAATTGTCATGAGAGCTGTAAGCCCATTAAATTTAGATCTTTAAAATATAACACAGCGCAAACACTTCTTAGGGTTCCACAGCCAAAATGGCAAAAACGGAACCGTCCGTCCGTATTTGACATACGCCATTTTTATTATAGCCATTTTTATTATAAAACATATTCTACTGAAATTTTATCTAGAGGTGTGTTTCATGTGCCGCTACTTAGTTTTCTGGCTAAATTGCTATAAAACTTTTAGGGGAGGCACTCCATACATACATATGCCAAACTAAATGTCAAAAATATATTTTTTGTAAATATGAACGAACATGTTGTACGATATATATAGGATTTTTAAAACTGTTTTATTAAGTCAATATTTTCAGAAATAATTGCTTCGAAAGTCTAAATATAATAGGCCCCCATCTAACTTTTAATCCGTAAGTCCAAAAAATATGAAAAAAACCAAGAAGGCTTAGTACTTAATTTCTACGAAAATTATTTCACATATTATCGGTTTATCCGTTTTTGAGTTATCTCCAAGAAACTACTTTCTACGGAACTCTACAATATGCGTGGTCCGATACAAACTTGGCCGGTCCTTTAAAGATATTTGACAGGTAGTATTAACCCTTAGTAGTAATTTATTTATTTACTTTGTGTTGATAATTAATATAAAATTTGTATTTATTTCACCGACATAGTAAAGTTTTTTAGGGTAGTCAACGCGCATGTGAATCTTCAGGGGTTGCAGGCGTCCATAGGCTTTATAACTGCTTTCCATCAGGTGGGTCGTATGCTTGTTTGCCAGCGTCGTGGTATAAAAAAAAAGCTTTTTTTCCTTTATTCTTACATACCTACATTTAAATCTTAAATATCAGCATTTTTTTATTAGAATCTCAATCAGGCTTTGCTCAGTGATACTTGTAGTTAGTACACTGAAATTTGGTATGAGTATGTGTTTTAATTACGCCTACAAAGTGGTAAAATAATAAGTATCTGAAACACATTGTTGGATAGGTCTTTCAAGAAGAATAAGCCTTAAACAACTTTTGGATAAAACGAATACTTTCGTAAATAATAGCTCCGAAAGTAAAATATGCACGTTGATTTTTGAACCGTACGTCCAAAAAAATTGGAAAAATTCCTGGAAGTGAGGCCATTGAAATACTTATCACGTATTTTCAATAAAAACTATATGGAATAAAATCGGTTGAGCCGTTTTTGAGTTATGCCTATAGTAAAACAACGTAAGTGCCACAAAACATCTCTTTATAAACTACCTTTTGAATGGATGTACATATTGTAACAGGCCGGCAACTACGGATCCTTACACTGAGCATAGCCCGACATTCTCTTGGCCGGTTTATATGCAATCCTTTGCAGTTTACTTCGCAATTTCTTGATTTGATAAATTAGTATAAAGTATAACATTAAATATTGTGTTTAATCTTAAAAAAAAACGCATATTACATTCGTTTAGAACACGGTATTCTTAAATAAATATGTTGAAATAAATTCGGTCCTATGGAGTTTTTATTAAATTGATTATTAGTCTATTGTATTGCAGTACTAGCAGATTTCCGCAACTCGACGACTAACGCCTATTTAGCGTGATGCATTAGTCTACTAAAACATAATAATTGTAGTTTACTTACATGACCAAATTTGTTTTCAGAGCATTATGAGATGCATGACTTTTGTTTTTTCCTCCATTTTTATTTTATTTGTTTTTTACTCGTATTATAATCTAAATAAAATACACATTTTATACGAACGTACATGAACATGCATACGAGTACATTAACTTAAAAGATAAAACGTCTATACATTATTGATTCCGGGAAGACACGTTATGTCCGCACCGCATGAACCCTCTGCAGTTATTTAGTCTTTAGGCACATTAAGTCCGATATGATTGCTCACGGGCCAAGCACAAGTATATGTAGTACAAGGGAAGCACGGAGCGACGAGCGACACAGCCTCCTCGTCTCAAAGCTAGCTCACGACTGCCAGCAATGCCGTTTTCGAGCTACCAACGCACGAAATGTGGAATTATGATCAAGTTGTTTAAGAAAATTTAATCAATTTAAATATCCTACGTTGTGTTTGTAGTGTTCTGTAGTACACATTTTTTAGTTCAACAATATTTTAAATCGAATAAGCCGTTCAGTAGATATAAGCAAAATTAACCGTAAAACGACATTTGGTTACATTTAAATAACGGAGAAACTATACGTTACACGAGTTATTTAAACGTTGCAAATGTTGTACATGAAATGATTATTAACATATATTTTTTTCAAATTTTTTGAATGACTCGTTATTGAGATATATCCCTTAGAATATAACAGTTTTCGGCCACATTCAGCGCCTAGCGCCTTACTTATACCTACTTAGACCTACCTACATATAACCCAGTACTTGATGAGTGGGCAGTCGAGGCGCTCGTCTAACGCCCTTAGCATGCTGTTACTGCTGCCTCGAACACGTCTCAGCAATGATGCTATTCTCTTTCGCCTGATGGCATAAAAGTCGTCCGTTTGCGCCTCCGTGAACATGGCTGACGCACTACAATGCCTCGCCAGCCTTCCTAAGGATGTTGTTGTACTGGGCCCGCAATGTATTGTAGAGAATGTGTAAAACTTATAAAGGGTCAGTAATATTTTTTATCTACACTCACATTGTAAGTCCTCTAAAACGTGTTCAAAAACGGTAGGCAATGGCTAGCATTACCACAACCGATTTTACTATGATAAGCTTTTTACGTGTGGCAGTAACGTAATTTTAACTTTACATGCTCAACTATTGATGTGTTATGAGTTTTGATAACATAATGTACACCTGCACGCTCCCGCGCGGCCGCCGGCACAATCGAGTTGGCCATGGCGGTGCAATGGCGGCCATTCTATGGTATCGGAATACGGCATTTAGGATAAATAATATGAGTGTAGATAAAGCAGTGTATGCAACTGTACGTAATTAGGCCTTAGAACACTCGTGTGATCTTATGAAACGTAAAACCACACTTATGTTTTAAGGTCCCTTATTACGTAACAGTTACACAAACTACTATAGGCATTAGGTCTACCGATTACCGATTAAGGGTGTTGCCATTTGTATCTATCGAATAAAACTTTTACTGTGGCATTATTGATTTGTAAGAAATGAGTGGCATAAACTTATATAGATGTCATATACAAAGGAAAAAGTGACCTAGGCCTCCTGTGCCCAGGGCTGGGATCAAACCAGCGTCTTTTGCATTCGCGGCAGACGCCTTAACCACTTGGCCACACGGGTCACAGCAACACCGGTCGAATTTTCCCATGTATATGCAATCTCTGTAAATGCTAAGGCGCATTTTAGCCAATCATCTAAGGTAGAACATTATGAACAAATCATGATATTTATTAAAATAATTTGATTTGTTCTTCAGTTGTGAGTGGCATAGCTACATTTAACAGTTAAAATTTTTCTCTTAAACTTAACTATCACGATTTTGCATAGTCCCAATAAAATCGCAGTATTTACAAATAATAACTATAAAATATCGACAATACATCATTGACACGAGCTATAGGAGTTCTCGATGTTGATCTCAGCACCCAGTAATCAAGGACAGTGGCTAACCTGATTAGACCCCGTGTGCTCCACTAATTCACCACCGTACCTACTAATTTTCTCGTAGCATGGTGGATTAGCGGTGGGCGAATTCCAATTAATTAATTGTAACTATTAACAATGAATGACATAAAATTTAAATGAAGAATTGTCATTCAGATTTTATCAAGCAGCATTCTAGACTAGTATTTTCAACCGACTTCAAGACTTCGAAGGAGGTGGTTATCAATTCGTCGGGAACTTTGTTTTTTTTTTATGTATGTTTATGCACCGATTATTCGAAGACGGCTGGGCCGATTTGGAAAATTCTTTTTTGGTTTGAAAGAGTATACATCACAGTTGGTCCCATTGTAACCAGGTCAGGATCTGATGATGGGATCCTGGAGAAATCGAGGGAACTCTTCAACTTTTGTAGGCTCACTTATAGTGATTTGAGTTTTTTTTACAGCAGCTTCGAAATCTTTACGTCGGGTGAAAATCGTTTTGATTTTAAACATCATCAATTAACCAGAACATATCCAGATAATACCTATTTCTTCCACTAGCTTGGAAGACAGAAGGTCACTTCCATAAAAAAAGTGCATGCGGCAATTTTCTTGGGATTAGATTGCCAACCATGCTCCCTTAGTCGGCAGCAAAAAATCAGGAGAAAATCTAGGAATATGATTTCGTAGTTTTGGGAATTAATATTGGTAAATATTTGGTATGAAAGTTACCAGTTATTTTTCACGTTGACCGGTACACTGCTACACTATTTTACACCAGTTTGCATCTCCTATGTAGTCTTTTGGCTAAAATATTTGTAGTTTATTGTTTCCAGCAGAAACATCGGTTATCGCGAACATAACATAATATTGTTGAATTGTTAGACGAAACAAACCACGGAATAGATACGTCAAAATGCTTGAATCTGCGCTTTGACTCGGTTGCTTTGATATTCTAGTGCTTTCCAGTACTTACCGTAATTTTCATAGCCTTAGCGAGCGAAACCATCAAAGCTCTCATTTCAAAATTTGCGAAATTTTTAGTAGGGTTTTCTCTCAGTACAAAAGTGAAAAAAATTGTGCGCATCGAGAAAAAGTTGTGAATTTTTGAGCTCGGATAGAGTGCCCTACGATGAATATTTTTTAGTATTGGAGGTCCGTAAAATTTTTGGACCTTCACGTCAAAATCAGGGGTCCCGTGCAATATGTTATTACTCTCTGGCTGGCTGCTAGGGGTTGTGTGGTATCATTTCATCAGATATGCAGAATTCATTTTTGATATTAAAGAGTAAAAATCCATATTTCAAAAAAATTCTGCGAAGAGTAATACACTCAAAAAAATATTATTTTTTAGAACGTTGTATAAGTAATAAATATCATTTATTTGTAAATAAAAAAAATGTTGTAAGGAGGCATATTTAATGCAGTTTTTAAATATATACAATTTTAAGGCCTTTACAATACAAAAACTACTACATGAAAAAAATCATTCGCGTCGTGGTGTACATATATGTTTTCTCAATAGTACGTATCAAAAATTAACGTGAAACATGAAAATCTGTAGCGTATTGATCTTAAATGTATGTATTGTTTATTATTAGTCACTTTTGCTCAGAATACCTTCTACAAAATGCAGAAATGAAAAAAATGATTTAAAAAACACATTTGTTCCAATTATAACGATTAATACTTAAGTTAGTTTAGTTAGTATAAGGAATATGTGTTTTTTTTTGTTTCATTTTGTAGAAGGTATTCTGAGAAAAATTTACTAATAATAAGCAATACATACATTTTAAAGTCAATTCGCTACGGATGTTCATGTTCACGTTTCTTATTGATTTTCCATACTTATATTGGAGGAAAAAAATACACCACGACGCGAATGATTTTCGATTATTTGAATGTTTTGATGGGTTGTTCAAGAAGCGGGCGTACAGGGCTTTCAAAGGTCGACAGATAAGCGGCTCCCTTGATGTTGCTTATTTCATGGGCGACGTTGACTGCATCCCATCAGGCGGCTCGTCTGCTCGTTTGCTACTAGTATCATAAAAAAACAAGATTGACCGGAAATAGGGCTCTTAAATATTTGTCTTATATCAGTCTTATCACTGACTAAAGTCTATAAAACTGACCAAGAAACTGCTGAACGAGTCGTTCTTACAGAACTATTATGGGGCAATTTTTTTGGGTTGATTGTGTATCCCGTTCTTTGTCCTTGTCACTTTGAAATCTGTTAATAAGGATTTCTAGAATAGTAGCGACGATAAAATATTTGTTTTCAACCGACTTCAAGATTTCGAAGGAGGAGGTTATCAATTCGTCGTTTTTTTAATACTTCACAGTTGGGCCCATTGTAACCAGGTCAGGATCTGATGATGGGATCTCTTCAACTATTATAGGCACACCTATAGTGATTTGAGTATTATTTACAGCAGCTCGAGCATTTGCTGTTGGAAAGGTGGATGCTAAGTGAAGTCGGTTCTTTTTTGTTTAAAATTATTAATTGGTAACTCTGAAACTACCTGAATTCTAAAAATGTATACATTTTACTCTCTTAATATGATCAAGAATTTACTGTTATTTGTTTTCGGTTATCGTAGGTAAACATAGTATTTAAATTGCATAAAGCTTTTAAATAATTTCGAAATTCTATTAATGCTAGTTCTACTTGTACCTACACTAATATTATTTGTTGGAGGCAAATAGTCGCCAAGTAAAACGATTATAGGTCCTAAGCTATAAGAGCTCAGATAGATTACAGAAGAGCATCTGTATTGTAGTTAACACGTCCTATTCCTATTATTTATTTACCCGTCCAAAGGATTTGCAACTAAAAGAAGGGCGTCTGTGCATATTAAATAACAGGCACTTAAGTCCTTCAGATTAAATCCTATTGGCACAAAGCAGAAGGAGATTTAATCTAAAATGGTTATTACTTGATGCAATGTAAATTTGATTATTTCGTTAATGTGTTTTGACCAAAAATATTAAAAGCTATGGAGTTTGCGTCGCCTGTAACCGGTTGAAGTGTTTATTTACCCGTTTTATGATTTGTCTCTTTCTACAGAGTGATTGTATTTATTTAATGTGAGTAGTGTAGTAAATTGATTGACATCAACCGTCGAGTTAGGCACTGTCAAGGGAAAATAACACCTGCCACCTCCACCTTACAGAAAATCTATATAACACTAGATCCTTCTCATAGTGTTGTGTTTCTGCCTTAGAGAATTCAACCCGGAGTAGCCATGTCTGTCATTTTCTATACAAAAAAGTCTGCCGATGTTTGCGGGGGAGGGGAACGTCAAATGTATGGCTATTCTTACGTAACGTACAAATAGCCACGTCAGATAAACGTCAGTCCATACAATAAATTACCGCCGGTCATATGTTTTCGGCAGAGGGGAACGTCTGTCAATGGCGACTCCGGTTGGTTGAATGCTCTAAGGTTTCTGTGGGTAAGTAAGGTCGCTAGAGAGCTCAAAGAGGATGATGTTGACGACGAGGGATCCTCTTTTCTCTTTAGCCGTCAACATAGTGAATCCTCCTATATATTAAAGGGTCGCACAGAGTGACACCTCCAGAGCTGCAGAAGTCTATAGGCTACTGTAGCGGCTTACTATTAGGCGGGCAGTGTGCTTATTTGCCATCGTCGTGGTATAAAAAAACGAATTTGACTCGTACAGAAGCAGACATTTGTTTGACTCGATATCACTTTCGCATCAGGGGTTAAAAAATAGTAAATCGCCGAGATTCCCCTCTGGACCGGGGCGTGCGAGCGTGACGGAGATACGGTTATCTCTTTCCAGCCGACCGCGTCCGATAAGGCTCGGCCAACAGGAAATTTCAGTGTTCGGTACAGAGGACGCATTCAAACTTTGTAAATCAGATTTTGATTCGATATTCGACTACGTTGACCACCAGCGGTGAGGCCAGACGAGCGTAATTTTTTGAGTTGTGAGCCGCGTAATTTCGGTCGCGTAATTTCTGTTACATTTGGTGTCATACTATAACCATATTTTGCCAGACGGCGACGCAAATTAAGTTGTTTCATTTGTGTACGAGTATGTAGTAGAAATTACGCGGCTTACAACTCAAAAAATTACTCTCGTCTGGCCTCACCTTAAGTAGCATTCACTGTGTTGAAGGTTGAACAGACAAGCGGGTCCCCCGTCGTCAAGACACTACATCCTCTGAGCTCTTTGGTGACCTTACTTACCAGCAGAAACATAACATTATGAGTAGGGTTTGTGATACTTGGCTGTGGATTTGTAAGAAGGAGGTACTTCCCCCGTCGGGCTCTGCTCCAGATTTGAGCAAGATGACGTTCACTGAGCTGTGCCCTACCACACTGTTCACATTGACCATAACTCTCTTTAGGACTTTCGTCAAAGCCTACGTGATACACCAGTAGGTATCTATAACACTTAGGTAGGTATTACTTGACAGATAGCGCTTTTATAATATTGAAATTAAAAAGTTTTTATTTTCTTTCGTGAACCTATTCTTCTAATTACAAAGTATATAAACAATACATTACAATTACAAAACTCAATCTTCCCAAATTACTCCAACACTTCCTATGATATATAATAATGACAGATGGGTTATGCACGCTCAAAAAGTGAAGCTCTTGAAATGAGCGAATTCCAACAATTGTCTCTAATCGGGCACCGGCAATCGAGAGATGTGGACGTGCCAATGAGCTCCCGTCACCCGCGTGCGAAAGAGACAAACTGTAATTTTCTAACAACGAGAGTGGCAAAGATGTAATGATTCTCGAAATAGATAAACGTAACAGAATTATTCTTAGGATATGAAATAACTTTAGAAGTATTTTATGTGCATATCTTGTTTGGGTATAACCCATCCATAGTATTTATCATTGTCCAACACACAAAAAATAATCAACCAATATTGAAGTTCTATTGGAGTTGCAACGGAATTTATAATTTTCAAGCAAATTCTGATATTTCTGATTCAGACAGTATTGCGTAGCGGCCGTATTCTAACTTTAAAACACGTTTAGATACAATCTAACTTCAATACAACTCAAATGCATTAACTACGCATTGCAAACGTTTGAATCAGAAATATCAGAATTTGCTTGAAAATTGTTCCGATGGAGTTCCAATACAACTGTGTGGAGTTATGTTTGAGATAGACTGTGTTGTTAATACATTGCTTATGGATTTTAAAATTAGAATACGGCACCGTGTGTGTACGTGTTTTAAAGTATGAATACCGTCCCACGTCAAATAAGCTCCTTTTATCAAGATATCGATACCATTTATATTTATTAAACAAAAAAAACCCGGCTAAGTGCGAGTCGGACTCGCGCACCGAGGGTAGTATATAGGGGTAGTAACTTTAAAATTATTAAAAATATTTTTATTATATGATGTAACTAAAAATTTACGGTTTTCGCAATTTTTCCTTTATCTGTGCTATAAGACGTTGCTTCGTACCAAATTTCAAGTTTCTGAGTTCACGGGAAGTACCCTGTAGTTTTTGATTCCTTTGCGAGTTTCGAAAATTTGCGGCATAAACGGCTGTATCTTTTGATTGCGTTGGCTTAGAAGTCTGATTTTTTCACAGCTCCATGGGACAGTAGACCTGTGTATTTGATATAAATTTCAGCTTGATACCTCCACGCGTTCCTGAGAAAAATGGTCTTGACAGACAGACAGACATACAGACAGACAGACGGACAACAAAGTGTTCCGTTTATTAGGGTAAGCGTATATAAGGGTTCCGTTTTTTCCTTTCGAGGTACGGAACCCTAAAAAAATATATCCAAAATTACTGCAGTCTATGTTTATACAATCACTTTCTAGTGCTTTATTTCGTGTTCGTGTAAAATATTTTAACCAAAAGTAAACATCACTATTAAATGTCAAAGTAAACTACAGTGTGTTCTGATACAAGACAAGTATGTACATTTTGCTTCACGGTAAACAGGCAAGCTTCACTGTACATACATTAATTTAATACAAATTAATTTAGAAACTTCAAAATACGGCTGCATTTAATTAAATTAATTACTGTTTTACCGAAACCATGTAACCATTAAACAAGTGAAGCTAGTGAACCATAAATGATAACATTAATTAAAGTTATTAAAATTGATTTTACTCGCACAATATGTTTCGCACATATTAAAAGCTATTTTTAACCGATTTCCGAAAAAGAATGTTTTTAATATGCCTGCATGCCGCCTTTTTATTTACTTTATATTTTTTACTCTGAACAATTAGAACGATACACTAGCTTAGAGCATTCAACTAACCGGAGTCGCCATTGACAGGCGTTCCCCACTGCCAAAAACATATGACCGGATTGACCGGCGGTCATACATTACGTCATTTATTGTATGGACTGACGTTTATCGGACCTGGCTATTTGTACGTTTCGTACGAATACCCATACATTTGATGTTCCCCTCCCCCGCAAAAATCGGCAGACTTTTTTGTATAGAAAATGACAGACATGGCTACTCCGGGTTGAATGCTCTAAGTACACTAGCGAATTTAACACTCAAAGCAAGTATCTCTAAGAGTTGAAACACGTGTTCACCCAAGAAGGACGGAATACACGCAACGCGACTAATTTTAAAACACGTTTCAAGATGGCTGATAGCATATCGTATCTAACCTACATAATTTAGTCCATGTCTTTGTTCCCCTTCAAAAAGCGGTGGAGGGTAACAAACGTTTATATTGTACTTAGGGCCTTGTGGAAGTAAGCAATAACCACCATGTGAAACTATGACAAGGACCAACGATAATAGCGCATTTTCTGTCATACCTATTGCAAGTTTAATAAGACCATCTCGTTCAATCTTGGTATTAAAATTACTATGATAGGTCTACGGCTAGTATGTCTATGATTCAACACATCTTATCTTGTCCTACTTATATGTATACAGTACCGTCAGGTGGCACCCTATTTAAAAATGTAAAACACACAGTTAGGAGTCACAGTCTGTTTCCTCACTCAAGGAAAAATTGAAAAAGTTGTGGCTAGTGGACTCTAAATGTTTTTGCGAATTGAATATTTTATATATATATATATGTATATAGGTATATATTTATTTAGTTATTTATTTATTATTTTTTCGATTATTTGAATGTTTTGATGGGTTGCTCAAGAAGCGGGCGTACAGGGCTTTCAAAGGTCGACAGATAAGCGGCTCCCTTGATGTTGCTTATGTTCATGGGCGACGTTGACTGCATCCCATCAGGCGGCTCATCTGCTCGTTTGCTACGCACGCACGCAACGCGACTAATTTTAAAACACGTTTCAAGATGGCTGATAGCATATCGTATCTAACCTACATAATTTAGTCCATGTCTTTGTTCCCCTTCAAAAAGCGGTGGAGGGTAACAAACGTTTATATTGTACTTAGGGCCTTGTGGAAGTAAGCAATAACCACCATGTGAAACTATGACAAGGACCAACGATAATAGCGCATTTTCTGTCATACCTATTGCAAGTTTAATAAGACCATCTCGTTCAATCTTGGTATTAAAATTACTATGATAGGTCTACGGCTAGTATGTCTATGATTCAACACATCTTATCTTGTCCTACTTATATGTATACAGTACCGTCAGGTGGCACCCTATTTAAAAATGTAAAACACACAGATAGGAGTCACAGTATGTTTCCTCACTCAAGGAAAAATTGAAAAAGTTGTGGCTAGTGGACTCTAAATGTTTTTGCGAATTGTATATTTTATATATATATATGTATATAGGTATATATTTATTTAGTTATTTATTTATTAACGTGGTCTGATATTATAACGTATGCGGAATGAAATCTGGACAACATTCAATTTCTTATAAAATAAATATAACATAGTTATTTTTATAATCTTTCATGGTTTTTTATAATGTATTCAATCAAATTAAACGCCAGAGTTCGTTTACTCCAATGCGAGGTTTCAAACTAAAGTTGTGGTACTCTATGTCCATCGCTGTCGACAACAACAATGTACATATTTATTAAGATCTAAATTTATCTTCCATCGGATAACTTTTTAAGGAAGTTTAGTATACTTCACATTTTTCACATTCTTGACCGTAAGATTATTGGTGTTCTCAAAATAATAGTTACCTTGCCACGAATTTCCATTTTAAACAACATAATATTAGTCATTCAAAAAATCCAAAAATGAAAAAGACACCTGTTTTTACATTTTTTGACCAAACGACGTGGCCGTATTTTCGGTATTTTTTTTTAATTTTTAGAGACGATGGGCGTAACTTTTTTTAATTGTTAACTGATACCTATGTCTTCAAGATATTTAAAAAAAGTTTTACTGCCACATTTGAATGCCTTCCTGAGTTCTCTATAAGATTTTGTGACTCAGCGGGCTGTCATTTTCTTTAATCGATCTCTCTCAGCAAACTGGCTAATGCTGGAATGTTTCCCTGAACCAGGCTTTCTTGTGGCAATTTTTGTAAAGAAAAAGGACGCAAAAATATTATAAATAGCTCCTTAGCTCTATCCTATTTCCACATAATTTTCCACGGTCTTCGCTTTCAGCCATAGGGAATTAATACTGTAGAAATTACGTCCTGTTTCGCGCAGAGATGGGCATTTCGTAATCGATTCCTGATTACACGATTACTTGATTTTACTTCTGTAATCCACTACCGGTTGTCCGATTACTTGTAATGTAATCAAGTGAAACGGTGATTACCAGTACATATTGAGGAATCAGGAATCATCTATAAAAATAGTACAATTACTATTAATTGGGAATCAAAATTGATTCCAAATTACTGGAATTTTTGACTGATTACCACCAGATTACTTCTACACATATACTGCTACCATGCTTGTGATGTTTTTTTTACATGTATCAGGTCGGATTCAGGCTTTGGGCATCGATTAAGCACATCACATCACACACTTGAGCGGAATCGTAGCGGTCGATCATAGACAAACACCAGCTGTAAGTAAGAAAAACCAAACCTCCGGCTGAATTTTGTCTACTCCATACAAAAACTCAGTCATCATAGACAAAAATTAGCCGGAAGTTGGGTTGTTTCCGATTTCCGGCTGATTATTGTCTATGATCGACTGAATTCCGCTCAATTGTGTGATGCACCTTAAGTATATTAAGAAAGCTTTTATTTAACTCACAGTGTTTGAAGTAAGGTACAGTCAGTCACAAAATCGTATATTGTCAAAAACCTGAAAACTGATTTAAAACTAATTCCTTCTAACCGATATTAGAATAAATAATAAGACTGTACTTTTAATAAGATGATTGTCTAATTAAAAGTACAGTCAGCCACAAAATCATAAACTGTCAAAAACTTGTAAACTGATTTAGAACCTCTTCCTTCTAACCGATATTAGAGTCGTCTTAATACCCTAAGTATCAGATGATTGTCTACAGAAAAGTACAGTCAGTCATAAAATCGTATAATGTCAAAAACTTGTAAACTGACTTAGAATCAATTTAGAATCTAAATAATAAGTATTTATATGATTGTCTAAATAAAAGTACAGTCAGCCACAAAATCATAAACCGTCAAAAACTTGCAAGCTGATTTAGAACCTCTTCCTCTTAACCGATATTAGAATCGTCTTAATACCCTAAGTATCAGATGATTGTCTAAAGAAAAGTACAGTCAGCCATGAAATCGTATAGTATCAAAAACTTGTAAACTGATTTAAAACCAATTCCTCCTAACCTATATTAGAATAAATAATAAGTATTTAGATGATTGTCTATAGAACAGTACAGTCAGCCACAAAATCGGTCCGCCACTAAAGCCACACTACAGACACGAATGCATCGAGCCCAGGATCGACCGGCTAAAAGAGCACAGGGGAAAAGCGTCCACATCGTCACGTCCCTCAACCACGAGGATTAAGCAAAGAATGCAAAAAAAAAGACAACAAGAAACGTGTTATTTTTCGTTTTGGTTCCGAACCCTCCGTGTGAAAGTTCGACTCGCACATGGCCGGCTCTTCGATAACCCATTCGCAGGCAATCTTTAATTATATCCATCATTGTTTATAAATCACCCATTACAACCATGCCAATGACACTCACGGTGTAAATCCAGTCTGGAATTTTGTAATTTAGTAATTCAGGTTACTTAAGTACATAGGTTGCTACTTATATATCCGGAAACAAAAAAACAAACAAACGTACACGGCTGAAAATGGTTTTATTGTTTTTCAAAGTATTCCCCTTGATGATCTATGCACTTTTGCATTCGCGTGAACCAATTTTTAAAGCACTTCTGCCACTCCGCCTGAGGTACCTCCATAACGTGTTGTTTGAATGCGTCGACAGCATCTTCAGCGGTCGAAAATCGTTGACCGCGTAACTTATTCTTTATATTTGGAAATAAATAAAAATCGTTGGGTGCCAAGTCAGGGCTGTACGGCGGATGACCCGTTAATTCCACATTTTGACCCTCCAAAAATAGAGTTGTTTCGCGTGACGTATGACAGCTGGCATTGTCATGATGAAGAATGATTCTTCGTCGCTGGTTAGTTTTACGAATTTGTTCAAATACTTCCGGTAAGAAAATGGTCGTGTACCACTCTGAATTAACCGTTCTACGGTTTTCTAGTGGCACTGTAGCTACATGGCCATTAATACCGAAGAAGCAGGCCACCATTTGTTTCAATGTACTTTTTGCACGAGTAACTTTCGTAGGGTTCGGCTCATTTTGAAACACCCATACCGTTGATTGTTGCTTCGTTTCGGGATCGTATGCATAGATCCAGGATTCGTCACCTGTATAGATGTTATAAACGGCTTTTGAGTCACCACGGTTATATTTTTTTTACATTTTATTGCACCATTCGACGCGAGCATCTTTTTGCTCTTTTGTTAAGTTGTGGGGTATCCAACGCGAACAAATTTTTTTTACAGCCAAATAATTATGTAATATGCTATTAATGCTGGTCATAGAAATACCCAGAGTCGCCTCTATCTCGCGGTACGTAACATGTCGGTCGTCCATTATAAGTTTTCGCACAGCCTCGATATTTTGTTGTACAACGACCGATTTCGGGCGACCTGCCTTAACTTCGTCCGTAAGCATACTACGTCCACGATTGAACTCACTAAACCAGTGATACATAGTAGTTTTAGATGGGGCTTCATCACCAAAAGTTGAAGTTAGTTGATCTATGCACTGTTGTTGCGTTAAACCACGCCGAAAATCATAATAAATCATAGCACGAATATTTTCACGAGTGAGTTCCATTCTTGCTGCGAGATGACATTTAAAACCCGTCAAAAACAAAACACGAGCGTTAATAAGAAAGAAAAAATATACCGGCCAGTACTTAAAAAAGTTCAAATTTTACCATGGAGGTCAAATATGCTATTTAAGAAGATTGTAATCCCGGTTTCCGGATATATAAATAGCAGCCCTTACTTGATTACTGAGGAATCAAGATTACAGTAGTGGTTTATAATACTGATTCCTAAGTAATGGATTACAAATGTAATCATAGTACAGTATTACAGTAATATAGATTACCCAAGTAATCGATTACCGAGGAATCATGATTACTGTAATGTAATCGTGTAATTAATTCCAAAAGTAATTGATTACGCTCAACTCTGGTTTCGCGACGTTGTTCTCCTCGATTAACCATAATTTTAAGATAAAGAATCCAATGCCCATTAAAAGTACGGGATTAATTAACAGATGTATAAGCTTTCAATTGGCATTTGTATAAAATTTGAGTTTATTTCTTTACTTACTTTTTACGTTTTCAAAACTTTGTCCAGATTTCATTCCGCATACGTTATGTGTATAGTAATGTATATTATATTATTATGTATGTAGTTTAAGCGTGGTTTAAGTATTTGTATGGTACATTCATTTATTTATCTATACATATAATAAAGCTGAAGAGGGTCGAAAGTCTGTACATGGAAGATAATCGAAAAAAAGTTGGCTGGGGATACTTAGAATCGATAACAGAACACGTTCCAACAATTTTTAGAATTTTTGTCTGTTTATCTGTTTGTCTGTTTATCTGTTTATCTGTTTGTCTGTTTATTTGATCGCGCATCACGTGAAAACGGCTGAACGGATTTCGATGAAATTTTGTATAGAGATAGTTTGAGTCCCAGGAAAGGATAACATATAGTTTTAATCCCGAAAATCAACCCTGGTGGGGGTGAAAATGGGGTTGAAAGTTTGTATGGAGAATTTTTAACAGCTGAAACGATTTAGATAGAAATGAGTATGGAGATAATTTGAGTCTCGAGAAACGTCATAGGATAGTTTTCAAACCCTTGTGGGGGTGAAAAGGGGGTTGGAAGTTGGTATGAGGATTTTTTTACCGCTGAACAGATTTAGATTAAAATTGGTATAGAGATAGTATGGGTCTTGAGAAAGGACAAAGGATAGTTTCATCTTGAACCCCCCCCCCCCCCACCTTACTTTAGAACCGTAGGTCCAAAAAAATAGAAAAAAAATATGGAAGTGAAGCCTGAAAGGTACATTCAATAAAAACTATCTATCTATACATCTATCACGTGAAAACGGCAGAACGGATTTTGATGAAATTTTGTGTAGAGATAGTTTGAGTCCCGGGAAAGGACAAAGAATAGTTTTCATCCCGAAAATCAACCCTGGAGGGGGTGAAAAGGGAGTTGAAAGTTTGTATGGAGATTTTTTTAATAGAAATTAGTATGCTGATAATTTGAGTCCCGAGAAACGACAGAATAGTTTTCATCCCGAAAATAAACCCTTTCACCCTGAAAAGGGGGTTGGAAGTTGGTATGACGATTTTTTTACCGCTGAACTGATAAAGATGAAATTTGGTATAGTATGGGTCTCAAGAAAGGACAAATGATAGTTTTCACTCCGGAAATCAACCCTAAAGGGGTGAAAAGAGAGTTGGAAATTCGTATAGGGAATTATGAACCGCAGAATCGATTTAGATAAAATTTGGTATGGAGATAATTAATTAAAAAAGGAAATAAAATAGTTTTATCTCGGAAATTATCCTTTAAACGGATACAAAAGGTGTGAAAGTTTACATGGGGAAGAAACAACCAATAACCGCTGTCCGTATTTAGATGAAAATTGGTATTTAAATAATTTGTAATTTTTTGGTCAAGGTGTTCATAACTTATAACATGTTACCCGTCGATGCTTTTTAGAGAACTTACAATATGAGTGTAGATAAACATATCAAACGTTTTGTGAAGCAGCCAGATTAGGATTTATTTTTCTTTATAATTAAACAATAGGTACATTATCTGTCTCTCAAGCTGTTTTGATATGTCTTCTTGAAGAACTACGCATTATTTTGTATCTTTAAGATCTAATAATGTATTACTGTTTTGAAAAAAATAAGTCCCGTCGAGTATCTTTTCGGTCATAATACTTCTTAGGCCAGAGGTGTAGGGTTAGAACCGGTGGTAGTTTTGGAACGAAGTTCCTTATTGGACGGTTCGCGGATGGGGGGCTAGGTGAAAAAAAGTCACGTGACCGTCACGAAAAAGCGTCACGTCACGAAAACGCGACACCCATACGATTGAGAAACATGTAAAATGGAATGAAATAAAAAATATATAAAATAGAATAAAGTGAAGTGAAGTGAATTGTAGTGAAAGTGAGAAGTGACAAAGTGATAAAAGTGAAAAAAGTCGAGAACCTAAAAGTAAAAAATGTCAAAAATGGCAAAATTTGAAAAATTTCATAAATTTCATAAATTTCAAAAATTTCAAGCTTCAAAAATTTATAAATTTCAAAAATTCAAAAATTTCAAAAATTTCAAAAATTTCAAAAATTTCAACAGTTTCAACAATTTCAACAATTTCAACAATTTCAACAATTTCAACAATTTCAAAAATTTCAACAATTTCAACAATTTCAACAATTTAAAAAATTTAAAAAATTTCAAAAATTTCAAAAATTTTAAAAATTTCAAAAATTTCGTAAAAATGAAATAAAATGAAATAACATAACTTCTTTCCAACAGAGTGTTCCACGACACTCACGTATTTTTTTTTTTCGTTCATTAGTGCATTGTAATGTGCTTACCTTGAAGTATGTAATTACCACAAATATTGCAACCAGTAACGTAACATCAGTGTATTATCTGTGACAGTGTGGTAAAAACGTATGAAAATTCATTACCTACGGTATGGTTTCTGTGGATTTTTAATGTGTGTAGGTAAAGCAGTGTATGCTTCTGTACATAATTAGGCCTTATTACTAATTATTATTAGGTAATAATAATAATTTAATTTTGCAATTGGTTTTTTATGTTTTATTGTATTTTATAATTATAATTTATGAATATCCGTAATACTAACATAGGTTAAGTCGTATAATTGTAACTAACATTGTATGGGACTTGTGCCTGAAATAAATAATTTCATTTCATTTCATTTCATTTCATTACGTAACAGTTACATAAACTACTATTTATCTCTTTTTAGGGTTCCGTAATCAACTAGGAACCCTTATAGTTTCGCCATGTCCGTCTGTCTGTCCACAGTCTAGCTCAGTTACTGTTCGCACTAGAAAGCTGAAATTTGGTGAGGCCTGATAAGAACTTCAATAAAAACTATATTGAATGAAATCGGTTCGGTACCGGATAGTAGACTGACGTAAGCGCCGCCAAATATCCCTTAATAAACGACCGAAACGAATGTTTCGTAACAGGGCGCCATTTACGAAACTACACTGAGCATCGCCCGACATGCTCTTGGCCGGTTTTTTTGCATTGTTATCCCGGAGATCACCCCTTAAGGATTACTAATTCCTCAGATAGAAAAAACCTTTCTGCATTTGTGACACACCCCCCCCCCCATTTCAACCGCGCCTGTTCTTACCTTTCATGCTTAGACTGATTTGACGGGAGGATCGATTTGGATGATATTTGCCGTGGACATGAACGTATAAATACAAAAGTGGTCCTGTATCGTCCGATATACACCTACTATATGTCGTTTAAATCATGCCAATAAAAATTAATAGGATAAATCCATCAGTCAACTTTACTTCAAGTTCCGCCTCCAGGGTAGCGGGAGAGAAATTAGGGGTGAATTAGCCGCTTACTGACACAGACCGAATTCCACGCGGGCGGAGCCGCGGGCACAGCTAGTTGAAATAATATTTGCAACTTATAGCTAACACCAATAGCGTCACAAACTCAGTATATATAACTAATTAAATAACACATTCATTCCTCTCAAACATTCTCCTGCATCATCATCTATCAAACTTGCCATCCCTGAGGCGAACAAATCGCACTGAGGAGCCGCGCTGAGCATGGAGTTTAGCACGTGGAGTGCGTGCCGTAGTGGCGAGTAGCGGTAGAGGCCGGTGCGCGTGTCCGCCGGCGCCAGCAAGCGCGGCTTTCGGAATCTGTTTCGCGAGTCGGGCACGAATAACCGCATCACTTCACGTGCCAATTCAACGCTATCAACTTTGTTGCGCATAAGACCCAACACAAATTTGACTGTCGCCAGGGATCGTCTCGATTCTAGTGACCCGTACCTCAAGTGGCCTAGGAGAAACAGGTAAACACTAATAAATATATAGGTACATGAATAGCTTTATGTGTTTTGGAACTTTTTATTGGTATCTTTTGTGCATAGTTTGTCTTTCACCATTTGTATTTAATCCTTTCTCATTTTCTCATGGGTTGGCTGGAAAAGATCCCTATCAGGGATGCTAGCATAAGAAGTTACTAATTATATGCCTACTTTGCAAACATTTATGAATGCTGTGCCTATGCAATGCTGTATCTAATTGAGTTTCAAACTGCGAGATGTCATTCTATTGTATAGCAATATCCAATGTATAACTTGTAACTGTGCTTTTTTTAATAAATATATGTATAAAAAACACTTAATCATCAATCAAACAAAGACAGTAAGGTGAGAAACAAAAACAAAATAATATAAAAATAAAATAGCTAATTGTTGTGTGTATTGCAGCAAGACAAAATGGTCACAAATCAGCTATACGCTTACCTCTTTCGAGTACAGCACTGATTAAATAAACTGGCAAGGTAGCAAAAGACCCAGATTCGAACTTGACTGTACATATCACTTGGTAATCACTTGAAGCCTCTCAAAGGTCAAGCAAATAAAAGCGGAGTATGTAACTAATTGATCCTCGGACAGACGGCTGGGGGGTAATCAATTTGTTCCAGCCTCCCCCTGGGGGCGCACGTACGGGAATGTTCGGGGAAAGTGGACAGAGACATAGTACAGACAAAAAAGTGGGACATTTACATTTATAGTTTGTCGTATGGATCATCATCATATCAGCCCAAAGACGTCCACTGCTGAACGTAGGCCTCCCCCAAAGAGTGCCACAATGATCGGTCCTGCGCCACCCGCATCCAGCGGACTCCCGTGACCTTTACCAGGTCATCAGTCCTTCTGTCTGCAGTTTGCACCTTCCAGTTCGTGGGGACCACTCCAGAACCTTTCCGCTCCAACGGCCATCGGTTCCACTACACGTACAATGTGCCCCGCCCACTGCCACTTTACTTTAGCGATTCGGAGGGCTATATTGGTGACTTTGCCAGAACAAAGTCGTATGGATATATGAAATAATTTCGGATACCTCGTGGCTTAGGCAAAGCTGTGTCCGTTTTGAGCTTTCCCATGCACACATACTTGCTAATCGAGTTTGATCCAATCACCGCAGCGCTGAGTTTTAAATGTGTGCGTATTTATGCGTAAACGAGAAAATCAGCTTATCATGGAACTTTTCGCAATCAATAAACAGTTTTATCTCATAAAATCATGGCTTATCAAACCATTTAAAATTCTAAAAAGTCGGCAAGTAAAAAAATACGAAGAATAATCTTATATTGTTTCACTTATAATCTGCATCAATACTAATTTTGTTTCGCGGAGTGGCAAAACTCGTTGGATAACATTTAATTTAAAGGACGTTTTAACGCGATAAGACAATGCATCTGATACTTTTAGGGTTCCGTACCTCGAAAGGATAAAACGGAACCCTTATAGGATCACTTTGTTGTCCGTCTGTCTGTCTGTCTGTCTGTCAAGACCATTTTTCTCAGGAACACGTAGAGGTATCAAACTGAAATTTATATCCAATACTCAGGTCTATTGTCCCTTGGAGCTGTGAAAAAATCAAACTTAAAAGCCGACGCAATCAAAAGATACAGTCGTTTATGCTGCAAATTTTAGAGTTTTTCGGCACTCGCAAAACCTACGGGGTACTTCCCGTGAACTCAGAAACTTGAAATTTGGCACGAAGCAACGTCATATAGCATAGACAATGGAAAAATTACAAAAAGTAGATTTTTACTCTAATCATGCAAAAAAAATTTTTTTTTAATTTTAAATTTACTACCTTTTCCCTCGTAAACGCGTAGAGGTATTAAATTGAAATTCATATCAAATACTCAGGACTATAGGACCTTTCAGATGTAGTAAAACCAATCTTTTATGTCAACGCAATCAAAAGAAATAGCAATTTAAGTCGCATTTTTTGAAACTGAGTACTCGCAAGAAACTCAAAACCTAAAGGGTACTTCCCGTAAACTCAGAAACTTGAAACTTGGCACGAATAAACTTTATATAGCACAGACAAAGGAAAAATTACGAAAAGTAGACATTTTTAGTAAAATCATACAAAAAATATTTTTTTAAATTTTAAACTTACTACCTTTTTCCTCGTGAACGCGTAGAGGTATTAAATTGAAATTCATATCAAATACTCAGGTCTATAATACCTTTAAGCTGTAAAGGTTTGTACGGAACCCTCGGTGCGCGAGTCCGCCTCGCACTTGGCCGGTTTTTTTTTAATTTGAGAATAACTGGTAATTTACCAGTTTACCTGTAAAATCTTATGTTAAACCGGTTCGGTTTGCATTCCCTAGTATTACAGTCTTCATTTCTAAATCTTGTCTACGGAAAACTGTCGTAAAATACAACCAATTGCAGGCCTGACAGGCAATGTTTAGCAATTCTACGGAACACACGTTATCTTTGAGAATTTAAAGTTATTAAACTACGGAAACTAAAACCAATAGATTAGCCTTTTTTCTTAATCATATGAAAAGGAAAAGATAAAATGTCTAACTTTTCTGTATTAACTGTGGATTATGAAACGCCGGAAATTTTGGCTCTGGCCGCCTCTTGAGTTAGTTAAGGTCTGTAACGATCTAGGAAAGTGTCGCGAAATTGCAAATTCGAAGGATACTAGAAAACGAAGGGACTGTAGCACTCACTCATTTTAACCGATTACTGAAGCGGCGGTTAACACTTTCCGTGCCGCAGTTTGCTGATCCTAGCGTTTTCCCGCTTTGTAGAGGAAGGCGGCTACGAACAGAGAGCTCGCCTAGCGGGTTCCTGGCACTAAACGTGTTAAAGATTTATTCAGAAATCATCGGCCGTTTTCTAACTTTAAAACACAGACACGATCCTACTTCAATACAACTCCAATGCATTAACAACGCAATACAGCTAGCGCCTTAACGTCTGAATCCGAAATATCAGAATTTGCTTGAGAATTATTCCGATGCAACTCCAATACAACTTCAATATTGGTTGATTATTTGTTGTGTGTTGGAGTTATGTTTGAAATAAATTGCGTTTTTAACGTATTGTTTATGTATTTTAAAGTTTGAAAACGACACCTTGGATCATATTTGCCTTTTTTCCGACCCATTTATTCCGGTTAATGATATTTGGTGCCTTTAACGTTTTACCTTCCTAATCCCGTATCAGTAACAAACAAGCATAAAATCGGCCGGATGGTAAGCGGTCGCCGTAGTTTTGAATGTCTGCGACTCCAGGGATGTTACATGCGCGATGCTGACCCTTTGAAAACGAGTACACTTTTTCGAAGAACCCATGGCCTGTGGTCCCTTAAGAAAACCTCAGCGGGCATCACATGTACAGTCGCCATCAGATATATCGGAGTGGCCTAGGTGGTCACAAATATCTGAACAACGCCTCTATTGTCAAGGCGATAAAGTGCATGTTCATATATTTCACAGTATCTTGGTCGCTCCGGTATATTTGATGGCGAATGTACAGTCAACGCCAAAAATATTTTAATACTTAGTAATTAAGTTCTAAAATTGTTCGCTGTACTTAGTTTTGGGGCACAAGCTATTAAAGTGGGTTATCACGTTAAGAGCTACTCATATTATGGTCACGATATGATTCACTTTTTGGTTTTCCGTTTGAAATCTATCATCATCACTCGCTTTTCGGCCATCTGTTTTTTGGTATATAGAATTCAATATTTTTTTGCTCTGAAGAACTGTTTGATACGGCCCACGTTAGCCTTTTATCACCGCACCGTGTAATGAATCCAAGGGATCCATATAATGCCTATTTCAATGGACGGTAAAATTGTTCGATATTGTGACATTGCTATTAACGTTATGTAGGAGTTAATTTCATTTTTCAGTTTCAGGAAAATTTACGACTTTACGATTAAGCTTTAATGAAAAATTATACTGTAATATTAAAGTTCGAATTACAACTCACCTGGAAAATATGGAGTATCATAAAATCAATTAGTAGTTATGTCTTAATTTTCATAGCTTTGGTGCAGTTCGGGAAGGAGAATTTAGTGTTGAAATAAATACTGAAAACTAACTTTATTACATGTGGCTTTTCTAAATAATATACATTTTCGGTTAGATATTAAGATGGTAATTCATTTGGAATACAGATAATAGTATTTTCTAATAAATTTTGGTTCCTAAAAAACCTAACCTCGAATTTATAGATGTTAGTGTATGTAGCAGAAAACAAATGAAAACGTAAAATCTAATTCCTTGATCTAAATAGGCATTAAAAGTAACAATGTTTCTTGTGAGATTGAATAAAAATAATAGTTATTTAGGAAGATTGGGTTAAGAACAGTATTGTGTCATAAACACGTGATTATTTACTTCCGAGTACAAATAAATATTTTCATTCGATAAACAATATAGTCCTCTTAGCATTCCTATTGATATTTGTTAGAAATATACGCGTATTAATAATTATTGGTGAAAATTTACCATGCGGTTACATTGAATTTGCTTTCGTTTCCTATAGAAACACTATTGTATGTATATTTCATTATCATATATATATTCCCTATATTTTTAGCATATTTATCCAAATGTAGTTTCTAAGTTTTATTCAGCAATTTACCAGAAAATCCTGAAATTGTAATTATAAATTAATAATTTTAAACAAATGCGGGTAGGAATAATCTTGCAGCGCGCGAGGTTAATCTTAAACCCACCCGCATATTTGCTTAGATTTTCGCAGGCGATCGAGAAGCGGTGTGCAGACGACGAGTCAGGAGTTCACACGAATTTGAACCTTGTTTGTTAGACATTTATTTGGTTTTAGTATCTACAGGTTGGATCATCAACCTTATTATTTAGATAACTAGGTTCAATAGCGGAATCGGATGAGTTATCGGTAAGATTTTTAAAGAGATGTTTGGATTAAAGCTACAAAGGGGAATGTAGGTGATTGCGGGAGACAGGGTACGGAAATTATAAAAGCGTGTGGTAAGGTTCGAACTTAACTTAGTCGGAACGAGATTTCAAGACATCAGCACCTCTCAGCCAAGATCGAGGTCTACAACCTTATGTAAGTCCTTTTAAATATTTCACTTTTATCTTAATTGATTGTCGTGTACTAGCATTTTACAATATCTCTACTAGTGAAGCGTACGAATATTATAATAACGGTCAATACCTTTCTTTTATTAATAGGGTTATTCGGGGACTAATATTACTGGCGTTACGCTTATTTACCTGCAGTGAGTGTTAGAATAATGAGGGATATATTATTAATCCACATTTGTAAATATTTTAGCTGTGTTTGGGTTTACAATGAAGTAGGGGTCTGCATTTAAGTATATTACGTACTATTTCAACTATTACTGCGTGAGCGAAGCGAAGCACTATTCTGCTGTGCCTAGTGCCGCTGTATGTCTAAATAAGTACTTAAATATTTTGATTATTTATTGAGTGTGAAATTTAAATACAATCTTCGTCTTCTTTCATAAACGATTCTTAAATCGTATGGACGTTTCAACATAGGATTAACTTCAGAGCAATGGGTTAATATTTGAGTTATAGGTTGATGTAGGGTATTATTCGACTTGGTTTTCAAACACATAATAAAACAGCTAATAAATAATAGTATTTTATATTTACGTAGAACTCGTTCTCGTGAGGAAACCATTTAACAATTTAATGATATTCTACTTATTTACATTCAATTACTTATATATGTTGATGGCGTATATTCTGACCAGGTTCTTCATAATATATCGCCTGTGTTTGTTGTTTTAACATTGAACCTTTTACATTCTCTATATACGACTGTGTGTATTTATGTGTGCGTATATTATATTTACAATACCTAACTATTTAGGATAAGTAATATTTATTCTCCATCGTAGTATATATATTTACTGTTGACGTGTCGAATAGGTTCTAGTTTGAGGGTACCAAGCCATATTTTATCTAAGTAGATTTTAATACAATTTTCGGGTAACTGCGTTCTATCTGTTAAATATTTATTTCTACTACCTTATAAATATAAATATATAGTTTTAATGCAACGTTTAAGATAGATTCGATCTTTTAAATGTTAATTGTCGACGTCGGTTAACTATTGGCCATGGTTAAACGATATCGTGTAATATGTACTTCCACGTAATACTTTAATAATTATATAAGGGATAAGATGCTGGATTTCTAGCGTAAAAGATTATTCCATGTAGAATGCGTGTCTGTTGTAGTGCCTAGGTCGGCAACGGACTCCCCTCGGGTTTGAGGCCAAAGCGTTCTGTATCACCCAATGATCTTGAACATGTGACATGAAAAATAGCATGTGCTTACAGAGGTTTATTGCCATGTAGGTACGCCATTAGTGTATAAAGTGTTCTTAGCCAATTCCGTTCTCTTGCAGTGATGAATTGCGGGCGGTGAGGGTCTTACGCGTCTGGGTTACTGCGCAGATAGTGCTTATTAGCGATGATAGGTACTTGCTATTTACTTCCTAAATTTATATGCCATTCGTCATAAACGGTGGTTGGTAATTGCTTACTTAATTATTAAATGTACCAGTCGTTATTTGCATATGTGGTGTGGAGGAATTGGCGGTTATCTGTCGATTATACATTGATGTATGAAGCGAGACTGTAGGCTACTGGCCCGGTCGCACACTTGGATCATTACAAATGCTCAGAACGCACACTTAATAAAAGACTGTAGGCTACTGGCCCGGTCAATATTACCAGATCCATTAAGCTTCGAATCGTAGGCTACTGGCCGTGGTTCCACCGTTGGAAGACGGAACTGTCAAAACTGACATGCCACATATTTTGTACTGGCGTACTTCGCCAACAATCACTACGTTGGGAGTCCAGCAAACCTCCTTATATATATTTTGTTGTAAATACAACTATTTAACAAACAACGAAATACCTATTTAATCAATCATTATAATGCTAGTGTAATTTTAATATTCAATATTACTATTTATTAGTCTATTAATTAGGATATATTTTCACAATCTTATTATTTTATTTTTAACGTCAACAGTTCATAAGCTAACCTACCATTGTCTATTGTATTTATATTCCGTTAGATTTAAGTTAGGAATTACGTGTATTTTAAATATTGCGGTTATTTCTCACCTTATCGAAAAGGACTTGCGGTAACTACACACACAACGTTGGGTCTCCACTAGTTTTCACGATCATCTCGGCCAAACTGCGTATCAGAGCAAGCTACTGTATAGATAGGTTATTAATTAATGCATTTGATATTATATTCACGTTGCTTATTTTACTGTAATACGGCGCGAAGGTTTTTTGCTTCGTTAGTTTCGTTTTTACCTTCGCAAAGCCTAGGAATCGGAAACTAACACCTAATGACGTCTGCAAAGGCAGCATTAGGGGTAATTAGTCAGTGTTTCGCTGTTCAATAACAAAAATCCAAATATAAAACTTAAATAAATAATTTTCTTTTCAACCTTCAATCTTTTGTTTGATTTTCTTTCCCTGTAGTTTTAAGTTCCTTTAGGTAGGGGTTTATATTTACAGAAGTTTCAGCCTGAAGCTTGAGATAAGTAAGCTTTAGTAGGCTTTTGTAAGCATTTAGAAGCCATTCGAATATTCAGCTGTAGGTAGACATTACAATTTGAGGTAGCCGCGACCAGGATAAGATTTAAAACTAGATTTTAATTTAACACATAGTAGCTTGCTCTGATTTAGGTTTCAAATACGTTTTCAATAGTGGCTTGTTCTGTCGGTTAAAATTAGCGTATGTAGGTAACTTGCGTTTTAGTGGGTCGTCAGACCCACAATTTGTTGCCGTAAATGGATAGAAAGGTGAGAAATTTCAAAAATGCGTTTTATTATCTTTTGCGTCAAAGTAGTGCTAAGAGGTGTATATGCGGGGAGCAGCGCCATTAGTAAATGTATTTTTCATTTGTGATCTAATATCAACATGTAACAAAAATCGTAGGATATTTATCTTAACTTTTATATTCAAAATTTCTTAAGAAACTTTTTCATGTTTTATATTTATTTTCTCAAAATATTTACATAATATATGAATAACTTACAGGGAAAAACATAATTTCATAATTTGCTTAAAACTATGTAAGAGAGGGTAGCATGCAAAACAGTTAGCGACTACTAACGAGTCGCCTCGTAGCGACATGAACTGTGCAGTCAATAACTAGAGGCCAGTTAAACTTAGATTTAAACGTTACTTAACTATTGGTGGTACGTGAGGGTTCAATTTGTAACTGTAGGGTGTTAATAACTATAAGTACCTATTTTCTTAATTTAACTTACACGATAGACCGGTTAAAAGTTAAAAATGTGGGGAGCAGACTATCGTCCGAATTTAGTTCTAGTCTCATATCTAAAAAGAAAAAAAAACGGAACTCACAAGGTTCGTGTCCGACTCGCACTTGACCAGTTTAATTTATGTTTAAAAGTTTATTCCTAAATCTGTCTTAATACCGTCAAAGTCTCGTATTCCATAGTATGTAATATCATTTTATGTTAGATACCAGCTTTACATTATCACTTTTAAACATATTTCAAAAAAAAATTCAGAGAAAAAAATATATATTAAGTTGATTATATATAAAACCTTTAGGATATTTATTTCGTTGAGAAAACATACATATAATTATATAAAGTAACATTGTTTCTTGCCACGTGTAGCGACGCGGAATCTGCGAACGTTCATAGGCTACGAAGTTACTTTCTATTGATCTACCTGTTATCTTTGTTTAGTGACTTAAATACGGAATGTCGGAAGTACATATAAAATTAGTGTCACTTACGACCTTTTATTCTATCGACCGTTTAAAATCAATTCCCTAATCACCAACTGATTTCATTGCAATTCGTAGCTAGTGTAACTTGACCCCGTGAGTCATAGAAGTTGTACGTAATAATTGATCAGGTTTATACTGGTCAAATTTTAGGCTAAGTTTGTGTAGGCGATAGTAATAAAACATTTCGTGGTAAAGTATAGATTAGGGTAAGGTCAATGACTTTTACCATGGATTGATACTCACACTCATAATGAACACAAAATTATTTCATAACCTACCTACAGATTAAGTTATATTCATCTAAATATATTGACGACCATAACATCTTTGTCATTCTTTTAATTTCGTTTAACAACGTAAAAAAAAAAAAAAATTACAGTCTCTTTCTCGCGCGGGTGATAGGAACGGGTCCAAATTGTTTGAATTCACTCATTTTAAGAGCTTCACTCTTGAGTATGCATAACCCGCCTGTCATTATTATATATCATAGGGTAAAGTAAGGTAAGGTAAGGATAAGGAGTCTGCGGCGTTGTAGCCACACGAGTTTATTATATGTAATAAATATTTTTATTAATTGTAACGCTAGTAGTCCGCCTCGAACTAAGTACTCGCGATTTCCTTGCAAACGTGTTGACCAATATAACAAGACCCTTATGATAATTGTTACGCGTCTTAAATATAGCTCCATAATCCCTTGATCGATCCTGCGCATATCATCATCATCATCATCATCATCAATGTTACTAAAGTTATACTTATCGCGGGACAAACGCTCAAAATCAAAAGCAATCTAAATGCCGAGACGTCCCAGTAGCCAGGTGACAATTGTGTCCGAAGTTGATTGTAAGAACTTCGCTTCGCATACGCTACGCTCGTTCCATAATTGTGCTAACTCTAAATTCTTAACAACGTAATGTTAAAAAACTGATGCAACAATATTATATGTCGGTACAATTCAATGTTCAAAACATTGCGGTTTGGAATTTTTTATCTACCTACATTTTTCGTAATTTTATTGAAGGTTTGTTAGTGGTATATTCTCGTACACTTTTAACAATGGAAAAGTGTCTTTCACAGTTGAATTGTTTTGGTTATTAATTTTAGTTTCAAGTTGTTTTAAATATCTAAATAAATCTGATTTCACTTTACAATGTTAGCTATTTACGAAGTCGGATTAGTTGAGACGCGATCACTTATTTAGTTTTATAATATACCTAATGTTGGTTTAGTTGGTATTTTTCATTTCATTGGACATTTTAAAGTGGTTTAGTCTAACATCAGGTTATTTTAAATTATTTAAGTTCAGTTTAAGTTACTTCAGGTCCAATTCGTTTGGTTTAGTTTTGGATAGTATAGTTTAGGATGACTTTCATATATTAGTTTATTCAATTTTATTTAAAAATCTTTCAAAATGAGAAAATAGTACATTACTGCAGAGACCAGTAAGTAAGCTTTCCTGGCTGAGTATTTAGTAGGCTACAATACGAAGCCAGGTAAGCTGATTACGGTCGAAGCATGTATAGTGCTTTTCTCAAACATGTAAGGAAATAAAATTACTTGTTTAAAGCTTCAGTTACTGGCTGAGTGATTTAATGTTGTATGAAAATCCTTTACGTACGTCGCGCTGAACCTGCCTTGGAATAGAGTCCCTACTGGTCTCTAATTACTAACGTAACAGGAACATTTCCGAGCATGTTTGAGAAAAATATATTACTTGATATACATAAATGATTTAACTAACTTGAATCATTTAACTAACTACTTAATTACTGATGGTGGCGTCTATTTACCAAATTTCAAATTCAAGTACCTACAGATTATTCGGATTTTTAGCTCGTTCAGTAAATTATTTAGTATCCAATTGTTAGAACTTCCTACACGTGTGTTGTCATGGTAATAGTAGCTCATAAGTAAGTTTAGACGTTCATTAGGAATGAATACAAACAAATAAGGTGGATGATTGGTTCAACTCCGGTTGTAGTAAAATTACTGGATGTTTATTTAAATAGCATTTGCTAACATGTTTAGGTCAGTACTGGTTCAAATTTCAGTCTAATTAAATTCCAAGATGTTTAAAATTTTAAGTTACTCTAGATTCTGTCATTATTAAACTACTGGTTCAATTCTAGTGCTAATCCATTCACGATTAAATCTAAATTATAGGAAAGTAATGTAGGCATCGAAACTAAACGCGGGTCCAACACCAGTCTGTTACAGTATCAAGATGGTTCGTAATTAATACTCATATACTAGTGATATGTCAACTAATCAATTTACAACTAAATATCTGCTGATTAGAGTCCAGTGCAGTGAAAATTAATTTATGGTAAAGGTTATTATAGGATCGTAATCGAAAACTAAAGGTTGGTTCGAATCCAGCTTGACTTTACTTCTGGATATAAATACATTCGTTGATGAAGAGGTTAAGATGCATTAACAACGGCAATGGTTTTGTTGTCAACACATTTGAGTAAAATATTAGTAGGTATGTGAAATGTTTCTTGGCGGATTATGAATTTACAATTTATGAGCATTATTTTAAAAGTAGGTAGGATAGTATTTTATGAAATTGTAACAATGATGTACAATTTATGGATTGATAAAATTTCGCCGTAAATAGTTTTTCTTACAGACACGATATACATGGAAAGTGCATAATTAATATCAGAGTATCTTCATTGATGTTATCCTTTAAAAAAAGAAAAAAAAGTTCTACTGACTTTTTTTGTAGGTATACAAAATAACGTGATGACATAATTTAGGTCTTATAGCAGTTAGACTTGGTATATCTTGGACTAATTCATACTCTCGTTATATCTCGTTATAGATGCAAAATTAGTAGAGCGAAGTAGTTGAGAAGTAAAAGGAAATGATATAAACACTATCCCTTACGGGTGTATTCGGATTTAATTGTTTGGATGATTCAGTTAGACAAGTATATTTCATTAAAGGGTGCGTTCATACAATAAGTAGGTAGATAACATATTGTTATACGAAGGAGAATTCAAAGGTAGCGTACGTCAATAAAAATAAAGTTCTTTTAACGCGTCGTAATAATCATTATTAAACATAACGGTTCTTAATAGTGGTTCAAAATCATCATCATCATCATCATAGTTAAGTACAAATTATACTCAAATAAGACATTCTAAGTTTTGTAACTGAAATGTTTCAACAATATCTGAGAGTAGTTATACACTATAGTTACTGTCTTTATAGGGATTAAAGATAAATATCTTTCAGCCTTCGTTAGTACGGTACTTCTACAGAGCTCAAAGAGGACCCAGTTTGTTGACGATGAGGGACTTTCTGGTTCCTTTGGCCGTCGACACAGTGAGTCCTCCTTTTTGTGGGGGGTCGGCGGCGCGCATGTGATTCCTTTGGAGTTGCAGGCGTCCATGGGTTGCGGTGGGTGCTTGCCACCGGGCGGGCCGTATGCTTGTTTGCCACCGTTGTGGTATATAAAAAAAGATGAATTAAACACAAATAATACACGTTTAGGAAACTATTGAATTATAACTTAAAGCGATCTTGATTGTTAGTGTTGGATTTCAAAATTCTCAACCAATACATAGATAAATAAAAATATACGGATACCTGTTAGGGTAGTGTAAACAATTTTTACGGTTCAGATGATAAATTAATTAAGAAAGACGCTTATTATAATTTACGTTAATACGAGTACTTCAGTTTGGTTAATTTAGATCAATATTATTTTAACTTGTCTTAGAATTTGATTATCAAATTCTGTTTGAATTGTTAAATTATCTTATATTTATTACTTGTGACTGTATTGTTGGTCTTGAAAAATTGTGAAACTATGAGAGAGGGTGATGAATAGAGTGTGGTTCATGACTAAGTAACAGAGATGACATGACTAATTAGGAATAACATAACTAACGCTCGGGCCCGAGAAATGACTTAGGGTGTGACCATTGACAATGACTTTTTAGAGATGTGTGAGTGTGAGTTGATGAATGTGAGATAAGGGGAGGTTGAAGGAATGAGTATGCTTTCTCGATTGTTCGGAACAGGAACGCTGTCACAGGTTAAATGCAATTATTATGTGTTGTAAGATTAATTTAAAGTTTTCCTAAAACAATAAATACTACGTTCGAAATCGTAAATTTCTGCACTGCGTATTATTGGGGAGCAGAACTGTAATGGATCCAAGGGATCCATATAATGCCTATTTCAATGGACGGTAAAATTGTTCGATATTGTGACATTGCTATTAACGTTATGTAGGAGTTAATTTCATTTTTCAGTTTCAGGAAAATTTACGACTTTACGATTAAGCTTTAATGAAAAATTATACTGTAATATTAAAGTTCGAATTACAACTCACCTGGAAAATATGGAGTATCATAAAATCAATTAGTAGTTATGTCTTAATTTTCATAGCTTTGGTGCAGTTCGGGAAGGAGAATTTAGTGTTGAAATAAATACTGAAAACTAACTTTATTACATGTGGCTTTTCTAAATAATATACATTTTCGGTTAGATATTAAGATGGTAATTCATTTGGAATACAGATAATAGTATTTTCTAATAAATTTTGGTTCCTAAAAAACCTAACCTCGAATTTATAGATGTTAGTGTATGTAGCAGA
Organism: Pammene aurita; assembly: GCA_947086415.1. Classification (NCBI taxonomy): domain Eukaryota; kingdom Metazoa; phylum Arthropoda; class Insecta; order Lepidoptera; family Tortricidae; genus Pammene; species Pammene aurita. The sequence goes on from OX352306.1 coordinate 28,215,275, forward strand.
AAACAAATGAAAACGTAAAATCTAATTCCTTGATCTAAATAGGCATTAAAAGTAACAATGTTTCTTGTGAGATTGAATAAAAATAATAGTTATTTAGGAAGATTGGGTTAAGAACAGTATTGTGTCATAAACACGTGATTATTTACTTCCGAGTACAAATAAATATTTTCATTCGATAAACAATATAGTCCTCTTAGCATTCCTATTGATATTTGTTAGAAATATACGCGTATTAATAATTATTGGTGAAAATTGACCATGCGGTTACATTGAATTTGCTTTCGTTTCCTATAGAAACACTATTGTATGTATATTTCATTATCATATATATATTCCCTATATTTTTAGCATATTTATCCAAATGTAGTTTCTAAGTTTTATTCAGCAATTTACCAGAAAATCCTGAAATTGTAATTATAAATTAATAATTTTAAACAAATGCGGGTAGGAATAATCTTGCAGCGCGCGAGGTTAATCTTAAACCCACCCGCATATTTGCTTAGATTTTCGCAGGCGATCGAGAAGCGGTGTGCAGACGACGAGTCAGGAGTTCACACGAATTTGAACCTTGTTTGTTAGACATTTATTTGGTTTTAGTATCTACAGGTTGGATCATCAACCTTATTATTTAGATAACTAGGTTCAATAGCGGAATCGGATGAGTTATCGGTAAGATTTTTAAAGAGATGTTTGGATTAAAGCTACAAAGGGGAATGTAGGTGATTGCGGGAGACAGGGTACGGAAATTATAAAAGCGTGTGGTAAGGTTCGAACTTAACTTAGTCGGAACGAGATTTCAAGACATCAGCACCTCTCAGCCAAGATCGAGGTCTACAACCTTATGTAAGTCCTTTTAAATATTTCACTTTTATCTTAATTGATTGTCGTGTACTAGCATTTTACAATATCTCTACTAGTGAAGCGTACGAATATTATAATAACGGTCAATACCTTTCTTTTATTAATAGGGTTATTCGGGGACTAATATTACTGGCGTTACGCTTATTTACCTGCAGTGAGTGTTAGAATAATGAGGGATATATTATTAATCCACATTTGTAAATATTTTAGCTGTGTTTGGGTTTACAATGAAGTAGGGGTCTGCATTTAAGTATATTACGTACTATTTCAACTATTACTGCGTGAGCGAAGCGAAGCACTATTCTGCTGTGCCTAGTGCCGCTGTATGTCTAAATAAGTACTTAAATATTTTGATTATTTATTGAGTGTGAAATTTAAATACAATCTTCGTCTTCTTTCATAAACGATTCTTAAATCGTATGGACGTTTCAACATAGGATTAACTTCAGAGCAATGGGTTAATATTTGAGTTATAGGTTGATGTAGGGTATTATTCGACTTGGTTTTCAAACACATAATAAAACAGCTAATAAATAATAGTATTTTATATTTACGTAGAACTCGTTCTCGTGAGGAAACCATTTAACAATTTAATGATATTCTACTTATTTACATTCAATTACTTATATATGTTGATGGCGTATATTCTGACCAGGTTCTTCATAATATATCGCCTGTGTTTGTTGTTTTAACATTGAACCTTTTACATTCTCTATATACGACTGTGTGTATTTATGTGTGCGTATATTATATTTACAATACCTAACTATTTAGGATAAGTAATATTTATTCTCCATCGTAGTATATATATTTACTGTTGACGTGTCGAATAGGTTCTAGTTTGAGGGTACCAAGCCATATTTTATCTAAGTAGATTTTAATACAATTTTCGGGTAACTGCGTTCTATCTGTTAAATATTTATTTCTACTACCTTATAAATATAAATATATAGTTTTAATGCAACGTTTAAGATAGATTCGATCTTTTAAATGTTAATTGTCGACGTCGGTTAACTATTGGCCATGGTTAAACGATATCGTGTAATATGTACTTCCACGTAATACTTTAATAATTATATAAGGGATAAGATGCTGGATTTCTAGCGTAAAAGATTATTCCATGTAGAATGCGTGTCTGTTGTAGTGCCTAGGTCGGCAACGGACTCCCCTCGGGTTTGAGGCCAAAGCGTTCTGTATCACCCAATGATCTTGAACATGTGACATGAAAAATAGCATGTGCTTACAGAGGTTTATTGCCATGTAGGTACGCCATTAGTGTATAAAGTGTTCTTAGCCAATTCCGTTCTCTTGCAGTGATGAATTGCGGGCGGTGAGGGTCTTACGCGTCTGGGTTACTGCGCAGATAGTGCTTATTAGCGATGATAGGTACTTGCTATTTACTTCCTAAATTTATATGCCATTTCGTCATAAACGGTGGTTGGTAATTGCTTACTTAATTATTAAATGTACCAGTCGTTATTTGCATATGTGGTGTGGAGGAATTGGCGGTTATCTGTCGATTATACATTGATGTATGAAGCGAGACTGTAGGCTACTGGCCCGGTCGCACACTTGGATCATTACAAATGCTCAGAACGCACACTTAATAAAAGACTGTAGGCTACTGGCCCGGTCAATATTACCAGATCCATTAAGCTTCGAATCGTAGGCTACTGGCCGTGGTTCCACCGTTGGAAGACGGAACTGTCAAAACTGACATGCCACATATTTTGTACTGGCGTACTTCGCCAACAATCACTACGTTGGGAGTCCAGCAAACCTCCTTATATATATTTTGTTGTAAATACAACTATTTAACAAACAACGAAATACCTATTTAATCAATCATTATAATGCTAGTGTAATTTTAATATTCAATATTACTATTTATTAGTCTATTAATTAGGATATATTTTCACAATCTTATTATTTTATTTTTAACGTCAACAGTTCATAAGCTAACCTACCATTGTCTATTGTATTTATATTCCGTTAGATTTAAGTTAGGAATTACGTGTATTTTAAATATTGCGGTTATTTCTCACCTTATCGAAAAGGACTTGCGGTAACTACACACACAACGTTGGGTCTCCACTAGTTTTCACGATCATCTCGGCCAAACTGCGTATCAGAGCAAGCTACTGTATAGATAGGTTATTAATTAATGCATTTGATATTATATTCACGTTGCTTATTTTACTGTAATACGGCGCGAAGGTTTTTTGCTTCGTTAGTTTCGTTTTTACCTTCGCAAAGCCTAGGAATCGGAAACTAACACCTAATGACGTCTGCAAAGGCAGCATTAGGGGTAATTAGTCAGTGTTTCGCTTTTCAATAACAAAAATCCAAATATAAAACTTAAATAAATAATTTTCTTTTCAACCTTCAATCTTTTGTTTGATTTTCTTTCCCTGTAGTTTTAAGTTCCTTTAGGTAGGGGTTTATATTTACAGAAGTTTCAGCCTGAAGCTTGAGATAAGTAAGCTTTAGTAGGCTTTTGTAAGCATTTAGAAGCCATTCGAATATTCAGCTGTAGGTAGACATTACAACCGCTCGCCGTCGGCAGGTTCATCCTCACACCCTGGAGCCTAAGGGGTCACGCACTGTACGGTTTAAGAGGAATTTCCCCCTACGAACGTTGCGGCTGTGGAATGAACTCCATGCCGAGGTTTTCCCAGCGGGCTACAGTATGAGGTTCTTCAAAAAAAGAGTGTATAGGTTCTTAAAGGGTAGGGAACTCGCATGTGAATCCTCTGGGGTCGCAGGCGTCCATAGGCTACGGTAACTGCTTACCATCAGGCGGGCCATATGCTTGTTTGCCACCGTCGTGGTATAAAAAAAAATGTCACCAAAGCACCCACAAAACGGTTCCGAGCCTATTATTAGTAACGTAACGTTAAGAGTCCTGTCGTAGAGTATCTGTCTCCGAGTGAAGAGCATCGTGTGGTCTAAGACTAAGAGCTGGCCACGTCAGATATGACACAATAATGAGAGCAATTAAACTCATCTAGTAAGATTGCAATACTATCCTTTTTGCTATATCCGGGCATCTGGCAGCTTTTAATGGGTGGATGTAACAGTGACAGACTAGCAAAGTTTTTAAATTGGAAAAAAAGTACTACCAAAATAAGTAGAAACGGCCTAAGTTATCTTATTTATAAAGGACGGGGCCTATATTTTAACATTAGAACAAAAAACATTCCGTAATATTTTGGAAACAGAAACAGTAGGTGACAAACTATGAATTACATTATACGGCGTTTTGGACTACTTTTCCCCATCAGAAACTTTTGGCAATGATATGATCTAATTATTAATATATTTTCTCATAATACTGCATCAAAACCAGAACTCTAGGATTTGTATTCTTAAAGTGATTAATGGAATCAGGCGTTACTTTGCGGAAGTCCATAATATCAACTACAATAATATTGCTTTGCTATTCCGCGGTATAATAACGTGCTAGTTGATTAGTGACTACCCGTTATACTTATTTGCGTATTTTTTGCATGCATTAATGTTCCCACCCTCCCGCCGCAAAAACAAATACAACAAACCACCACCAATAATACCAAAACTCGACACGTGTTTCGCCTCTCTACGAGGCATCCTCAGGAGCTGCTGGAGATGTTGTCGGTCTGACGTCCGGCAACGGAATGACGTGTCCAGAATGGTCGGCCATATTTATAGCATTACTACCACCCCTACCGTGTAAGTGCGAGTGAGATGCAAAAATTCGAAGTAACGGCGATGACGCAACATTCAACTGTTCGTTAATAATTATTGCCCTATTGTTGTACCTAATTATTTCTAAATGTTCTAGAACGCTCAGACGCAATCCTTTTTCACAAACATGTAAAAGATCAAAAGAATGATCCTCAGGCAGAGAATGACCATTTTCCAACAAATGTTTCGCGAAATTGGATCGTTCCGGATGGTTATGTCTATATGAAGCAACATGCTCCTTATATCTTGTGTTAAAACTACGTCCCGTTTGCCCCACATACACTTTATGGCAGTCATCACAAGTCAACTTATACACTCCAGACTTCTTCCCATTCTCTAGTATATCCTTCCCAGATTATTATACCGTTATTATACCGCGGAATAGCAAAGCAATATTATTGTAGTTGATATTATGGACTTCCGCAAAGTAACGCCTGATTCCATTAATTACTTAAAAGCGGCTAGCGTAGCCGAACCGGCACGACTTTATGTCAAATTAACCAAGCAACATCGTGCATCTGTCCAGGATGTATGGTTTAACCAGCAGTGCAAGCGTTTGAATGTTGTACCTAACTATATTCATTTTCGCTGTAACAATACTACCAGAGCGCCAAGGTTGGCAATTGAGAGAGCTCAAAGAGTTTGGTTGATCGAGGAATCTCGCCATTGGTTCACAGTTCGAGATAATTTGAAATTGCATCTTAAAGTGTTATATTCAGAGCTTACATTTAAGTTGCATAATCTCGAGTTTGACATTCTGGACCAAAAGGCGAGGTACTTTGCATCCGAACTTGCACATGAGATGTATACTACTCAACTCAACAAGTTACAAAGGCTAAGGCGGTCTAGTCCTACTCCAAATAGCAGGCGACAGGATATGGGATCATTGGCGCATCATGATTTCTACCCTCGTATAAAGAATCTAACCGATGTAGAGTTTTCGGAAGCCGAAACTGGTTTATTGGAAAAAGGCTTAAAATATAACATCCAGCCGAGAATTACTCAGAAAGCTTTAGAAAATTTAGCAGTGGATTCAGAGGTTGCAATAGTGCGGGGACGTGGTGATGTGGATACAAAGATCGAGGTGGCTAAGGTTATTAAGAGCACTGATCTAGTATCGGTTGTGAGAGTCAGTTCTGATGGTTTGCTATTAAGATCTATACAACAGAAAGTGGAAGATAATGACTTGGTGGTTTCAAAAGCGGACAAAGGCAATTGTATTGTAATCATGGAGAGAGGACACTATAATCAAAAAGTATTAGATCTTATTCAAGGTGACGCCTTTACGAGCCTACGGCGAGATCCTACTCCAGGGTTCCAAAAAGATTTAAGGAATGCAATAAAAAGCTCTTCGTTTGTTTTTGAAACCGAGCATCAGAAAGATATGATTGTGCCTATGAACCCACGTGCGGGCATTTGGGCGCACCAACATATAATTTAGCAAAGAAATTGAATAATATTATTAAAGTCAAGTCCCAATTTCACCCAAAGTATTGTTTGAAGAATAGCTTGGATTTAATAAATAGAATCAAGGACATTAACATTCCAGAAAATGCTATACTCCTTTCATTGCATGTAGACAGTTTATTTACGAATGTACCATATTTCGATACTTTGAACATTCTTAGGGATCTTTTTGAAAAGCAACGACTACATCCAGGGGAGGTTGAGGAATTAATAGAACTAACTACTATTTGTATGAAACAGAATTATTTTAGGTTTGGGGGGCAATATTTCTTGCAAAGTGATGGTTTAGCTATGGGTTCCCCGCTGAGTCCCTTAATGGCGGACATTTTTATGGATCACTTTGAAAACCAGCACATTGTAGCTAATGAGCATATTTTGTATTATTTTAGATATGTGGATGATTTGATTATCTGTTGGATGGGGAGTGTGGACCAGCTGGACGCTTTTGTAACAGATCTCAATAACAAGCACCCAAAGATCAAGTTTAAGAAGGAACTAGAACAGAACGGCTCACTCAATTTTCTTGATTTAACGCTCACAAGAGTAGATCATAAACTTCAGTTCCATATTTACCGCAAGCCAACACATACCGACACGGTGATTCAGGCATCTTCCACTCATCCGTGGCAGCATAAGTTAGCGGCATTTCATTGTTATGTCCATAGGTTGTTAGCCGTGCCTCTTTCTGATGAGCATTATCAGATGGAATTAGATAATATTTATTATTTAGCTATCTCGAATGGCTACGATAGGTCTGTCGTGGATGGTATCATCAGAAAGAAGCAACATAGTCTGGTTAGCAATATGTTGTATGCTGCACGATCGTCTGATCCCATTAAAAAGTTTCAAGCGAGCATTACGTATGTCGGAAAGTTATCAGATGCAATTCATAACACTTTAAAATCCAACAATATTAATGTAGCTTTTAAGACCAATAACACCTTGCGCTCAAGACTTTGTAATGGGAAGGATATACTAGAGAATGGAAAGAAGTCTGGAGTGTATAAGTTGACTTGTGATGACTGCCATAAAGTGTATGTGGGGCAAACGGGACGTAGTTTTAACACAAGATATAAGGAGCATGTTGCTTCATATAGACATAACCATCCGGAACGATCCAATTTCGCGAAACATTTGTTGGAAAATGGTCATTCTCTGCCTGAGGATCATTCTTTTGATCTTTTACATGTTTGTGAAAAAGGATTGCGTCTGAGCGTTCTAGAACATTTAGAAATAATTAGGTACAACAATAGGGCAATAATTATTAACGAACAGTTGAATGCTGCGTCATCGCCGTTACTTTGAATTTTTGCATCTCACTCGCACTTGCACGGTAGGGGTGGTAGTAATGCTATAAATATGGCCGACCATTCTGGACACGTCATTCCGGACCCGCATCGGAGCTACACTGTACAGACGTCTCAACACTCACGCGCATCTCGCAATTATTATTTTATTATAATAATTAGCCGGATAAAGCGGCCCGGCTTCTAGCCGGAGGGGACTACGTCTCGAGGAGCTGCATCGTGGAAGGTTATCCTTTCGACGTATGCCCGAACCCGGTCCCGCTAAAACGGATGCCCCGGGCTAAGGTATGCGGAGATTGGCTCTAACCAATCACGACGACGTCACAGAGCTTTTGAAGAAAGCTTCCAGAAAGCATGGAAGACGACGCGGAATGGAGGGGTAGGTTGAGAAATCAACATTCCGACCTACCCACCCAAGAAACCGAAGAAACAGAAGCGCACGAAGAAGATGCCTACGTAGCGCAGGGATCTCCCCCGACGCTACCGTCACCTACGTTGCGGCTGTTTTCGCCCGCTGCGACTGCTGACGAGCCGCGGGCCCCTATGGAGGGGTTAGAATCGGACACGATTCTGATCTCCCATATTATGGGGTCTGAGCACATGTCGGCGGACCTGAGGGCGTGGCTGGCCGCCTACGTCCGTCTCTCTGGCCACATGATGGGGCTGGATACAGAGCTGCTGCCGGAGGATGCCCCGTTCCTGGAGTTCCTCGAGGCACACCCACACATCATCAGAGCCGCAAAGCGCCCCCGCGAGAGCCCGCAAGCACCTGCGGGGACCGCCAAACGGACCTGCGTGAAAAAGACGCCGCCATCAGACCCTAGACTACGCCCCCGCCCAGCAGGGGACAACAATGAAGCCACCACCACACCGCCAGCCGCCAAACCACAGCGAAAGTCGAAGCCGAAGAAACAAGACGCGCCTTCAACCTCGTATGCAGCAAAAGCGGCCTCTGCTGCCAAACCCCGCAAGGAGGAAGAAGAAGGACAGCAGCAACAAGCCCAGGTCAAGAAGGAGAGGTACCCGCCTATAACGGTCCCTCGCCTACCAGACTGGCGCAAGACCCTGAAAGACATCTCGGAGAAGCTCGGGTACTCTCCGCACACCAAAAGCTCGGGGCAGGGTGTGCTGTTTACCCCAAAGTCAGGCGAGGAGTACCGGGCGGTCTACGCCCACCTTGCCGAAGTTGAAGCATCCCTCGGGGCAGATCGTGCGCACGAGATGGAGTGGCACGTCTACCTGAGGAACGACGAGAAGCAGATGAAGGTGGCTCTCAGAGGGCTGCCCATGGACACACCGCTGCATGAAATCAAGGAAGCGTGCTTGGAGCTCGGATACCCCGTAGCTCATATCAAGCAAATCAACGCCAGGGGAGGCCGGCCGGGCTGCATCTACTTCTTGCAGCTCTCCGGCCCCCCGCGAGAATTCAAGACGATCTACGGGGTACGAGAGCTCCTCTACCTCCCGACCGTCAGTTTTGAAGCATGGAGAGGGAAGGGCGGCCCGCCCTAGTGCCACAGGTGCCAGGGCTTCCGCCACCACTCCCAAGGCTGCCACCGGCAGCAGAAATGCGTCCGCTGCGCCGGGAACCACGAGGCAAAGCAGTGTCAGAGGCCCAGGGAGCAACCGTGCACGTGTGCCAACTGCGCGGGACCGCACCCAGCGAACCTGAAGAGATGCCCAGTTTACATCCGTGAGGCCCGCAACTGGAGGAAGGCGGGCACTAAGGCGCACGCCGTCCCCATAAGGACTGGCAAGGAGGCGGGGACACCAGCAAGACAGCCCACGGTGGAAGAGACGGCACCATCTTCACTGATGGCGCCGGCTAACGCCCCCAAACAACGGGGCGCACAGCCACCCCCGCCCCACAATAACAAACCAAAGCGGAACAAGAAGAAAAAGAAACAGGCGGCGCCGCCCACCGACACCGCCACCACCCCGGAGCAGCCCCCTGCAGACGGGGTGAAACCGAAGCCGACGGAGCCGGAGGCGCAGCCTCCAGCACCTACAAAGAAGACCACGCCGGTGCAGACCCCTTCACACGAAGGGAGAGTGAAGGTTTTATTGCCGGCCGTTATCAGCCCCTACATCCCAAGACTACAGGCTATGTGTGAGCAATTGGAGACCTACCATTACGAAATCACATGGAAGCCAACAATTGAAAGCAAAGTAAAATTCCATCAATTACTACTACAAGTATGCGAGGAAGAGACAGCAACAGCACACCCCACTCCGGAGCAGCCCCCTGCAGACGAAGTGGAGGAGAAGCGGACGGAGACGTACATTGGCCCCCTCACCCCCCAGGTGCTACGGAGGATCGGCGTAGACCCGATCACCGACAAGCCAGCACTCAGAGAAGCAATTGAGAAAATGAAGCAATGGCTAAAACGGTGCGACGCAGCAGAGGCAGCAGCGGCGCCAAAAAGATAAAATGCCCGAAATTGAGGGCGTAAACTGACCGAGCCGTCGTCACGGCTCGCGACAACAGGCAGCTAAAGAGGGCAGAAAGCCCTGGAATAGCATCCTCACACCCCCTGAAAGGGGGAGTGTAAGAAGACATCATTAGTTAGACACGTCATTCCGTTGCCGGACGTCAGTCCGACAACATCTCCAGCAGCTCCTGAGGATGCCTCGTAGAGAGGCGAAACACGTGTCGAGTTTTGGTATTATTGGTGGTGGTTTGTTGTATTTGTTTGCGTATTTGTTTTTGCGGCGGAAGGGTGGGAACATTAATGCATGCAAAAAATACGCAAATAAGTATAACGGGTAGTCACTAATCAACTAGCACGTTATTATACCGCGGAATAGCAAAGCAATATTATTGTAGTTGATTCTTAAAGTGGTTTGCGTTCTTTGACCTCCACCACTTTACAGCTGCCAGATGTCCGGATCTAGAAATGAGCATAGTATAGCAAACTAACGAGAGGGGTTTAATCGCTCTCATTATTGTGTCATATCTGACGTGGCTAGCTCTCCGTCTAGTGGACAGTCGTGTTGAGAGCTAAGTAAATTTGGTCAGACTAGCGCATTGGGACCGACCGTTCCGACCTTCGGATTTGCCAGTGATGACCAGCTTCTCGAGATCATTGTCTTTTCTAGCAACGTTGCCAAAATATTCAAGCACCTTGCGCAGGCAGACGGTGGGTAGCCTATTTTGGTCTTGAGTAACTCTTACTTTAACAGCCTCCTAGCCGAGTCGGTAGCGACCTTGCCTACGAAGCAGGAGGTCCCGGGTTCGAATCCTGGTCAGGGCTTTTATTTGTGTGTTTATCACGGATATTTGTTTCTGAGTTATGGATGTTTCCTATCTATTTAAGTATTTATATGTATATCGTTTCCTAGTACCCACAAGACATTTTTATTGAGCTTACTGTGAGACAAGGGTGATTTGTGTAAGATTGTCCCATAATATAAAAAAAAAGAGTCTCAATTCTATCCTACGATAGTGTCAATTTAAATCCAACCCTCGCTTTCAATTCACTTCACCCATGCAACTTGTATATCAATCAGTACATAAGTGCAAACAAACACAGGAAATGGATGGCTCCTGAATGATGGATAAGATTTGTGTATGAATAATTCTCGCGGCGCAAGGCGCCCGAATCCCAGATGAGGGTAAAAAATACGGTTGAGATCAAGTGAGGCTCGGTATTCTTGTAGAGATTCCGTAGATATTTTAAATTTTGTATTAGCTCGTGAAGCGTCTAGTTTCTTACATCTTTTAGGTTATATAAAACAGTCGTTTTATCTAAATACTTACCTGATAGACAAGTGTGTGTGTGTGTGTGTGCGTGCGTGTGTGTGTGTGTGTGTGTGTGTGTGTGTGTGTGTGTGTGCGTGTGTGTGTGCGTGCGTGCGTGTGTGTGTGTGCGCGGGTGCGTGTGCGTGCGTGTGTGCGGGCGCGTGCGCGCGTGTGTGTGTGTGTGTGTGGATTGGTGGGTGTGTGGGTGTGGGTGTGTGTTTGTGGTACAACCACTCGCCCGCAGCTCCTAGCATCTCATGACTTGTGAAGTATGGACATGCTTTCCGCTCTTACATCAGAATGTATCGTTTTATAAACACATTGGGTCCCAGAAATACGCTATCTTTCATTATCTGCGCGTATTAGCAAGTGCGATAGAGAGAGATATAATAAAACTTCGATTTTTGACATTCGCGGTAAGCCCTCTGGAGCACTTACGAGCTTCGCAGCACGCTGCAGTGTAGCGAACTGTGGATGCAGCAGAGCTTTCCTTCTTTTAACACTTACCTCACCACAGTTGACCTACGCGCTATCCACAGGTAGCCCGGCTAGCGGGTTCTGGTGCGGAAAGTGTTCACTCCATAAAAATAAACACACACACTGGACAGACACAGCTCCAACCCAACTCAACCCAACTCGCACATTGTACCAATGTGAGACCAATGTGTGACCAATGTGTGACCAATGTGTGACCAATGTGAGACCAATGTTGAATGAAAATCTGTTCGAATAGCAAATGTCAATGTCGTTATAGCGTTGAGTTGAGTTGGGTTGGAGCTGTGTCTGTCCAGTGTGTGTGTTTATTTTTCGAATCGTGGCCATGACCTTTGCGGACCCCTAAAAAACCGGCGCTGACTGCATATTCATGACGTCACACCTGTCTATCCCGAGGTACAAATTAGCTAATGATGGAATCACCCGTACGGGACCCTGGGATTTATTGGGATACAGTCGCAAATATATCTACACGAGCAAACTGGGTCAATCAACTTTATCATCTAATTTGTTGTCATGGTTACGACTCGTAGTTCTAGATTCTAGAAAAGATGAAGAACCTAAATAAGCTACTAATCTATGTGATTTGGAATATTTACAATACATCATGTGCGCTATAAAGAGCGCCGAGCGTTTGGGAACTGTAGGGGTCTAAGACAGCAAATGATCCCCTTGATTATTAGTAGAAGTTTTAGAAAGGATAAGTTGCCAAATTTTGAATTGTAGAGGGCAGCACCTTCTATTAGCGAGAACAAGCTCAAACTTTAGATTTAATTGAGATTCAGCCACACAACTGTCATAGACAATAGAATACATAGCTATGGTTGATGAAAAATCATTTGTAATTTTACTTTCTTACGAAGACCGTACCAAAAAATCTCCGACGTGAAAATTACTTCATCCCAATTTACAAAGTAAATTAGATAATAGCTTTCGAACGAAATTACATTTTCTTTTTTAACCGACCGATACTCGAACGCCAATCAATTACGAAACTTTTCAAAAATGGAATCTCCGTTTAATCGTGATAGATGCCTGTCAGTGATTGGCCGGGATCAGCCCTGTCAGAACCGGATCGAACCGGATTGGACCGGGCTTGTTATTTCTGCGGTAATAACTTGGTGTGGTCCGGCTTACCCAAACCAGAGTTAGGTTTTAGTTGAATAGAAGTTACTTCCTTATCTATAAAACTTAGCAAAGCTGTAATATTGTCTTCGGTTGCCGCGATAGTTATTCATGAAATAAAACAACTAAAAACGGATTATATCGCGTGTACTGAGCTTAAATTACATCCCGACGTTTCGAACACTTTACAGCGTTCGTGGCCCGTGGCAGTCGACCCGTTGACCACGAACGCTGTAAAGAAATATCAAAATTAAGAATAAGGATTATAAACGAATTAAAAAAATTGGCGAAATTATAATTAGGGCAGACATTGATGATGCTGCGGTTATCGTAGTTTTGTTAAATGTATTAGTAATATGTGGCATACTTTTTTGTCGCCATGAGATATATCGGAGCGGCCCAGGTGGTCACAAATATCTGAACAACGCCTCTATTGTCAAGGAGATAATGCATGTTCAGATATTTTGTGTACCTTGGCTGCTCCGATATATTTGATCGCAACTGTACCGAGCGGGGTTAGTGGTTATTGCAATAGTTTAACGCTGATTAAGAACCGTGAATCCGTCCAACTTTGCTCTAAACAGTTAATGTCGCCACCGTCTATCCGTATCCGTATTTGGATGGTAATGTTTATTCTATCTTCACGCAAAAACGGCTGAATATAATTGAATATAATTTGGTACATAATAATGTCGAAAAGGACATACGATACTTTTTTATCCCAGAATTAAGCAAGACGGGATTTTAGGTTGACTTCTACGAGAAGAATTCGCGGGCGAAAAAGGTAAGGATTTTATTTTTATACCACGACGGTGGCAAACATACGGCCCGCCTGATGGTAAGCAGTTACCGTAGCCTATGGACGCCTGCAACCCCAGAAGATTCACATGCGCGTTGCCTACCCTTTAAGAACCTATACACTCCTTTTTTGAAGAACCTCATACTGTAGCTCGCTGGGAAAACCTCGGCAGGGAGTTCATTCCACAGCCGCAGCGTTCGTGGGAGGAAATTCCTCTTTAACCGTACAGTGCGCGACCCCTTAGGCTCCAGGGTGTGAGGATGAACACCCTGCCAGCGGCGAGCGGTGCGGTGATAAAAAGCTGCCGTGGTCATCATATCAAACAGTTCTTCAGAGCACAACCAATTGTACAAGCGATAGAACACACATAAGGAAGCAAAGTTTCTCCTTTGACTCAAAGGCTTAATAAGGAAATTAAAGTTATCCAAATAAAACATAGTTTTCCCAGTTGGCAGGAAGTACATGGCAGTACCGACTGAACGAGAACGTTTTTGTATAAAATAATCAAAATCGCGGTGGGATTGGCCGGGCTTGACATCTGCAAATCGATCCTCACTGCGTTATGCATGAGCTGATAGAATTGCTGAGCGAATTCATTTGTCATTTTAAACTGCAAATGTCGATTGCGAAGGTTTATTTAATTGATTTCAACAACAAGGTAAGTGGTAAAAAACCTTTTTACGTTTAATATCTACACGTATTTTGTACTTTTTTAGTTTTCTACAAGAGTAAAAATATTCATTCACTATTTATCTTTAAGATACATCTTGAAAACACAAACGTATAAAAATCCATGCATAAACCATTGAGTAACAGGAGATGACATCCCTAAGAAATTTTTCGTCCCAAAAGTTGTGTCATAGCTGTCAACCGCCAAACATGGCGCACAAAATTTGTTCCAGATGTCACATCTAAATAGTAGAATACATAATAAATCAATGACTTAAACACGCGTAATGTTCGCCACACTGGAAGAGAGGCTCAGCATTGGGCGAATATGATGATGACGTTGTACTAGCGTCCCCTGTAGATAAATCAATGATATACGCTAAATCTACAAGGAATTTTTAATGACATAATACGAAACTGCCGTTTTAAACGGCATACCACCACACTGTTCGCGTTCGGCAGGGCGTTCATCCTCACATGCTTACTTGCTTTGTTTACAAAAACAGTTCCCGGGAAATTGTGACTTATTTCCGTGACAATGAAATCACACATGAAACAAATGGAAACTCAAAATTTGCAAATGAACCGTCAACATCACACGCAAAACTTCATCGTAATTTACGGTTATTGAAACACCTCTGGGTGCGTAGGCAAGATGCCATTCGTTTACGCTTCGTAGCGAATGAAACGCAACTGTCACTGTCGCATTAATATCAAAAAGTGGTAGAGAGACCTCTTTCGAGAATCGTAGTCATCTGACTACGATACGCTACGGCGCGTTAACGATTGGCACGTTGGCAACGCACCCTGTTTTGTTTGGGTTCACCCACGTCACCAAGTTTTTTAGCCTAAACAACGGGCAAGCTAAAATGGGGCTGGGTTAGATACGTCTGCCGTATGCCGGGAGACTTGTGGGCTAAAATAACCACCTTGTGGGTTCGACAAGACTGAAGTGGCATCAGGGCAGACCAAGAAAACTTTAGAGCCGAAATTGAGGCTGACTGGTGGGAGACTGTTCAAGACCGGGATACACGGAAGGAGAGGGAGGCTTTTGCCAAGCAGTGGGACAGTCTTAGCCCTTAAAAATAAAACACCACATCACTAGCCAACAAGCTAACAACCCGCTCATCCACAGCAGCTCTGGAAACAAGAATGGATGAAGCAAGCTGTCGGTACCTCGGTCGTGAATATAGATCCGACGGATATGACCAAGGGAATCGAACTCCCTAGGAAACAATGGTGCCGCTTAAACCGCCTAAGAACTGTAAGAAGTACGGCATGATTCCACGCTCTGTGACTGCGGAATCAAGGACCAGTCTATGGAGTACATCATGTCCACTCCGCGCATAGCCAGGAAGCCCTCTTAGAAGAGACAGCGTCGGGCGTCACTTCCATCAGGTCTTTCACTCATTCATTCATTTATTGAATGTATTTTTATAAGCATTGGATGTTGCCTTATACAATTCCTGTTTTTAATTTTATTGTCTATTTGACTAATATACGATTAAATAAATAATAAATAAATAATATCCCGCTGGTAAATGATCATCATGGATTATGGACGCCGGCAACTTGTGAGGTGTTACATGAAGACTTCCAGCTTAATGTTGTCTCTCGATAAAACTCCAACCTGTTTAATCAACTTGTTAAGGAACTGTTTGAAAGGAAGCTACTTTTTGTATAGAGGAACGCATTACCTCCAGATCGACGGAGTTGCTATGGGTAGCTCTGTCGCCCCGGTTTTAGCAAATATCTGGATGGAGCATTTTGAGGCCAGCTTAGATCTGCAACCATGGGCAGTGAAATTGTGGAAGCGTTATGTCGATGATGTGTTTTGCATTATAAAGGGTAGCAAACAGGAAGTTGAACAGTTGCTCCAGTATCTTAATTCCATTCATCCCAAGGTAAAGTTTACCTATGAATTGGAATCGGAACGTAGTTTGCCTTTTCTGGACGTGAAAGTGATAGGTCGAATGGATGGATCCCTGGCGCACACTGTCTACAGGAAGCCCACACACACAGACAGGTATCTTAACGCTCTGTCTCACCATCACCCTCGCCATCTACTGTCAGTAGTGAATTCCCTAAGGAACAGAGCACATGATCTTTGTGACCCTGAATTTTTAGAGAGTGAGATGTCACATATTCAGGAGGTCCTTAGGAGGAATGGGTACAGGGTGGACAGTAGGCAACCCAGACGGAAACCGGGAAGGAAGCATCCGGATGTTGCAAGACGACCGGCATTTTTGCCTTATGTCAAAGATGTGACGGACAAAGTAGGTACAGTACTAAGGAAGTACTCTATACAAACCGTATACATGCCGTTATCCAGGGTGTCGGGGCATTTAAGGTCGGCTAAGGATGTTATCCCTTATCAAACACCGGGCGTTTATAAGATTGATTGTAGCTGTGGTAGTTCCTATATTGGGGAAACCAAACGCACAATAGCGGAAAGGGTCAGGGAACATATCACAGCAGTCAAAAATCGGCAAATAAATAAGTCTGCTGTGGCCGAACATTTGTTAGAATCTGGACCAAACCACTGGATTAAGCTCCATAATCCAAAAGTCCTCTCTACAGAACGTCTTCGTTATAGCAGGAAACTACGAGAGGCTATTGAAATTAGGAAGCATAAGAATTTCAACCAGAACGAGGGACAGGGGATCTCGTCTTCGTGGAATCCAGTGATCAGCAAATGTAAGCGTGAAAATACTTGCATTTCCAAACCACCAGATGTCGTGAGTGTTGTGTGTAGGCAAAGTGATAATCCTAGCGTGAATGTGCATAATCGAGACCAAGGGTAGTTCGAAAAACCCGCGCAGCTAGGAGATGCTGATACAATTCCTCGCCAGTCTGCCTGCGACCACGAGCGTTACGGCACGCTCGAAACGTCAGGAAAATAATAAAAGTAAGTGTACGCGATTAAGTCCCGTTTTTGTCATAATAATGAGTGAAAATCGTGTAAGTTTAAATCAGTACACTGTTTAATCAACCTCCAATCTTTGCGCGATATAAAGAATAAAATAACTATATGTCATTTAAATGCATAAAAAAATCATCTTTCAAACTCTCTTTAACACCTCATCTCATTTTTCTCATTCCCACTTCGACCCCTTAAAACATCAACTCATATTTAAACAAAACATCTTAAACAAGCACCTATTATTATGCCCTTGCTTTCTTAAGAAAACTTGTTTTTTAAAATGACTTATACGCCGTTTGAAGTATATGTAGTTACGTCTTTCTAATGTTGTATAAATGACAGGAGGCTTGCGACCGATATCTTTATAAAGAACCCGTAAAATACAAACTCCGCCAAAAATAACACTTGTTCGCCCTGCGCTATCTCCGTCTAGGATAATAAATGAGAAAATAACAGTAGGTGTATTGTGAGGCGCGAGCGCTACTAAGTTATTATTCTATTGCTAGTAATATTGTTATCAATCTTATCATCATATGTTTGTGTTTGAACGCGTCCTAGTAAAATAACACCAATAGCATCATTTGAATTTTGATTTTAATTTGACACCACTATGAGAGTATGCGAAATACACCGAAAGGATTAAATATATTGTACAAGATATCCCTTAAAGAAATAAGTTTGCCGTACGTACCTATGTTATGTTATATATTTCTTTCGCTACGCTTTTTGTACAACAAAGTGTTTTCTACTAATAAATGTTATCAAGATTTTTTTTTAATCCGAATGTCGAAACTGTAATGTTAAAGACTACCAACTAAGTAACTACTAAACAATCATAATATGTAATATTGTCTTCGGTTGCCGCGATAGTTATTCATGAAATAAAACAATTAAAAACGGATTTTATCGCGTGTATTGAGCTTAAATTACATCCCGACGTTTTAATCATAATATGTATTGAATAGGCATCAAACTTTTCTACGACCGTCCTGAATGGTGAAATATCTCGTGATCGAAAATCGCGAGATATTTCGAAGTTTTAACGACAACATGTGCATTTGTGCGATGCAAAACCCTAGAAAAGGCAGATAGATTGGAGAGGCTTTACAAGTTTCCATGTGTCGGATTCTAATTTTAAAATACCTACCTAAAAACACAAGCTATCCCCAACATAACTCCAATACAACACACAGCAAATTATCAATCAATATTGAAGTTGTATTGGAGTTGCGTCAAAATAATTTTCAAGCAAATTCTGATTCAGACATTTAGGCGTTAGCTGTATTGCGTTGTTAATGCATTGGATTGGGGATCAATGTTACTCTGCGTCCGTAGAAAACACCTAAGACAACCCTAGTGTGAACCCTGGGTGGTGCTAAAAGAGTAACAAACTTGGCAGCTGCACTGTCCCATCTGGACCTTGCAGAACTCACAGGATTTTCTTCATCATCAGCTTTCCCACTACTACCCCAGATAAGAAATGCCTATCTATATCCAGTGATATGTAGCCATACGATAAATAAATAAATGTATTGAGTTGTATTGAAGTTGGATCTATTCTAAACGTGTTTTAAAGTTAAGTTGGGGCCAGACGGCAGATAGCCGCAGATTCTGCCACGTGACCTTGGGTTGGAGCGAGTTATTTAAGCGAGCGGATACATAGCTGACAACCAACCAACCGCTTCTGCCAATGGTTGGCAGAGCATAATTAGCCACCAAGGGCGTTTAAAGGTCATGTAGAATTTGGCACCAACCACTGGCTACATGGTTTAAAATCTCTGTTTTCTGCCAAGGTCTCGTGGCAGATGGCTGTGGTTGTATGCCGTCTGGCCCCAAGTTTAGAAAACGGCCCCATGTTAAAACACCTTCTGTACAATTTGTCCACTACCATCGCTCGCCCTTTGAATTTTTAACGAACGCCCCTCTCGCCAAATTGAAAAAAGAAACCGCCGCATAAATTCACCACTGACTGAGCGAGATTTGTTCCCTTGTTGTTTCTTTGCCGAAAAAGTTTATTTCCTCGGCCCGAGGTTACCTTTAAGTTTGACATGCAAATTACTACTTTGATGAATTACGACGCCCGTAATTATGAGGTGGGGTGAAGGAATACGCGGGATTTAATTTGGACGCTTTTTATATTGTATGTGATATAAGTAGGGCTGATTTGTTGTGTTTTGAAACTTTCATTTGTCTTACAGAAATTAAAATACCGGCCAAGTGCGAGTTGGACTCGCGCACCGAGGGTTCCGTACAAACCTATAACAAGCAAAACTTGTAGTATGTTTATTACTCATTTCAATTTAATACCTCTACGCGTTTACGAGAAAAAAGGTAGTAAGTTTAAAATTAAAAAAATATTTTTTGTATTATTTTACTAAAAATGTCTACTTTTCGTAATTTTTCCTTTGTCTGTGCTATATGACGTTGCTTCGTGCCAAATTTCAAGTTTCTGAGTTCACGGGAAGTACCCCGTAGGTTTTGCGAGTGCCGAAAAACTCTAAAATTTGAGCATAAACGACTGTATCTTTTGATTGCGTTAGCTTTTAAGTTTGGTTTTTTTACAGCTCCAAGGGACAGTAGACCTGACTATTTGATATAAATTTCAGCTTGATACCTCCACGCGTTCCTGAGTAAAACGGTCTTGACAGACAGACAGACGGACAACAACGGACGGTTCCGTTTTTTTCCTTTTGAGGTACGGAACCCTAAAAAGAATGATACAAAACAAAATGGGATTTAACTGCGTGTAAAAATTAGCTTTAACGTTTCGGAAACGACATTTTTCTCGTTGTCTCAGAGCAAGACTAGCTAAAACTGACATTAACATAATATTGTATCAGTGCGCAGCGCCTAGTTTCACCTCAAAATCCTCATCAAAATGGGTTAATTCCTAGAGCTATGAAACACAGACGTTACATGCACGAATATACACAAAATAACACCGTGTCATACACATAACACTCTGAAAATGAGACACACAAAACATCAAAACCTCATGTCTTAAATTCAAAAGCTTCCACGCTGAATCGAACTGAATTCAAGCCATGGCAACGTCAAATCAACAGATTTAGGCTAATTTGCCAGTCCGTCTGTTCGCACGTCAACGCACGCGTTTAGCTGACGTGACATTCCCATAGGGTAGTGGACTATTTACTAGTCAAATCAGCTACTCTTTATGGAGCCTCAAAAGGAATTGGTACTATGACGTATGGAAAATGGACTATAATGTAACGTCAGAACAAATCTCCGAACCTTTTAATCGGTTTGAATTAGGAATGGGAAAGCCAGTAGAAACATATTGTAGAGGGCGCTATGCTAGATACCATACAATGAAAGAAAGAGACAGCATATGAATAACGATGTACGAAAACCGTATACACTAGTATACAGTCAAAAAGCTTCTTAGGCAAAAACCATGCCTATGGCGTTAATCGACATCATTAAAATTTAAGCGTATTCATTTACCGGTGGATTTTAATTTCGAAGCATCTCGAACCAAATTATTGAATCATTTTCGCGAAAATAAATACTTCCCACCATACAAATATAGCTTTTCTAAGGACCACTGTTGGAGATGTCAGTTTGACTGTTGCTACTGTGACGTATGAAAACTGAACTGAAATGTAACGTTACAACTTATCCCCTACTTTATATAACTGAGTTTTTATTCACTTATAAATAATTGAAAACTCAAACAAAATGTCAGATCTGATTTTTTCAGTGTATTTTCAGAAATTTTATTTAATGATTTTATGAAACAATTAAATTTATCTGTTGGAAAATGACCTAATTTTTTTTCTATTCTCCCTTCAATTATGTTATGTATTAAACGGCCTCCTAGCCCAGTTGGTAGTGACCC
Organism: Pammene aurita; assembly: GCA_947086415.1. Taxonomy (NCBI): domain Eukaryota; kingdom Metazoa; phylum Arthropoda; class Insecta; order Lepidoptera; family Tortricidae; genus Pammene; species Pammene aurita. Next base: position 28,236,248 of record OX352306.1, read on the forward strand.
TGCCTACGAAGTAGGAGGTTCCGGGTTCGAATCCTGGTCAGCGCATTTGTTTGTGTGTTTATCACAGTTATTTGTGCCTGAGTTATGGATGTTTTCTCAGACTTAAAGTATTTATCCATATTTATCTATTATATATATCGTCGTCTAGTACCCATAATACAAGCCTTATTGAGCTTACTGTGGGTATAGGTCAATTTGTGTAAGATTGTCCTATAATTTTTTATTTATTATTTATTATAGAAATCTTTTAATATTTCAAAATCAGCTTCAATAGTTCAAATAACCTTGAATTCGTGATTTTTCAGTTAGTAGATATATTTTATTTCAAGTAGATGTTAGCACGATTTTCGCATTCACTGCCCATTTAGGTTAAACTCTGTAATTAAGTGCAACCGAGAGAAGATGCGAGTGATGTCAAAATAAAATAAAATTTAGATCAATTTGTAAGGTTTGAATATCGTCACTGGATCGCATGAGAACTCGAATCGCCCTAGGTTCTGTCATATTTGGGAATATGGTTCAGGTGATTTATAGACCGAACGCGCCGCAATACCGAATTTGATTTAATTTCATTCTATTCACTGAAAATACAGGCGTTCGAATAGGTACACTCTTTTAAATGAAACCAACGTTAAAAAGTTGTATGGGAGCTATGACAAATCAATTCGCACGATAATAATTATTTAATAAGAATTGATTGCACTTTTTTTAATACTTTGTATAAAATAACTAAATAACATTTATATTTTGTATACTTATTAGCATATTTACTTTTGTACCTAATAACATTCACGTACTATGGATCAATACATATTCAAAAAATTGGCACATTAATCTCTATGAAACGATTTAAATAGGGTTTCAAGTACTTTAAATGGTTTTTAAAATTGCCTCTGCCTTTATTGCCAGATAAAGTACTAAAGTTTAGATTAAATATATTTAGGTATCTCAGCTCAGACTAACGCTACTTCTATTATTCTCATTTGTATGCTGATTCTTTAATACGTTCTGCTTTGTGTTAATAAAAAGGTCTGGCTATACATATGAATAGATACCTAAGTATTACTCAGATGTTGGAAAGTAAAAATAAATTCTAAGATGGCGTCCCGTCCTAAAAGGGTAGAACATCGAACAGTAGGAAGGTCGATTAGATCTTAAAGATTAATATGTTGCACATCAATCGATAGGTATTTAAAAATCGTCGTGGTTTCTTTGATCATTTTGTGTTTAAGTGATTAACCGATTATTTCTGATAATATTTATCAGAAAAATTCGGTTCGAAAAAATTTGAAAATATGCGCCTTATCGGTTTTGAACATTATTTATCGGTTCAGCCATTTCTGATTTATCTCCAAAAACTTCCATAGGCATCGGATACGACCTTTTGGTATTAGTTTGGTTCTTATTCCATTGAAGATACGGATCCCTCCATAATCCATGGTGCCGTATAAAAACTTTTAAATACATAAACAATACATTAAAAACACAATCTATTTCAAACATAACATCAACACACAACAAAATAATCAACCAATAAGTTGTATTGGAGTTATCGGAATAATTCTCAAGCAAATTCTGATAAATTTCTGATTCAGATGTTTATGCCCTAACTGTATTGCGTAGTTAATGCATTGGAATTGTGTTGAAGTTAGATCGTGTCTAAGCGTGTTTTAAAGTTAGAATACGGCCCTTGATTTTTCCCGCGACTTCGTCGGCTAGGAATTAGTGATACTTCCCCTTTTTTACGCCCTTGAGGTATTATTTCTGGGATTTAAAATATTTTATATTTTTAACTTCAGAACTCGAACTATCTCCAATCTCCATATCCAAATTCATCTAAATAACTATTTAAGTTCAGTGATTATTGATTCCCCATACAAACTTCCACGCCCCTTTTCACCTCCTTAAGAGTTGATTTTCGGGATGAAAATTATACTGTCCTTTCTGGGGACTCAAACTATAACTATACCAAATTTCATCTTAACTGGTACAGTGGTTTAAGAATAAGGAAGTAATAGAAAGACAGACGGTCACACTTTCGCGTTTATAATCTTAAGTTTAGTATGGATTACAATGTCAACATGAAACTTTTCGTTAAGGCTACCTCTCCTAACTCCTGTCACCTGATAATTAAATGTACAGGAGCCGATGTGTACACGGATCCCCCTTAACCACGTTTAGGAAGTTATTTTCGGTCCACAAAATCCAGTCAAGCGCGAACAGTGTGCTTTCTTCTTTGGTTTACAGTCAATTTTATTTCTGTCCACGTATTTAGGCGGACGAGCGAAACGAGGCCGTACAGAAATGAAAGGTAGGCAATTCCTATTTATAACCCCCGACGCGTTTTAGTTTGACTACTCGATGCGTTTGTCTGTGACACCGATTTAAATGCGCTTTTAGGGTTCCGTAGCCAAAAAACGGAACCCTTATAATTTCGTCATGTTTTACTCGGAAACTATAAAAAGTATCTTAATAAAATTTAGACATAAAGTGTATTTTGTATGGTATTTAGTTATGTAGTTCAATTACAGAAAAAAATATTTTAAAGGGGCGCTCTATACATGTAAATAAAAGAAAAAAAAAAAAATAACATCGAGCTGTCTTTGGACATTTTGTGATTAAGGTAATATTTTCAGAAATACTCGCTTCGAAAGCCAGAAAAATTGTGTCTCCCCCTGAAACCTTTGAACCGTATGTATAAAAATATGAAAAAAATTAAGAAGATGCGCGATCACATAGTTTCTACGAATATTGTTTTCAACATTATCGGTTCAGTCATTTTTGAGTTATCTCTAAAAAACTTCTTCCATAGGCGTCAGATACGACCTTTTGGTATTAGTTTGTTTCTTATTCCATTGAAGGTACGGAACCCTCCATTATGTTTGGTCCGATACGCACTTGGCTGGTTTTTCTGGCAATACGTATTCTACAATCTGATTGCAACTGAACAAGTAAACATACCCAAGTAACACAGGAAGCATTATAACATATGAATAGTTAACTTATTTCGAACTTAAGGACCGTATAAACTCTTATATATATTATACTCTTATATATACGTTCACCGAGCAACTTGTCGCCTTATATGATGCTTTGAGCTGTATAACGGTTGTGTAATGGCATATCTAAATGCTTTTGTAAAGCCTATAGCTTTAGTGCAGCAAACCACAACGCAACTGTACAGCTTTCGACTGTTTAAAAGCACTTAAGTGCTTTAGGTTCTACAATAGCATTATATAATGCTTTAAGCTGTATAACGGTTGTATAATGGCATGTATAAATGCTTTTTTAAAGCCTTTAGTTTTAGTGCAGCGAACCAAAATGCAACTGTACAGCTGAATGCTGTACAGTTGCGTATTGGTTTGCTACACTAATGCTTCGGTGTGGTTTAGTGCCTTAGGTTCTACAATAGCATAAATAAATGCTTAATGCTGTTTATGAGCATGAATATTAGCCATTATAATGCCACGTAAATCCGGTATATACTTAGTCGGTTCATAAGTTCTGTCACTAGGGTTTGGACTGGTAAAATACGAACTGTTAGAGGTTGCTTACTATTTCAATATATGATTAAAAAGCCTATTTAATACTGATTAATTTACGATATTATTTAAGGCAAATAGTTGTGGCAGTTTTACACAATTCCCTGTAACATTCGAAAAAGCGGAATAAAAAACCACGTCAAAAACACGCGCCCTGTTCGAGTTGATTTTGACCATCATTATTTTTATTCAATTTTAAGAGGCTTCAGTCTTGCATACTGCATTAGCTTGATCTTTAACCTTCATTTTAATATATAATTAACATGGGCCTGACGGACAAGAAGGCTAGTATACGCAATTTTGGAAGACTACCTTGATGTATGGCATCAAAATCATCGTGTTTTGCTCAAAACTGAAAAATACGTTGAGGTTCAGGAGAAGAATAGCTGAAGCACAGACTTGTAAGTCAACTAAATATTGGTTTTTAAATATGCCTTAATCATCTACTTTCATAAAAATAACAATTTGTAACTCTGGACAACTATAAAAATGATCTAAACCAATTTTTGTGAAGTACAATTTTCATAAATCATCGGCGTGTTTTGGACTGACAACAATCTTCAAGTTTACAAGGATCTATAAAATACGCGATCTTGATTATAAGTTAATCATATTATATTTTAATCTGTATGAAATATGCTTTCTAATCAGGTCTAATTTTTTTAAATAAAAGCTTTGTATTATATTTTATCACTTAAAACCCTTGTGACAGAACTTATGGACCGACTAGGTAGCTTTCAGCTGTTTTTAGTGCTTTAGGTTCTACAATAGCATTTTATGATGCTTTACGCTGTATAACAGTTGTATAATGGCATATGTAAATGCTTTTGTTTAGTCATTAGTTTTAGTGCAGCGAACAACATGCAACTGTACAGCTGATTGCTGTACAGTTGCGTTTTGGTTTGCTACACTAATGCTTCGGTTTGGTTTAGTGCCTTAGGTTCTACAATAGCATAAATAAATGCTTAATGCTGTTTAAGAGCATGAATATTAGCCATTATAATGCCACGTAAATTCGCTATACAGCTTTCAGCTATTTTTAATGCCTTAGGGTGTACAATAGCATTTATAAGTAGGTAATACGTTCCTAATGCAGTATAATAGCAATAATATAAACCATTATAAAGCCAAGTAATTCACTATAAGGGGCTGTTAATAAATTACGTCATTTCATGGTAGCATGACGTAGGAGAGGGGGGGGGGGGGCGGTCATTCCGAAGTTCACATCATCAATGTGTAAAAAAAGGAATGAAAGTCGTGTTTCTATAAACTTTTAATGCTATAAAATATTATCTACTAAATAGTTTTTTATTTTACATTTAAGCTTAAAACGCATTTTTTTTAATGACGTCACTTTATTTGGCGGGGGGAGGGTTGGATGATTTTAGGGGGGGGTAAAAATCATCAAAAATTGATGACGTAATTTATGAACAGCCCCTATACAGCTTTTAGCGGTTTTAGTGCCTTAGGTTCTACAATAGCATAAATAAATGCTTAATGTTGTTTAATAGCATAATTATTCACGTAGGCATAAAAATGGCATTTTTTAAGGGTCACTGAGCTGCTATTGGACTAAGAGCTAGCCACGTCAGATATGACATAATAATGACAAAACCCGTCTGGTTAGATTGCTATACTATTCTTATTGCTAGATCCTGGCATCTGGCAGCTTTTAATGGGTGGAGGTCACAGTGACAGACTAGCAAAATGTTTTAATTAGAAAATAGTAATACCAAACTAGGTAAAAATTGCCGAAGTTGTCTCAGTTATAAAGGACAGGGCCTATATTTTAAGGGGCTCCCGGGCGCCAACGACCTTAGATCTGATTCCCTTAGTTTTCTAATGATTTATATAGCTTATCATATTATCAGTAACAGCTTTAAACAATATAGTATCCTATATTTACTTCATTATTCATTGTCTTCGAGATATTTGACATCAAAGTCGAACCGGTTTAGGCTAAAAAAGTGGTTTTATGGTCATAAATTTTGTTTTAATTAGTTAAAAATTAAAATCTCTCTACAGTTTTTAGAGACATCAAAGAGGAACCCTAATATGTAGATTACGTATATGTAAGATTCTTTACACCATTCGAATATCGATAAAAGTGTTTTTTTAGACCATATTTTAAAAATATCATAAAAAATAAAGGCTCATTTATTTCAAGATCCGGCTCTACAGAATGGAGATAAAAGATTCAAAAACCGATAGTCGTTGGCCTTATAATTCTATCTATAGTGAATATGTTGGAATATCGACTCAAAACTGGTCAAAAATCGATAAAAAAACGTTAGACCAAAAAATATTGTGTATTATTACCATACATCGGGGTTTTCGGTGCGGGAATGTTTGATATTAGCCAAAGAGTAGGCATTAACTTAAAAAAACAGAATGTACTCTAGCACGTTTCTACCTAATGAATAATTGATCGAAAAAATCATAGGTATATACAATTTATATGTAATAGCTGACTATTATGTATATATATTGTAGGTACATATACCTATGATTTTTTCAAGTATTTTTTTATTAATTAATGTAATGACTGATCATTGTCAACCTCTTCAGTTAATCAAATAGTTCATAAATATCGGACGTCAAGATTAATATTTGACACTTTTTATACCGTGTCTTTGTCTTAGGTAGATCTAGTTAATAAATTTCGGATATGCAATTGCATTTTTAAAATACTAAGTATATAATAGTCAATACAAACATGCCTCTAAGAAAAAAAGCTCGTATCATAGTGTGTAAGCTATTCACAGAGAGGTAGTTATTCATTAGGCATAATATGATATTTTCTCAGACTAACTCTCAACCTATCTGTTTCTGTTTATCTCTACTCATTCTCAAATCGTTACCGCACCGAAAACCCCGATGTATGATTATTACGGAAACAAAAACAGTAGGCGACAAACTATGAACTATATTTTATTATACATCGTTTGGCACTACTTTCTCCCAACATAAACTTTTGTATAATTTCTCTTAATATTGTATAGTATTTGTATAGTTTCTCATAATATTGCATCAAACCCAGATCTCTAGGATTTATTTTCTTGAAATGGTTTGCATTCTTTGACCTCCACCACTTTAAAGCTGCCAGATGTCCAGATCTAGAAATAAGCATAGTATACCAAACTGACTAGAGGGATTTGGTTGCTCTCATTATTGTGTCATATCCGACGTGGCTAGCTCTCCGTCTATATAGACCAACGCCATTTTGTAAATCATTTATAACCTAAAAATAAAATCATGCGGACCTATTTATACAAGGAAAATACCTATATAATAATGAAATTACTTAATTTAAGACTGCTCAACCAACACTATTATGTTAATAATGCAAAACTCGTTCTATACGAGGATAACACAATTGTTTTGTTTATTTGACGCATATCTTTTTATAATATTTCATAGCAAAACCACAATAAATCAAAGGCGCGTGAAAATTTTCAATGAAACTTATATACACATTTACAGTAAACTACATTGCGCAGTAATATTTGAAGGATATAATAACGTAAAAGAGTCAAAAACTTTTATAAATTTTGTTAGGATGCAAACAAATATGACGTGTCACTCATTCAGTTTTTTGTACCGTCTTCGTCCATTTTATATTGCGAGACAAAGTAGTTAAATCACAACGTTCATTGTATTATAACATTTGTTCCGTCGGTGTTAGAGACGTTTTTGCATTGACGTAATGTTTATTTTACTACACTCTTATGCTAGTATAATGCTTTTGTATTGCGATTGGCAAGTTAATCGAGAATACTTATGCTTCTTTACTGCGATTAGCAAGTATTTTGGCCGTATTAATGCTTCTTTAATGCAGTTGGCAACTTAATAAAGCGTACTAATGGTTCTTTAATGCGATTGGCACTTTCCATGACAACGATAATGCTAATAGCGCAGACATATTGCGCCTGTAATGCTATTAAATGACCTGTATAGGATCTCAAGCTGGGTAATTCGTGCCCATTTAAGACCTATATCAGCACTATAAACGTTTATAATGCTACTATAAAACTAACTGAAAATGCTAAAAGCATACAGATATGCTGTAAGACGGCCGTTATACTGTTTTGATGTGTTACTTGGGTAGTCCTAATCAGATATGTCAGAGCGGCAGCGGCAAAGGTCAAAATAGCTGAACAAGCTGTAATGTCTTAACGATATAGACGTTTTTAAAGGACTATGTGGACGAGTTTGAATAAAGAGCCCTTTATTGATTTACAAGGACACTCCATTCTTTCACAAATAGAGAGCGTAATATTGAATGAATTAATGAATAAATGCTTTATTGCACACCTCAAAAATAAACAGCACAGTAGAAAAAAAAATACATGATAAAAAGAGGCAAACAACAGGCGGTCTTATCGCTAATGAGCGATCTCTTCCAGGCAACCTTTGGGTAGCGGAGAAGATGATGCAGAAAAAGTCAATAGGAGGTGCAAAAAACTTATTTTGAAAACACGAACATTGAAAAATATTGTGTAGTTTTAGGAAGTACTAATAACTCCATATCGATAAATATCCTTTTCCCCTGTACTGCCGCATATAGTGTCGCCTTAGTAAGTTCAGCGAGGTCAATTAAAAGATGAAGGGTCCAAGTACCTCCCACGGAACCCTCCACAAACAGATCGCCGTTAAGTCCACAGCTTGTTTGGCGGCCCCTGTTGTTTTAGGAAATAACTGCGAACTTTGCTTAGGCGCGTAATTAACTGGCAAAAAAGTCTGTACGCCCTGTTTTTGCTACCCGGGATAGAGGCTTTGCGCTTGCGTGGGATGGGGTGATGGTCCAAGCTATAAAATGGTGCTTTGCTAACAATAGGGAAGCGTATCGCCGAGCTCTAATAAAAACCACATTTTTTTTCCTTTTAATTAATGGCTTTTACTCCTCGACTAATTATGTAGGTGAATTCTGCCAATGTCAAGGTACACTTATGATTTTATTAATTTTTGTACAATAAAATAAAAGCAACGTTGTTCGGTTAAGGTCTTGTTGATTGTAAAGTGATAGGCTCCTTACAAACACGTGGGTGACCGGGACCCCGGATAACGGTTTGTTCAACTAAAGGATGGTTACTCGCGTTTTGGGACTAATTTTTCATTATCTGCACACTTGTTTCTTAGGTCACCGCACAATAAGCTATTAATATAACACACTGAACTACGTAAATGAGCAAAAAACAAAAAACTATTCCAAAGATGACGTAGCCATCTTGAAGCTCAAACGGAAATCCATTACTGTTATTGTACTCTCTGAGGGTACTCTTGACTCACTGTTCTTTTCATCTACCTTACGAAATGTTAACACGAAATATGTGTACATTTTACTTTTTTTAAAACACATGTTTAAAATAACCTTTTTAAAGTACCCTCCAGTACAAGTATTGCAACTTCTTAATTATTTATTTATATTTGGAGATCCAATAAGGTAACCACACGCTGCTCACCTGGTGGGAATTAAATCTAGAAAAGGAAACTGGTGGTCGGGATTTGTTGGTGGGTTATAGTAAACTTCTACGTCCTCTGTCAAATAGGATTGCTCTGTTTGTATTACCCTTTTGTATTACGCACGCAGCAATTAGGTAAACACTATATTAAAACGACAGTTCTCTTAGTTACTCGACAATATTCGCCTTTGTACTTACGTTTTCCTATTATTATTTCATTGTTTTTGACTGGTTTTTGTGCAATGAAGAGTTTTTACGTTACATTACATTATTTTCGTAACTTTATTCGTTTAAATCTAATAACCTGAAATCAAAACAGGGACGAAATGAACAGTGCTATTTTACCAAATATTGTTTTTCTAGCAAAATGCACTGTTATGGACTAAGAGCTGGCCACGTCAGATATGACACAATAATGAGAGGCAATGAAACCTGACTAGTTAGATTGCTTTACCATCCTTATTGATAGATATGGATATCTGGCAGCTTTTAATGGGTGGAGGTCAGAGTAAGAGACTAACCAATTTTTTCAGTTGGAAAAAAGTTACATCAAAATAGGTAAAAACTGCTGAAGTTGTGTTATTTATAGAGGGCAGGCCCTATATTTTAACATGAGAACAAAAAACATTGCATATTATTGCGGAAACAAAAACAATATGCGACAAACTATAAATTGCATTATACTTCATTTGGCACTACTTTCCCCCAACAGAAACTTCAGGCTCTGATATAATCTCATTCATGACATAATTTCCCATGATATTGCATCAAACCCAGAACTCTTAAGATTGGTTTTTGTCAAGTTATTTGCATTCTTTGACCTCCACCACTTAACAGCTGCCAGATGTCCGGATCTAAAAACAAGCATAGTATAGCAAACTAACTAGAGGGGTTTCGTTGCTCTCATTATTGTGTCACATCTGACGTGGCCAGCTCTCCGTCTATTACTAAAAACACAACTTAAATCACTATACGAGTATCTTATATTTTAAAACTGATCTCTGTGAACCAAATGTGGAGCATTCAAAGATTATCGTCCCAGATGTCTTTGATGAACCGGGGAACATGTATAAGGAATCCTGAGAGTTTAAGACCTATCTTTCGAAGTCGATTAAAAACCTAATTTTATCTCCCGCTCAACGTTCATTCCTTGCACCAAACGCAACGACCGCGAGACCTGAAACAGAGCGAGACAGCCTCATATCCTCAGCTCTCCTTCAATTTATTGCGTAGTTAATCGAGTGCTCGCATGTAACATAGTAACGATTCCATTCACGGACCTAACGATGTAGCGATTTCATATCGATGATAGCGATTTTTATGATTTAGAAGGTACGTGCGTGTCTGTAAGGTAATGGCGCTATTATGTTTGTAGGGATGAATGAAAACAGGAGCGCAATTTCGTTTTTAGGGTCCCGTACCCAAAGGGTAAAAACGGGACCCTATTACTAAGACTCCGCTGTCCGTCTGTCACCAGGCTGTATCTCATGAATCGTGATAGTGAGATACATGAAATTTTCACAGATGATGTATTTCTGTTGCCACTATAACAACAAATACTAAAAAATATAATAAAATAAATATTTAAAGGGGCTCCCATACAAAAAACGTGATTTTTTTGCACGTTTTTGATCGATGTTGATAACGGCAACAGGTAGACGCTTGAAATATTCACAGAATATTGAATTATATTATCACTTTAAACATAAATAATCAACTTAAAATAAAATTAATATTTTAAGGGAGGCTATACAACAAACGTGATTCTTTGGCCGTTTTTATAGATCATGGTACGGAACCTTCGTGCACGAGTCGGACTCGCACTTGGCCGGTTTTTACATTTGATCTGATAATAAAACGAAATTGATACAGTGTTATGGTAATCGACATAGAGATGGCCCATGTGGTGAGGCTAACGACTTTGAACTTTCTTAATCATCCTCCTAGTGTTTTGTCCCGGCTTTTTCGACGGCTCAATTGAACCTGATGAGCTCCGCCTGGCAATCTAATCCCATGAATTGGTGCAGGCAATACTTTTTACGATAGCTACTACCACCTGACCTTCCAACCCCGAGGAAATTAGCCCTTATTGGAATTAGATCCGGTTTCCTCACGATGTTGTATTTCACCGAAAAGCGACTGGTAAATATCAAATGATATTTCGTACATAATTTCCGAACTCAGTAGTACAGCCGCCATCAGATATAGCGGAGCGGTCAAGGTGATAACAAATATCTGAACAACGCCTCTATTGTCAAGGCGATAAATTGCATCTTCAGATATTTTTGAGTACCTTAGCCGCTCCGATATATTTGATGGCGACTGTACAAACAGCAACACTCTTAACTGTACATCGGTGGACCTTATTACAAATGGCATAAGGTCCACCGATGAGTAGTTAACAGTGTGGGCGATGGTACCAGCCGGGGTATGAATACGGTACCTCCGGATTGGAAGTCGAACGTGTTCGTAACCACTAGGCTGTCAGTGCTTTTTAAACGCTCTTAAAACGTACAGTCGCCATCAGATATATCGGAGCGGCCAAGGTAGTCACAAATATCGGAACAACGCCTCTATTGTTAAGGCGATAAAGTGCATGTTCAGATATTTTTGAGTACCTTGGCCGCTCCGATATATTTGATGGCGACTGTACAAGCACCGGCAATAGTATCTTCCTACATGAAGTCCGCAAAAATACAGGGTGTAACAAAAATACTGGTGATTGGTATCGTATTGCGACTTAGAAAAATGTTTGTATACGAAAATTTTTTTTACGTCACACCTGGCCATACGGCTACGCGTACGGTAAAACTCGCACTATGGCCAGATGGAGACGTAAAATTGTGTACTCACCACGGGCAGTAAAAAAGGAAGCCCTCTATCCCATATTTACAACCCTCGCCTGCGGCTCGGGTCACAAATTCCTACGATTTCGGGCTTTCTTTCTTTTACAGTCCTTGGTAAGTAATGTACTATTTTGTACGGGTCTCGTCGTCCTGGCCGGCCAACCCTCCATACAAACCCTTAATTTTTTTTTGCGTAAAAAATATTTTTTCTTAGTTTTTCATAATTAGAATACATACCAATTATGCCCTTAAACGGATCACTAGCATTTTTGTTACACCCTGTATGTAACACGCTCTTATTTGAAGGGCCGTAAGAGCGTGTCACAATATTTCTGCGGCCTTCGTGTAGGAAGATTCTATTGTTGGGAAATAAATATGATTTAACTATATCTATTTGTAATAACGGGACTTAACCGCGTATATATTTGTAAAAATTACCTTCGACGTTTCGAGGACGACATTGTCCCCATGGTCCCGAAGAAAGATTGGGTCCAGTTGACATCAACATCTTCTAGCCGCGCGAGTTTTTCGAACTACCCGCACTTGGTCTTGATTATCACTTGAACGTTTTGCACACTAGGGATGTCACTCGGTCGACATACAACACTCACAATGTCCGGCTTTCGAACCGGTGGTATTCGTTGACGCTTACAGGATTCCATGTAGATGGAATATAGTAGGTAGATAAACAATACATTAAAACACAAACTATCCCCAATTTAACTCTAACATACAACTAATAATCAAGCAATATTGAAGTTGTATTGTAGTTGCATCGGAATAATTTTCAAGCAAATTCTGATATTTCTGATTCAGACTAGGCGTTAGCTGTATTGCGTGGTTAATGCATTGGAGTTGTATTGAAGTTGGATCGTGTCTATTGTATATCTTCTTCTTCTCCCTGCCCTTATCCCACGTTATGTGGGGTCGGTACAACATGTCTTCTTCTTCCATTCTCTTCTATCTCCCGTCATGTCCTCACTCACTCCTTTCTTCCTCATGTCCTCTCTTACACAATCCATCCATCGTTTCTTTGGCCTACCCAGCTACTACAGCTCTTCGCCCATCCACTTTCATATCTAACATTCTTTTGCTTATATTACATTCATCCCTCCTCATGACATGCCCGAACCATGCTAACCTACCACCCTTCACTTTCTCTGTTATTGGTGCTACTTTCAAGCTTCCCCTTATATACTCATTCTTAATCGTGTATTTTAAAGTTAGAATACGGCCCCGTGTATTCATGAAATTGCCAAACTTCCCCCTCGCCCAGCCGGTTAATATCGCTGTGCTCTGAACCCTCATTTCAGTTCTAGTTAATTCCGGGATACAAAGTATCTTGTCTCTTTTTAGCTTTTAATTTATCTGTTAGCCGCCATTGTCACCCACAGAGGAACACTTCAAGAGCTTTAACCTTTTGACCGCCAAGCATTGAACAAAAATGACGCGCCAACGGCGCCACGTAATCGCGTTTTGTCAAGCGAAATTTAACTTTGCGGAAGCCCGCGTAGCCGTCGTTGGCGTCCATGGCACAACTTTTTGATGTCGGCCACAGCCGACTGTGGCGGTCAATAGGTTAAAATACTGACTGTTCCTCGTATGTTCATTATAGAAGTCGTTAAATGTATGTGGAATCACAAGGTGCCGTATAATACTAATTTTAAAATACATAAACAATACATTATAAACACCATATATCTCAAACACAACTCCAACACACAACATATAATCAAGAAATATTGAAGTTGTATTGGAGTTGCATCGGAATAATTTTCAAGCAAATTCTGACATTTCCGATTTAGACGTTGAGGCGCTAGCTGTACTTACTGCGTTATTACTCGTAATGCAATGCATTGGAGTTGTATTGAAGTTGGATGGTGTATAAATGTGTTTTAAAATTAGAATACGGCCAAAAGACAAGTTCAAAATGCATCAGATCAGCGTAAAACTGCTCGAGATATGAACGAAATATCCGCCAGATTGACGAAAACATGGAATTCTTTGTGGGTAGTGGGAGTGGAACTCTATAATAAACTGCGTCCGGAGGTTAAAGAGGCACCTTCGTATGCGCAGTATTTTGCTAAATTAAAGGTTTTTTTATTAGAAAAAGTATACAGCGTATAGGAATTTTTGAGAGATAATTGTTAGCCATGACGTGACATGTATTTTTATTTATTGTGCTTTTGTATGGCTTTTGTGCCTGATTTGTATTATTTATTACGGTTTTATTTTATTTAAGATTACATTACATTTGGTATTTTTAAGTGGGTATTTATTTTGCTTTAATTAGTGATTGTTATTTGTGTAATTTTTTCTTACTGTATTTTTGTTTGTATATTTTATTATTATTTGACATGTGATTTTATGATATTAAATTGAATTGATTGATTGATTGTTTGATCAAATGATCAATGTTACTCTGCGTCCGTAGGAAACACCTTAGACAACCCTACACGTGATCCCTGGGTGGTTCTAAAAGAGTAACAAACATGGCAGCTGCACTGTCCCATCTGGAGTCTGGACCTCTCAGATCTCACTGGATTTTCTTTATCATCTGCTTTTCCACTATTACTACCCCAGGGAAGAAATGCCTGTCTATATCCAAAGACATGCCATACGATAAAAAAAATTGTTTGATGAACTTCGTCGAAATCCAGCCGTTTTTGCATTAAAGAGCAAAAGACGTATCGAAATATTCAAACGTGTAAAGATCTGACTATATAAACTTTTGCATTTATACTACTACTAGCTGACCCGGCGAACATCATACCACCAACTTCCACCGATTCCCATCGACCTCAACTTCACTCCTACGCCAGTCCTATCGTCTCTTACCCCACTCTTAGTGACTCGTAGGCCAGTATTACTATCTTCCACCACTCTCCCACTCTCTTTCACGCCTCTCAAACTTTCTTCCACCTCTCTCCCACTCTCTTCCACTCTTCTTAAACCGACTCCTATTTCACTCCCATCGACTCTAACCCCACTGGTGTCAGTCTAGGTTCACCGTATTACCCCCCACCCACATTGTCTTCAGCCACCTATTGACTGACTTACTTCACTTCCATGGACAATGTTATTCTTTTAAATTACCAATATTTTTATAGTTATTCTGCTATTTGGAGCGGAGAATAAAGCAAAAAATCAAACATAATTAAAATCGGTTCAGCCGTTCTTAAGTTATAAATGGTATAAACGCCACCACTAGATATACATTTAGTGAGATAGTCATTGTCTCTACTATATTTTCCTCCAAATAGCGTGAGGAAACTGAACTAGCGCTAACTGGATCTAGTTAAATTTTTTCTTAGGTTAGAGATTTTTTTTAAGTGACAGTCACTTATTAAAAACTGGTGCTTATGCCCAATGCCTTACAGTTTTTTTTAAATAATTCAGGTTTAGAAAAGGAGACTTTGAAATTAAAATCTATGGTGCCAGATTCTAATTTTAAATACATTAACAATACAATAACAACACAACCTATCTCAAACATAACTCCAACACACAACAAACAATCAACCAATATTGAAGTTGTATTGGAGTTGCGTTGGAATATTTCTCAAGCAAATTCTGATATTTCTGATTCAGATGTTTATGCCGTAGCTGTATTGCGTTGTTAATGCATTGGAGTTTTATTGAAGTTGGATCGTGTTTATACGTGTTTTAAAGTTAGAATACGGCTCTGGATTAAGAGCTGGCCATGTCAAATATTACACAATAATGAGAGCAACAAAACCCGTCTGGTTAGATTGCTGTACTATAGCTTTATTATTCGCCTTGGGACCTACGAAATTTAGTCATAACTCTTATCTCAAACATAACTCAGTATGCCTCAGGGTCTAAAACTCAACTACTCTTGAATGACTAACATACATTTCTTACAACCTAACACTAAGTCAAATTGACATCAATTTACCAACTAACCCCCCCTAACCGGCTTGAATTTCGAACTTGGTCGTCGAATAACTGAAGCTAACTAATATGTTGCCGCAAGTTTGAGAAACACTACTCTAGGTTATCTAAAGTTTTAGAAACTTAGGCTGGCTTGTAAAGGGCTAACCAGGAGTTTACGATGATTTTCACCTGATTTGAGTAGACCCTTAACTGAAGAAGATAATGTATTTGCCCTACTGCCGAAGGACGGGCATGTTTTTGTGAGTATACAAAATAGTTTTCTCATTATGAATTTATTCAGTAAGAAGCGATTGATAAATATCAAATTATATTTCCTATATAAGTGCCGAAAGGGTTTCAACCCGAGACCCCGGATTGAAATTCTTGGGAATTAATATAACTGACCTGACAATAAAGTCCTACCCCCTTATTCATAAACGACTCTCAGGTCAGGCCTCAATTAGTTAATTTATGTTTTGTCCTTATCTGCCACTTTGACAGTTGCGTTTGTTAGAAACAGACAAAACATAAACTAACTAACGTTTATGAATAAGGAGAAGTTATTTTATACGGAATTTAATATGTCTTAAGTGTTATACGTAAGGTATAGTTAAATATATCTATTACAGAAAACCACAGCCAAATAGCACTAGACGCTACTCATAGTGTTGTGTTCCTGCTAGTGAGTAAGGTTGCCAAAGAGCTCAAAGGACCCAGTGTGTTGACGATGAGGGACCTTCTTGTTCCTTTAGCCGTCAATATAGTGAATCCTCCTTTTTGTAAAGGGTCGGCAACGCGCATGTGACTCCTTTGGAGTTGCAGGCGTCCATAGGTTACGGTAGCTGCTTACCATCAGGCGGGCCGTATGGCCATTTCCATAAATGCTAGTCGAGGATATATATTTAAAGCCTGACCAGAAATATATGATTATTGTCAAGAGGGCGCTATTATTCTCATTTATATGGCAAGAGTTCAATGTTGTCAAAAAGTATATTTTTCTCTATGGTATGGTCATATCTTGATTTGTTTACCTGCCATACCTGTCAGCTTTTGTAAATGTTTCGTAGTAAAATAGTTTCATTTCCCGAGCATTTTATTTCCAACAGTTTATTAGATACATTATTTACAATTTTTTTTTTTTTTTTTTTTTATACCACGACGGTGGCAAACAAGCATACGGCCCGCCTGATGGTAAGCAGCTACCGTAACCTATGGACGCCTGCAACTCCAAAGGAGTCACATGCGCGTTGCCGACCCTTTACAAAAAGGAGGATTCACTGTGTTGACGACTAAAGGAACAAGAAGGTCCCTCATCGTCAACACACTGGGTCCTCTTTGAGCTCTTTGGCAACCTTACTCACCAGCAGGAACACAACACTATGAGTAGGGTCAACAACAACAAGAACAATGTAGGGGGAACAATGTTTTGTTCTTGACTATGCATAGTTTTGGGCATATCTTGTCACTTATTATTTAATATTCAACATTACTATTATTCAAGAAAACCGCAATAATGACAACGACAAGAGTGAAAACCTATCATTAAAATTATTGCCAGTGTAAGAAATTAGTTCCTATGAAATTCCGCAACAAGGCGCATGATCTTATATTTCTGGTCAGGCCTTAGTCAAATAAGGAATAATCGTTTGAGTTCAAGATGGCGACGACGTCTTGGGAATAGTTTTTTGTTTTTTCTCATTTACGTAGTTCAGTGTGTAATATTGATAGCTTATTGTGCGGTGACCTAAAAAACAAGTGTGCAACTAATGAAAAAATAGTTTCAAAACGCGCGTAACCAGCCTTTAGTTGAACAAACGGTTATCCGGGGTCTCGGCCACCCACGTGTTTGTAGGGAGGCTATCATATTACAATCAGCAATGCTTCAACCGAACAACGTTGCTTATATTTATTATTATGAAAGATTAATTAAAATCAAAAGTATACACCTCGACATTGGCAGAATTCAGCACGATAAAACCGGCGAGGAGTAGAAGCCATATATAAAAATAATAATAATAGTCAAATAAGGCTTGTGAAACGTATATGAATAAGAGGAAAAGGTTTTAATTTTTTTAAATCATCCCTTAAACCGATCACCCCTGTTTTTGTGACATCCATATAATAAAAAAGCAGTAGGGCGCTTCTATTCTCTTTCCTGTTCTTGCTTCTATAAAGCTAAAAAAAATTCGTAGTTCTAAGTAAAAGTAAAATGACATCTCCCAAACCTGAAAAAGGAGGGAGGGGGAAAGGGGGTTTAAAGGCCCCTGCTATCGATACGCCTTGGGACTCTTATCAGCAGAGGTCAAGACGTTTTGACCTAAATCTATAATACAAATCCAACACTCAAATATCAGATCTCGAAAACCATTTCTTCGTATTGTTCTCTCAATATTGCGAGATTCTAAGCTCCTTGCTTTTTCGAGTATTTTGTTTTGTTGTAATATTTGTTGGTTCAGCTTCTCGGATTTTTTATTTATTTTTATAACAAGCATACGGCCCGCCTGATGGTAAGCTACCTACAAGAATGTCCCTCATCGTGAACACACTGGGTCCTCTTTGAGCTCTTTGGCAACCTTACTTACCAGCAGGAACACAACACTATGAGTAGGGTCTACTTCCCCAGTCGGGCTCTGCTCCAGATTTGAGCAAGATGACATTCGCTTAACGTGCCTTACCACACTTAGCGAGATGCCATTCGCAGTGCCCATACCTAATCTACCTACCTATTTTATTTATTTGAGGATCACCAACGGATATTTACATCTTTAATCTCATCTTAAACCTTTCACAACCAGGAACCCGGCTGTCGGGTTCTCTCTTCGTAGCTACTACGCGCTACATACGACAAATACGTGGCTACGGGCTACGAGCGTACGGAAAGTGTTACAACTCATGATAAATATCGTACAGCTTTATTTCACTGCGATCTTCATAAATTCGTTATATTTCGACTGTGAGATTTTTCAATCAGTCCTCTGCTGCTGGGGAAAGGTGGCGAAGTTCCTTTAGGCCGCCAGGGAAGTAGTAAAGCGGACACCGTTGTTCGACAATGTGGAATAAGGTTTGATCTGGGGTGCCGCAGTCACAGGCTGGGGGCCGTATTCTAAATTTATAATTTTAAACAAAAAAGAACCGACTTCACTTAGCCTTCACCTTTCCAAAAGCAAATGCTCGAGCTGCTGTAAAAATTACTCAAATCATTATAGGTGTGCCTATAATAGTTGAAGAGTTGCCTCGATTTCTCCAGGATCCTATCACCAGATCCTGATTTGGTTACAATGCGACCAACTGTGAAGTATACTCTTTCAAACAAAAATAAAATCGGTCCAGCCATCTTCGAATAATCGGTGAACATGCATAAAAAAAGCAAAAACAAAGATCCCGACGAATTGATAACCTCCTCCTTCGAAATCTTGAAGTCTGTTGAAAACACGTTTAGATACGATCCAACTTCAATGCAACTCTGATGCATTAACTACGCAATACAGCTAGCGCCTTAACGTCTGAATCAGAAATATCGGAATTGGCTTGAAAATTATTCCGATACAACTCAAATACAACTTCAATATTGGTTGTGTGTTGGAGTTATGTTTGAGATAGATTGTGTTTTTAATGTATTGTTTATGTATTTTATAATTAGAATACATCACCGGGTATAGTACTAGACAGGATACAAAAATCATGCAACGATGCATAGCCACTTATAGTTAGGTGACCACAGCTTACAGAGTTACAGAGATTTAAATTCGCGTCTTTCCTGTTGACATTAGGAGAGTTAAGGGTTTTAAATTCCAATTTTTGGTTGGACTTATTATCAGCTTAAAGACAACCCCTCACAAATAAATTTAACATTTCTTACTTGCATATACCTACAAATGCAGTTAACTACTTTCCACAGAAAAGGACGACTTTGTACATCAATTAGGCTACTACGTTACCGTTTATACTACCTTTAAATACCTACTTTTGTTGCCATGTAAACCTTTATTTCATCATTACGCGACCAATAGGTCTTATAAATTGCGCTTATGCTTATCTTCTTCTTAGTCGTGCACTCTTGGCAGAGTGGTCGTGGTCATGTCTAGGTCGAGTCCTTCGCCACCACTTCCCTGGTGATGCGACGCCATGTATGATAGCTTCGACTAATAATCAAATCAGAAGTAACATGAAAAATTACATATAGCATTTCCTATAGGACTTATATTGAATAGTTTGTTTTGATATTCCCCATTTCTTTACTCTGATATGTAGGTAATCTACGAGTTTAATAATTAGTAAATTAGGTACTAAAAATAGAATTAGTACATAAATAATTCTCGCAAAACTTTATATGGCGCTCAAGTCTAAATCAAATTACTATAATGAAATAAACTTATCAAAGCAAAGTAAGTTAACTTTGCACTGACGTCAAAACTTCTAAAGGTTATACTTAGATATTCACTTTCACTTTAACCTTTAAGCTAAAGTTAAAGTTAGCGACATTAGGGAATGAGAAAAACAGACATAGTATATAATATATACATACAATGTAGGTATTCGCGAGAAAACCGAAAAAACTTTTATCTACACTCACATTGTAAGTCCTCTAAAACGTGTTCAAAAACGGTAGGCAATGGCTAGCATTACCACAACCGATTTTACTATGATAAGCTTTTTATGTCTGGCAGTATCGTAATTTTAACTTTACATGCTCAAATATTGATGTGTTATGTTATGAGTTTTGATAACATAATGTACACCTGCACGCTCCCGCGCGGCCGCCGACACGCGCCCGCGCGACCGCCGGCACAATCGAGTTGGCCATGGCGGTGCAATGGCGGCCATTCTATGGTTTCGGAATACGGCATTTAGGATAAATAATATGAGTGTAGATAAAGCAGTGTATGCAACTGTACGTAATTAGGCCTTAAGACACTCGTGTGATCTTATTATGAAACTCGCCTGCGGCTCGTTTCATAAAACCACACTCATGTTTTAAGGACCCTTATTACGTAACAGTTACATAAACTACTATTACAATTCATATTTGGAGACTAAAATGTCGTATAAACTTTTCTGCAATTCGAGGTAATATTATTAATATTTCGGGCATATTTAATGGAATTTCATATCGTATGAAAGTAGAAAATCCTTCGCTACTGATCCGACTCACAATTGGCTAGTTTTTCAAAGGATATATTCAATAATATTACCTATTAAATACTACCGGGTTATAGGCAGGGACTGCATATCGTAAAAATAGTAGTACCGTTTTAAAACAACATGATGTCATACCTTTTGTTTCGGTATGGTTTTGGTAGCGCAACCGAAATTTATCTGTACTGAAATATAACGGTATCGTTATTTTTTTCGATACCTCAACTGTTTTAATAAAGGTATCGTTAGAGCTTGAAGTATGCGCTACCTGCCGGCTCGGTGAATGGGTGGGTGTAGCTTCTGATTTTCTAGGCTTTTAAAGACTTTAAGCAAACAAAAGGTCACATGTACTTGCTCGAACATTTCTGACGTGTCACTGATGACGCAGTATGTTAATCTGACAAAATGGATGATGGGATAGAAATTCACGAAGAACTTCACACATTAACCTTGAAATAAAAAATTGAATCCGTCAGATTAACAAAATTCCTAAAGATAAATATGAGATTATGTATTAGAATAATCAAAGCAGCAACATAGAACAAAATTACTGGATCCACAATCCTTTAACTGCCCATCAATGCCCCACCAACCAACCCAACAAAGGCGCCGGGTAAAAGTGGTTTAGAGAGATCTCCCTGGGTTGCAAGATACAGTTGTACAGTTTATAGTATATATCATAATATGACGCGCTCGAGTAACTTCAAAAATCACCACTTGGGCACTATTTACTATTATATTTCAACCGGTATAGTTCTACCTTTATAACGTAAAGGTATCGAAACTCTATAGCGCTACCATACCGCTTATACCGTAGCGAAAACGGTCCCTGTTTAACTGAGAAGAATACAGCACTTATTAAGGTCAATTATGGACTAATTGAATTGAAGGCTGTATGAACCTAATTAGTTAATGAAGTAAACATGTGTAATACTTAAACTATTTTCAATTACAAAAGAAATTTGCTCAAAGCTTAAGTAATTGGTAAAAATCCCGGATATAAGTTCGCTATTATACGTAAATATATGTTGTGTAATATATTTCTGTAGCTGTATTTTCTTGTAAGGTGGTCTGCAAAAATGCCTACTCACATTATTAATGAATTCATTCATAATTTAAGTATGAAATTCTACAGCTGATAGTACAATAAAGTGTTTTTTCACGCCACTGTTCGGAAATGTGGTGAAAGATGGTCTAAGCTGAAAAGTAAGCGTTAGCTATACACCTGAACCACACCACTACAACAATGTTTTTGTAGCATTTCATTGGTTGGCGAGAGCCACTTATTGACATTCGACCAATCATAGCGTAGAAAGCAGATTGTCCACCTTGTGGCAGCGCTCGGGGAAAAGGATTTCGCTTCTAATTATTAGATATTTTTTTCATAAATTTAGGAGAAACGTATTCATTATTTGTTCGTAGATCTACTATTCTGGTACCATAACAAATTGAGTGGTACTTATATTTCCTCACAGTAGACGTAAATACTACCTACAATGTAATGCCTCGGCCGAAGACGCCAAAGATGGACTCGTAATATTCGATGGCCTCACCTATTGGATCGGCCCTCAAACTCACTCCATCATTAAGTGGTTTTCCAGCCTCTCCAACAATGTTTATTACTACTAACTTTTCAACCTCTACTTGAAAATCAGATAGCAAGTTCTTTTGGTCTAAGAGCTAGCCACGTCAGATATGACACAATAATGCGAGAAATTAAACCCATCCAATAAGATTGCAATACTATCCTTTTTGCTAGATCCAGGCATCTGGCAGCTTTTAATGTTCAGAGTGACAGACTAGCAAAATTATTGAATTGAAAAAAAGTTATACCAAAATAGGTAAAAACGGCTGAAGTTGTCTTATTTATAGAGGACCCTATATACAACAAAAACATTGCGTAATAATTCGGAAATACAAACAGTAGGCGAAAAACTATGAATTACATTATACGTCGTTTTGGACGACTTTCCCCCATCAGAAATTTTTGGCAATGATATAATCTAATTATTTAAATATGTGACATTGTCATGGTAAAGGTAATATATTGTCGGTATTGAGTTATTGGTACCTCCTTATAGTTCAAAACATTCTCCTTCATATGCAAAAAGAACGAGATCGCTATGTTGAGTATTTTTATTTTTAATATTTTTTTGAAGTTTCAACATATCTTTGTACTGTTTTGAGATATTCGAGTTTAAATTAGAAAGCCTAAAAAACCTAGTTATATAGGTTGAAGTTATGGAGTTTTAAAATGTTCCACATACATTATATTACTCGATAAATCATATGTTGTCTCTAACATTTTACATTTTATAGAAATAATACAATAATAATGCACGTAGGGTGTAGAGTCAAGAATCAAAAATAAAATATTTTATATAACTCAAAATCGACAGATTTTCAGCTGGCTTATGTTGATTTCTGAATATGATGTTGGTAAAGTTTATAATAAAAATAATGAAATAACCATATCTCAAGCCATATTTTTTTTAAATAATAAAACAAAAAAAAACAACACTTACATAAAAAATATATAAAATCAACATTTTTATTTTTAATTCTCATAGTTTACGTTAATTTAGGAACAAAACTGACGAGCAAGTGTAATTAAACACAAAAGTAATGTAGTTTTCTATCAAAAAAGTGACATCAAAGTTAGTACTTTTACATGATTTTTTGTATGTAAAGTGATCTAGGGTACCACATTGTCGCTAATCATAAGTTTAGAGAAATAAGAATTCTACTTCCATTATTTAACATAGTGTCCGCACTATAAGTGCATATATCTAATACAAATATTATTATGAATTAATAACATAACTTATTTTATAAAAAATAACAGTATTTTCGTCAGCTTTACTAATTTAGATCAAGTTTGTTTTAACATTCCTTAGGGTCCCACATTGTCGCCTTATGACTTATGAGATCAAACTTATTATTAAGACTTATAATAATAAAATTATTACTTACAAAAGTAATAATTTGCATTTAACATCATTATGAAAATGATTTACACTAATTAACCTCGCACCTAGGGGTACGTAAGTGCTGACGCCAAGTCATTTAAATTCTTACGTCTGATTGAGAGATTGGTGACTTTGTACGAGTATTAACTGATTATCTATACGGTTGTCCCTCAGAAGCTTGTTAAATATAATTTAACTATATTTTCTGTTAAAAAGTTTTGATTTGTCACTAACTTATATCCCTCCCCTAATTTATATTTAAGCTTTTGTTATGTAATTAAACAGTATTCAAAGCAACTGCCAGGCACCCGGCAGCCAACGCGCCACTTAGGTAGGTAGAAATAAGTGTGGTTTACATCGAATCAAAATTATTTTTTTCTACTCCGGTACTTTTATCTGTCAATTATATGGTCCCGCAAACGAATATAAAAGCATGTCTTATGCAATTTCAAAAAGTCTATCTAGTCTATTCTTCATAAAGACCCTAGGGTTATTATGTGATATAATGCAACTGCTAACAGAGGTGCCCTGTGAACCCAACAAATATTTTTTTTTTCTACTCCCGTTTATCTATCATTTATACATTCGTCATCATCTATATACTCGAAGAAACACATAGATAATATACTCGAAGAAAAGTCTATCTAGTCTATTCCCCTAAAAAAACAACTTAAATGAAAGCACCAAAATAGAATCGCGTGCAGTCAGGACTTTAGAACAAAATACATTACTGCCAACCTAAGAAACCTAAATAAACGCAGCGTTTTTAAAAAAAAAAACTTAAAAAAAGAAAAAATTAAAAAAAAACCACAGACATACTCTGTAGTTTTTATGTTTGCCATTCGTTTGTGATGGCTAACTGCAAACTTTGAAAATAATATATTTTTACTAATATGATTGATTTAATAACGATTGTGTGTGTTTGTGTTAGTATTCTTGAAATACAGTGTTTTAAAAGGTGAAACTTAAATTATTGTTGATTATGTTGACAAAATAACTGCAATATCCATGAAGTGTTCAATTTAGCATTTTTTGTAAAACTATGTGTAATCGTAGAAAAAGTATTGTATGCAACGTCGTATAAGTAGGTCAAAAAATGTTCGTGGCGTTTTTCTTAACAATTTTCGCCTCCGGCTGCGCCTACGGCTCAAATTGTTACCCACGCCACTCACCTTTTTTGACCCCTCTTATACAACTGTTGCATAAAATACTATAATTAAATTTAGTTACGGATTTAGAACATGTGCCTAACAAACTAGTACAGCGTGTTAGTGTCGGTGATAAGTGTGACGTGAACAACTCATACCTACCTAGTTAATGTTATTATATTATGATAATTTTATATTTATAACGCATTTTATATCTGAAATTATTACATGTTATGTTTTCTAAATTATATTTTTTATGTTCAAAGCAAATAAGTTTAATGAGTTTACTTCAAGCTTATGAGCGACAATGTGGTACCCTAGTCGGTAAACTTTGACTGTGTTTTTTTCCTACTTTTAGTTGAAACGTTCAACTTTTTATCAATACACCGTATTATTTTAAGTGTGTAGAAGCATTTTTAATTAAAACCCATTTTCGCTACTTCCGAGTTGATTAACAAAATCAGTGATATCTGGGAATCCATAAGCGACAAAGTGGTACCCTAACCATGATAACGTCACATATTTTTTCATAATACTGTATTAAAACCAGAACTATAGGATTTGTATTCTTAAAGTGGTTTGTATTCTTTGACCTCCACCACTTTACAGCTGCCAGATGTCCGGATCTAGAAATAAGCATAGTATAGCAAACCAACGAGAGGGGTTTCGTCGCTCTCATTATTGTGTCATATCTGACGTGGCTAGCTCTCCGTCTATTTATAAGCCGCCTCAAACGGTAGGTCTAATAGGTTTGCAATCAGAAATGAGATCTGCATGTCAGATCAGACGTCAGATGTCCGGATGAACTGACCCGATGACCTCCAGACTCGAAGATGGTCCCAATTGACTGGCCTGAGGGCACACCATAGACTTGCACCCGTAGACTCCACATTTTCCGTTGTACAAGATACGTGTAAATTACTACGACATAAATGAGGGTAAAAACCCACAGACGAGCAACAATATAAATGAGGTACAGATTCAAACAAGATTTACTGAAAATATGGCTCCTGAAAATTTGTAATCGGCCAGTCTTATACCGTAATAAGATTGGTAGAGAAACTGCTGCACGAATCGTTCTTGCAGCAGTATTGTGGGGCCATTAATATTTATTTATTATTCATATTT
This sequence comes from Pammene aurita, assembly GCA_947086415.1. Taxonomy (NCBI): domain Eukaryota; kingdom Metazoa; phylum Arthropoda; class Insecta; order Lepidoptera; family Tortricidae; genus Pammene; species Pammene aurita. The sequence continues at coordinate 28,262,376 of OX352306.1, forward strand.
ATTTATTATATTTATAGACTCTGTACGTTTGTACCTTAGATAGTATAGATTTGACATTACCAAACCATAACCAATTAGATGTTTGTTTCATTGAGATTGCGATGCCATCTGATTTTTGGGCGTTTAACCTGAGTGTGCCGTTCAGGTTATTTATATATATATACATACAACGTGCCCGTGAGCATTGCGAGAGACTTTAACAGTGTATTCATGATCATATTTAGAGAACAAAATGTCCTTTAAACTTTTCCGAAATTCGCCATAGTTTCAGAGTAAATACTACTTACAAAAAATTGCATTTTGAATTGTTTCTCAGTGTAAAATGATTTTTTGATGGCGATCTCACCGGTATGGGGCATAGTCTAGACATCTCTTATTGACTAATATCAAAGACCTAAGAAACACTTTTCATGGACTAGTTTTTACGAGAAAAAATGTAGCAATTTACTTTTTCCGTTACTTTTTTCTAATGACATTTACTTTTTATGTAGAACAGCATTCCAAAAAACTGAAAAAAAAAAATTAAAAAAAAAATTTTTTTTTGGCGTTTTACAACAAAAGTCATATAATGTTTTTTCATTCTTTTGACCTCAGAAATGCGTGGTTAAAATCTCTCGCAATGCTCATGGGCACCGTGTATATATTTATTTTAAATACCACGGCGGTGGCAAACAAGCATACGACCCACCTGATGGTAAGCAGCTACCGTAGACTATGGAAGCCTGCAATTCCAGAGGTGTCACATGCGCGTCGCTGACCCTTTACAAAAAGCGGCATTCACTGTGTTGACGGCTAAAGGAACGAGAGGGTCCCTCTTCGTCAACACAATGGGTTCTCTTTGAGCTCTTTGGCAACCTTACTTACCAGCAGGAACACAACACTATTTAATCTTCATTGCACATGGGGAAACTTAACGTACAAAAAGCCGGACTTAATGCCATAAGGCATTCTCTACCAGTCAACCTTTAGGACAAAACAAAAGATTGTAGGCGGTGCATCTAATGAAATTAATAACGAAAAGTAATTCTGTTACCCTATTCATAGTCATAAAATATATAAACTAGAATACATAAAATACATAGATATAAAACATACACCTATAACAATATACATGCAAAATACTTATATATGTAATTTTATCTCTCCAAGAGAAACACTTTTGGAGAAGATACATAAATTTTACTTATAACTAAAATATATACGATACAACAGACTAATATACAGGGTGGAAAGATAAGTCGGGCCCTGGAGGGAAACTACCTTAAAATCTTGAGATAGCTCAATTCGCTCAAAGGAAACATTCTTTTATTTTTCCTAAAAACTAAAACTGCATTCACAGTTTTTTTTCTTAATTTTCACTTTATTCCATACTAATTGTATGAAAAATATTATTATTATTATTTATGTGTTCTCTTGTGCCCTAAAATTGGTTGGTATTTAGAAGTTTTTATCCTCGTTGGAAACAGGATCGATTGACATCAATTGTCATAAAAATTATTAATGGCAAAAATTACAAAATAAATACTTTTTTTTAAAACTGTACTCTTTTCCAAATAATTGTAAATGCAGTTATGTCCCTTTAAAGAAATTAAAGAATGTTTCCTTTCAGTGAATTGAGCTATCTCAACGTTTTAAGGTAGTTTCCCTCCAGGGCCCGATTTATCTTTCCACCCTGTATACAAATTTATCTAGGATTAAGTAATGCATGCGCGTTTTATAAAAGCATGTAACTTTGTTAAATAAGGAATAAGCACTTTTATCGCTAGTGTACACTTAAATAATAACTTTAAATAAAAAAAGAACCGACTTCACTTAGGCTCCACCTTTCCAAGAGAAAATGCCCGAGTTGCTGTAAAAAATACTCAAATCACTATAGGTGTGCCTATAATAGTTGAAGAGTTCCCTTGATTTCTCCAGGATCCCATCATCAGATCCTGGCTTGATGACAATGTGACGAACTGTCCAGTATACCCTTTAAAAAAAAGTCGAAATCGGTCCCCCGGGTTAGAACAATCGGTAACCACTAAACATACATAAAAACAACGAAGATCCCGACTAATTGAGAACCTCCTCCTTCGAAATCTTGAAGTCGGTTGAAAACAAAACATTTTTGATCATAACACAAATAAACATGTCTAATAATATTCCTGTGTAAAAATAAAAACAACGCACATCAAAGCGTTTCGATGTGAATTTGGATTTTTGACGCTTAATTTAGTACAATATTTTGTAAAGTATCAGTAAAGTATTAAATGTAGTAGATAGACAGATAGATAGATATAAATTTATTCAAGAAAACACTCACTACAGATCAGTAGTATCAGTATAGTATTTTTTTGTTGTCCCTTTAAATACTAGCCAATAAATACTCTGACTCCGATTCGATTCGAATCCGGGTCCTTCAGCTTGACACACCTCACCACAGACTTGTTTCGTTTGCTTTGGTTAGTGGGTATGTAATCTGTAAGACAAACCACTATATCATAGCTCCCAGCAGGATCAAATAAATGATTATGTTTGGTTAAAACTTCTTGTCAAAGCTATTATTTGGGTTTATTACTAGGCTATTATCCTAAGGCTCGTAAACGTTCGAATATATAATAGCTTCCATGACACCAGAGCTTTAAGGTAATTTATAAAATGTTATATTTATAAATTACCTAGGATTATGTGGAAACATTTAAGGGGTCATAAGTGAAAAACACTCATATATTTTTAAGGGTCGCAATTTTTTAAAACTTTAAAATATCTGTTTTGTATTTTTAAATGTTAATGGGACAATCCTACACAAACTTACCTAGTCCCATAGTAAGCTCAATAAGGCTTGTGTTGTGGGTACTACACGACGACGATATATATATGTCGCAGGGAAATGATTAAAACAGTGTTTTGAACATATCTCTAAGGGAAATGATCATATCACGACAATCACACATATCTTCCAGTTGAGATTTATTCATTTCACTAAACTTGTTTAAGTCTCTGCGTGATCGCATCAAAAATGAGGCCATCCACAGCAGAACCAAAGTAACCGATATAGCCCTCCGAATCGCTAAACTAAAGTGGCAGTGGGCGGGGCACATTGCTCGTAGAACCGATGGCCGTTGGGGCGGAAAGGTTCTCGAGCGGCGACCACGAACCGGAAGACGCAGCGTGGGTAGACCCCCCGCAAGGTGGACTGATGACCTGGTGAAGGTCGCGGGAGTCCGCTGGCGCATCCAGCGGACTCCCGCGACGGTGGCGCAGGACCGGTCATTGTGGCACTCTTTGGGGGTGGCCTATGTCCAGCAGTGGACGTCTTTCGGCTGATATGATGATGATGAAACTTGTTTAGCGAAATGATAAAACTAGTTAACTTTTTGAGTTCGTTTCGTCAACTTACTGTCGTGGTTAGGGATTTTATCAAATTCCTAAACAAATCTAGTGAAATGAAAAAGCGTGTCGCCACAGACCATATAACTAATACAGACGCCCAAACTCCATAGTCCCAAGCGATCCCGTCCTAAGTATCCAAGAACGGTATCCAAACTTTAGTTCATAAAACGCTAAACAGATGACGGCACCGATCTATTAGGAAATTGATGTTGCGGTTGCGACATCTATTATATCTACAACACACATTAGCTGCCTGTTACTTATACTAATATGTTTAAGTGTCACTAGATGGCGTTTTACAGGCGCCCAGATATGGTATTCAAATAATGTATATTTATAGCCCTCGTTAGGTAGGCAGGTACTGCACCTAGAAAAGACACCGTAGTAAAGTAGACGGCCAAGTTCGCAAAGTAAAAATACGACACTACTATCGGTGGTTACAAGATAATTATGCATTAATTATATAAAGATTGTAGGACCAGTATTCGCTGTATATATTCCTCTTTTCGTATTTGGTGCACAATAAAGAATATTTATTATTATTATTTACTCTCCTCTATCCCCTTCCCCCTCTCCCCCAGAACTTTAGTGGCTATCATACGTGCATGCGATGCAAATGAAAGAAACTGCGCTACTCGCTAGTAGGTATACAATCTCTACATCAGAATGCCACCTTTATAATTCATAATAGCTTGGAAATTATACCACGACGGTGGCAAACAAGCATACGGCCCGCCTGATGGTAAGCAGCTACCGTAGGCTATGGACGCCTGCAACTCCAGAGGTGTCACATGCGCGTTGCCGGTCCTTCACAAAACGGAGGACTCACTGTGTTGACGGCTATAGGAACAAGAGGGTCCCTCATCGTCAACACACTGGGTCCTCTTTGAGCTTTGTATATGTATAAGTATTTTTAAATCGTTTAGTAACAAAACCATTGGTAATTTGGTACTGGTCACAAGAAGGTTTGAAAATACTCTAGGTGCATATAATATCATTTTAAATGTCACACAGCCTGAATGAAAGTAAATCAAGACTTGGCCATTTTTAACGTAGGTAGGTATGTACCTACGCAGGTGCGTACTGACCAGAAATAAAGACAAATGTGAATCCGGTTATATTTACACATTCACTGGCCTACGTAGCTAAGATGATTTGACAAACCAGTATAAGAGCGCTCCTCGACTACGCATAGTTGTCATAAAACTATAGTTCAAGTTACAGTGGCTACTCGAAAACTTGACTCGGCTGTGCTCACACATGTGATCAAAATAACTGGGGCGCAGAATGGGACTCGGGACTTCGGGAGAGTCGATAGGCCCGCTTATAGGTGTCATACTTACTTTATGGTGTCATGCTACACACGACGGCAAGTCACAGTTGTAATGTAAGTAAGTAATCTACAGTAGTCAATTACCGATTACTCTTATGATTTTAGAGTAGGTAACTAACTTCAGGGCTAGAACCGTGAACCACTTCAAAGATAATAGATAAAAAAAAGGTGAAAGATATTTATTATCCGTTCGTCGAATATGCAAGAGCGATAGAGACGGATTCGCGGTAGGCCCGCAGGTGTCAGGCCATAAGCTTGTATTTGACAAATGTTTAATTTTAATTACGTTTGCAGTACTAGTTAATTATATTTTTGCAACATGTTATAAATTCTTAGTTAATTTTATTTTATCAGATTATATTTAAAATTATGTATTTAGTTGTCTAGATAGGAACACATTATCTTCATGTAATGACACTAGGTAATAAATTTATATTATTGACAATATAAAAGCACTACTTAAGTATTTGTGCGTTTTTAAATATCCGATACCTGTAAAATTGTACCTAACGTGTTCTATTCTTGTTTTATATTTTCGAAATGTTAAATTATACTCATAATAAATCATAATAGATTCTGGTATTCGAAGAGCATAACATAAATCAATGATTAAAAAAATAACCTACGCTACCTAAAACAGTACCTAGACTACCTAGTACCTACACACCTAGTTATACCTAGTTACTTACACAGATAAAATATAAATTTGGTATAATAAAACCCATCCATATATCTAGGACAACCTACCTCGGAGCAAGCATTGCGTACCAGAAAAATATCATAACTAACGTAAGGTCAAAGAATACTGTTTGATTATTTATATTATAACTGTGGCGGAATGACGTAGCCATGCAGCAATGAAGAGATTCAATGTTTTAAACCCAAGGTCAAATCTGACTTTTCACACGTTCGACGCTACACCGCTCTCATAAATTTGTTCATGTCACGAAATATATGTGTCAAAATGCCGTCTTGTGTCTTGCGAAAGTTTAGGAATAATACCAGAAACACAAATAAAGGCAAAGGTGCAACCTTAGAGCATTCAACCAACCGGAGCGGCCATTGACAGGTGTTTCCCTCTACCGAAAATATATGACCAGTGGTCATATTTATTGTATGGACTGACGTTTATCTGACGTGGCTATTTGTACGTTACGTACGAATAACCATACATTTAACGTTCCCCTCCCCCGTAAAAATCGGCAGACTTTTTGGATAGAAAATAACAGACATGGCCGCTCCGGTTGGTTGAATTCTCTAAGGGTAGTAAAATATTTTCTCTTGACAAAAATATGCAGTGCGAAGCGATCAAAACGAAAATTGCATGCAAGACAGAGTAAGTAGTGTTGGCAAATATTGTGAGAAAAGTGCTACTATTTTCTAGGTACCGCGCCGTGGCGGCCTTGTGGCGTGTTGTTTGTGGCCATTCAATTTTAGACACCTGCTTGTACCGTGTGGCGGTTCACATAGGGATCATCTATTGATGGACGTAAAGAAACGCGAATAGCTCGACAGCGTCAACAGACTTGATAAAAGATAAAGATAATGTTTTATTTTAAATACGAGTTCAATGTAAAATATTTCAGGAGAACTATTATATTCAGGCTTATTTTAGTTGTTGATTTTATGATCCTGTCTAAAAAGCAGATTATTTCGATTTCGATCCGAATGATTTGATGAAGATTTTAAATTTGTACTGTATTTAATTTAATGTTAAAAGAAATCATTATTAACCATTAACTTAAAAAAAAATAAAGTCAGAAAAATAATAGTCGTAGGTAAATTTTATTATTGATGCTACTCATGAGATCGATGATGACATCGACATAAAAAAGGTATCAAGTTAAATATAATTGTTTGTATAATGTAATAAAGCCTGGCAAGATTCTATTTGGCCAAATATTAGAGAGAATATCGCAGTGTAAGTAATTAGCTTGCTGACCATATTTACGCATGCGTTAGTGTGCGCATGTCGCCGTCTTAAGGACGCACACATTTAAAAATGATACTAAATGTTTTCGCTTTGAGGGCGGCACATTTAACCTTTTATCTACACTCATATTGTAAGTTCTCTAAAACGTGTTCGAAAACGGTAGGCAATGGCTAGCATTACCACGACCGATTTTACTATGATAAGCTTTTTATCCGTAGCAGTAACGTAATTTTAACTTTTCATGCTCAATGTGCTATGAGTTTTGATAAGATAATGTACACCTGCACCCTCCCGGGGATCCGCCGACAGCCCGACACGCGCCCGCGCGACCGCCGGCACAATCGAGTTGGCCATGGTGGCGGTGCGATGGCGGCCATTCTATGGTTTCCAAATAAGGCATTTAGAATAAATAATATGAGTGTAGATAAAGCAGTGTATGCAACTGTACGTAATTAGGCCTTAAAACACTCGTGTGATCTTATTATGAAATTCGCCTGCGGCTCATTTCATAAAACCACACTCATGTTTTAAGGACCCTTATTACGTAACAGTTACATAAACTACTATTGTATCGATGTTAATTCGATATCTAATTATTGCTAAATTATTTTTTATGTATATTCTAACTTCGTGACACATTATATTTACTTTTAGATGCGTATTTTATTGGTTCTTGTGCAGCGCCATCTACCGCGGCTTGGTCGTTGTAGTTAAAGCTTTCGTTATTATATTTACTATGGTGTTTTGTGTTTGGCTGGTTTGGTGGCGCTGTTACTCGTAATTGTTATTTTTAGCAGTCCGTTTTTTTTTTCAAATAAAGCATGTAATTTGTATGAAAGACGATGTTTGCATTCAAAGCATAATATTTATACATGATTATTGTACATTTACTGCTAAAATTGAAGAATACATTTTGCAATACTCTCGATCGATACACGTGGCGCCATCTATTGATATTTTGTGAACATTAATTATATGATGTTCTAAATGGGAGGGCATGGTGTCGCGTTTATTGGCCGATTTTGTCTTTCCTCTAAACAGAGTCAGTGATTTGGTGAAATGACTGAATTTTTCTAGCGAAATGATGATATGGATTCTCTATTTTAACATCCTGCGTGATTTGATCATATCCCTTAGAGATTTGTTCAAAACGCTGTTTTAATCATTTCACTGCGACATATATAATACTTAAGATAAAGATGAATACTTAAATACATTGAAAATATCCATTACTCAGTATCTGAGATAAATATTTAAAAAAAACTATGATCCATATGTGATTTGTTATTATTATTGCTCATTACCAACTTAAATGAATGTATACTTATGATACAATATTAATTAATTACATTTGAAATAACCTATACAAATAATCAAGTAATATTGCGTAGTTGTATGGGAGTTGAATCGGAATAATTTTCAAGCAAATTCTGATATTTCTGATTCAGACGTTTAGGCGTTAGCTGTATTGAGTAGTTAATGCATTGGAGTTGTGTTGAAGTTGGCTTGTGTCTAAAGGTGTTGTTTTGTTTTTTATTTTATTTGCAACAAATAATACAAAACTTAAATAACAGAGCAAAATCCAATAATAGATGACCACAAAAATATAATATAATATTTTAAGGTTAGAATACGGGCCCGGGACCTCCCGTTTCGTAGGCAAGGTCAGTACCGATTAGGCTACGATAAATAAATAAATAAAAAATAAAAAAAACTTTTATGTCTTGCAGAAAGATATACAAAAATAAATAAATAAATGAACTATATGGCTATGAGGTAATCGTCCTCCATTACATACTTAATATTACAACATTTTTGCAAGAACCCCTCTTCAGGTGAAGGCCTCCTCCAAAGAGATCCATTTTTTTCTATCCTGGGCCATTTGTAACCAGACTGGACCAGCTGTATTGGTGATGTCATCTGTCCATCTCATCAGCGGTTTACCTTTGTGTCGTGTTCCACTCGGGCCTTTCTATAATGTCACTTTATTGGTCCACTGTTTGTCTGTCATTCTTGCTATAAGCCCTGCCCATTTCCATTTCATCTTTTGGGCGAAGTTTAGCGCAGCATAGGTTAAACACTGGAAAAGTAAAAAGCACTAGTGCGTGAAATGCAAACCACTACTAAATAGCCACATATTAAGTACCTATGTTAAAAAAAATATTATTACCAATATTACAATACATTCTAGCAACCAATTTATTACCAATTTAGCGGTATCCTAACTTAAAAACGCGTTAAGAAGACACGATACAACTTCAACACAACTCCAATGCATTAACGACGCAATACAGCTAGCGCCTTAACGTTTAAATCCGAAATATAAGAATTTGCTTGAAAATTATTCGATGCAACTCCAATACAACTTCAATATTAGTTGATTATTTGTTGTGTGGTCGAGGTATATTTTAATATTTTGTTAATATGTTAGGTATGTTTAATATATTGATATGGCACCAGCAATCGCTGTTAAAATAAACACAAAAAACGTCGCAAAATAAAAACATGTAAAGTCAAGTTTGATTTATTTGCGTGATTTCGATATTTTTTTTAAAATAGAGGTCGTGATATTTAAGCCTTTGCTAATGGACACAGCAAACAGTTTTATTTACAATACATCAAAACTACTCTTTATTGAACACCAAAAAAAAAACCAGTACAGAAAATGCATAAAGTCATATTAGAGGTAAACAACAGGCGGTCTTATCGGTAAAAAAAATTCTACCAGACAACCTTTTATTTACTTATATAATATGTATATAGTTATTCAGTTAACATAATGCAGTAACAGAAGCACTTCTGTCTTATAAAATAATCTTCAGCAACAAATCATTGAGCAGTCCCATTTCACCAAAATAATGCCAATTTATTCTACATAACATTACATAGCGTTATAAATGTTATAATTTATAAAACACAGTGTATCAAGGATGTTATCATGACATTTTAGAAGCATGTTAAACTCACACACACTGGACAGACACAGCTCCAACCCAACTCAACTCAACGCTATAACGACATTGACATTTGCTATTCGAACAAATTTTCATTCAACATTGATCTCACATTGGTCACACATTGGTCTCACATTGGTACAATGTGTGACCAATGCTGCAATTTTCAATGTACGTTAAAATCCTTCTAATTGACATTGCTTGTCAGTCTTGTACAGGCATAATCAATTTTGCAATACCTACATTGCGTGTTCGAATTAACTTTAAAGTGTACTAAAAATTAAACCACAAGTTATTTTTCAAAGTCGCTGAACAAACATTGTATACTTTTAGGAGTAGAAATCTAGTATTAAGTATTAGTATAAGTATTAAGTATTTTTTGGTCATGTTACAGGCAACACCCGGTATAACATTTAATAACTTCAGCGTAGGGCTACCATTAATACACACAAGTAGTGAGTAAATAAAAAACCGGCCAAGAGCGTGTCGGGCCACGCTCAGTGTAGGGTTCCGTAGTTTTCCGTCCGTCACAGTAAGTTTCCCCACTTAAGAGTTAAAATAACACCGCCATGTAGGATATGATATGAGCGTTCCACGTACAGCGACATCTATCGGCAAATTAAGTAAACTATTGCACGCGAGCTTAAAGTATGGAAGATGATTTTTATGGGATAATTCTTTATTGCGTGAACCGATTTTCACCGTTTTTACTTTATTTGAAAGCACGTCATTTCATTGTGATTTTGTAGAAATTACAGGTACAATAAACACCTGCTTATACGGTAAAATGACAAACTTAGTTCAGAAATTATTTTGTAATTTTTTTCAAAGACTATTCAACCTATCAAGTTCAAAATAATTTTCCTAGAAAGTTTTTATAAAGTTCTACTATAAGCTAACAAAATATCCAGTTTCTTAATTATTTTGTATAAAATATTTTTTTTTACTGTCAACATACATATATTATCTATATTAGTTTTTGGATATTTACTTATTTTAGATTTTCAACGCTAACATTAATACATTTTTGCAAATGAATTCTTTGACATACTTTTTAGACTTAAAATAACTTTTTATACTCACAAAGATTTTTGTATAGCTAGCAGAATCCGGGGATCCATGGACGCGCCTATGTAAAATCGGAATGCAATGCGTCACTGCGGTTAACCACCGCCTCTTATAGGTAGTTCATGTAATCAATGTAATCATGTTTTAATTACATTGATTGTCAGTTTCAAAACTTGCTTAAATATAATTTTGATTCCAAAAATAATCATATTATTATAATTTTTGAAAAATATTGCAATCTAACATAACATAAATATATTACCCTTTATTACACACCTCAAAATAAAGAAACTAATGAAATACTAGTTACAAACAGTAAAAGCAGAGGTAAAACAATTGCTTTACAAACTAGCTTTACAAATTTATTGTTAGCTTTAAAAATCGAAGCTGTTCAAGTGTCATGCTGAAACTCTAAACGGCATGTTTAACAATTTACAACCCTAGGTAGTCAATTTAGCTCCCAGCTATTTTTTTCATATTTTTATAATTTATGGTTCAAAAGTTAGAGGGGGGGGGGACATTTTTTTTTTTTACTTCTGGAGCGATTATTTCCGAAAATATTTACATTATCAAAAAATGATTTTATTAAACCCCCATTCATTTTTAAATACCTATCCAATAATATATCACACGTTAGGGTTGAAATGAAAAAAAAAATCACTCCCCACTTTACGTATAGGGGAGGTACCCTAATAAAAAAAAAATCCACTTTTTATTTTACCACTTTGTTGGTGTGATTGATATACATATTAGTGCCAAATGTCAGCTTTCTAGTGCTAACGGTCACTGAGATTATCCGCGGACGGACGGACGGACGGGCAGACATGGCGAAACTATAAGGGTTCCTAGTTGACTACGGAACCCTAAAAAGGGATACTTTGTATGGACATTTTATACGAATCGACCTGTTTTCATTCTTCCTGAGTATACAATGAAAACAGGTGCATTCTTATAAAATTTCCATACAAGACGTCCCATTTTCATTTACTCTAGTACTTGTGTGTATTAATGGGTTTAACCACGCATTCATGAGGCCAAAAGAAGAAAAAAATTATAAAGGATGTTTTTTTGTTTATCAATAAAAATGTGTCTTTTAGTGTACATTTCAATTACGGCCATTATTACAAATAAAAAAAAACAATAAATTCATGACTCATGATAGAGGAAGGCATCAAAATACTTATTTCGTTGTTTGTCAACACTTAAATATTAATCATGAATACATTAAGGACGCTTAAATATTAATTCCGAACTAAATAGACTGTTTTTCTTTCTTTTTTATACGTTTTGTTACAAAAACACACGATATACATATATCCAACAACGATTTTATAAACTACAATCTTCAACAAGTGTCAAGAAAAACAAAAAAAAACACCACAAAAACAATAGGCTATAGTTCCCGGGCCACGCGCGGGGAGGGGCGACACATCAGTATCGGACCGCGCGTAGCCCGTAGCGCTCGCGTAGCGTAGCTCGTAGCTCGTAGACCTAGTGCAGTGTGTGTGTTGTGACTGTGTCATGTTTTGAGGTATGTGTGTGTGTTTTTGTGCAATACGCGTAAGTAAGTAGTTTTAAACGTAAGAGTGTGTTATAAGTTTTAAGATTGAGTTAGGCTTTAGGAGGTATTTCTATAAGCGTGTGCGTAACCTAAATATATAAGTATAAGCCTGTATTTTATATTTTACTGTGTTAACCATTTAGCTACGAGTATATATGGTTGATAACAAATATTTTGCCGTATAAAATAAATGAAATTTTTAAAAGTCTTTTATGACCAATAAAACAATAATGAGCCATAATAATATTTAATGTATAAAAATAATGCCATAAAAATAAATAAAATACCGTATCAGCATAAAATGCTACTTTTTATAATGTTTTGTGCATTACAAAAATTGATGGTGTATGTTATATAGAAAACGTTTACATTAAAGCATAACCAAAGCGTTAAATAATATTTATTTCTAATAGATACAATCGAATTAATATCACAATTTGTATATCTATATCCCTCTATATCTAACATAATAGTACGCCTGCGATGGACGTGCGTCAAATTAAATAAGATTTGATTTATAAATTCTAGAAAAAATAATTGTTGCAGTATAATTGTATACGGCCAATATGTCCAAATAAAAAAAAATCTGTAACCTAATGCCAATATTAAGGCTAATTTTTGAATAAACTGCAAACTTGTCTTGGTAGCCAGAGAGCTCAAAGAAGATGCAGGGTGTTGAAGACGGGGACCCTTTTCTATTTACCCTTCACAGTGAATCCTCCTTTACATTAAATCAGCAACGCGCATGTGACACCCCTGGAATTGCCGGCGTTCATAGGTAACGGTAGCTTCCCACCAGGTGGACCGTATGCCTTTTTGCCACGGTTGTGTTATAAAAAGCTGTCAGAAATAATATTCTTGTCTAATTTACTGACGAGTCAAATCTCTTTATGAAGATTTGTTGCTATTAACTTTATATGGGATACTTATATTACACCTTGTATATGATTTTGTTCCGTGTGTTTTGGCAAAACGTCAATGAAACAGTTACATATGAAAAACACGAAATTTTGAATAAAATAATTGTCATTATGATTAAATAATCATACATACGAAATAACTAACATTAATTTGTCATAACAAGTCGAATTAAAAATATTGAAAATGTCTCTAGTGATTTAATTTTTACAGCATTTAAAAAAAAAAAAATTGTATATACCATGATGGTGGCAAATAAGCATACGGCTCGCCTGATAGTAAGCAGTTACCGTAGCCTATGGACGCCTGCAACCCCAAGGATTCACATGCGCACATACCCTTCAGGAACCTATACACTCCTTTTTAGGGTTCCGTAGTCAACTAGGAACACTTATAGTTTCGCCATGTCCGTCCGTCCGTCCGCGGATAAACTCAGTGACCGTTAGCACTAGAAAGCTGAAACTTGGTACTAATATGTATATCAATCACGCCGACAAAGTGGTAAAATTAAAAGTGGAAAAAAATGTTTTATTAGGGTACCTCCCCTATACGTAAAGTAGGGAGTGATTTTTTTTTTCATTTCAACCCTAACGTGTGATATATTGTTGGATAGATATTTAAAAATGAATACGGGATTACTAAAATAATTTTTTGATAATGTAAATATTTTCGGATATAATCGCTCCAGAAGTTAAAAAAAATGTGTCCCTCTAACTATTGAACCATAAGTTTTAAAAATATGAAAAAAAAACTCAAAAGTAGAACTTTATAAAAACTTTCTAAAAAAATTATTTTGAACTTGATAGATTGAATAGTTTTTGAAAAAAAAATTACAAAATAATTTCTGAATTAAGTTTGTAATTTAACCGTATAAGCAGGTGTTTATTGTACCTGTAATTTCTATAAAATCACAATGAAATGACGTGCTTTCAAATGAAGTAAAAACGGTGAAAATTGGTTCACGCAATAAAGAATTATCCCCTAAAAATCGTCTTCCATACTTTAAGCTCGCGCGCAATAGTTTACTTAATTTGCCGATAGATGTCGCTGTACGTGGAACGCTCATATCATATCCTACAAGCACTACATGGCGGTGTTATTTTAACTCTTAAGTGGGGACACTTACTGTGACGGACACTGAGCGTGGCCCGACACGCTCTTGGCCGGTTTTTTGATCTTTTTTTAATATACCTATAACTTTGTCACTACTACAAACGATACGAATCTTTTGGCACCTCACACTTCATAATCCGTCCATCGATGAGAGCTGCAGTTCATGCTAAAGAAATAGACATACATACATACCTACATACTCTCGATAAACATAACCCTCCTTCGGTTGTTGAGTAAAAATGTAACTACAAAATAATTTATAAAATCTTTCGACCATAAAATTTTTAGTGTTTCGTACCAATACTTGGTTTACGAAACACTTATGGGATCACTCCAGTCGCCGAAATCGGTAAAACGCGTCTTTCTCGGAAACGGTTTAACGTAGAAAGCTGAAATTTGGAATAGGTATAGAAAATGTCGGCTGTAACAAGGTACTGAGGCTTTAACTGCTTAAATTTAATTTTATTTACGAATAAATAAATGATTGATTGATTATTGCGATTATCATCAAAGCACATGCGTGACTAATTGGAAGCTGGACGGGAAATGTAGGTACATTTTTATTTTTATTTTATTATTAGCCTAAAATAGTATCCCACTGCTGGGCAAGTGCCTTTCCCGCTGATTTCCACAGCCCTCGGTCCTTAAATTTTAATTAATATTTACGTTTCTACTTCAGAAAAGTTATGAAAAAATTTAATTCTTTAGACCATTAGTCCCATTACAGTACTGTATTTGTATAAACAGAAAGAATTGGTCAGAGCTCAAAAAAATGTTTTTAATTTAGGAAACAAACAGTCACATCTAAATATGTATATAAGTAGGTATTAGCCTAACCCTTTAACCGCCAAGGATTGGACGGATTTTTTTTAAACAGGTGGAAAAATAGTGGTGATCCGTTTAAGGGCATAATTAATATCATATTGCGAGTAAGAAAAAATAGGGAAAAAATTTTACACACAAAAAAAAAAAAATTTTTTTGTATGGCACACGTCATCTCAGCTAGCGACCCTCCATAGAAAACCAATTTATTTTTTCGCGTGTAATTTTTTTTTCATAGTAAATAGAATACGATACCAATACCCTTAAACGCATCACCAGAATTTTTGTTTTACCCTGTATTTTGGACGTGATATCACGCGCAGGCTCTGAGGGCACGACCTTTCGTGCGCGTGATTTGACGTCTTTGGCGGTAAGAGATAAGATAACAAACAGACCTTTAGTTCCAAAAGTTGTGTGAAAACTCCAGTATCGCATTAGATTGACTTAGTGTTTTACTCCTCAGGTACGATTATGTAGCCACATTCATACTGCGACTGGTTTAAGTACTTATTGTACCTACTATAAAACTAAAAGCTTCACACGTTATGGACTAAGAACTGGCCAAGTCAGATATGACACAATAATGAGAGCAACAAAACCCGTCTGGATAGATTGCTGTACTATCCTTATTGCTAGATCCGGGCATCAGGCAGCTTTTAATAGTTGAATGTCAGAGTGACAGACTGGCAGATTTTTGGATATGGAAAATAGTAACAAAAGTAGGTAAAATCTGCCGAAGTGGTCTCACTTATAAAACACAGGGCCTACATATATTTTGACAATAGAACAAAAAACATTGCGTATTATTGCGGAACGAAAACAGTGGGCGACAAACTCTGAATTACATTATACGTTGTTTGTGTCTACTTTCTCCCCACAGAAACTTTTGACAATGATATAATCTAATAATTTATGTAATTTTTCATAATATTGTATCAATCCCAGAGCTCTAAGGTTTGTTTTATTGAAGTGGTTTGCATTCTTTGACCTTCAGCTTTACAGCTGCCAGATGTCCAGATCTATAAAAATCTAAACAAAAAAGAACCGACTTTATTTAGCATCCACCTTTCCAAAAGCAAATGCTCGAGCTGTAACAAAAACTCAAATCACTATAGGTGTGCCTATAATAGCTGAAGATCTCCCTCGATTTCTCCAGGATCCCATCATCAGATCCTGACCTGGTTACAATGGGACCAACTGTGAAGTATACTCTTTCAAACAAAAAATAATTTTCCAAATCGGTCCAGCCGTCTTCGAATAATCGGTGAACATACATAAAAAAAAAAGAAAAAAAAATAGCAAATAAAGATCCCGACGAATTGATAACCTCCTCCTTCGAAATCTTGAAGTCCGTTGATAAGCATAGTATAGCAAAGTGACTAGAGTGGTTTCGTTGCTCTCATTATTGTGTCTTATCTGACTAGCTCTCCGTTTATTAATAGATAAGTACCTTCACATGACAAACACTAGTGATGTGGGTTCAGTTTAGTAGAAATAATTTAATGGATTAAAGTTGGTGTTACGAGTAAAAAAAGCTGCCTGAAAAAAAAGCATGGAGTTACATTGTTATAAATATGAAGGGTACACGGAAAGAACATGTCTAGTCACTTTGACAACATTTTGAGTTACAGCGCTTTTAAAGTTTGGAACGATTGAAATAATCATACTATTTTTTTAAACTAGATGGTTTTATGAGTTAAAAAGTGGACTTACATTAAAATTTACAGCTGAAACAGAAGTTGTTAATAATAGTTCATTTCAAGCTCTACATTTTGATGTAAAAATATCAATTTACAAAAAAAGTGACTAGACATGTTCTTTCCGTGTACCCTTCATATATATTTTACTGCAATTCCACAGGCTAATTCCGTTAAACTATTTGTTTTTTGTTTAGAAGCATTGCATTGCACTTATATAAAAATGCCTTTGAGAAGGTAACACACTTGCAATCAACATACTGTAGATAAATCTTCTTTACATATAATATAACTAGCTTTCCGCCCGCGACTTCGTCCGCGTATAATACGGTTCCTCATACAGAGTTTCATATCCAATTGTAACTTCTTAACTAAGTTTTGTTAATCCCCGAACCATCTTCTTAATCTATTTATAGTTATAGTTATTTTGGAAAAAAACGGGTAACGTAGACATAGTTTCAGTTACAAATAAGTGTTAATATTTGCATATTAACACTAATTAATAATAACGTAAATGTACCCTATTATTTGCGTAACTTCTTTGTGTACTATATTGTGGTGGTTTTATTTGCCGATACGATGACCAAACTATTGTCAGTGTTCACTCTGGAACATGGAAATGGAACGGAAATAGGAACAATAATTCCTAGTAAATCTCAAACCAAAAAAATAGTAAATCTCTATACAAACTTTAAACCCATTTTTACCCATCAAGGGGTTGAATTATTTAAAATCGCTTCTTGTTAGTTGTAAAAATTGTAAATTTAACTCGTCCTGCAAATTACAACTTTCTAGATTCAGTAGTTAATAATTTTTTAACGCTACGCTAATGCAATTAAAAATTACAACTCGACTAAGGCAATCGTAAAGAACTTTAAGATAGGTACTTTGCTTATAAATTTTTTTTTTTGCTGTATGTATTTTAATATTCCGTATTTTTTCATTAAATTTTAAGACCAGACCAGACAGAACAACCAATCAGTATTTATTTTTAGAAACAACCTAACTACTCAAGACTCAAACGACACCAAATTCAGAAAGACGAAAGACGCATTTAGAATAATTTGTCTTTAACCTAACTAACTCAGAAAAAATCTTAACAGCGCCATTAATCTTCATGGTACAGTGCCATGTGTTGTCTGCTTATAAAGTAGTTCAGGATATACGGGTCTTATTTAATTTAGTAAATACACCTTTTTACCCGACTACAGCAAAAGTCAAAAGGTACGGCTATAATTTTTAAATTTCAGCAGATCCTCTAACGCCATCTAATGTGGAGTAGTGTACCTAATAAATTAAATAGTATCGGAACACGGAAAACATCTATGTACATAATCAATATATTATTGAGGTTGAATCTTGTAAAATTCCAGCAGCTTACAAAGAAATCTACGTGGACGGAAAACATCTTCCTAACAATGTATGGTAAAAAAAATCAATAATTCAAGAAACAAATATTATTATAGGTACCTACTAATACCGAAAGATGAAAAATAATTAACATCCTACAGGGTCAATATGTAATCTAAATGTAAATGTTTTAAATACGTTAATTTTCTCTACTTAATGGAATACAATCAACGGCAAAAACATATGTATGATGAGACCAGTAACGCCATCTACTGGGGAGTACTCGTAGTGAACCTAATAAGTGAATAAGTAAGTGTTGGAATACGGAAAGATCGCCGTGGAATTTCTCAAAAAACATAAAGTTTAAAGTCTCTAACACAAAATGAAAATTTCTCCAATACGAACTTTGCACCTTTTATAAAGTTTTAAGTGTCTAACTCTAAAACAGAAGTTTCTCCCATACAAACTTTGCACCCCTATTTTACTCTCTTAGGGATAGAGTTTAGCAAAACGCTGAAAACACTTTCTTTGGATTAAAGTTCATAACCTTTTTACGAATTTTTAAGTCTTCAGCTAAAAAAAAAAAATTTTCCCATACAAACTTTGCACCCCTATTTGATCCCCTTAGGGGTGGAATTTCCAAAAATCCCGTCTTATCCCTTGCACACGTCATAAAAGTAAGCTCTAGACCAAATTTGATGTTTCTAGTTCCAGTAGTTTCGGCTGTGCGTTGATGGTAGATCAGGACTTCTTCTTTTATATGTTTAGATATATTATAAAAAACGCGTAAGGAGAAATCTGTTTGTTCTATCTATGCGAAAACTACATATAATAGAACTAAATATTATATAGTGATAGTTTATACTCCAACACACGCGGGCAAAAGCTTTAAATACGTGGCAAAATTAAAAGAAAGAGTTGTACGAATCGAAAGTGCTTAAAAAGTTGTGTGGTTTTTTTTTTTTTTTTTTATACCACGACGGTGGCAAACAAGCATACGGCCCGCCTGATGGTAAGCAGCTACCGTAACCTATGGACGCCTGCAACTCCAAAGGAGTCACATGCGCGTTGCCGACCCTTTACAAAAAGGAGGATTCACTGTGTTGACGACTAAAGGAACAAGAATGTCCCTCATCGTCAACACACTGGGTCCTCTTTGAGCTCTTTGGCAACCTTACTCACCAGCAGGAACACAACACTATGAGTAGGGTCTAGTGCTATTTGGCTGTGGTTTTCTGTAAGGTGGAGGTACTTCCCCAGTCGGGCTCTGCTCCAGATTTGAGCGATGACATTCGCTGAACGTGCCCTACCACACTTAGCGAGATGCCATTCGCAGTGCCCATACCTCTCTTTTTGGCGTAGTTTAAGGACATACCCAGGTCCGGACGTAGTTTAAGGACATACCCCGGGTCCCGGGTGGCCGAGTATCGCAATAAATAGACTTAGTGTTATACCTCTCAGGTACGATTACATTGCCACATCCCTACTGCCACAAGCTTAGGTACTTATTGCACTGTAAAACTTTTTTTCTACACATGTGTAGAGAATAGACACATCTATTAACAACCTCACACAATAATAGACTCATTGACGTGAGAGTAGTGATGTGCGTTTGATCTAAATAGTATTTATGGTATTAACTAAAAATAAAGTTATTAGGATTTTGAAGGTTAAACAAAAAAATATTTTTTTAAATTTTACGATATCTTTAACTGGCTTCTATCCGTGACTTTGTCCGCGTAGAATTATCACGTAGCTTTTGACAGGTCCAAGTCCGTACAATATCAAATTAAAATATTTGTATTTTGTTTTGATAAGCTGTTTACTGTATCTTGACTAATTTCATGTTTAATTGCTTGTTGTATTGCTCTTTATTTGTGTTACCTGTCGTGATTTTCTCATCTGTTGGTCTCATCGGAAGATCAGCGCTAGCAATCGGATGAAGCCATTTTATGGCACTTTTTTTTACTTCTTTCCCAATCTATATCTTTATTATATCCGTGTGTGTGTCTACGAATAAACTATAAAATTCTATTCTATAAAATGACACTTATAATTGACTGTATTTTTGCTAAAGAAATTTAACAAACTTGAGAGTTATAAGTTGATTTCACTCATAATACATACATATTATGAGTGAAATCAACTCAACCCTAGCTGTCACATAGGCTCGAAAGGTGCGTTGGAACTTCCCTGTTGTCCTCTGACAATGTTCAACACATCTGCGAATCGATTTAAGGCCGGTTACAATTGATCCTACTAAGTAGATACAAAATTAGCTGCCTAGTATTGCACAATATTCTAAATTTAAAATACATAAATAATACATTAAAAAACAATCTTTCTCAAACATATCTCCAACACACAACAATCATCCAATATTGAACTTGTATTGGAGTTGCATCGGAATAATTTTCAAATTCTGACATTTCTGATTCAGACGTTTAGCCGATTGCCGTAGTTAATGCATTGGAGTTGTATTGAAGTATTGTCGTGTCATAACGTGTTTTAAAGTTAGAATATGGCAACTGGATTACTAAATTAGCTTAGAAAGCTAGCAACGCTCAAAACTACTTATAAGATAAACTACGTACAAAACAAGAATTGAATTAGAACTAACACAGTCACAGAATCTTACATATTTCCACCCAGTTATGTACCCATAGGCTACTAGATTCACACTTATTCAACTCATTCTATTTATATCGTGACAAAAAAATATAATAATTATTTCTACAATTCCCATCAAGTTAAAAACTGATGCGATTGTAGAAATTTTCCCAACACTAGACCTCCTACTTGCTCGAAGGGTGCGTTGGAACTTCCCTTTGTCTGCTGACAATGTTCAACACAGCTGCGGATAGAAACAATGCTACTTACAATTGATTCTATTACGTTGATACGTAAGTTTTATGTGAGACGTATGATTGAGATGACAAATGTGTACAAGATAATTTATTGCCACACAAAAATGTATGTGCAGATTAAGTGCATAAAAGTTTGTTTTTAGGGTTCCGTACGGAACCTTGTAGTTTCGTCATGTTCGTCTGTCCGTCCGTTTTTATTTTATTCCACGACTGTGGCAAACAGGCATACGGCCCGTTTGGTGGTAAGCAGTTACCGTCACCTATGGACGCTTGCAACCCCAGAGGATTCACATGCGCGTTGCCTACTCTTTAAGAACCTATACACTCCTTTTTTGAAGAACCTCATACTGTAGCCCGTATTTAGAGATTGATCTAACAAAAATGTTCTTTTTAAGGAATCGTGTATTTTTAATATATCTTAAAACGCCGTGATGATCCAATAAAACGCCAACATTACGATATCCATAACATTTTCCACTCGAGTTTTCCCAGTAAATTAAAATCTACTAGTCATGGTTCCCAGTTCCCAGCTCCCACTAGTTATATTTCACGGAATAAATCTCGGCTGTTCGAGCTGTATCCACCTTGAGATCTATCGCGGTGACTTTTCTTTATCTTCGAGCTTAAAGCTCGGTCTAAGAGCTTTATAAGCTTTGGGTTTGCTTTCTTAATGGTTTGTGTTTCAAACGGTTTATAAACAATGTTTGTGCTTTTGAAGGAACCAGAAAACGTAATAAGGTATTTTTGCAAGCCTGTGTAAATAAGATAAGTTAAGACATATCTTTATTTCTATGATTTTTTTTAATTCCACGACGGTGGCAAACAAGTATACAGCCATCTGGTGGTAAGCAACTACCGTAGCCTACGGACGCCTGCAATTCCAGAGGAGTCACATGCGCGTTGCTGTGTTGACGGCTAAAGGAACAAGAGGGTCCCTCATCGTCAACACACTGGGTCCTCTTTGAGGCTTTTAGGCAACCTTAGTCACCAGCAGGAACACAATACTATGAGTAGGGTCTAGTGCTATTTGGCTGTGGTTTTCTGGAAGGTGGAGGTACTTCCCCCGTCGGGCTCTGCTCCAGATTTGAGCGAGATGACATTCGCTGTGCTGTGCCTTACCACACATAGCAAGATGACATTCGCAGTACCCATACATCTCTTTTGGTCGTAGTTTGAGGATACCCGAGTCCAAAACTGGATGATATACCTTAAGTCTTAATATTTGTATACGAAAGCCAAGCAATAGCAGATTTTTTATTCTCACTACGTAATAATATTTATTTCTTATCCTATCTTAAAGCACAATGTCAAATTATTCAAAAATATTATGACGCATAATTATTATAATAGCAATAGAACATGAAATGTTTAGTGAAATTCCTGTCAACATGTCCACACAAATTAATTTATTCCATGAAACTAAATATCCTTTAGTTTTAAACGTACCGTGAGCGTGAATATAACCGTGAATTAGTTTTCAAACACATTAAATGCATTTGTCATTAAATTTGCATATCATTGTGGTTTCAGCCGTCGCTTCGCTAAAAGAGCGTATGTCTAATGCGACTTTAAATACGCATACGCGATTTTTTTGTCGCATCTGTCGTCGAAACGCAACCACGCATTTCATTGGGATAATTAGTTTTGTAATTTTAAGTCAAATAGAATTTAACTATTGGCTAAACAAATTAATGTTGACCGGTTTTTGATATGTTGGTCAACATCATCGTTACATGTAATATAAATTTAATTTATATTAGTTGTTTTTAGATTAAATGTGGTAAATTAAATTCTTTGCCTTCCGTTGGTTCTACAAACCTCTGGATCTTGGCCTCCTCCACAATCTTTCTGGTGTCTCGTTGCTTATCGACTTTCTTCCAGTTGGTAAACTTCTCCATCATCCTGAGATCTCCTTCCACACCATCCATCCAACGCTTTCTAGGCCTGCCTTTCGGTCTTTTTTGTTGCAACGTCCATCTTGTCATTATTTTTGCTGCTCTGTCGTCTGGCATCCTTTCAAGGTAGCCCCGCCCATCTCAGCCGCTGCGACTTACAGCCCTGACGATGTTCTCATGCCCGATGAGTGTATCTAATTCGTGATTCATACCTTGACGATAGATACCATCAGATTCTTTTAAAGGGCCATGAATTTTCCTGTGAACTTTCCTTTCGAATACTGCAAATTTTAGCTCGTCAAAATAAAAGTATGAATGTTATCATCAAGCAATATTTAATAATTTTCCACATACTTCAAAAGTACCTAAAAATGTATCTCTTTTGCACTGAGAGATAAAAAGATTTCGGAGAGTGACTTACATATTTGAAATCGCAATAGTTTCAACTTTGTCCTTATAAAACACTTAAGGGGCGGATATATGACAACATCGTTTTAGACCTCACTTAGAACAAGGAATTTGTATAGTTAATGCTACGTATTCGCAATAATATGAATGTCTACGTATTCATAAAGAAGCCGTGCAGAGGCTCCTATTGATATTTTATTTTTTAAAAGCTTTGATTATCTATAAACCGACTCCAAAAGTACCAAAAAATCAAAAAATGGCGTTCCGTTAGAACACGTCGCAATACAATTTTGTCTTCGACAGTGGTTCAATGGTTATGTTATTTTGAAAGCCAGATAACTAGACTAGTGCATCAGGGTATATTCATATTTTTCATCATAAAGACAACAAAGAAATTGAAACGTAAATATAAACTTTTGAAAAATTCCCATACATTCGCCATATCAGTCAAATTGTCATTGTGACTCAGATGCCCGACGGGCCTCGTCGCAGGTGGACGTGTTGTTGGATGAGCAGCCATGACGTTTCATTTTGGCATTTATTTTGACAGCAAATCGTATACGTACACAAAAAAGGATACCAGTAGCTAGATTGTATTCAAAATAAGTAGGGAAAATATTTAGTGACCGTGAGTCCTATTAAATTCGATTTTTTATATTTACACATCGTAATAATGCAAAAATACAACTACAGATTGAATAAAAGACACTTTTCTATGGAATCCTCATAATTAATTGCTTGAAAACCTGTTCAAAATTAAAAGAGTTTTAGGATTCGTTTTTAATCACTGGACTTTATTTTTATTACGCTGGTCATAATATTACGACATATTAACATGACTTTTAACGTCAAAATACTTGAAAGACAATATTATTATAACTCCAATCTCTATTTACTTTATATAAAAGACTTGATTCTTTAACTTATGCAAAAGAATAATCAAACATTTAATGCAATATACGATAATCTGGCGAGGAGAGCAATCAAGTCAGTTTTTTTGGTCATGGGCATTGGCACAACGCATGCGTACCTATACCTATAAAGAACGTCGAACGACTCCGTCTGCACACTATAGGTATAAATTGATACGCGCATTCATCTGTTGTCGTATACACGTTATGTTATGGTACCCCAGAGTTACAAAGGGCCATTGCGAGTTCATGATACGCCTCTCGATTCGAGCTTCGATACTAACGTCACTTCAACACATCATCTGAACAGCATCCAACTCCTACCCAACAGAGCGCTGCCATTGTAAGCACGGGAGGACCCAACCTACGAGCGCCTCTTGGCGATTTCTAAACAGATTGTGTGCCTGAACCTTCTATATGTTTTCTTTACGTTTATCTATCGTTGCACAAATGTACTCTGATCAAATAAATGACTTACTTATAAACAATGTTGTTTACCGACTTAAACTCAATTTTCACTCCACATCCTCCTAGCGGCTTTGTGCCACGGCTCAATTAAACCTGTAGGCCTTATTGGAAATTCAAACCCCGGCTCGTATGTACCAGTTATGAAAATTATATCACATGCACTAAATATCATTTCATGATTTACCAGTCGCTTTTCGATGAAGGAAAACATCTTGAGGAAACCATATCTAGGTTTCCTCAAGATGTTTTCCTTCATCGAAAAGCGACTGGTAATACAAAGCCCGGATGACGGGAGCAAATATGCACTTTTTTCTAGTGCTTAATTAAATATCGACTATTCTATCGACATCCATACCTACGAACAATTTTTGAATCAGAAATTTATTGATCATAAGTTATGAGAAAAGTATCTATTTAAAAGAACTGTCACTCTTATTACATTATTACGATCATTCCCATGAGTATGATAATATTGAAAATAATTATAGTATGTAATTAGTTAACTGAAATAATATATAATGTAAGCTTACCTAGGTACCTGATGTAATATTGTGTAACAACCTGACATGTAAGATAATGAGTTTGATCAATACATTTCTAATTCAAAATTTGTTCGTATGAATGTCGATAGAATAGTCGATATTTAATTAAGCACTAGTAAAAGTGCATTTTTGCTCCCGTCATCCGGGCTTTGCATAACTTATGATCAATAAATTTCTGATTCAAAAATTGTTCGTAGGTATGGATGTCGATAGAATAGTCGATATTATCTAAGCACTAGAAAAAAGTGCATATTTGCTCCCGTTATCCGGGCTTTGCTGGTAAATCATGAAATGATATTTAGTGCATGTGATATAATTTTCATAACTGGTACATACGAGCCGGGGTATGAATCCGAGACCTCCGGATTGAAAGTCGGACATCTTACCAGGCTCTTTTAACTCATTGTTTACATTTAAATGGGACTTTTGAGTCATACCTACCCTTGTACCTACCTGGAACCAAGAACATAACTTACATAACATAACATAATAGACGGAGAGCTAGCCACGTCAGATATGACACAATAATGAGAGCGACGAAACCTCTCGTTAGATTGCTATACTAAGCTTATTTTTAGATCCGGATATCTGGCATGGCTGGATAAAGTGGTGGATGTCAAATAATGCAAACCACTTTAAAAATACAAATCCTAGAGTTATGGGTTTGATGCGGTATTATGAGAAATTGTATAAATACGAGTAATTAGTATATATCATTGCCAAAACTTTCTGATGGGAGAAAATAGTCCAAAACGACGTATAATGTAATTCATAGTTTGTCGCCTACTGTTTCTGTTTCCGAAATAATACGCAATGTTTTTTGTTCTAATGTTAAAATATAGGCCCCGTCCTCTATAAATAAGACAACTTCGGCAGTTTTTACCTATCTTGGTATTACTTTTTTCCAACGGAAAAATTTTGCTAATCTGTCACTCTGACCCATTAAAAGCTGCCAGATGCCCGAATCTAGCAATAAGGATAGTATCGCAATCTTACTAGTCGGGTTTCGTTGCTCTCATTATAATGTGGCCAGTTCTTAGTCCATAAGATAGCGTTCAAAAAGTCACGCTAAATAATTAAATGAAGTGAGCCCGAATAAAAACAATGTGTTATTTCATCAATGTTCTGTGAATTTACATACTTAACGAATCATGTAAATAACCGTAATTTTAAAACAAAATATACTGCCCAAATATGGTATCTAGTATCTACAAGTATTGGAGCCACGGGTGTTAAAGTTATCTAATTTCCTATCGATCGGCTTCCATATTTTTTGGGTTGTAGGAAGCGTTCTATTCGAGAACACATTTTTTCATAAAGGTCTTGAAGACTATAATCCGCCGAAACCACCCTTAAGGTACGTAATAATACCTACTGCAGTAAAACTCTTCTATAATTGCATTAACACGTTTAATTTTGAAGACAAAGTAAAATTATTTAAAATTAGCAACAATGGTCATATTATTTAAAATTTAGCATTTCACGTAAAAATTATAATAACGGTATCTATATAAATATATACCACATTCAATAACTTCCTTAGTGGTTAGAATGTAATTAAATTACAATAATCAGAATATTTAATATTAGCACTTCACTTAAAAATGAAGAAAACTGTACCTATATTTACCTACCTATATTTCACATTCAATAGTTAGCAAAACTGGTAAGTAAAAATAAAGACTCGGCTGGTAATAATTTGGCTGCAGGAAAATAATGGGTTAATGAGGCGGGTGATATGGATGGTGACAGATGACTCGCTGGCTGAACGTAGCTTAAATTAAAGAGCCAGGTCTTTATACGCCCGTAAAACGAGGCAATTGGAATTTTGGGAATTTAGCAAAACAACAAAAAAAACTGTTATGGCACAAAAATACTGGATACAAAGAAAAGGAATCGGATTTATAACGTTTTTAAAAAATGTAAATAATATGATATTCACGAAAGCAGGATGGCTAAAGCTGTAGTTTTTGAATTGAAAAGAGTTCGTGGGCAAGTGTCCGCTTTGATTTAGGCGGACCCAATAGCTCGCTGAACTCCTTTTCTCATTTGGAGAGCCCACTGGATGAGGACTCTAATTGTCCGACGATGGTGGAGAAACCCGCGGAAAACGCGGCAGTTGCAGACCGTCTCGCCGGTCCGGCACCCACAAGTGCCTTCCGGAATCCTTCCGGCTCAGGCGGTCCCTCTGGTTGCCTTTTTGTCCGGCGACGTATTTGGTTTTTAAAAATTTGTATTTAATAATGTATTAGCACTTGCTATATAATGTTTGAGCGCAAAGATCTACAGAAATAGATCGCACTTCAACTCGATGCAACTAAGCAAATTACAGCAAAACTCTCAGACAAAACCAGAATATCTGTTTTTCTTTAAAAATGTCCCGTCGCTCTGACACACTCAATCAAAAATCAACTTTTTTCTTTTTGACAATCTGAAATACCTCAAAAATTCACATTCAAAATTAGCGCGAGTATTATCTCAATTTTATAACTGCCAGACGTATTACAAAATGCGGACTGATATAAGCGCCATCTACCTGTAATGCCGTGAATCACAATGTACGCTTTTTTATATATCAACCGTGACCTAGCCTTAGACCTCCCTTAGACACAGAAGTTCAGAAGTTCTAAAGAAAGTCGATAGATGTCGTACGATACGTAGCGTCATGCTACAGCATCTCCCTACCAAACAAAGAAACAAACGAACAACAACACAAGAAAACTAACCCCAAGCAACAAAAAAAACACAACTTAATGCTAAGGCCAAAAAAGGTACAACAAGAGAACCCTAAACGAATTCCAAAAAAACAAAACTAACCAGTTATTAACATTACCCCTAAAGACTAACCTAATAGATTAACAAGATGACAAAACGCCAACCAACGCGTCACGCGGTCCAAGACGTGACGGCCCGGATAGGACAGAAACTGCACCTGGCCACAGATCTTAATCCCTCACATCGAGTCATCAAATTATACAACCAGGCTATCATAGACCGGGAAAGATAAACGAAGCCTTAAGCACCAACGGTAAAAAAAAGTCAAATCTGGAAAAAGGAGCAAGGAAACGCTCAAACGAAAACAAAAAAACGATAAGAAACGAATCAAGCAAGGATTACCGATAAGGGAATGGCGGACTAAAGCGCATTTTAGAATTTTGAGAAAACTGAACGGGCCGAAAGAAGAAACTATTTCAAGATATCTTTAATATGATAGGTACCGACGTGCTCGGAATCGGTATCAGCCAGTACATATACCTGTGGAGACACCCGTCTAACCACACGGCACCGAACGAAACGTGGAGCGAATTTACCGCCTCGAAAAGGATCAGCGGATCCACGCTGGAAATTCCGGCGCCAAACGATTTGGTCACCAACGATTCTTGGCGAAGAACGGTTCGTGTTGAACTTGGCGGCGTTACGATGAAAGGCTAAAGCCATCGAATCAGAAACTTTATCGTACACCTCACGAAGCGTCTGAAGATTCGAAGCGCGTTCCATCCGGCTGAGTCCCACATCTTGGTCCACAACCTGATTCTCAACACGTTCACGAATCATTGATAACTCGCGGCCGTACATCAAAAAATTCGGTGTATAAGCAGTAGCCAAATTTATACCAGAGTTTAAATAAAGAGCGACCCGATGTAAATGACCCGACCAACTGCGTTGGTCATTTTCAACTAAAATGCTCAAAGTAGTAATCACGACCTGGTTATATCTCTTCACAACATTCGCTTGTGGCGAATAATATGGGGTATAACACGGACCTGGAATATTATAGCTCGCCAGGAAATCCAGAAATTGACGACTATGAAAAACTGTAGCGTTGTCACAGAGAATGTTAGTAGGAACACCGTACCGCAAAATAACCTCCGACTCTAATGCCATCGATATTGACCTCGCATTCACCAACTTCAAAGGGACCAACCAAACAAATTTGGTAAAAACGTCAACCAAAGTCAAAATATAACGACAACCATTACGGCTAACCGGTAAAGGACCAATTAAGTCAATGGTAAGAAGATCCATTGGAGCCGCAACACGACGAGGAAATAAGCGAAGTCCACGAGGTTGTGAATTTGCAATTTTATAAGACTTGCAAATCTGACATTCGGAAAGGAACCTTGTAACATCACGGTACATATTCGGTCAATAGTATAAGTCACGAGCTTTTAAATACGTTTTCATAACACCAGGATGAACGTTGGGAAATCCATTATGAATTTCAGCAACCGCCTCTCTAGTCCTTGAAGCAGGAAGAACTATACGCCATGGATTAGGTGCTAAAGGGTTTTCGATAGATACCCTGCGCATTAAGACACCATCCCGAAGAGTAAATGCAGTAAACATTTGAGGATTGTCCAAAACTCCCTGGTAAATTCGTTCATACCAAGGATCTCCAGAAGGATCCATGCCACGCGCGAATGAGATAAGCCCAACTTGAGCGCGGGACAAGGCGTCAGGAACTACATTAAGGACACCTTTTTTATGTTCAATCTCAAAGTTATATTGGGAAATCAAAGTTGCCCAACGAGCCAAGCGCCCGGTAGGATTATCAAGGGTGATCAACCATTTAAGAGCAATATGGTCAGTAATGATCTTAAACCTCATTCCATCGAGATACCCGCGGAAATGCTTTATGGAATCAACAACGGCGAGAAGCTCATGTTCGGTTGTCCCGTATCCACGTTCAGCTTTAGTGAATAAACGAGAATAATAAGCAATTGGATGTTCAACGCCATCAAACTCTTGAGCCAGGACCGAGCCTAAGCCAACCTGGCTAGCGTCACATTGAAGGATAAAAGGTTTCGAGAAATCCGGGCAAGCCATCAACGGAGCGCTCATCAAGGCATCCTTCAATTTAGAAAAAGCTTCACTAGCACTATCGTTCCAATCGATGGGATCACGTCCCTTTCTCTTACCGATAAGTGCCGTCAGAGGAGCAATAATCGAAGAAAAACCATCCACGAAACGCCGATAATACGAACACATACCAATGAAAGCACGTAGAGACTTGACAGAAGAAGGGGTAGGGTAATCCCTAATAGCTTCTAATTTCTTTGGATCAGTTTGAAGACCACGCTCATTGACGATGTAGCCGAGATACTTCAATTCAGACTTACAAAACTCGCACTTATCTAAATTAACCGTAAGACCAGCTTCTTTCAACCTATCACGAACCTTACGAATAAGTCGCATATGACTGTCAAAATCACGAGACACCAAAATCAAATCATCAACATAGCCGAAGATAAAATCCTCAGACTCAGGGGTATATTCAAAATTGACAATCATGTCAGTAAGCCTCTGCATCTCGGACGCAGCGTTGGTTAAACCAAAAGGGAGACGAACAAACTCAAAGAGGCCCCTTTGGGGTACAATAAAGGCCGTTTTCTCACAACTGGCCTTATCAGCTAAGGGGATTTGCCAAAAGGCGCTCCTAAAATCCAACGAAGTTAGATATTTGGCACCTCGTAGGTTATCAAGGATGTCCTGGACGCGCGGGAGAGGGTATGAATCCCTGATGGTAACGCTGTTCAACTTCCTACTGTCCACGCAAAACCTGACACTACCATCTTTCTTGGACGAATAACGCCTGACTCTAACATCTTGTCAATCTCTTCGTTGAGAATCTTGAGTTTGACTGGAGACAAGGGATAGTAACGTTGGCGGATGGGCGAACCAACAGTCTCAATCTTATGCGAAAGCCACGAAGTACAACCTAATCCAGCTTTATCAGAAGAAATCTCCTCAAACTCGTCAATAACATATTGGAGTTTTGATTCCTGCAGTGGTGCAAGCACCGTACGAGGGTGGACATAGCGAACCTCACCTACTCGTGGGACTGCGACAGGAACATGATGTGAAGCGACGTAAAGCTTACCTGACAAACCATCACGGAATGCCTTCTTTAAAATGTCAATGAGACCAACAGCATTCCAAAACTCAATTCCTAAAATAAATGCAGTAGGAAGATTACTGCTCACTAGACAGGAGTGCAGAACGCGAATGCCACTAAAAAGAATGGGGACGTCCAAACCGCCTAGAATTTCAATAGGAGTATTGTCGGCGGAGACAACATAAGGCCGGATATCCTCGTGATATGTTATACCGAGCTCCGATAAGAGGGATATATCAATTAGTGAAACCTGAGCACCAGAGTCCAAAAGAGCTCTTACCGAAGAGCCAGCAACTAAAACATCAATAAAAAGTCTATTATCCGGGGAATTATTCATATAAACGGGGCGACACCGATGGACCTCTCAGTGCGCCACTTATTCGTTTTTTGACGGACCAGAATTACAACTAGGACAATCGCGTGTGATTGCACCAACACGCTTACACTTGAAGCACACTGCCCCGGAAACGTTAGGACAATTACGATAGTTGTGACCAGTTGCATCACACTTCATACACACTATAGAACTGGGTTGACCTACAACTTGAGCACTAATCGGTGCAATAGCCAAACGTGCTGGACGTGAACCTTGAAAGGCTTCAAAATTTTTCGCGACTTCTAACAAACCATCAATATCCCTAACCACGTTAGTTGCAAGACAAGGATGATATCTAGGATTCATTCCATATTTAATAATGTTAAACAGGTTGTCTTCGGAAACCGGTGTACGAAGCTTTGCGGTTAGAGCGCGCGCCTGAATAACAAAATCAACCACTGACTGGTTGTCCTTCTGTGATAAAGCGCGAAGTTGGCTCTCAAGCTTGAAATCGAAATCGGCTACGTCGAAGGTTTTAACGAATTCAGACTTTAATTCCGCGTAAGTAAGACCCGGATATCTGATTGCCCTAAAATGTTTCAAGGCACTATCTGACAACAATTCATGGAAACGTCTGACAACATATGAAGGATTGACGTTACGCGCCATACCTTCTTCCTCGATTCGAAAGAAAAATTCGCGAACACAAGTGTCCCCGGAAAAGTTCAAGTTCCATTTCGTAAGTGAATAATCTTTGAAAGGAAAAGGCGGGGGAAGTCCGGACATATGCATCACTTGGGGTCGTGGTTCAGAATCAAAAAACTGTTCATCATCGTTTGCCATTGGTTCTAAAATCCTCGGATCGTGCGAGTTTAACGACGAGTGTGCATGAGGCGTCTCAGCAATTGATCCTTCATTACTTAAGTGCGACATGGCGAAAAGTCGAATGTTGTCTTGCGTTGCAAGTTCAAACAAAAAATAAAGTTAATCTACCTAAAAAATAAAATCCGAAGTTCGAGTATATCCGTGGTCTAAACCAAGCGCTTGAGTCAAAGAAAGAAAATAACACTCGAAGTCTAAATGCTAAGTTAGAATGCCAAGTTCAGTTTCTGAAAAAAAAAAAAACAAAACGCAAATCATACATTCTATGTCTGACTTACCTGCGAATTCCCTAACGTCTACGGGCTCTAACTACAGGACTCAAACTATGAAATAAGGTATTCGGGATATGTTACGGGTAATTGAGAAAAAGGCATAAGTAAAGGTCAACAGATAAATTCGTTTTTTTTTAACATAAATAAAAGCAATATTACAATATGACGGAATTCGGGTTAATGATGGGACGTAAGGAGGCAGCAGGCTGAAACAAACCAAAATCAAGGTTAATAGAACCGCGACCGGTCTACGGTCACCGTCTCACAAATTCAAAAAAAATATTGAATTACAATTATTAAAAGTAAATCCAGAGTTCTTTACCTTATCGGGCGCCATTTTGCAGTAAAACTCTTCTATAATTGCATTAACACGTTTAATTTTGAAGACAAAGTAAAATTATTTAAAATTAGCAACAATGGTCAGATTATTTAAAATTTAGCATTTCACGTAAAAATTATAATAACGGTATCTATATAAATATATTTCACATTCAATAACTTCCTTAGTGGTTAGAATGTAATTAAATTACAATAATCAGAATATTTAATATTAGCACTTCACTTAAAAATGAAGAAAACTGTACCTATATTTACCTACCTATATTTCACATTCAATAGTTAGCAAAACTGGTAAGTAAAAATAAAGACTCGGCTGGTAATAATTTGGCTGCAGGAAAATAATGGGTTAATGAGGCGGGTGATATGGATGGTGACAGATGATTCGCTGGCTGAACGTAGCTTAAATTAAAGAGCCAGGTCTTTATACGCCCGTAAAACGAGGCAATTGGAATTTTGGGAATTTAGCGAAACAACAAAAAAAACTATTATGATACAAAAATACTGGATACAAAGAAAAGGAATCGGATTTATAACGTTTTTAAAAAATGTAAATAATATGATATTCTCGAAAGCAGGATGGCTAAAGCTGTAGTTTTTGAATTGAAAAGAGTTCGTGGGCAAGTGTCGGCTTTGATTTAGGCTGACCCAATAGCTCGCTGAACTCCTTTTCTCACTTGGAGAGCCCGCTGGATGCGGACTCTAATTGTCCGACGATGGTGGAGAAACCCGCGGAAAACGCGGCAGTTGCAGACCGTCTCGCCGGTCCGGCACCCACAAGTGCCTTCCGGAATTCTTCCGGCTCAGGCGGTCCCTGTGGTTGCCTTTTTGTCCGGCGACGTATTTGGTTTTTAAAAATTTGTATTTAATAATGTATTAGCACTTGCTATACTCGTATAATGTTTGGGCGCAAAGATCTACAGAAATAGATCGCACTTCAACTCGATGCAACTAAGCAAATTACAGCAAAACTCTCAGACAAAATCAGAATATCTGTTTTTCTTTAAAAATCTCCCGTCGCTCTGACACACTCAATCAAAAATCAACTTTTTTCTTTTTGACAATCTGAAATACCTCAAAAATTCACATTCAAAATTAGCGCGAGTATTATCTCAATTTTATAACTGCCAGACGTATTACAAAATGCGGACTGATATAAGCGCCATCTACCTGTAATGCCGTGAATCACAATGTACGCTTTTTTATATATCAACCGTGACCTAGCCTTAGACCTCCCTTAGACACAGAAGTTCAGAAGTTCTAAAGAAGTCGACAGATGTCGTACGATACGTAGCGTCATGCTACACTACATAGCTAATTTAAGTCCATTTTAGTAGCCGGTTTGGATTTAAGACAAATATCATATTTTTAATTCAAGACAGTAATCTGACAGCTGCTGGCTTACACTGTAAATTACTTCGTATGGAGACAACTGTCAGATAACTGTCTTGAATGAATAATACGATATTAGTAAAAAGATGTCCTAAATTTTATTTTTGAGCCATTTCGAAATTATTACAGTACTTTTTAAAATAAACTAAACGAACATTATAAACCTGTAAAAAATAAGACCGTTTTCTGAGGCTGGTTTTGATTATAAGACCATGGATTATTGTGTGTTTATCACAGATATTTCCCGAGTTCTGCATGTTTTGTATGTATTTAAGTATTTATCTATGTCTATATATTATATACATCGTCGTGTAGTACCCACAACATAAGCCTTATTGAGTTTACCGATGGACTAGATCGATTTGTGCAAGATTATGCGTCTAAGGTGGTTTAAATGCTTTATGTATCTTAAAATTTACAACATATCTATCTTTTATCGTTAAAATTTCTCAGTAATTTGATTGATTTCAGAACTCAAAAGTTTTCCTTAAAGATTCTAGCTCCTCGCATATCTCATGTCAAGGAAATGATGTAATATTTTTCATCTTATGACTCTTACTAAAGTATGTGGGGTACCTTTTTAAAAGTATTAATTACTGCGGAGACAGAAATGTATTTGTAGGTTTTAGATGTATTTTTATATTTTACTTTTGTAAAAATATTATAAAAACCTAATCTAAGAAATTAATGAAATAAAGATATTCTTTATTGTGCACCATAAAGTAGAAATAAACAAACAGAAAATCAAAATTAAAACTAGGTAACAACAGGCGGTCTTATCGCTTAAAGGCGATCTCTTCCAGACAACCTTTGGGTAGCTGGAGACTAAAGTACATAAAACAACGAACGAGATAAAACAATGAATGATGATGATGACATTTTCTCAAACATACTCCGAAATGTATGCGTTAATGTCACGAAACAAAGACATGAAGTTGCTCATTTATGGCTCCTAACCTAGGCCAAGAAGTAATGTAGGGAGTTATTATGAAACGTACATTATTGTACGCTGCTCTAACTTTTTAAATTTGCTCACTAAGATTAAACTGACAAAGGAAATATTACATACAGCCAACGACCACTCTCTCTGTAAGCATACTTGCGACATTAAAATTAAAAAACAAAAAACAAAATCTATATATAAGCGGTTAAACATGGTGCTCAAATAGTTTTTTCAAACTTCAAGTTTAAAAAATAAAATAGTCGGCAATTTAAACATTTTTTTTACATTGTTTGAGAAAGCACTATACAATCCTTGGTCGGAACAGGGATTGCAGGACTCGCTTTATCCGGAATCGTCTACCGCAATCTCGTCCTTAAATCCCTCACTTCACGGCCTCTGCAGTAATGTACTATTTTGTAAGGGATTTAAAGTAATTTGCTATTTTTAGGGTTCCGTACCTCGAAAGGAAAAAATGGAACCCTTATAGGATCACTTTGTTGTCCGTCCGTCCGTCCGTCCGTCTGTCAAGACCCTTTTTCTCAGGAATGCGTGGAGGTATCAAGCTAAAATTTATATCAAATACTCAGGTCTACTGTCCCTTAGAGCTGTGAAAAAATCAAACTTCTAAGCCAACGCAATCAAAAGGTACAGCCGTTTATGTCGCAAATTTTCGAAACTCGCAAGGGAATCAAAACCTACAGGGTACTTCCCGTGGAGTCAGAATCTTGAAATTTGGTATGAAGTAACGTCTTATAGTACAGATAAAGGAAAAATTGCGAAAACCGTAAATTTTTAGTTTAGTATATGAATAATAAAAACATTTTTAATAATTTTAAAGTTACTACCCCTATATACCTACAGGTTTGTACGGAACCCTCGGTGCGCGAGTCCGACTCGCACTTGGCCGGTTTATTTTGAGATAAAAATTTAAAAATATAATTAAAACAATTATTTCTCAAAATGATCTTAAAATCCTAAGCGCCTACCGGGTGTTTAATTTGCTATGTAGCTTATTTGAAGTGCACCATACCGTGTGGAAAATATTTGGAGCGGTAGGATTAAATATACATTACATAATGTAATTTTAGTGTATTTTCAAATTGACGCAATATATCAACTTTAATAAAAGTATTTTTTTCAAAAAGAATTAATTGTTTACAATTCGGCTAAGTACATGTATATTAGGTAGACAATCAAGCCAACGTTCAATGTACAAGTTTACCAAAATATATATTTTTAATTTTTGTGTCGTAACGTAACGTAGCAAAGCACGTTGTCCCCAGGTTTTGTTTTGGAAGTCTTATTATAACGCTTCATAATTAGTATCATTCTAAAGTCGTCTGCTAAGTTTTTCTATTGTAAAAGATAATAAGTGTCCTAAAAGTTGATTCACGCACACACCTACTAGCGACCATTTAGGACCTTTAAGATTTATGTTTCTGATCTCCAAGATATCCTCTACAAAGCTAAATGGAAGCGAACGGGTAGGAATTTTGATAAATTTATAATATGGCCGGCTCCAGTACTAAAACAAAATTTACACGAAAGTATATAAACATGAGTTATGGACTAAGGATAATATTGTAATCTAAACAAAACCCGTCTGGTTAGATTACAATATTATCCTTATTGCTAAATCCGGGCATCTGGCAGCTTTTAATGGGCGGAGGGCAGAGTCACAGGCTAGCAAAATTTTTGAATTGGAAAATAGTAATACCAAAATAGGTAATAACTGCCGAAGTTGTCTCAGGTATAAAGAACAGAGCCTATATTTTAACATTAGAACAAAAAACATTACGTATTATTTTGGAAACAGAAACAGTCGGCGACAAACTATGAATTACATTATACGACGTTTTGGATTAATTCCTCCTATCAGAAAGTTTTGGCAATGATATGATCTAATTATTTATATTCTTAGAGTAGACCACTCTAAGAATATAAATCCTAGAGTTCTGGTTTTGATGCAGTGTTATGAGAAATTATATAAATAATTAGATTATATCATTATCAAAACTTTCTGATAGGGGGAATTAATCGAAAACGACGTAAAATGTAATTCATAGTTTGTCGCCTACTGTTTCTGTTTCTAAAATAATACGCAATGTTTTTTGTTTTTTGACCTCCACCACTTTATAGCTGCTAGATGTCCAGATCTAGAAATAAGCATAGTATAGTACCTAAACTAACGAGAGGGTTTTGTCGCTCTCGTTATTGTGTCATATCTGACGTGGCTAGCTCTCCATCTATTAGTAAATAACATTAATTTATTTAATAATAGGATAACATTTAGATTTATTTGCACGGGTATTTGACATAGGTAGGTATACCTATATATGTATATGTATATGTACCTACCTAATCTACCATCCATCGTAATAACTCTTAAGAAGTTATTCAGACATATTTTCGTTCACTTCTACCTATATAAGCGACTTCTAGTCTACAACAGGACAGGCCAACCGCGAATTTCGAATATCGACATTTCGATGTCCGTTTCCATCGCTCTTGCATATTCGAAAGAGAGTGATGCAAAGTAGTCGATTCGACGAACGAAGTGGTTCGCGGTTTGTTCGGCTAGCTAACTTTCCAAAACGCGTATCTCGATAACTCATTTCAAAAATCATTTAATCTTTTATAATCAAACATAATACATCATGTGACATAAACAGGATAGACAAGGAAAGCAAGATAAAATATGTTATTTCTCTGTCTTCTTACATCACAGTTTATTTTCTCAAAGGAGATGTGATTAGTATAAAACTAATAATGGCAACCTGTAAAAAAGTATAAGCGGTCAACGACCTGTCCCCCGAAAGTGTGGTAGTGTGCGTGAAGTCTGGTTGTGTGTAAATTTTGACAGAATCTTAAAATTCTCCCACCTATACCCGACCCTTAAGGCTTAACCTCATTCGTAACTAAAGTACTTCAAAGCGGCTTCTATCCTATACGTATCATGTATCTATGTACCTAACCCGTCGATTGCTGACGTGACCAGAATGTTGTGGACAATTTGCCCCTGCGCTTTGTGAGCCATTTGCGGGTTAAGGCTATGGCGGTATATAGTTTTATGTTGATATTAAAGATATGTATATTTAACGTCACCTCTATTTGCATCTAGACAAGGTCCATTCAAAATTCAGCAAATAATGTAACATTTTTTACTGCATCAACTTACTTGATGCAGTAAAAAATATCTAGGTAGTTTCGCGTTTTCTACATATGTTTCTATAATGAAAAATGTTTCGCAAAATAAATATGCACGTTTTGGAAGATTTTGAAACCAAAGGTTTAAATAATATAGATGGTCTAGGCTCTACAACTTAATAAAAGGTTAAATATCTTCGAAAAACTAACCAGTCAATAACCTAAACTGTTGCGTTTTAAGGCCTAATTGCATACAGTTGCATACACTGCTTTATCTACAGACATATTATAAGTCCTAAATGACGTGTTCGGTAACCATTAGAATAACCGCCATTGCACCGCCATGGCAGACTCGATTGTGCCGGCGGTCGGGCGGGCGCGTGCCGTAGGTCGGGAAGGAGGGTTGGATTTTAGGGTTAGAAATTAAACGACAGATAATCATTAAAAAACTAAAATTCATACGGCCGAAACATTTTTTTTAATACAATTGCTCTAAAAGTTTAGTTTATGTAGCTGCAAATCGTGCGTAAAGTTTGATTTTATGCACTAGTGCTAAAAAGTAATCTGATCTGCAAATCGTGCGTAAAGTTTGATTTTACGCACGATTTGCAGATCAGAATTTTAAATAAATGAGTATTATGCGAGACCCGCTTATGAATGACCCACCTGAACTCCGCGCGATTGGGCATAAAGGAGTATTATGCGAGACCCAATAGTATTACTTGAACAACGCGCGATTGAATAAAGCTGTCTTTCGTACACTGACAGAATATAAATGTAATTTTATTTCATTGTAGTTTTTTCACAATTGGATTAAAAAACTTGTTCGACACACGTGCGGAAGTGTCATTTTCACTCGTCCCGAGTCTTGACCCTCCTCTGTCGGCTCGGGTCAAGTATTAACCTCGGTACTCGGCAAAATGATATACTTCTCGCACTTGTATCGAAAACTACTATTTTTGTATAAAAATCAACGTGCCTATTTAAAAATACAGTTTTATCGAAGTTTGAATATCTGTTTTGACCCCACTCACCCCATTTTACGGTAATACCCGGGGTATTAGGTTACGTGAGGTATATATACTCGTATTTCAAACTAGATGGACTCATTTTAATAGCACTCAAGTATATCATTTTTTTTTTCGTAGCCTATATTGTATCCCACTGCTGGGCAAAGGCCTTCCCTCGCTTCCGCCACTCGTCACGGCCTAGTGCATGCTCTCGCCAGTCGCTACAAAATGCGTCCAGATCGTCCCGCCATCTCCTTTTTGGTCTGCCTCTGCCCCGGCCGATTTGTTCGGTCCATTCAGTAGTTAATTTAGCCCATCATTCCGGGTGCATGCGGCAGACATGTCCAGCCCAATCCCAATCATATTCAGTGTAAATCCAGTGATTAGATTTAACTACAAAGCATAATCCAGTCACATTCAGTATTCAGGTTAGGTCACGCGAGCCTAGGCTGACCACCTAGGCTGTGAATTAGGCTTACTGCGGATTCCATCAGTGTACCGGTGACGCTCAAATGGTCGAATTAGTGTGATGATTGTATATAATGTGATTGGATAAGTATGTATAGTCTGGATATATAAGCTTTAATAAGAGATCAAACTCGAAGCGCTGGTGGTCTGGCGTAAAGACGTCAGACTTTCAATCCAAAGGTCGTGGTTTCAAGCCACGGCTCGTGGTATTGAGTTTTTCAGAATTTATGTACGAAATATCATTTGATATTTACCAGTCGCTTTACAGTGAAGGAAAACGTCGTGAGGAAACGGGATCTAATTCCAACAAGGCCTAGTTTCCCCTCTGGGTTGGAAGGTCAGATGGCAGTCGCTTTCGTAAAAACGAGTGCCTACGCCAATTCCTGGTATTAGGTTGCTGAGCGGATCCCAGGCTCAATAGAGCAATAATCTGTGAGAAACGCTAGGAGGAAGAAGAGTTCAAACTCGATTAAAGAAAGATTTGCCTAGTAGGGAAGAAAAAGCGCTCATACGAATTAGGTGATGTGAAAATTTCTCAGATACTATTGAATTTCGATTTCTAAATACGCCCCTTCTAAGATGAATGTGGTTAACCTTAAGCGGGGGAACCTTGGCACGGATCTCGTATCTTGACATGAATCCGGTAGATCTAAAGTTGAAATGTCACGGGTTTTTTAGAGGAAATAACGATTTCTCTTCGTACTCGTATCTTTCGACTTGAATTTTCTCTGTTATATAATAAAATCTGTACTTTACGCACAAAGCACTCAATGATACCGAGAATCACAATCAGCGCGCAAAAAGTGGCACATGAAAAATCATCGTAGCAACTCCTTTTGCAGAAGTGACGTCATATTATATATTATGAATTTTATCAAACTCAACCTTGCTTCAGTTTAGGTGGTTTTTCGTATGTTTTTTCACTAAATCTTGAATACAACAAATCTTGAAGCAAATCAAATTATTTTATGAATATTTTTCAAGTTCTGTTTCAGTTAATAATTTATAGTGTTACTAAGTAATTAAAAACAGCAAAAAAAATTGATTTGCTTCAAGATTTAGATGGCAGCACCATGTCTTTCGCTATACCAGAATGCCGGTGATTCGGATAAGAGGTGCAAGCAAGTACATATTGCATCCCAATAGATATGGTCAACGGCGCCTAAATAGCCGTTTCAATTTCAGAGAAGTACACTTCAGAAAATTCGATAGGTTCCGCCGTGACCGGGTAGTTTAATGGTCAGAGCGTCAGCCGCGAAAGCTGTAGATGCCAGTTCAAATCTGGCCTCGGACACCGGAGGACTTGGTCACTTTTTCTGAAGTACATGACATCTATTTCAGCTTGAAACCACCTTAATGAATTATCACATGCCATTTTTTGATTTTTGTTTGACTCTGTTGATCTTTTATCATCTAGGTACATATATGTCTATGTTTACGCATGTATTTAACAGACATTATTGGCGCGATTTTGATGATCACTACCATCTTATTGACCTCGGTATATTGATAGACAATTCAAGAAGATTTAAACGTTTACTTGCTGTAAAAATTAATAAGGGATTAGATCTGTACTCAAACATGTTACGTCAAACCAGAAATAGCAAGAATATTATGGCTGAAGCGTCGTATTTATCAGTTGATTTTCGGTGAAAGAAAACTGGACTTAATTCCGACAAGGCCTTGTTTCTCCTCTAGGTTTGTAGGTCAGACAGAATTCGATGTAAAAACTTGAGATAAAGATGAAAGTAGAGAGTATTACATACTTGTAGGTACTCTAGATAGAGAATAGATTAAGCCAATAGTCTAGAAAACTGTGTTCAATTATTTTACGACTTTTAACTTTTATCTGCGCAATAAAGCTTTGCGTGCCGCCGCCTTATTCGAAACGACGTAACTACAAGGGATATAGTAACTCATACATCGTTTTACTACACCTAACAGCCGTCAACGATAAACATCAGAATTGATCGGGGGGTTCCAAACTTGAAGTGGCTATAATTATTAAAAGTTATGCGTCTCGATTCAATTGATGGTGTCAATTTTTCAACCACGTACTTCAAGGGTTCGAGAAAATCTAATACGAAAAGAGACTGATTTCGAAAATGAACACTTATGTTCGTGGAATTGTTTTTAGAATCATTATTCGAATTATCAGAATTATCAGAATGTGTATACTTTAAATGGGCCCTTAAAAATCGATTAAAATTATCTATGTATTATCGTTTTGGCTGTTATTATATCAAT
This sequence comes from Pammene aurita, assembly GCA_947086415.1. Classification (NCBI taxonomy): domain Eukaryota; kingdom Metazoa; phylum Arthropoda; class Insecta; order Lepidoptera; family Tortricidae; genus Pammene; species Pammene aurita. The sequence continues at coordinate 28,304,500 of OX352306.1, forward strand.
CGCCAGACTGGAATGATGTTGTTTAAGTGATTGTAGGCCATAGCCTATTTTTTTTATTATAAATGCTGAGGATGTTGAGAAATATGTATTTTCTTCACATTTCTTGTCCCGTAATATTTAAGAGTCATTGATATATATTTCTACTACTTTTTTCCTCTACCTAATATTGAAATAACCTAATTTAATATGAATTAGAATAAAATTCGCCATGCGGGTAGAAAGAAGCTGACTAGCTACATAGGGTCTTTTATTTTATTAACTAGTTTGTAGACGCAGACAGGGCACGTCTCAAGGCGGGATAACGACTCCATAGAGCGGCTGGTTATACCTACAGGGGAAATTAGAAGGAACTAGACCGCACGGCAATCCACCTATGCGATGGACAGACCAAGTTAAGTCTGCAGTAGGGCACCGCGTATTTGACTGTGCCAGACAGTATGCCAACAGAAAAATTGAATTATTATTATTATTTATTTATTAACTTTAAAAAGATACAGCTTACACAAATAAAGGGTCCCACAAAACAGTTTTCACGGTTTGACTGTGGGATCGTGCAGTCTCTACTCTTATTTATCTAAAGGTAACATTTAGCAATTGCTAAAAAAAAGTGGCAGTGGGCGGGGCACATTGCACGTAGAACCGATGGCCGTTGGGCCGGAAAGGTTCTTGAGTGGCGACCACGAACCGGAAGGCGCAGCGTCGGTAGACCCCCCACAAGGTGGACTGATGACCTGGTAAAGGTCATTGTGGCACTCTTTGGGGGAGGCCTATGTACAGCAGTGGACGTCTTTCGGCTGATATGATTATGATGATGATGAACATCTATACATTAAGCTTATGAAAAAAAAATAACTTATGCAATTTACAAGGTAAGTACGCAGCTTTATTCCGAACATAACTTTATTGACTTCCTGCCTGATGTGAGCGGGCAGGCTGTTAAGTATATAGGGTAAACGTTTACGTTTAATTAGTGACTCTGGGTGCGACAAACTTGCCCGCAGACACCGACCTGGTAACACAAATATCTAAATTATTATCAAAATTGGTATCTCCAGTACCTGTCGTATTTAAAATAAAGGTCTTATTAAATATTTTAAGTAGACCTTAAAATGTATTAATCCATACTAATATTATAAATGGGAAAGTGTATGTGTTTGTTTGTTTGTTTGTTTGTCCGTCTTTCACGGCAAAACGGAGCGACGAATTGACGTGATTTTTTAAGTGGAGATAGTTGAAGGGATGGAGAGTGACACAGGCTATTTTTTGTCTCTTTCTAACCCCCCACTTCCCTAAAATGGGGGGTGGAAGTTTGTATGGAGCATTCCGGGGGGCAAAGGGGAACCGTGTTACCCCGAATTTAACGCGAGCGTAGCCGCGGGCAAGAGCTAGTCTAAATATATAAAAGAAGAAACTGACTGACTGACTGACTGACTGACTGACATATCAACGCACAGCCCAAACCGCTGGTTCTAGAGATTCCAAATTTGGCACGTAGGTTCCTTATAAGGTCTAGGGAAGCACTAAGAAAGGATTTTTCAAAATTCACCTCCTAAAAGGGTAAAATGGGGGTCCAAAGTTTGTATGGCGAATCAAGATTAGTTAGACTATTTGATTCGAAACTTCACAGGAGTATTCCTAACGATAAATGAGTAAGCACATGTTTCAGGTTTTTTGAAAATTCAACCCCTAAAAGGGGCAAATGTGGTCACAAAGTCTGAAAATCAACATGGATATCGTATCCTTTTTGAGTACTTATAGTACGCGGGCGAAGCCGCGGGAAAAGGCTAGTTTTAAATAAATTAATACCTTAAGTTAAATAAATGTCACATTTTTATTTAAAAAAATAACCAAAACTTTTTAATAGGTACTCACGTTTCGAGTAATGAATCTGCCTGTCTAGGGCTGGCAAAACTAATTATTTTTCATTTCAAATTTAGTCTCAATATAAGTCCAGAATGAATTTAATCAACTTTTGTGGTAAATTTGAAAGCCAGTTCGATCATATTTCCGTTTACAGAAGTATTTCATTGTAAATAAATATACAATTTCTGTAGGACTATTAGGTCTTTAGGGACACAGGAGGCTTTGACGCAAAGGAAACGATGAATATACAAAATGTAGACTATATTGTAGGAGTATACTTATTGGAAATAAACCTACCTGCGATATCAATAATATTATAGAGACTACTTCTAGATTAGAAACTCCACTTTCATTATAACAACATACCAGGCACAGATAAGTTTTTTATTTTTTATTTTACTTCATACATTTCTTTTACAAAATGCATGCCTACTCATATAATTAAAACGAAAATAAATATAATAAAACCATTTAAAACCTAAACAAATTATAAAGAAACCTAGCATAGGTTGCGGCAACGGGGCAGGGCTTAGGCTGCCGATGGTTAGGGCCGCAGAGAGAGGAACCACCGAACTACACTCACCGTTTCCAAGATTACTGCTTTATGAATCTGACGCTTGATCCAGCCACAACCTCGTCAACCACGTAATAAATTGTTTCTCGACAAGGTGCCGTATTATAACTTTAAAATACATTAAAGACATAATCTGTGTCAACACAACAAAACACAACAAATCAGGATAATTTTAAAGCAAATTCAGATCAGATTCGTGTGTCAGTGTTGGTTGGCACACTTGCATATGCTAAGCTACGCTACCGTTTTCTGAAACAACTATCAGTACGTACAATAATAATGGTTTCCGCGATCGAGATGGCAGCACCGTGGCGAGAGGTCTAGCTGTCATAATCCACCAATCCTGTTTAATCTTTATTTTTTTGATTGGTCGATTTTGACAGCAGCTGTCAATAAGACCACTCACCACCGTGCTGCCATCTAGTGAAATCGTCGATGGCGGAAACCTTCATTGGGTCAACCTTCCACGTGGCGGTTACATTGTAATTTTTATTAAGACCGTTTTCTTCCGTGTTTATGGATTTTCCGTGGGTGTACCCGGACATTCTATTACATTTTTCTTCAAAGAGAAAAATGACAACAAAACACAAGCAACAGTCAATATAAAATTTCAATTCAAAATTCAACCTTTCGTCTACATCTTAAGGTGCAGTATTAAATAGACACAGTGCAAAAAAACCTGGTGTCCATTAACAAATTGGTATAGTCGCAGCCACAATCAGCAGAGTTTTTAATCCACCGACTTTCAGAGAACAAGAATATTTAGAGTAGATTCGAGACTTCAAAGGGACAAGGAACTTCGCAGGCACTTCATTTTGTTTTTAAATAATAAATTTCTGGGGCACAGATTATAAACAGTGGCAGATACACCATTTTAAAAACGGAAACATCCGCCTAGCCGTTAAGAACTTTTTACATGAATATTTATTTTAAAATTGTGGACGTTTATACAAGGTGTAACAAAAATGCTGGTGATCCGTTTACGGGCATAATTGTAATCGTATTCTAAGTATGAAAAACTAAGAAAAATTTCACACAAAAAATGCTTTTGTATGGAGGGTCGGCCATCTGAGATGACGTGTCCCATACAAATTTTTTTTTTGCGTCCAAAAATGATTCTCCTACTTTTTCTTAGTCGCAATACCATACCAATTATGTCCTTAAAAGGTTCACCACTATTTTTGTTACACTGTATGTATAGGTGTAAGAATGACGAAGAATGTACAATTACGGATTTCGACTGTTAAGCTATTTACGTCACACCTGGCCATAATGTGAGTATTACCGCACGCTATGCGTACGGTAAAACTCGCATTATGGCCAGGTGGAGACGTAAAATTGTGTACTCACCACGGGCAGTAAAAAAGAAAGCCCTCTATCGCATATTTGCAACCCTCGCCTGCGGCTCGGGTCACAAATACCTGCGATTTCAGGCTCTCTTTCTTTTACAGTCCTTGGTAAGTAATGTACTATTACGGTTTACTTTACATTGGACATTTAATAGAATAAGTATTAAACAAAAGAAAACAGCTTGATCGTAAATTTCTCGACAATTAACGTCCGTGATTGTACGTACAAACTTATCTACCTAAATATATAAATGATATATGTCTAAATATATATCGTCGACTAGCATTTATATTCATGAAAATGGTAGTTGTTAAGGGGTGATGCCTTATATCAAAGTAGGCATGGTTGATTTTTGAAATATGTTAATAGTGATGACATACTTATGTCAGACAAGAGTTTCCAACCTCAGAATCACACCGGGTCAATGTCAAATTCTTTTTTCCGTAGTTTTTTTCTTACAAAGGACAATGTTAAGGCAAAAGTTATAGTAGATTATATTTGCAATATAATGAGACTGATTACATTGCAAATATAATCGATGTAATTACGAACGCTTCCAATTATTAATTTATATATTTTTTTATTTAGCTTGCTTACTATTTACCGTGTTTTGAGTTAATACGAACTCAAGTCTTACTAGTTACAATCTTCATTTCAAGAACTCAACTCACTTTTATCGGAGTTTTCTGAGTCGTGCTGCTTATTTCAATGTTTTCGATAACGTATCTATATTATTGTGTAATCTTGGCTAAGGAGGCTGAGATAGGTAATATGATGGGTGAATAACTAAGTGAATATTTCTTGTTTAAACAGGGACTGTACTTTGGTAAGGAACCTATTTTAATTTGTATGGTGATTGAATTCAACAGAAGGGACGGACCCCGGTTTTCTCAAATTTCCATAACTAATAAGTAATTGGGTTGGGTTCGACCCAAACCTCATTAAGATCCAAGCAATATTTGTAACTGTTTATAAACACAAACGAGCCAAAGATAAAGACTGGTAATCTTAATAAGTACAGTAAAACGGGGGCAGAAGGAACATAACAGAAATGCAAGAACCTCGATAAAAGTTATATGAGTATTAAGTTATATGAGGCACCTTGATTTTGAAACACAAAAATATTCCGGTCGTATGAATTGGAGTTTTTAATGATTGTCGTTTTGTTTTATGATTTTAACGACAAAAGTAAAATTGTAGGAAGTCCGACCTCGCCCCGTAGTTGGGGGTTAGTGGAAATAGCAAGTCGGCAAATTGGGAAAATTGCTAGCGTTGACATATATATATATATAAGATGTGAGAACGGTGTATGCTTGGAACGAAACTGTCAGAGTAAGATGAAATGTATGTAAGAAAGAGAAAGCTAGTATTCTTTCGAATTGGTTAAAATTAGGCTTTAGAAGATTCGCTTGTATATTGTTTTCTCAGACTGTTTTACGCTGTCAATCCAGTCCCACCCTAAGATGTTTTCATAAACCTATTATTTGTATTATTCAAATAAAACCAAGTATTTTTCTAAGATCTACTTGCATTTCCAATTCAGCAGTCCCACATATATAATAATAATAATAATAATAATATAATTTTTATTTCGGACTAATATCCATAAGGTGTTAGTTACAGACTTATATACTCGTACTAGTGTTAGTAGGTACAACATAATACTTAACTAAAATACAACAAAACATTCATTTTCATTTTTAATTTACCACGGTGTGGAGTTTTGTCCAGTGCAATAGCAGGGGGGAGTCCCACCTGTCAACCAACGCTACCAAGATGCTGTTAGCACTGCCTCGCCATCTGGTTAGTAATGAGGCGCACCTCTTGCGCATGATTGCCGTAAACCCGTCGACTTGCGCCTCCGCAAACATTCCCGAGGCGCTACAGTGACGAGGCAGCCCCATCAGCATCCTGAAAGCGTTATTGTATTGCACTCGTAGGTCACTGTACGCCCGCCGCGTATAGCTACCCCACAGGCTGCACGTGTAGAAGGACTGACAGTATGCTTTGAAGAGCGTGACCTTAACTGAGTGGGTACAGCGAGAAAACCTGCGGGTAAGCATATTGCAACGAACGGCCAGTGACCTACGCTCCCTCTCTATATCACAGTTATCGCTAAGATCTTCCGTAACCCAGTGGCCTAAGTATTTAAACTTGCTGACTCTATGCAGAGGTGCGCCACAAAGCGACACATCAGGCAAGTCAGAATACCTCCTAGATTTGGGCTTGAAAACCATTAGCTCGCTTTTTTTTACATTATATTTTAGGCCATGCGTTTCCGCATAGCCTTGGCATATGGAGACCAGCTTTTGCAGCGCCCTGATTGAGGGGCTCAGCAGCACCATATCGTCTGCGTAGCTTAAATTATTTATGCATACTCCTCCTACATGACATCCGATTCCAGTGCTGCTAAGCTCCCCAATCAGCCGATTCATGTAAAGATTGAAAAGTCTGGGAGAGGTCAGGCCACCTTGCCTCACCCCACACTCCAACCTAAACTCCTCAGAGACCACACTCCCCCACCTGACCTGGTTTTGCTGGTGGCTATACCAATACTGTAACAATGTTATACATTCAGGTGGCAGTGTTGTCTCTTTTTGTAACTTGTCCCACAACAGATTATACGATACCAGATCGAATGCTTTGGACAGATCTAAAAAAGCAGCAAATACTGGGGTCTTCCTGGTCGTATAATACTGCACGGTCTGCTTGAGGCAAAGAATAGCACTTTCCGTTGACAAACCGGGTCTGAACCCAAATTGCGCATCATTAAGGGTCAAGTGCTTCTCCATTTGCCGATCAAGCAGGCCGTCCAGTACCTTAGCGATAATAGAAGCCAACGATATCGGTCTGTAGTTAGACAAGTTAGAGGGATCACCTGTTTTATCCTTAATTACGGGCACTACCATCGTTCGCATCAGGTTTTCTGGTAGGTAGGCGTGACTCAAGCACAACGAGTAGAACATTGCCAGAGGCCTGTATAGGTGGACACCCGCGTGCCGTAGGTGCTCGACGCTAAGATCATCGTGCCCCGGAGATTTCCCTCCATCCAAACTCTTTATCACATTTGACACTTCCGTATCAGTAAAGGTAACACTACATTTCTGGTGGACATCGGACCTAGCATCAGACACCCACGACGTAGGACCCAACGGTGAATTTAATTTAAACTGACCGCGGAACAAGTTGGCGATCTCAACCGGCTCGTGTACACCCTCCACGCTCACGGGGAGACCCGCTTTATGGTTCAACCTGTTTGTGCTTTTCCAGAACTTGCCAAACTTTTTATTAGAATGGTGTTGTGCAATAATGTCCAGCTTAATTTTTTCTGCGTTATTCTGACACCATTTAAGTTTTGATTTAAATATTTTTCGAGATTCACACATACGATTATAAATTACACCATATTTTGGTTTACCGTGCAACATCCAGGTTTGGAACCATAAACGCGCCTCCCTATGCGCCTCTCGTACGTACTTATTCCAACCGGTTACATGATTATTTATTTTTGCACCATGTTTTTCAACATACGTCATTTCAGCTCCCTTTGTGAGTATATCGACAATTTGGTAATACATGTCATCCAGCAGTAAACGATGACTCATATCTGTACAAATCCTATCTCTACAGTCACAAGTACATGAGGTAAAATCGAACTCCCTTAACCTCTTACTACAATAATCATGATACCTATCAATCTGACCTTGATCACGCTCACCCCACCTTACTTTGTTGTTCTGCATACCGTTACTTATTTGAATTTTAGGTGTTAACACATCTACATTGCATTCACACAGTACAGGGTAGTGATCAGACCAATACGTGTCATGTAATACATATATACTCGATATCGTTAATTTAGCTGCATTTGATACTATACAGTGGTCTAGCCACCGGCGGCAGCCGTGTGCTTCGCTCACAAACGTAAAAGTGTCCGAGGGTAAATAATCCATATCAACACACGTCCACGATCGTTCCGCACAGAAGTTTAGAAGTTCACATGAAAACGACTCACCCGGGTGCGCATTAAAGTCACCTAACATGTACACGCACTCGATATCCTGACTGTCGATAATTGCATTTAATTCACTCAGGCATTCCGTAAACTCAATAAGATTGTCACTTGAATCGGTAGGCATGTATACAGAAAAAATAAGTAATGAGCGATTATGTAACACTACTCTAATTGCCGTTAAACGCACACTATTGCACTGTACTACAGATACCGTTGGGAATAGTTCCTTCCTCCATAGTAGGGCGACTCCACCATACGGCCTCCCTCGTAAAAGGCCCGCGGATGTATCCACTGCTGATTTACCGGTAAACGCGAACTTATCATCAATGGTTCCCAAAAAAGGCACCTCGTTTTCAAGAAGCCAGGTCTCTTGAAGTGCAATAACATCTGCGGACTTGCGTTTTTAGGGTTCCGTACCTCGAAAGGAAAAAACGGAACCCTTATAGGATCACTTTGTTGTCCGTCTGTCTGTCTGTCTGTCAGTCTGTCGAGACCATTTTTCTCAGGAACGCGTGGAGTTATCAAGCTGAAATTTATATCAAATACTCAGGTCAGGTCTACTGTCCCTTGGAGCTGTGATAAAATCAAACTTCTATGCCAACGCAATCAAAAGATACAGCCGTTTATGCCGCAAAATTCCGCAAATTTTCGAAACACGCATGGGAATCAAAACCTACAGGGTACTTCCCGTGAACTCAGGATCTTGAAATCTGGTACGAAGAAACGTCTTATAGCACAGATACAGGAAAAATTGCGAAAACCATACATTTTTCGTTACATCATATAATAAAATATTTTTAATCATTTTAAAGTTACTACCCCTACTTATATACCTATAGAATTGTACGGAACCCTCGGTGCGCGAGTACGACTCGCACTTGGCCGGTTTTTTTATTTTAATATTACTTTAAGAGCCACCTGAGCCTGAAAATTTAACTGGCAACTGAAAAAAAATCTGGTTATATATCCTTACCTGCCCCCGCCATCGTTTATTCTCCCATTTTACAGTATGCCTTAAGGCGACTATAATCGTCTATACAAATTTGCATTTCTCGAAACATTTTGCCTACAAATTCTGCCGATTTTGTTGATAATTTAGAACTCTGCTTAGGGTTTCGTGTTCTGTAGTGCCAACTATTTAACGTAAGTTCAGTTAATTTTACCAGACGTCAAGGCAACGATTCAATCTGTGACGTCATTATATAATAGTAAAGTAATAGTCTATGAATGAGCCGTAGACCTCACGCGCATAACTAAAACTAAATAGATGTATGGTTCCGCCAGTTTGATAAAATACGTTTATCAAAATGGCGGAAATTAAATGAAATGAAATATTTAACGTTGATCAGTTCGTTAGTTATGCGTGGTGCAACCCACCCATTTTGTATAGATATTGTCAATCCTCTTGTTTTTCATTCATATTTTTTAGACTGTTCGAATTTCGCCGTAAACTTAAATGCCAAATTGTGCATTTAATTTAAGTGTTGTTATTTAGTAATGCTAGTGCATTATTTTCATTATAAATTTAAATGAAAGCTGTAAAAGTCTAAAAGTATTTAGACCACTAACCAATTTTCGGTAGCGCAACAAAATTTGGAACTCGTTGGGCGCGAATCTACAACTTTCTAATTACCGGCTTCAGTTCTGTCTAACTTTAAAATAACATGCTGTTGGAGCTACATACTGCTAGTTTACGACTACCTAGCTGTGCTGAAATACTCTGTTCTAATATTGACTGTTGAATTCGCAGTAATTTTTAAAATTAAATGAGTAAATCAGAGAAATTCCTGCTGCAGAGGTAGTTGCGGCAACGCCACGAGCGTGATGGGCACCTTTGCGTTGGGATCAGCTTGGAACGGATTATTTTAGATAGATAGTTTAGATATTTTAATTTTACACCTTAAGTGAAATTTTTAATACATAAAGTCTTTTTTTATTGCATAGTCTAAAATGACAGTTCGATGTCAGATTTCTACCCATTATGCAAGTTTTTATTCTAAAATAAAAGTTGAAATATTTATCTAGTTTTGTATTTAAAAAGACAGTCGGATTGGGCAGATTAAATGGGATTAGTTCAGCTCAAGCTGTCTTTTTAGTCTCTACAATAAAAACAGACTTCAACAACCATTTTCAACAAAAAAATTATTAAAAACTTTTGAAATAAATTACCTACTGAATAGCCATGCAAAAACGTACGCAATTTATCGATTCCCGGGCTATTCAACACTTTACTAAGATGTATAAGGCGGTCGTAACCAACACATATCTAAGTACATAAAATGTCCAAAAACCACTTTAAAATCTATCCTTAATATACAAAAACTACACCTAGTTAGTATACGATGTTATCCCAACATTTCATGTTAACATCTACACTTGCCTACAGAATTTTAAAATTTGCCTACGGAATACCTTTTTCCAGAAAATTCAAAAGGATAGGGCACTCTTGTTGCTAAAAATATATTTTCACCCAAAAACTCTGAAAGGTGACGATGTCATTTTTACTTTACGCCCCCAAAGTATATAAAGTTCTTTGTGAGTTTTCAATTTTTGTGAAAACGTGCAGATTTCTTTACTTTTATACACTTTGGGATGACATTGCTTGTTTACTGAACTTCAGGCTTCAAGTTTTATTATTTAAGACTGCCTTTTATTTAACTTGTGATGTTCGTATGAGGGTTGTCTGTTACAAATCTGTAAATATTTTATGCTAGCTCACAGATTCATGTTTATCTAGTATAATTTAATTACTAATTTAAACAAAAAAGAACCGACTTCACTTAGCATCCACCTTTTCAACAGCAAATGCTCGAGCTGCTGTAAAAAATACTCAAAGCACTATAGGTGTGCCTATAATAGTTGAAGAGTTCCCTCGATTTCTCTAAGATCCCATCATCAGATCCTGACATAGTTTCAATGGGACCAACTGTGAAGTATACGCTTTCAAAAAAAAAAAAAAAACCAAATCGGTCCAGTCGTAATTCGAATAATAGGTGAAAATACATAAAAAATAAAATTAGATTAAGTTAGATTAAGTCCCGGGGGTGGCAGGATAACAGCGTCCGTTGCTTGAAGGTGGTAGGGCCCTAGTGCCTTTAAGCCTTCTCGCACAGACATAAGCTGAGTCACTTTCCTTTTAAATAAGTTTAAGCATGATCTACTGTACTCTTATTATGTACTTATGCAATCTTATTAAATAAACGTCTCTTATTATTATTATTGTTAAAAAAAATAGCAAAGAAAACAAAGATCCCGATGAATTGATAACCTCCTCCTTCGAAATCTTGAAGTCGGTTGAAAATAAGTATAAATCGTTTGTTTATATTGTAGTGTTCCCTCAACTGGTTAAGGGTTAACTGGAAGGGATTCTTTAAAGGGTCCTAAAATTATTTATAAAGTACAATAAAGTTATGTCTTCATACATACAATCATTCTTACATACAGGTAAATTTAGATGATATTAGCTCAGGCCCGGGACAAGTGGCCTACAGGAAGAAAGGCCTATGCACTGCAGTGGGCGGTAAAAGGCTGAATTGATGATGGTGATGAAAGGTAATTTTGGTGAAATTGCAATTTTAGGATATATAAAGTTAGTTCTGTGCTCATAAAGCGTGGAATTCTACGCAGGAGTAGAGGTAGTTATAGCTTATATCCCGGGAGTTACGATCTGTTTTTTGCAATGAAAAATATTGGGTAATACCTTCACCATCGTGCTCCTATTACACTCTCGTCTGTAATATTACCCTCCTGACGTTGCATCACTTCTTGTTACACAAATGACTCGACTTCGATGGCGGTGCTACCTTTCCGCAAGTCCATTAGAAGCCGTATCTTAGGTAAGTACTTATAATTTGCTTGTACCTACCCATGGTTTTTTTCACTTAATAAAAGCTTTTGACACGTGGCTACTATTGAAGAAATACAAAAAAGTCAATATCAAACATCGCTCTCAGGATATTCAATGCTAATTTCTCCAAGCGAATTCTTCTTGTATTGTCAAGTTTAAGACAGTGACAAATCGACATCTTTTAGTTGGAAAAAGTTGGGTCTTTGTCTTATCAATCTTTTAGACCGATCTCACGTATATAATACCGTTGTGTCCTATTACAAGCTAAAATAAACCTTATATCTAAGGTTTAAGGTTGAAACTTGGGCCATGTTGATTGATGTGGTGTTTCTGTACCTTTTTTAATGGGCTAAAAAGGATTGAGTTACTGTTTTTTGTAGTTTGAGTTCTTGTGGGGTATAAAGTGACCGAGTTTGCTACAAATAAAGCATTATTATGTAACAAATAATTATGTCAAAAAGAGAGGTATGGGCACTGCGAATGGCATCTCGTAAGTGTGGTAGGGCACGTTCAGCGAATGTCATCGCTCAAATCTGGAGCAGAGCCCGACTGGGGAAGTACCTCCACCTTACAGAAAACCACAGCCAAATAGCACTAGACCCTACTCATAGTGTTGTGTTCCTGCTGGTGAGTAAGGTTGCCAAAGAGCACAAAGAGGACCCAGTGTGTTGACGATGAGGGACCTTCTTATTCCTTTAGCCGTCAACACAGTGAATCCTCCTTTTTGTAAAGGGTCGGCAACGCGCATGTGACGCCTTTGGAGATGCAGCTGCTTATCATCAGGCGAGCCGTATGCTTGTTTGCCACCGTCGTGCTATAAAAAAAAAAAATGTCAGATCAGTTTAATAGCGGTTCTTATTTAGAAAAAAGGCGTAAGTATTAGAACATAAAGTTAGGTATATTTCATGTACATAGAAAACATTTATTTGTATAATTTATAGCGACAATGCTCATAATCATAATACACACATTTACATATTATTATCTGGGCTTGAACCCACGACCGTTCAGTTTCGTAGACAGGGTCTGCTAATAGCACAGAATAACTATTAGTACTACCGTACAGAAAAATCACTCCTTCACAAAAGTCAGATTTAGGTATAAAATTATACCTATACTCGCCGCCTGCAAGCAAAATTGAAACTTATAACCGCTCACGAACCGTGAATCTTCTTTGCGCGCCGCAGTTTTATGACCGAGCTGTGAGGGTTGTCACTTCACAAGTTTTCGTACTTAAAATACCTACGGATTTATTCTTTTTAATATAAATATGTAGGAATTACAAACGTTGATTCTGTAAACATGAAATTTTTATCCGGAGATAGTATGTCTGATTCACACGGAATTAGGTATGCCACAGCCGTATTCCTTTGAAAATATGTCGGTCAGTTCCTAATATTGTTTCTGGGCAACCAATATTCAATAAATTCAATATTTTAACTATTACTACGTAACTTCGGGACTTTTCAAATCAATATCGTCCGTATTAAAAAAAAAGATTTCTGCTTCCTTGTTCTTCCGTTTATTCAGACATCCGTAAACAGAACAATATCTTTTATACGGATTAGATCGAGATTTAGGTTTCGAAGCCATTGTGTATTTTCAAATTTGCACGAGCGCTACGTGACACGACTCTATCGTGCGAGCCGAGCAGCAGCCCACTGCCATACGCCTGCCCGGGAGGCGCGCCAGCCAAATTTACCTAAATTGCGTAGTGACACCCCACTGCTAATAGATGGCACTGCGGCACCTAGTACCTTTAAATTTTTAGAAAACCTCCGAAACGGCTGTGCTCATCTTGATATAACATGTCTAAAAACTGCTTTAAATTAAAAAAAAAACGCATTTCTATCGGTTCAACCTTTTTAGCGCTCCGGTTCCACAGACAGACAAACTTATAATACCCGTCTTTTTGTGGCAGGGCTTGAAAATAGAGATACCTATAGCCTTAGACTCGATGAAGCGCAATTTTGTATAGACATTATAGAGGCAAATTGACTAGGTAATTCACAAAAACGTGACTAGACTACGAAACTGAATGCAAAATTTACTTATTCAACATACAGTGCAAAGCATGCATTAAATTGCCAACATATTTCACCACCGACTACTGAATTTAAACACGTACGAGTATTTAATTTGACGGCAACAATTCACAAAGTTCAAAACAATAGCCCCATTTATATATCTCAGTTTTAAAATAGCCCACGAAGTGTGACCGCTGGGAGTCATTTGACCCGAAAAACTATTTAGGAAATTAATTACATTTTACCCATGCTTAATTTCTATGGGTCGAGACTCCCAGAGGAGACTTTGATATTTGAATAAATTTACTCTGGGACAATTACTTGTGTGATGAATAATGGAGAGTCACAAACATCGAACTTAAAAAACGCAGTAGAGTTTGTTTCAGAAATGCAAATATAAAAATAAGTTGATTTCTTACGTAAAACAAACGTTCAAATGTCTGTAACAGACACTGTTGTCAAAATTAAAGCTTAATTGCCTATTTCACAATTAACACGCCCTGAGCATTTGACGCTTTCTTCAAGAAAAAACGCTGCAAATTGGAGCTTTATTTTGTGAACGTGACACAGGGCTGTATTCTAACTTTAAAACACGTTTAGACACGATCCTACTTCAATACAACTCTAATATAACTACGCAACACAGCTAGCGCCTAAACGTCTGAATCAGAAATATCAGAATTTGCTTCAAAATTATTCTAATGCAACCCCAATACAACTTAAATATTGGTTGATTATTTGTTGTGTGTTGGAGTTATTAGACAGATTGGGTTTTTAATGTATTTTAAAATGAGAATACGGCACAATAGCTCATATGTTTGTTTCATACGCCGACAGCGTACAGCCGGGCGATATTGCTCAGAGCATTTTTTTCGTAAAATAAACAAAGCCTGGTCATTACCAAATTCATATCAAGATGACCAATTAATTATTAAAAAACGATTGAATAACATGAAAAACGAATACCAGATGTTAATTTTGAATCTTGAAGCAAATCAAATTATTTTGTTCAATATTTTTTGATTTGCAATTTTTAAGTAGTTACACTACTATGTATAAACTGAAAATAGATGTCATATACTTCAGAAAAAGTGACCAAACCGGTGTCCCTACTTAAAAATTGCAAATCAAAAAATATTGAACAAAATATTTTGATTTGCTTCAAGATTTATACATGGCAGCACCATCTCTCTCGCTATGCCAGAATCACGTAAGTGATTCGGATAGGAGGTGCAAGCACGTACTGCGCATGCCCTTAGAGTATGGTCAACGGCGCCTAGCCGTTTCAAATTCAGAGATTGCATATACATGGTAAAATTTGTCAAGTGACCGCCGTGACCGGGTTGTCTAGTGGTCAGGACGTCAGCCGCGAAAGCTGAAGACGCCAGTTCATATCTGGCCTCGGACACCGGAGGGTTTGGCCACTTTTTATGAAGTATATGACATCTATTTTCAGATGTTAATTTTGTTCAAAAACTTTGTCCGACACGTGAAGACTCTGAACCTGTACTAAACTATAATCCGAACAAAGAAGTATCCACTTCAACCTGTTTGGTAGTCGACGTTTCTGATTAACAATCATATAAGAAAGGATTATAATCCGACGTAAACAAAGGTAACGTGGATTCTGGAACAATACGGGCTTTTCCACGCCCACGAACCAAATTAAAGGCATTTATCTAACAACGTAAATTCCTTACAACATAATATTACGTTTCGCGAGATCGCAGATCCCTTCCGCTAGGTTGAGCATCTGGTTGAGCAATTGACTTTAGCGTGTCAAAAACAAAAGCTAAGTTATCTATTGAAATTAATGACAAAAGATCATTCAGTTTCAACGCATTGACGATCCCATGCAAGTTACTCGTTTTGGTTGCTTTCACATTTATTGTAGCAAATTTTAAATAAATATAATAAATGTTCCTGAAGTAAATTTGGGTAGTGTTAGTATCTAATGGCACGTTGCTATGTTTGATATTTTTTGCTATGTTTTTTGCCGCTGTAACTCGATTTTAACACAGATTATTTCGAAACATTTCGTGTCAAATAGCCACTTTCTGACAAAAAAATTTTGAAATGACAGGTCCTTAAATTTACTTACAGGCGGTTTTTACATTTACTCACATTTATTTATGAAATAAAACAATTAAAAACGGATTTTATCGCGTGTATTGAGTTTAAATTACATCCCGACGTTTCAAACACTTTACAGCGTTCGTGGTCAACGGGTCGACCACGAACGCTGTAAAGTGTTTGAAACGTCGGGATGTAATTTAAACTCAATACACGCGATAAAATCCGTTTTTAATTGTTTTATTTCATGAATAACTATCGCGGCAACCGAAGACAATATCACATTTATTTGTTAAAAATGTTTTAATTTATAATTAGGACGATTTATAGATAATTATTAAGTGGGTAGTGACATAAAAAATTGTATAAAAAATACCTATGCTTTACAAAAAAATATTTTTGGTAACCAACTAACCACGATCGTAATTGCTTCATAAAACGGAATCTGTTAGAAGTAGTCAACGACATGAATTAACAATGTAGTAGGTAACGTCGTAAGACAACTATACGACTTAACGGATAATGAGTCGAAACGTGACGTGCCGTGAAGTAAACACGTCGCGTGACGGCGGACGTGTTACGGGATGATAGCGTTTGTTCTCGAAATAAGGGCACTTGGAATAATATATCACACAATTATACATCAAAGAAGCGCTCAAAAATATCTGAGTTGCTGTTATTTATAGAAATATCTTTATTCGTGACCTTAGAAAAAGAACAAAAGAATTACAGATAATTGTAGAGTCAGATTGTGTAGGCCGTGACGAGTGGCGGAAGAGAGAGGAGGCCTTTGCCCAGCAGTGGGACACAACATAGCCTATATAAAAACAAATTTAGAGTAAGCCAAGTTTCACGAAATGGTCTCTTCTCAGCGTTAGCCAGCGCTGATCTTCCGAAAAGACCATCAGGTGAAAAATTCACGGCAGGTAACAAACATATGTAGCGAGTACACAGATTGTACTCGCTACATATAACAAAAAAGGCAATAAAAAATACGCGAGTGTCGTGGAACACTCAAACTTGAAACTTTTGTCATTTTTGTCAATTTTTGTCATTTTTGTCAATTTTTGTCATTTTTTCCAATTTTGTTATTTTCGACTTTTTTTACTTTTCACTTTGTCACTTATTATATTCTATTTTTTTTATTTCATTTCACGTTTCTCAATCGTATAGCTTTGTTTCGCGTTTTCGTAACGGTCACGTGACTTTTTTTCGCTTAGCCCCCATCCGCGAACCGAATTCCTTATCGGAACAAGGAACTTATTTCCAAAAAACATCGGTAATAAACTTAAAGACAACAATATAAATGGAAAACTTAATAAAAGAAAAACAGTAATAACTTATAACTACAACACAATGATCCAGTGACCACATATCTGATCGGACATGCGTTGGCCTAACATTATAATTCTTAGCCACAAGCGCCAGCTTCAGCCGTCAACGGCAGACACGTGAAACATAGCACAAAACAATAACTAAAATTCGTGGCTTACGACACAGAAGACTGTTAAGACCGTATGAATGAAAGAATACCGTACACAAAGTAGCAACAGAAGTCAGCGGGCAAAAAATACAATTGATAACAAGGAAAACACACACAGCAACGCAAAAGGAATAATTATAGAGCAATAAGAAAGTGTCACATATTATTGCGACCTTCGTTAAGCGAGATATTTCAGCAGGTAGGAATAGGAAAACAAAATTGTGTCTAATTTTTTTCGAAACGTTATTGAGGAAGTTAGGAATTAGAAGTTTGTTAGGCCGGTGTAGCCGAGCGGTTGCTCATAGTTTTGCAAGCATGGAATTTTATTTTTTTAACGGCCTCCTAGCCGAGTCAGTAGTGACCACACCTACGAATCCTGGTAAGGGCATTTATTTGTGGGTTTATTACAGATATTTGTACCTGAGTTATGGATGTTTTCTGTGTATTTATCTGTATCTATCTATTATATGTATCGTCGTCTAGTACCCACAACACAAGCCTTATTCAGCGTAAACTTCCACAGTAATGTGGGACTAGGTTGGTTTATGTAAGATTGTCCTATAATTTTTATTTATTTATTTTATCAAGGTTAAGGAGAAAATCTAAAAACATTAGTTATTTCTAAAAAAAAACATCATCCTCTTAGCGCTTGTCCCGACTTTTTGCCACGGTTCAATCGAGCCTGGGGTCCTCGTGGCAACCTGATTCCATGAATTGGCGTAGGCACTAAGTTTTTACGAAAGCGAGTGCCATCTAGCCTTCCAAACTAGAGGGAAACTAGGCCTTATTGAGGTAAGGCCGATTTTCTCACGATGTTTTCCTTCATCGAAAAGCGACTGGTAAATATCAAATGGTATTTCGTACTTAAAAGTTCCGAAAAACTACGTGGTACGAGCCGAGGTTTGAGCTCGAGACCTCCGGGTTGAAAGTCTCCGCCACGTTATCAGCGATTAGTTATTTCTCAAAAAATGCAGTTATTCCTTTTTGTGTTATCCGACATCAAAGTTAAGTCTGCTTGCACTTCAGTTTTCCATAAGGTAGCTTTATTATTCAAGGTGTTCTAAAAAAAACCAGCCAAGTGTGAGCCGGAATGGCGCACGAAAGTTTCCACTTACCATTATTTATAATAATTTTAAACAAAAAAGAACCGACTTCACTTAGCATCCACCTTTCCAAAAGGAAATGCTCAAGCTGCTGTAAAAAATACTCAAATCACTATAAGTGTGCCTATAATAGTTGAAGAGTTCCCTCGATTTCTCCAGGATCCCATCATCAGATCCTGACCTGGTTACAATGAGACCAACTGTGAACTATACTCTTTCAAACAAAAAAAGAATTTTCCAAATCGGTCCAGCCGTCTTGGAATAATCGCTGAACATACATAAAAAAAAAAAAAACAAGCAAAAACAAAGATCCCGACGAATTGATAACCTCCTCCTTCGAAATCTTGAAGTCGGTTGAAAACGGCAAAAAATCATTTTTAGTTTGTTCTGTTTTCTAGTATTTGTTGTTAGAGCGGCTACAGAAATACATCATCTGTGAAAATTTCTTCTGTCTAACTATCACGGTTCATAAGATACAGCCCGGTGACAAACGGACGGACGGACAGTGGAGTCTTAATAGGGTAACGTTTTACCCTTTAAATATAAAAGATAATAAAAGCAAAAAAAATATAAAATATATTTCTTCTTCAATTGAGGCACATTACAATGCACTTATGAACGTCAGAAAGAGAGAGAAAAACTACCACCGGTTCTAAACCCCGGATCTTTGCGTACGGAACCCTAAAAATGATGATTATCGGTAAGGGAATAAACCTAAGCGTGTGAAGGTTATTTTGAACACTTTCCCAGCTTAACTTCTCCTATCTATGTATCTATCTATCTATCTTAGCTTCTCCTAAAATATAAACTAAAATAATTTTAAACAAAAAAGAACCGATTTCACTAAGCATCCACCTTTCCAACACCAAATGCTCGATCTGCTGTAAAAAATACTCAAATCACCATAGGTGTGCCTATAATAGTTGAAAAGTTCCTTCGATTTCTCCAGGATCACATCATCAGATCCTGACATGGTTACAATGGGACCAACTGTGAAGTATACGCTTTCAAACAAAAAAAGAATTTTCCAAATCGGTCCAGCCGTCTTCGAATAATCGGAAAACATAGAAAAAAAAAAAATAGCAAAAACAAAGATCCCGACGAATTGATAACCTCCTCCTTCGAAATCTTGAAGTCGGTTGATAATGTTACCAATTTAAGTCCGATTCACATGTCTTCTTATCTATTCGCCCGCTCGTAATTTACTCCACATCAGGAATTGCAACGTGATACCCCACGAATCGCGTAAAACAGTAAACACGTATGAGACTGCGAATATCTCTTACAAATTGGATAGACGGAGTTAGCGTAACTTGATTGTGGCGAACGTGGTGCTGGGATAAAATACTGTTTCCATACCTATTATACAAGTACAGTTAAACCTAGACTTACAGGACACCGCGTTATGAAACGTTTACAAAGCAGGGGCCGAATCCTAACTTTAAAACACGTTTATCTACACTCATATTGTAAGTTCTCTAAAACGTGTTCGAAAACGGTAGGCAATGGCTAGCATTACCACGACCGATTTTACTATGATATGCTTTTTATCTGTGGCAGTAACGTAATTTTAACTTTTCATGCTCAAATATTGATGTGCTATGAGTTTTGATAACATAATGTACACCTGCACCCTCCCGCGCATCCGCCGACAGCCCGACACGCGCCTCCCCGACACAATCGAGTTGGTCATGGCGGTGCAATGGCGGCCATTCGGCGTAATACGGCATTTTGGATAAATAATATGAGTGTAGATAAAGCAGTGTATGCAACTGTACGTAATTAGGCCTTAAAACACTCGTGTGATCTTATTATGAAACCACACTCATGTTTTAAGGACCCTTATTACGTAACAGTTACATAAACTACTATAAGATACGATCCAACTTCAATACAGCCGTTAATACAATCCATTACCTACGCAACACGAGTAGCGACTAAACGTCTGAACAGAAATATTAACTTGATTGAAAATTATTCCGATGCAACTCCAACGTAACTTCAATATTGCTTGATTATTTGTTGTGTGTTAGAGTTACGTTTGAGATAAATTGTGATTTAAACATTATTTGTGTTTTAAATGTATTATTTATGTATTCTAACTTTAAAACACGTTTAGACATGATCCTACTTCGATACAACTCCAATGCATTAATTACGCAATATAGCTAGCGCCTAAACGTCTGAATCAGAAATATCAGAATTTGCTAGAAAATCATTCCGATGCAACTCCAATACAACTTCAATATTGGTTGATTATTTGGTGTGTGTTGGAGTTATGTTTGAGATAGTTTTTAATGTATTGTTTTTGTATTTTGAAATGAGAATACAGCACTTTGTCTTTTTAAATGTATTATTTTATGTATTTTAAAAATAGAATACGCCTCCACGTTGTTGAAAAGGAGTAAGAAGTGGAGTGTAATGATGAGTAAGTTTAAAAAAAAACAAAAAATTCTCCGAGATTGTTAATTACCTATGAACAAACATGGATGCTCCATCGGTAGCTCTTGAGATCCTCTAACGTTGGTCTGACCACGATGTAAATAAATATATTATGTATTTTGAAATCCAAAGCGAAGAAAATTTCATATACGACCTTGTCATGCCACTTATTTATAACCGCATGAAACGCTCCAGAAATACGTATGGTATTTTCATGTTCTTTATATTTTTAAAACAGTACATATAGTAAAAATACAAATACTGCAATGCTACATCTTACAATACTATTGGCAACCCTATCCTTGCAGGAGATTCTTAGTATTCTATAGGTAGTACCTACTAAGGGCCTGTTTCACAATCTCCAGATAAACTTATCTGCCAGTTAAAATTATTGCTATCCTTTTCTCCAGTCATATAAATGAAAAGGCCAGCAAACATTTATCTGACAGATATGCTTTAACTGGAGATTGTGAAACAGGCCATAAGTGTGTTTAAAAACAATATATAGGCCAAGAGCCAAGAGTAGTTCAGTATCACTTACTTACAATATCAAAAACAATTTATAAAATACAAGCTCGCGTTCTACAGAAATAAACGGGTCAAACCATAGAGAAATCATTAAGCTTAGAGTGCTGACTCTATACAACATGGCCCGTATTCTAACTTTAAAACACGTATAAACACGATCCAACTTCAATACAACTCCAATGCATTAACTACACAATACAGCTAGCGCTGCTGTATTGCGTAGAGCTGTGTTTTTAATGTATTGTATGTGTATTTTTAAACCTGAATACGGCCCCATGTTATAAGCCCTAAAGCTCGACATTATCAACTCTAGACGACTAATTGGCTACAATGTACTGATTTAAATTTACACGATTTTCACTCATTATTTTGACAAAAACGGGATTTAATCGCGTACACTTACTTTTATTATTTTCCTGACGTTCCGAGCGTGCCGTAACGTTCGTAATCGCAGGCAGACAAAAAATCATACAAGTAAAAAAAAAAATAAGTCAGAAAAATAATAAAAGTAAGTGTACGCGATTAAGTTTTGTCAATATAATAATTGGCTACAGTTTGAGGTTCTTCAGGAAGTGTATAGGTTCTAAAAGGGTAGGCAAAGCGCATGTGAATCCACGGGAGCGACAGGCGTCCATTGGCTACGGTATACGCTTACTTATTTATCTATGGGCCAAACAATATAATGTTTTTCTCATTTCTCAACGCTAACTTCTACTTACTCTGAAGTTTAAACTGAAACTATTTTGCGGACTAGTTAAAAATTCATTGCGAGGAGGAGGAAACAAGGAGAGATGAAAGTTTTTTCTCATAATGTTTAGCCAGAGATAGTATTTTAGTTTTGTTTGCCGACTTGAAATGACGGGGAGTACTCGTAGTGTTTTTGGAATGTATGTAAGGTAAATGTACGTTTCCACGAACGACCTGGATGTACGTTTAATTTTTTACTAAGGACTGGCAATTTATTACGATTATTGTCAATACTATAATGGTAACTTGGGTAATTAATTTTTAATAATTTTATTGCACTTTGAAATTATTTGTATGGTTAGAAAAAAAAAAAAATTAATGGTTTTTTAGACCACTTACCTTGATTTGTACCATTAAGGAACGTGATTTGCATATAATACCGAATCCGGTGACCAATTTACCGAACTAGAAGAAAAATGTATGGAAATATGGTGTTGAGCGATTCTCAAACTTTTATCTCACTGTTTAGATAATAGTATCTCAATGCGCTAAATTTGCGTCTCCTTTCAGTCTCCACATTACTGAAATACATCATACAAAACAAATGTAACCTTATTTTTTATAATTAGTTAAAATACCTAATCATGAATATTTTGACAAAACAACTTTAACATAAAAATATTATATTTTTCTGGAGTACTCAACTATATATTTATTTTAAATATGAATTTAGAAATTAAATTTTATGTAATAATACACAAAACACAATTTAATAATTAATTTTATTATTATAAATTGTTTCTTCATACAAACCGGTCCATCATAAGCAGTCCCAGAAACATGTATATATGTTTAGAAGCGCTGGCTTTTATAAATAGGCAGAAAAATAATACATTTGAATGTCGACCTAACTGTGAGAGAAATAAGGATGATATTCTAATGTATATCGAATAGAAACGAGGCCACGGCAGATTAGAATTGACTATGAACACGATTTACCGAATGCGCGTTCGGTAAATAAACCATGGAAAGCATATGGAACCTCATACGCCAACAAATTTTGAAAATAGGACCTAAATTGCAACAATTGTGTTATAATCACTAATCTAACATTGAAACTAATAATTAAAAGAATTACGAATCCGTTCATGTATTTGGTGTTTATTAATATTGTCGTAAAAGAACTTTTATTAAACATAGCTTTTTTGAACTCATAAAGTCACAACACTACACGATTTCAAACGCGGATTTGCTGTCTTTGCTGTCTACAGATGTTCGGTAAATGCTCATAAAATTACAAATACTTTTCATTATTTGATAAGTTAAAAAGCTTCCAAAACTTGGAACCCACATTTAGTTTTAAACGATTCTATGATCTTAAGAAGTGCACGCGATTTCTTAATGATTTTTTTAAGGGCGCCCATACAAAGTGGCACTCGACCGACTAGATCAGTTGTCATGTCGCAACTGAGCCCCAAATTGGCCGTCTCTGACGCGTATTTGTAGGGGTAGGTATTTTGCTCACAGAAAAAAAAATATCATATCGTATTTTCTGCTGTAAGTAATCGACTTATAGCTTAAAATGGAATATACTCAGCGATACGGCACGTTCGCTGAAGCGTACATTTACCTTATAATTGCATAATACAACACTACTTACTCGTTTGCGCGTCTTTACTTTGGCGAACAGGGGGCCGTATTCTAACTTTAAAATACGTTTAGACACGATCCTACTTCAATACAATTGCAATGCTAACTACGCAATATAGCTAGCGCCTAAATGCCTGAATCAGAAATATCAGTATTTGCTTGAAAATGGGATAATCTTACACAGGCTGACTTCAAACTAAGCCTGAGCTTATACTATCAAAATAGTCATTTGTGCAGAGAAAAAGGCCCACACTGCATACGCTGCATCGATTATTCGAAGACGGCTGGACCGATTTGAAAAAAAAAATAGTTGTATTTATTTATTTAAACTTTATTGCACAAAAGAAACTTATCGTACAAAAAGGGGGGTTAAAGGGTATACTTGACAGTTGGACCGATTGTCCTCAAGTCAGGATCTGATGATGGGATCCTAGGGAAATCGAGGGAAATCTTCAACTATTTTAGGCATACATATAGTAGTTTGAGTATTTTTTACTTTTACACCAAGTCAGGCATTTGTTCTTGGAAAGGTGGAGCCTAAGTGAAGTAAGTTATTTTTTATTATTAATTATTTTGTGTGTTTAATAGTTTCAGTTGTTAATGGCTTCAGTATTTTCACACGCACAGTTTTCTAAAACGCGCTACAACCACCTTTGCCGATACTAAACTTAGCCCGAGATACTTAAACTTAAACGCAATAATTACTTCACTCACGCCATAGTGAATGACATTCCAATCGCATACTTAACGTTCGCCCCGGAACATAGAACGCTATTAGGAAAAAAACTGATATCACTATTCATAGATATAGATTTTACTAATTCTTTCTTGTTTTTTATACCAGTTCATATGCATCATAAATAATTTTAACCAAAAAAGAACCGACTTCACTAAGCCTCCACCTTTCCAAAAGCAAATGCCCGAGCTACTGTAAAAAATACTGAAATCCTATAATCAGATCCTGACCTTGAACCTAAAAAGATACGCAAATACAAAGATCATCAAGAAAATGCAAAAACAAAGATCCCGACGAATTGAGAACGTCCTCCTTTGATATCTTGATGTCGGTTGAAAACGACGTCAACTGTCATTTTAAACAAGCTTGTATCACACACGACAACTGCTGTCATCTTGGAGCTTGCAGGCGCCGATAGGCTACGGTGACCGCTCACCATCTACCGGGCCGCATGCTTGTCAGCGACATCAACATGGTATACAATGTATTATTTGACGCTAGTACATCAGCTGATTACACAAACTTAATATTATCAACTATCAACACTGTCCACTGGTAGAACCCGAGAACTTGATTCTCCTGTCCTACGAATAAGACACGGATAGTAATTCATTGTCAGCACTTTAATGCTGAATCATTCTGTGTGTTAAACACGTTGTCTCAGTGAATGATTGCTTAGGGTGATTATGTTTGGACATAATTTTATTTAAATTTTTCTTTTTTTTTTTTGGAAAATAAAACAAAAAAATTACTTAAAAAGTTTTCTTAATTTCTATTTAAAGTTAATTGTTTCGGTGTTATTTGTCTTTATATTTGTGCTTGATTCGTTAGCACCTTATAATTTTAGCTCACGGTAGACTGGTTTAGAGCCCGAGAGCCCGATTCTCCTGCCCTATGAATAAGGCACGGGTAAGTAATTCTACTCGTTGTCGGGGTTTTACGGCTGAACCATTCTGTCACTGTCACTGGCATACGGAATTAAACCATTAAGAATGTAGATTAAACAAAAGTTATAGGTAGTTAGAACTAAAGATACTTACTGCGATTTGCGATTTAATTAATGCTGGAATGGTAGTTTAATTATATAATCCTCATTTGTTACGTATTTATTATTAATTAATCTTCTTTCTTTGCGAAAAAGAAATCTAAACAAATGGTTTTTCTGACATTTACAACCAAAATAACTAAACGTTTTGACTTATGCTACTAGAAAATTAAATGTCTGAAAATCAATATTTGAAATCAGTATTTATAACTTGGTTTGGCCGATAAATACCGCATTCTTAAAACGTATCAAATCTCTATTAAATTTTGTCCCTTTCCAACAAACATAAATGTCAAAATGAGGGATAGGGACAAATAAATATCAATATTCTAGATTTTACAGACAATTATGAATATCGCAGTATAAAAAGAACTTTAACGCTTTCATCAAAAAAAGTTAATTCCGTCATTTGCAGACAGTAGCTGAGCGGTGGGCCTACCGTGAACGTCGTTATATGCCTCTCTATCGCACTTACTAACCCTAGCGCAAGAGATAACAAAATTTCGATTTCTCAAGTCCGCGGCAAGCCCTCAGGTAAGGTGCTTAATATTGTTTATGTACACTAAGCAATAGAAGTAGGTAAGCGGGCGAGGTGTTCAAAATAAGCTTGACACGACTTTAGTGGAGTACGAGAACGCCTTTTTAACCTATAAAAATGACATAAATCACAAGTCCGATTTTATTTTGTGACCTGATACGTTAAGTACTAATAATAAAAAATCGCGCTAGGTATAATACATGTATTCGTTTGGTACACATAGAAATGATTATGTAAGTTTTATTTTTCTCCACCAGGCTATCGCTTTTTACTGTTGCAACATAACTTCACATTTTATAACGGTTTTATCAAGAGCATAAGTCGTCTTAGCCATTTGTAATTCGTTTAGAATTCAAGGTCACTTATATTTTGACAAATTGTTTTCGATTATGCTCACATAATCTATTGACCAAGCTGTTATAAAATGACAGATGATGTTGAAATACATAGTTGAATGCAATAGTACGGTAAAGGAAAATATATCTTCTATAATCTTTTCTCGTTGTTATTAACAAATATCTATATAATACCTAGCGCGACGTGAAAAACTGTTAGAAAATATTTTTTACTATAAGTAATCATATCATATTCTCTAACTAAAAAAGAAAATCGCACTTGTGAGTTATCGAAGCTCAAAACTGTTCGCGTACTGTACTAGTTTTGAACACCTAGCCCGCATAGCTACTTCTGCTTCTGACTGTACACGCACTCTTACTACCCGAACAAAAAGAAAATATTTTATGAAGATCATTTTACATACCTCACCCGCTACTTATATCTGCCAAATGCAACTTATAAGCTTTAGCTTAAGTTCCATATTGGCTCTGCCTTAAATTAGATTAGTAGTTAATAAGTAAAATTTGCATGCTTATTTAAGTAAAATGTACGCTCTTAACCTGTATCTTCCAACTGTATTTATCACTACATTTGCAAATAAATATTTAATTGATTGAACAAAAAATGTGTGACATTTTTGAAGAACAAAATGGCGGCCAAAAGTGTCATTCATTAGACATAATAAAAGAGCATATAAAAGGATATCACGATATTATTTCTCTTATAAATGAATACATAAGATAAAATAATTAGGGTACCGCCGGGGCAGATTTCTTATCTGTCTGACCCTTCGTAAATTGTTCTCAAGGTCATTCGCCCGTAATATTGTGAATTGTGAGGTTGGCGCTCACTTGTTACGTTCTCGTTATTCTAGCCACAAATCTAACTATCCGAAGTGACACATACAGCGGCGAATCTGTAACGGTTCTCCGACTTGCGATTCGACGGTCAACTGTTCGTCGACAGAACTTTTCATCTTTGGGTTTTTCGTCGACAAAAAAATTCTACGATGAACGATTCGTCGACAGAAGGTTTTTACGACTAACGATTCATCGACAGAACTTTCCTCCGACGAACGTTTCGCCTTGATTGATTGATTTTTCAAAGACGAACGATTCATCGACAGATTATTTCATCTACCAACGTTTCCACGAACGTTAAGAACGTTTTTTTGAAGAATCGTTCTTCGTAGAAAAGTTCTGTCGACGAACAGTTCATCGTCGAATTGCCTGTCGGAGAATCGTTACAGATACTACAGCGAAATTAGTATTCATAAAAATTTAGATAAACTTTCTTAATTGTGTCTTGTTTCGTTTATATAGTGTAATAAAGAAGGAACATAATGTATAATATTGTTGTCAATATCATCTACTGTACCTAAGCCGCGTAAGTAAGTACATCTGTTTGAATAAATCTAGCTATTAACACATTCAGCACCGAGAACCCGACAGTCGGGTTCTTTCTTCGTAGCTACTACGAGCTACATACGACGAATAGGTGGCTACGGCCTACGAGCGTAGCGCGGAGCACTGGGTGGCGTTGAATGTGTCAACACTTACACGACCAGGAACCCGACTGTCGGGTTCTCTCTTCGTAGCTACTACGCGCTACATATGACAAATGCGTGGCTACGAGCGTAGCGCGTAGCACTAGGTGGTACGGAAAGTGTTAATACCTTTATACTGTCAATGGTTACCGCAACCAATTCTTAAAGTGGTGACATTATTGCCTTGCCAACGGACATACACACACAGTTATATACAAAAGGCCTTGCACTCGTCAGTCCAAACATAAAAAAAATCTTATACTGGCTTGCGTTTAGATGGTTGATATATCTGCGCTAACCTTTATCAGCTTGACCGTCACGTGAGGACAATAATTACTCAATTTAGGCTGGCATTTTGTTCCAGATATTTTTTGTCTGTGTTTATTTACAGATATATATGTATACCTTTTTTATGTAACAATTGTGTGTCTGTATAACCTTTTGTTCAACATTTGCGCCATTTTTAATATGGCTACCAAAAGTACCGGTCGCCTGACAGTAAGCGGTTGTTTGGCCTATAAACGCTTGCAAATCCAAAGGTGACACATGATTAGTTTCCTGGTGCCGTATTTTAACTTCAAAATACATAAACATTGTATTAATAACATAAACTATTTATCCCCAACACAACTTCAACACACAAGGAGTAATCAACCAATATCGGAATCGCATCGAAATAATTGTCGAGCAAATTCTGATTCAGACGTTTAGGGCTTAGGCTAACCACACACTAGCGTCTTTCGAGCGTTGACGTCGCGTCGACGCTGCGTCGCCGCTGGAGAGACGCCGACGCTCGACAGACGTCGCGTCGACGTTACGTCGACGCCGCGTCGCCGATAGGCGTGCGCGCGCGCGACTTCGACGCTCGAAAGACGCTAGTGTGGGGTTACCCTAAGGCGTTAGTTGTATTCCGTAGTTAATGCATTAGAGTTGTATTGGAGTTGGATCGTGTCTTGTATGTCTCGGCAAAGGGTGTCCTTAGCTTTGCTTTGAACAAAGGGCATCCGCAGAAGCCTTAACCTATAAGTGGCAATCAGCTAAAGTCCCATTTCCTTTGAACCTAATCCAAACCACAGGTTTGGTCACTTTTTCTGAAGTATATGACATCTATTTTACAAAGATTGTGTTGTTAAAGTATTGTTTATGAATTAAAAAAAAATAATACGGCACCAGGTTGCTAACCGACCGAGCCAAATACTCGTGTGAAGCTCATTTTGAACACTTTGCCTGTTTAAATACTTCTGCTAGTTCTGCTGCTGTAGGTACAAGACTTTAAACATAAGTGCCTACTTTGATGGGCTAAAACATGTTTAAACGTGATAAAAACACAAATAGACGTAAGCGGGTGTGGTATTCTAATATTAAAATACATAAACAATACATTAAAAACACAATCTATCTCAAACACAACTTGAATGACTTGGACTACGATGAATTTTTTAAATTAAATTACCTTTACTCCTGTAATAAAGAAATACACTGATATCTGAGATTTCAAGTCTATGTGATAAAATTGTATTATACGACATGTAGGTATATAAATATATATAACAAAATTATTGTAAATTGACTTGTAACGCTGTGTTATTAATAATAAATTTCATATCATTACGTCACACCTGGCCATAATGTGAGTTTTACCGCACGCTACGCGTATGGTAAAACTCGCATTATGGCCAGGTGGAGACGTAAAATTGTGTACTCACCACGGGCAGTAAAGAAGAAAGCCCTCTCATATTTACAACCCTCGCCTGCGGCTCGGGTCACAAATACCTGCGATTTCGGGCTATCTTTCTTTTGCATTGGGGTTGGATCGTGTCATAACGTGTCTTAAAGTTAGAATAAGGCCCCGGGCATTACGAAAACAAACGTATTAAAACTTGGGGTGATGTAATTGCGGGTTTTCAGACTGGCGCGCATTTAATTGCGAGGTTTAGCCAGGCTGTTCACCATGCGACAGTCGCTCATGTGCCACCGATCAAATAATACTAGAGATACACAATCAGCCCAAAAAATGCCCATACAATAGTGCCAGAAGAACGACTCGTGCAGTACTTTCTTTGACAGTCTTATTACGGTATAAGACTGGCCGGTTACAAATTTTCACGAGCCATATTTTCAGTAAACCTTGTTTGAATCTGTACCTCCTTTACATTGTTATTCGAAGCCTTATGCACATCTTATAAGCCTCATTTTAGGGTCGGCAACGCACTGAATCCTCTAGAGTTACAGGAATCCATAGGCTACTTTTGCTACTTATCATCAGTCGGGCCGTATACTTGTTGGCTATCGTCATGGTATACAAAAAAAAGTTGCTAATAATCTTTTGTTCTTATCTGTCACATTGACGGTTGACTACCGATTATTCGAAGATGGTTGGGCGGATTTGGAAATTATTTTTTTGTTTGAAAGAGTATACTTCACAGATGGTTCCATTGTAGCCAGGTCAGAATCTGATGATGGGATCCTGGAGAAATCGAGGGAACTCTTTAAATATGATACGTCACACCTATAGTGATTTTAGTGTTTTTAACAGTAGCTCGGACATTTGCTTTTGGATAGATGGAGGCTACGTGAAGTCGGTTCTATTTTGTTTATAATTATTATGTTAAAGTTTTAAAACAACAAGCAATATTAACTAATTTCAGAACAACTCAAAGATACAACATCTTTCAACGGAACTACTTATAGTTTTATAAACAAACGTCGAACTTCGTTTAGTCGCGACGTGAACAGCGCGCCTTACGGCCGAGTTCCCAACTTGCAGCCTTTATGTAAAGAGTTACGAATGGCGTCTATGTTTCTTTGAAAGTTTAAACACAATATAAGCTGAGAGCCACGATAAATGTTTACGGTTTTTGTTTGTATCCAAGATTATAAGACATTTTTGTTACTCATGATCTATAAGTGAGCCATTGACATACTTACAGAATTCCGGAAGTGATTATTTTCCATACTGCAGAGTTTCAGTGTCTTTGAATATAGTTAAAGTGTTTGTAGCAATCGGCAATCTCTGGTTTGTACAGTCACCGCTAATAGTATCTTCCTATCCTAAAAATATGTGACACGCTCTTACGACCCTAAATAAGAGCGTGTCACATATTTTTCGGTCTTCATGTATGGAGATAATATTGTCGGTGACTGTACAAAGCACGGACAGTGAACATTAAGATGTCAAATCTAATTCTTTTGATAAGCGGGAAAACAGTCACGGAATAGACGCTGAGATAAATTAAGACCAATGTATGTCAGCGGGAGTGTCGAGCAATATTGCTCGAAAGGTTTTTTAAAGGTTTTATTAGGTCGACCTGTATGTAACTAACTATGTAATGGAATCTAAGGTAACTAATTTAACCATCTTCCAAGGGTCGTAGCGTAATGAAGATTGGCAGCTGTATGTAGTTCTGATGCCAATACAGTAATATGGTACTGTCGAACAGATCTGATGATGGAGCCGGAAGATATGAACTGGAACTTCATAATGGAAAATCGTATCATAGCTGTTTTGGATTTCTTAGAAAAGTCTTGTAATGAACTTTGACCACGATTAGGTTTCAAGGTCTGATGATGAAGATGGAAGATATGCAATAAGGGGTCCCGTACTTTTGCGGCTGGACAGGCCCACATAGCCCTAAGTAGAGTATTTACGTCCCCACCTGGCCATAATGCGAGTTTTACCGTAAGCGTAGCGAGCGGTAAAACTCACATTATGGCCAGGTGTGACGTAAAATCACTTAGTGGTCTCCAGATTGAAGAGCTAGATTGTTCTAAGCTGACCGATAAAACACCATGCAATACAGACGCACTGGCGGAGATGGAGAGGATGCGGGCTCATTCGCCTACTTAAAATATATGTATAAATGTTAAAAATATTTCGTTATCAAAGACCAAAAAGTATAAAATAAATTAATAGTTTAAAAAACACTAGAAAAACACGCTTTTATAAATGCACGTAAAAACAAAAAAATAATTATGGATCGTTCAAGTTGTCTCTATTTCTGGGCTGAAGTGTAAATAAACTATGTGCTTTTAATTATAATATTTGATTGTAAAAGCGTGGGGCGCTGGAACAGGAAAGTTAGTATTAGTATTTGTTAACAAGAAAGTCTTTCCTGTTTCAGCGCCCCACGCTTTTACAATCAAATATTATAATTAAAAGCACATAGTTTATTTACACTTCAGCCCAGAAATAGAGACAACTTGAACGATCCACAATTATTTTTTTGTTTTTACGTGCATTTATAATAGCGTGTTTTTCTAGTGTTTTTTAAACTATTAATTTATTTAAACTCATTTGTGTCGCTATACACACCATACAACATCTGCGTCTATAGACTATGCACACCATACAACATCTAGATCTATAGACTATAAGCCGTATTCTAATTTTAAAATATATAAACGGTACATTAAAAACACAATTTATCTCCAACATACATAACTCCAACACAAAAAATAATCAACCATTATTGAAGTTGTATCGGAGTAATTTTCAAGTCACTTCTGATATTTATCATTTGGCGTTAGCTATATTGCGGAGGTAATGAATTGGAGTTGTATTGAAGTTATATTGTGTTTTAAAGTTAGAATACGACCCAATGTCGTTGTTTTCTCGTATTATACACATGTAAGTAAATATTTTTCATTTCATTAAGTATGTAACGGCTGTATGCACATCACAACAGCGCCTAAGCAATACATTACCGTTCCTAAACTGCGTAAAACCATAGACACAAAACAAATGTAACACGCCAAGTCCACGCAATAAATATGAAACTCCAAGTTGTATCCGAGGGTAAGTTGGGGTAAGTACAAATGTTAAGTTGAGACCGCAGAACTCGGCCGCAACCTTCTCCGAAGATTTACTTGCGAAGTTGCTGTCGCGTACTGTTGCCGCTTTTTCGCCGGTTAATTACCATTACTTGCTTAGGGTCTAACACGTGTTACAGTTAGTTAATTTGTTGGAATCATAGAAACATAATATGACTACGTATAGAAGGTTCACTCCAACAAATTACACGCTGCGGAGATGTGGATGCTCAGATGGGCTGGCGGAGTAACTCTGTTAGATCATATTTAAAACATCCATGTCAGTGACACTTTCAGAGTGAGGCCAATCCAAGAAAAACTCACCGAATGTCGACTTTGAAGGTATGGCCAGGGGGGTGTCACTGCGCAGTTTAGGTACATTTGGCCGGCGTGCCTCCCAGGCAGGTGTATGGCAGCGGGCTGCCGCCGCTTGGCTCGCACGGTAGTCGTGTCACGTCACGTGGCGCTCGCGCAAAAATGAAAATACACAATGGCTTCGAAACCTAAATCTCGATCTGATCCGTATAAAATATGTTGTTCTGTTTATTATCTAAATTGGTTAGCTCATGGGAAACCAACTACAGGACCCGTATATAACGAAATGTGTGAGTCTTGTCGGCTTTTTAAATATAAGTTGAAATTGTGTCAAGAAAATCAGAAACAAATTAAGTTAGACATAATTGCAAAACACCATTCTAAAAAAGAGTTTGTTAAATTTTGGAAAGAAACTAATAAATTGAATTCAAAATCTGGCCTCCCTGTGAGCGTTGATGGTTTGCATGACCCTTAAAGCATAGCCAACGCCTTCAAACAACACTTCAAAGTGGAGTCGCCGCTTGGGCCCACTATATTGTCGTCTGGGGTTGGTTGTCAGGAGGAGGAGATTTCGGTAAATTTCTCTGCCAAAGAAGTGTCCCTTATAATAAAAAACATGGTTAGAGGTAAATCTCCGGGTTATGACAACCTTAGCATAGAACACCTTAAATACGCGGGAAATCATTTACCAAGGGCATTGGCTATGTTTTTCAGTCTCTGTATCCGCCATAGCTATTTACCGGATGAACTTATGTATACTGTAGTAGTCCCAATAGTTAAGAATAGAACTGGTGATGCATCCGATTTGACCAACTACAGGCCCATCTCATTAGCAACCATCATTGCCAAGGTACTGGACGCTCTGCTTGATAGGCAGCTGGACAAGCACATTCATCTACACGACGCGCAATTTGGCTTCAGGCCGGGCCTCTCCACTGAAAGTGCAGTCCTATGCCTCAAACAGACTGTCCAGTATTACACTGCCAGGAAAACACCGGTATTCGCATGCTTTCTTGATCTCTCTAAGGCCTTTGACCTTGTGTCCTACAAAGTTCTTTGGCAAAAGATGCAGAGCGACGCCGGTGTTCCTCGTGAGGTAACCTCTCTTATTAAGTACTGGTACCATAGTCAGAAGAACAGCGTGAGATGGGCTGGCGAGTATTCGGAGGAGTACAGGTTGGAGTGTGGGGTAAGACAGGGAGGGATTACGTCTCCCCGGTTATTCAACCTGTACGTCAACGGACTCATTGCTAAGCTAAGCGGCGCCAATGTTGGATGCTCGGTTGATGGTGTTTGCATGAACAACTTCAGCTATGCAGACGATATGGTGTTGCTGGCGCCATCTCTCGGGGGTTTGCAAAACCTGATCGATGTCTGTGAAAAATATGCGGAGGCCAACGGGCTCAGATACAACGCCAAGAAGAGCGAATTTTTAGTGTTCAAGGCCGGTGCTAAAACGTATGAGACTCTGCCACCTGTTTCTTTATGTGGCACTCATCTAAACAGAGTCAAACACTTTAAATATCTGGGTCATTGGGTCACCGAGGATCTCTGTGACAACATGGACATCGAGAGGGAGCGTCGGGCGCTGTCCGTCCGCTGCAACATGTTGGCCCGTAGATTTGCAGGGTGCACAAAGGTGGTAAAAGTTACTCTATTTAGGGCATACTGCCAGTGCTTTTACACCTGTAATCTGTGGGTCAATTATGCGCAGAGGACGTACAGCGCGCTTCGCGTGCAATATAATAACGCCTTCAGGGTGCTACTTGGACTTAGAAGGAGGTGCAGTGCTTCGGGCATGTTTGCGGAGGCGGGGGTGGACGGCTTCCATGCGATCATGAGGAAGCGCTGTGCCTCCTTGCTCCGTAGGTTGAACGAGAGTTCTAATAGCATCCTTAGGGCGTTTGCTGAGAGGTGGGACTCGCCGATGAAACGAAGGTGGATCGGGTTGCACTCCACTTTTGTTAATTTTGACGGGTGAAATTTTATTTTTTATATGATGTTTTCATATGTTTACTTAATTTATTTAAGTTTACTTAATTTATTTTATTTTATTTGACATTTAATTCAATTTTGACATTTAATTTTAACCACTCAATTTTAATGTTTTATTTAAAAGTAATTCAGATTTTTATTTAATTATGGTAATTAATAATGTTTCACCTGTTGACATTAATGATTTTATAATTTGTTACCAATTTTAATGTATTATTTTATGTTGAATTTTAATTGTTAGTTAGTTATTTACTGAGTCCTATTTTATTCGCCTAAGTTGAGAAAATTGTAAATTTGTATTGTATCTACTAACATGAATTCTGTGTTTACTAACAACGATATGGGCAATAGCCTGAAATAAACGTTTATTTAATTTAATTTAATTTAATTTTACGGATGTCTGAATAAACGAAAGAACAAGGAAGCAGAAATAAACATTTTTTTAATTCCGGACGATATTGAAAGGTCCCAAAGTCTTACTCACTATAGGTAAAATAAAAATTCTTAATTTATTGAATATTGGTTGCCCAGAAACAATATTAGGAACTGACCGTCATATTTTCAAAGGAATGCGGCTGTGGTGCCTGTGGCATAATACCTACTTTCGTGAGAATCAGACATACTATCTCCGGATAAAAAAAATATGTTTACAGAATCAACGTTTGTGATTCCTACATATTTATCTTAAAAATAATAAATCAGTAGGTATAGGTACAAAAACTTATCAAGTGACAGCCCCGTGCCGAGCTCGGTAATAAAACTGCGGCGCGCAAAGAAGATTTACGGTTCGTGCGCGGTTATAAGTTTCAATTTTGCTTGCAGGCGGCGAGTATAGGTATAATTTTATACCTAAATCTGACTTTTGTGAAAGAGTGAATTTTCTGTACGGTAGTACTATTAGTTATTCTGTGGTATGGCGACGTTATGAGGCGCCCACCAGACCACATGACGATGAAGGTGTAAGAGATGAGTGCGAATCCTAGGAGACGTGGGAGACACAAGATAACATGGATGGGGCTTGCCCAAAAGGACCTTGAAGAGGCAAAACTATCAGCCGAGACGACCCCAGGATAGACGTTCCTGGCGACGCCGTATTAAGTAGAGCCGACCCCAAATAAATGGGATAATGCTAGGAAGAAGAAGAAGAGGATAGAAGGTTCACTGTGTAAAAAAATATCTGTTAAGAGGGTGTTAGACGGGCAAGTCGTGGACTTAGGGCTCGACGACGCATACTTTAAAACCGCCGAGCTAGTTTGTCGACGATCCAACATGTTTAAATTTTGCCCGTGGAGCCTTGGCTCGTACGTCTGTTACTACCGCGAATTTTGAGGCGCCATTTTGTTTCTGTGGTCTGTGGGTACCAATCGTTTGTGGCGGAAGCCACTAATGCACATTGCGCGACCATACTTACTACTTACTTACTTACTGCAGTGGCGCAGCGACCCTAAGTGGATCTTTGGCTTCTCTGTTCACAGCCGTCTCAGCCCAGCACGGTGAGATCCTTCAGCACCTCGCCTTTCCAGCGGTGCCTAGGACGCCCAGATGGTCTTTAACAAGTTGGCTGGCCAGAGTATGTTCTCCAAATAGCACGATTTTCACCCATTCTAACTACGTATCCGAGCCAGCGGAGTCTAGCGGCTTTTGTTTACCCGATGATGTTCGGTAGATCTTCGACTTGCTGGTTTTTACGGAGCCTCCAGGTTCCATCCTCTCTGCGAATGGGTACCAGTATTTTGCGGTAGACTTTTCGCTCAGCCACCAGCAGTGCTTGATCTTCTTTTTGTGTTAGTGTCCAAATTTCGCAACCGTATGTCAATATTTGCCTTATAATGCACGGCCATACTCATAATATTATATTTTTTCAATAATATTCTCCTTTCATTGGTAATCTAAATGTGATCTGATATAATTTCCTAAATAATACAGGACTTATATGTCGATGACACTGCGTTGAGTGATCTTGTAGCTCAGCGTACAGTCACGAACCCGGATTGTTGGGCCACTTGCCTGTGTTCGTAATTTAGCCGTGTAATAAACGATCGATGTAACTGACAGCTGACAGCTAGTTGGTAAGATCGGTCATTCATAACACGGCTAGATTACGAACAATGGCAAGTGGCTCAACAATCCGGGTTCGTGACTGTACCTACATCTATTACTGACGCGAGCAGAGTAAGTTTGCGAAACACTCTTCGTTATACATTTTGCTGAAACCGCAAGGTGCAAAAAAAGCTTCTAAGCCGTAATTTATTAATGGCTGTCATATTTCTTTATTTCTGTTATTAATCTGCCTCTCATTTTCTATAATATGAAATTATAAGTTTAATGTAGTTACATGTAGACACATATGTAATACAATTTACTAACATAATTGCCTAATGTAATTAATTTTTCTAAGCTCAAACATATTAATTAATACATTCTCGTACCCAGAGCTAGAAGAAATAAAAGCTCGAAACTGTAGTCACATTTTGCTGTACTAATCTAGATTCTAATCGAATACAAAAATATTATTTTTATGACGATGTATAAAATAAATACAACCTCGCAGAGTTGGCGCTAAGTACAAGTTAACAGTATTATGACAACATAAGTTCAATTATGCCGTTTTGACTTAAAATATATCAGGATTAATGCAATTTCATTTCGTACGCACTTCATACAATTACTTCTAACCTAACATACGAGCGGAAACACCCGAGCACTCACGGCCGCGGCCGAGTGCAGGAAATTATTGTTAATGGATTCTCCCGCGTCAATATCGGTGCATGATTGCATTACACCCGCTGAAAGGGTGCATCAAATTTAACAGGATTTTGGGAACGCGGGTTCTGGTTTCAATTTGGTAAACAAAAAGTCTGCCAAAATATGATGTTTTTAGCTCATAGAATTTTAGATCCTAGAAACAGAAAAACAAAATGCCATGAAAATAAATTACAAAACAAACCGACTTCACTTAGTCTCCACCTTTCCAAAACAAATGCCAAAAAAAACTCAAATCACTATAGGTGTGCATATAAAAGTTGAAGAGTTCCCTAGATTTCTCAAGGATCCCATCATCAGATCCTGACCTGTGAAATATCAGAATTTGCTTGAAAATGCTTCCGATGCAATTTCAATATTAGTTGATTATTTGTTGTGTGTTGTAGTTATGTTTGAGACAGATTGTGTTTTTAATGTATTGTTTATGTATTTTATAATTAGAATACGGCACAGGGTCTAGTTCAGTTTCAGGGTCAGTTGGGTTGGAGCTGTGTCTGTCCAGTGTGTGTGTTTATTTTTCGAATCGCGGCCCTAGTTTTTATACATATTTTAGAAGATCGTTTCTTTTTAAACTGCATAAGTGGAACACTTTTTATAAATAATGCATCTTAATCTAACAACTGTTTCGCGATTTTTGCTTGGAGAGGTGAAAAAGGTAAGAATTTTAATTATTAAAATTATGTTAAACTAGTATGTACAATGAGTCTATTAAATAATAAGTGGAACAGTTTTTTTTTTCATATATATTTTTTAAACAAGAATATATTTAGCTAGAGCAATTCCCAGGAACGATTGCCGAAGTTTATGTCGTATTTTTGGGAATATAATAAAGTATTTCATAAAATTTAAAATTATAAATAAACTTAACGTTATGGTCTAATCAGATAAAATACAATATATTAATGGACATAAAATATAATAATAATAAAAACTCAAGCGACGACTTTGCACGAATCAACATGCAACGTCATCACTAAACACGCCCTGCAAATTGTGTTTTCGGGTTTTAAATAATAATATATATGATATATATCAGAAGTTTCATTTTATTTCAATAACATGACTTTAAAACTATGACATACAAGTCATGTGCGTAATTTCATTATTTGCGATTTTCGTTTTCATTTCGTTACCGGTCTCTTAATAGAAACCTAAAGGCTAACCTAAAGCTGATTTAGCCCGTCAGTCAGCCCATAATGATTGATTGTAATTTGGCAAAGACTGACAGCTGCAATCTATTTAAGCTGCATGCACTAGCACTTGTAGTGCCATTGATTAGTGCTCCGAAGCTATTACTGC
Organism: Pammene aurita; assembly: GCA_947086415.1. Lineage (NCBI taxonomy): Eukaryota > Metazoa > Arthropoda > Insecta > Lepidoptera > Tortricidae > Pammene > Pammene aurita. The sequence goes on from OX352306.1 coordinate 28,343,524, forward strand.
TCTAAACGGCTAAATTAATTAGGTATATAGGCAGTGACCGCAAATGGAATGCCGACATCGTTACGTAGAGTATTGGCCAATATGACCTATTATGTAGGAAAATTAATGGAAAACATTTAAATTACGGGTCTGCCACGTAAATTAGGTCGAATTTTCGAATCCAAGGGAGTTTTATAGTAGGTACCTAATAGAAAAAAAAAGTAATTATGTTTTCATTGTATTTAAAATAATTATAATACGCATGGTGATTTTTTTCATGTATGGTATCAATTGATTTGTTTTGTAGTGAGGATCAAATGTGTATATGAAACCAATTGCGTTAAAGCAAAACAAAAGTCAGAAATGAGACTTAAAGTCTGAGATTTGTATTTGTTTCTCAAAATGCTCCTAACAAAATGATGTGTAAAAGTGACGTCACGATTACATGGTCGCCCTGTTTATAGTATGGAAAAATTATGAAATTACTATTTTCACAGTGAAATGTTGCGTTTATGTGTTGATTGCCATGCAATTTATTTTACAGTAAACTGGTACAAAAAGAATGGTATCATTGTTTTTTTTTTAATATCGTACTTTAAAATCTCGTAACATTTTGAAATTTAGTAGGCTGATAATTTTGAACCTTTTTAATATTTTTTTTTAGTTTTTACTTTATTTTGTTATAATGATTATTTTACTTCATAATTCAACATGTGTCATCATCCCTATTATGTAGTGGTATTTGGAAAATCCATGGCCCGGGAAAAGTGGCGACCTCTAGTGTCAGACGCCAAGCCTTTTTGGGTCACTGAACAAGAAAGTAAATAATATTTTATGATACAGAATGACCAAAATTGGTAACACAAAATTAGTGATCTGCCCTGACCCTGACCCAAATAGGACGTTTTACTTATAAGGGATAAATTCAAGACCGCGCAGATAATGCCGACACTGTCCATATTTATGAGCTTAGTCAAGGACACAATACTAAAAATCAACTAAGTACGATATTCGCTATGTGCGAAGTGCATGGTGGGGGTAGCGTGAACGATCGCAGTGCACAATGTGACAAAAAATTAAACTGCAAGGGGCTCTTGTCAATATTCAATTTAAAAAAAAATTACATCACCTATGTCACCTCAACTTGGTGAACTGTCAAAATAGTGAATCTGCGAGAAACATTTCATATAAGCAAGGAGTCCAAGCCATTCATAAAAAAGAAATAAAAAGTTGAACCCCCTGCTCAAGAGATGGCGACACAATCATGCACACGGCGAATACCGTCATGTGTTACATTTAAAACAAATCAAAAGCGCAATTAGTTTTGCTCCGCAACTAGAATACTAAATGGCTAATGTATCAAATTCCATTAATTATGAAACATCACATACATATATCAATTACATTTGACATACGTCGTTATTACATGCGACAGATATTTGAAGCTCATAATTAGGATGCCCACAGCATGAATAAAGCAGTAGCTTAACTACATTCGCGTACATAGTGCATAACGAATATCGTACTAACCAGTTTAAAAATAAGCTAGGAATTCATAATAACTATGCTGAATCAGATATCAATAATGGTTTGTTTACGATAAGCGATTGAAATAGCAGCAAAGCCACTGAATAAATTATTCGTATAGTTGGTACAAGCAAAGGAATTGATTACAACTTGGCATAAACAGTAATTGGTGTTGGTTTCCTTGTGTGTTCTGTTTATTTTCCGAGTATTCAGCTAAACCTTCGTAATTCGCTCGTTCTTTAATATTTTCCATCGGATGTCTTGTCTAATCTCCCCCGATATTTGGTACATTCCTACATTCCTTTCCGATATTTCGATTTCGGAATACGGGAGCAAAGTGGACCTTTTTACCTACAGCTCTTTTAGCCCTACCCTTCCCTGCCATTAGCTATATAATATAGTATAGATGAATTATCGAGATCATGGAATTGCATTTGTAGTGGTTGTACCGTTTGCAACAAAAGGAGAATAATTTTCTCTTAATTTAATAAAATTACATACCCTTAAGAAATGGAATAAGTAGTAGTCCTCTGTTTTTTGCTTTTAGTCGCTATCCGTTCTTCATCTGAGCTGTCACAAGTATTGATAATAAGATTGTTTAAAATTCGATCCATTTCCCCTTCCTGACATCGATATTTATTTTCTTCACTTTCGACATGGCGACAAATATTTTCCCAGTCCTCAGCAGTAATAGTATTCATTCGTTCAGTTGCTAAACTCATAATGCCTTGCATGTTTAATGAAACGTTTCTTTTCGCTACATATCCTTTTACCATGGACCAAATATTTTCGATCGGATTGAATGTCGGGTGATACGGTGGCAATCGTAAAACGGAGTGGCCATGTTCTTTAAAATTGCATCTATGTGGTACTCACGAAACCGCTCTTTATTTTGTTTAATTAAATCATACAAACTGGTTTTGTACATCAACAGGCTATACGAAATATTGTGTTCTGTCAACCAATCCATCATTTCTTGTTTATGAGAAGTTGACGTAGGAGCACGATTCAAAAGTTTGTTGTGATAGGACGCATTATCTACGATAAGTACGCTATTCGGTTTAAGGTTCGGTATTAATTTTTCTTTTAACCATTTTTCGTAGTTGACAAAGTTCATCTGGTCATGGTAATCTCCCGTTTTTTGGTTTTCCTTAAACATTAACAAAGCGTTGGGAATAAAACCATCTTTTCCTCCTGCGTGCACTATTATTAACCGCTGGCCTGTACTGATTTGTTTTTTTACACCAAATTCTGTTCCATCGGTCCAAGCCTCTCCAGACACATGTGAAGTATGGATGTAGGTTTCATCAGTATAAACTAGTGGTCTATTTTCAGACCGATATTCCCCAATTTTGGTGAGGTAATTTATTCTTAGCAGTCGTATGTTGTGTCTTTCCATTAATATTTTTCGGTTGTCCTCGGTCTTTTTCCATTTAAATCTAAATTTTTGTATTTGTTTTCGTAAGGTGGAAATGCCAAATTTGTAATCTATATCGGATTTTAACACAGAGTGGAGTGCCTTTAAGGTTGGAAATTGCTTATGGGACAGATTAAAATTGTATATAGTTCTCCGGATGACTTCCTGATCAAAATCGTCTACTGCTGATGACGGACAAGTACGTAACTTTTTATTTCTCGGGGAGGTGAATTTCTTTGTTGTTGCGAATTTCTCACTATTGCTCTCAGACACAATGTTATAAACAGTAGAGAGATAAACACCTGTAGCTTTTTCAACTAACTGGGCAGCGGTGTAAGGGGAATTTAAATTTTTCTTCAGTTCAAGTTCAAAATATTTATAACAGTTAAAAATAATTTGCTTACTTTGACTCTCAATTGGACCAAAATTACTCACCGCCATATTTTTTGAAAATTATGTAACTTACACTTAGTCGTACGGGCTGACACAAAATTATTCTGATAATTGTGAGAATACAATAAAATCAGACGTAAAAATATATGCACAACGTAAATAATATTCACAATTTGACACTGACATTATTTTGGTATTTACTTCTTCAATATATAACAAACCTCTTTTTATGCTGATAGTACGAGAAAATAGAAAATTCAAATATAGAATGCCTGTAAACATACAATACTACTACATATGCAATTCCATGCTCTCGTTAATTTATCTATACATTGTTCGAGAGGCTGGAAAATCGCATACCTGATGTTTATTTCTGGCATTCTCGTACATTTTGAATTTTTAAGGTTCCGTAGTCAGCTAGGAACCCTTATAGTTTTGCCATGAACGTCCGTCTGTCTGTTCCCGGTAAGCTAAGGCTTAGCTCAGTGATATTTAGCCCTAGAATGCTAAAATTTGGTATAAGTACATGTATATACTCTTGTATGTTATTAAAAACTGTTTTTTTTTTGTAGTAGGTACCTTTCATAGGTACACATATTTTCGATTCAACTCTGTTGTGTGGGATGCCGTTGGATATGTCTTTCAAAAATAATAGGGGTCTTCGAAAACTATTTTTTGATATAGTAAATACTCTCGGAATCTCATACTAACCTAAAACTCAAAAATATGTGTCCTAACTTTTGATTCGTGCGCTCAAAAATTTTGGAAATTCCAGAAAATTGAGCCCTAATAAGTACATTCAATACAAAATCTGATCAACCGTTTTTATGTTTGCAAAAAGTTTTAATTTCATGGTAAAAAAAATTTAAGTACCGCAAAATATCGCATAAAACTTGTCCTTTTGAGTAGATACGAGTATATAATATTGTGACCGGCCTCAAATACATTACGCATTACGCATGACACTACATTCTCCTGGCAGGATTTTTATGGTATTGTCGACCAAATAATTATCAAGTTCTTCCCTTCCCTATTTATTAATTACACAATACAGTAAATTAATTGAGTGGAACTGAACACTTCCAATATAACGCTCTGGAATAATTATGCACCGTTTCTACGTAGTACTATTTCTGCGTAGCTTAGGTATAATAAAGCTTCTCCAAGTATGTTGTTGACGAGTCGAACCACAACTTAAATACTTAGTCACAAAGGTGACAAGATGATTGCAATTATCATTTTAACGATATAAATGTCGACAACTGTCTGTTTATTCATGCTTACATATGTATCATGTTATACACGTGATAACTGCAACAGTGACCTCGCAGCGTACCTACATAACAAAATGACCCAGTATCTTGTACTCAACTACATATTATAGGTACACACTACCTAAGGCCGTATTCTAACTTTAAAATATGTTAAGACACGATCCAACTCCAATATAACTCCAATGAATTAACTATCCTAACGCCTAAACTTCTGAATCAAAATTTGCTTGAAAATTATTCCGATGCAATTCCAATATAACTCCAATATTGGTCGATTATTTATGTCGGATGTAGATTGTGTTTTAATGTTTTGCTTATGTACTTCAGATGTAGAATATGGCACCGAGTTGCCCAAACGCTTGACTCACTGATAGTTTGAACATAACCATAATGGAGCATGCTTTTCCACTAACGAATTACAAGTCGGCACGGCACCACAGAGAGCGCCAGCAAAATGAGGATCCAATGAATAAGTCGCTAAATTGGAAACGAAAATTTTGAATTACAGAATCTGGAATTATTGAGCTTTACTTTGCTTTCCTTATTTACCGTAGACTGAAAGACTGCGGATTTGCGTTTGTTAAACGAGTTAAATTTCATGTTTTCGTAAACGAATTTTATATTCCGTCTTTCCAAAAAAAAATGCCCGACTGATGAAAAAAATCTTCCGTAGGAAAACTTGGACAGCAAATCACATAATAGATTTCTAGTAACATTGATATTCCCTATTAAATAATATTTGAATTAAATACAAAACTACCCATAATATTGCACTAAACCCAGAACTCTATAAACTACTTACCTACATCCTTTAAAGGATCTGTATTTTTAACGTCCACTTTAGCCATACGTACGAGGCAGGAGGCAGGCGGGAGGTACATATGTACGAGGTGATGAGGTATGTCATACTGAACAACTGTTTCTATGGGGCCAAGAAAAATACCTCCACATAAAAACGTCAATATCAAATCGGCCAAAATGTATGAATCAACCCTACATCTCTGACCGGGGGCCGTATTCTAACTTTAAAACACGTATAGACACGATCCAACTTCAATACAACTCCAATGCATTAACAACGTAATACAGCTACGGCATAAACATCTGAATCAGAAATATCAGAATTTGCTTGAGAAATATTCCAATACAATTCCAATACAACTTCAATATTGGTTTAATGTTTGTTGTGTGTTGGAGGGGTCTCTATCGGTTCCCATAAATTTTTACTTCCGTTTTTTTCAGTCCATAACGTTTTCCATCATAATTTTTATTAGTCATATTGTCAGTAGTCATAAAATTTAACAATCTAAATTGCTGGTCCGATTTTTGTAGGTCATCATTATTGTTAGTCATAAAATCTGTTACTCATAATATTCAAAGTCCAGATGGTATCTATTACATAATGTTGAAGGCAATAAACTTGCTTATAATAATTGTTTCAAGTTATTTAATCGCAGATTATAATGATAACTAGGGGTGTGTATTGGTTCCACAAATTTTAAGATCCGAATTTTTATAGTCCATAACGTTAGCCATCATAAGTTTTATTAGTCATATTGTCAATAGTTATAATTAAACAGCACAAATTACATTTCCGATAACTCATTGCGTCGAGGGCACGATACTAGGTAATTTGAACAGAGGTCTTTTAATTGTTAGTTGACTTATTTCAATAAAATTCATGTCATGGCTTTTCATTTCGGAATTTTTTACTTATTTTTTTTACATGTAATAATATTTATTCTGCATACAATTATTTTTCTTAGGGGTCGCAGTTCTAACCTAACCTAACCCACTTCTGGCAACAGTTCGATTTCTTGGGGGACGCAGTTCTAACCTAACCTAACCCACTTCTGGCAACAGTTCGTTTTCTTGAGGGTCGCATTTAGTAAACATTATACTTGGAAAAAATTATGACTATTGATGTTTATGTCCATAAATAATAAAGGATATCATTTTATGACTATCGAAATTCGAAACAATAAGTTTATGGGAAACAAAGGGATGACATTAAAACGATATGATTAACGACTATTAGTCCGATAAAATATATGCCTTAAAATATTTCTGTATAATTATTGATATACCTTCGAATGTTATACTCATCAATTTTATGCCTTTTGCGATTATAGTGTTTAATATTATAGATCTTTATTATTAGAACTATGAAACGTTATGCTTTACAAAAATTATGACTATTGATGTTTATGCCCATAAATTATATGGATATCAATTTCTGACTATCGAAATTCGAAACAATAAGTTTATGGGAAACAAAGGGATCCCGTGTTGGAGTTATGTTTGAGATAGGTTGTATTTTTATTGTATTGTTAATGTATTTTTAAATTAGAATCCGGCACCGGGTCTTTCTGAGAGAAAGCATGATATGTTGACACTAAATCCTGATGGAATTTTAGTAATCGATGTTAAGTGATCCCCCAATTCCTTTAAGACATTAAAGCTCTAAGAATACCTAAACAATTTAGTTGGACTCTCAATTTCTTGAAAGTAAATTTCTACTTTGTTATCATTTCAAATTAATATTTAGAACTTGGAGTTCTGAAGGGTCCGTTCCTTGGGATTTCTTAATAATTCAGTGCCCGAAAATATGGTTTCGTTTTAGTAAATGAAAACGTTTCAGAGCTCGTTTCGACGTCAGTTTTCTTTGAATATTATATTAACTTCAACATGATATAGCGGTTTATAACGATAGGCTACGAACTTTAGTAATAATAGGCCTAATAGACTGTGAAAAATTGTATTTTAAACGACATTGTTGATAACTAAAACATTTACAGTTCCCAACCTTGCTATTGATCCTTTATTAATACTGTGATCCATTAAAAAAAATCACCTAATTTAATTTCCCAAATAGCATGATAGCGGAACGCTTAGTTTTATTTGGGTGGATTTTAACTTGTCATCGTTTTTTGTATTGATTTTCAGGACAACACTTAAATAAGATATTACATATAAATGGTTACATGACACATGGTCAATAACAGTTATCCTTAAATTACATTCTACATAATAAATATTGTAGGTACCTAAGTATTATTGTGCAAGTCAAACAAAATGCTGTTCGCAAGTAAGATAATTGACAACATAAAGAGACGTTATAACTTTATAAACAAGATAATATGTTTTCACTAGTACTGTGATTAAATAATTTTAAACCTACACCCATTAATATCGAATACCAAATATATTTGGAAGGAATTTTAAAGGGAAGTATATCACGTTAATACAAAGCCATAGCAAAGATCAACTTTAACTGCTGAATTGATGGTGTTGATGTTGTAATGATTATTAACTATTTATACTTTCTGAAAAGTGTCGTGCAGATATTATTATTCATATTTTTTTTAGGTTAGTAATAATGCAAAAAATAGATCGTGAACCGATATTATGCCATTTGATTATCTGCCCTAATGAGAGCATTGAATACATTGTTTGGGAAGTAATAATGTGCGAAATAATTTTTGCTGATACATTAGTAAACCCTTGTGTCAGTTCCAAAGGATGAGAAAATCAGGGATGAGAAATAAAATTTTAATTAATTAAAAAAAAAATGGTACACGAAAATAACTTGTTATCTATTTACTTTCTTTGGAAAATTAGATGTTTATTTCAAATAGAGCTGAAATTAACTTACTTAAAAGTTCCTTTACAGTACTTACGGCTTTAGGTAAATAATTAAAAAAACCTTTTTTAGGCAGTTTTAAAGTTTTTTAGGCAGTTTTAAAGTTTTTAGGCAGAGTTTTCACGATGGTTGGTATAATTAGACATATCAACTACTCGTTAAATACAGACTTCTTATTGCCATAACAAGGGTACGTATTTACTTATGCGTATATTTTTCTTTTAATTAACATTCGTTTAATTTCCCTTTTTCTACTCGTTAATTACAAGACCAATATCCTCATAATATTTGCCCATTAATACGCATACCTAAAATTATTTTGCGGTCACCGCCCTATATACCTAATTAATTTTGCTGTTTAGAGCGACAATAGCTCCGGAGCAATAATCAACGGCACTACAAGTGCTATTGCATTCAGCTTAAACAGATTGCAGCTGTCAGTCTTTGCCAAATTACAATCAATGATGATAAGCTGGTTAACGGACGGGCTAAATTAGTTTTAGATTAATGGAAAGGTATATCTAGAACCAAGATAGCTACCAGGAATTTACCAGTAAGTTATAATAGAACTCAAGGATCCAAATACGTTTTATTGATTTTTCATGCTAATATTCGAAATGGTGATTGATATTGGGCCTAGTTTTGTAAAGTACACAAACAAACACAATTCAAATACAATTGATTTCCAATTCAGACTTTCATTTAAGACTTTAGTTACCTGTCAGTAATAATTGTCAGCATTCATAATCGGATGGCCATCGGTCTTTAGCGTAATACACACAAGATGATTTATCAACTTATATATCTTATACAAAGGAAAAAGTCACCTAACTAGGTCTCTAATTTATACCGGGTGTGGCCTGTAATAGGAGCAAAAAATTAAAACGTAGATTCTACTCCTCAAACTAGACAATGTTTGTTCAACGACTTTTTAAAGTTATGTAGATTTTAGATTTTCTCTTTTTCTAACAAACTAAATAGTATTTTCAATGTACATCAAATTCCGCCTAAATGACATCACCTATCAGTCTTGTCACCCTACAGATATTAATCAATGTCGTAATACATTGCGTGTTCGAATAAACTTTAAACTGTAATAAAATTCAAACTACAAGTTATTTTTAAAAGTTGTTGAACAAACGTTGTCTAGTTTGAGGAGTAGAATCTATGTTTTAATTTTTTGCTCTTATTACAGGCCACACTCGCTATAGTACTTAAAAAAAAAACAAAATATTTATTTAAATAGTTTGATTTTTTCTTCAGTTGTAATATGATTTTTTTATTATATCCAGAATCTGACAACTAGACCGCCTAATTCAGCTTCTAATAGTTATAGTGGAGTACGGGAACGCCTTTTTAACCTATAAAAATGACATAATTCACAAGTCCGATTTTATTTTTTCACTTGTTAGAATACGTTAAGTACTAATAATAAAAAATATTTTCTAACAATTGTTAGCATTGCGCTAAGTATAATACATGTATTTGTTTGCTACACATAGAAAAGATTATGTAAGTTTTAGTTTCCTCTACCAGGCTATCGCTTTTTACTATTGCAACATAACTTCACATTTTATAACGGTTTTGTCAAGAGCATATGTCGTATTAGCCATTTGTAATTCGTTTAGAATTCAAGGTCACTTATATTTTGACAAATTGTTTTCGATTATGCTCACATAACCTATTGATCAAACTGTTATAAAATGACAGATGATGTTGAAATAGTTGAATGCAATAGTGTGGTAAAGGAAAATATATCTTGTATAATCTTTTCTTGTTGTTATTAACAAATATCTATATAATACCTAGCGCGACGTCAAAAACTGTTAGAAAATATTTTTTACTATAAGTAATCATAACATATTCTCTAACTAAAAAAGAAAATCGCACTTGTGAGTTATCGAAGCTCAAAACTATTCGCGTACTGTACTATTATGAAGGTTTATAACCAAATGGAGATTCCATTTTTCGAAAACATCTTGCAGGTTAAAACTTTATACTCGTAAGTATGTATGTTTAAAATAATTATAATTATTGTGCCATCCTTATTGCAACTACTTTCATAAGAAATAAATAATAACTCGTCTTCGTCGGTTAGCCAACGCGAATGGCACATGAATAAGCTCCACGTTATGGAGCGAAACATGTCGAGCAATGTTCGACTTGAAAAACGTGAGTTACCAGTTTTTATTTACCTATTTAATATGTCTGAATACACGAAAGTTTTTGTTTAAAATTACTTTCATAAGGTTACACAACTTAAATAACTAAAATTAAGAACAAAGTTAAGAATTTGGTTTTCGTTTTATTTGCTCTCAGTTATTACGGAGCAATTTATCTCTAAGCTAAGTATAAATATTTAAAAAATATATCATAGAAGGGAAAATATGTTTCTCGGTACATTCAAGTTAGGTATTCACCGAAAAAATCTGAACTAAACGCTTCGCGGAGCTCTTCAAAGGCTCAATTGTGACGCGGAGGAAATAGTAATGAGGCTGAAATTTCGCAAATTTAATTTAAGTCTTGGCAAACTTGGTCTAGTTAGATCCTTACAATGTTGTATTTTGTAAGAGTACCTACATTAAACTTTTACAAACCATTGTCCTCTGAAGTCATAAAAATATGTCGACGCAACATGATAATGAGAACAACGTATAAGGCTACACCTATTCATTTCTTTAAAAGCTTAAGTAAATAAAAAGGTACAAAAGGAGGATTTAATCTCTAAAGCCACTCAGCATGACTCATGGCAGGGTAACTACAACGCTGATTTTCAGGGCAACCAGACTTAAAAACTATACTTTACCTTAATATCTCTACTATTATTAATATTCTCCGTTTAACACCTCAAGGGAACATTGTAAAATTACGCTTACAAATATGTATACCCTCTAAAACTACTAAATTGGATTACTACACCTTACCCTCTTAAAATTAAGGATCTAAACCGAGCTTAATTGAATTCACAAAATCGCTATATTGCCAAGGGTTCTTTTAACTAGATCCAAAAGGACGTATCACTGAACCGTTTGTTATTAAATCAAATACAAACACTGAAAACATTGAAAAAATAATCAACCCAGCAGGACTTGAACCTGCATCGATACGCCTTGCCGGAGCTCGATGGCTTTACCAACAAAACAAACAATAAACGATTGTACGAGTGGAATGTCCCACTTTCAAAACTGGCAAAAATAATTATGTATAACTCAACGCATAAAGAGGATACATTAACTTTTATTATTCGAGTATTCATCAGCGAGTAAATTACATACAAGTAAGTAAGTTATCTAAGTATGTAAAACAGGGCCTGCCGCGAAGTTCGACAATCCGTTGGCCCCGTCTCTGTCGCTCTTGCATTATTCGAAAGAAAGTGATGCATATAGACGATTCGTTTAACGAACTGGTTTGCGGTTATAGACCAGTTGGGTACCTAGGTTGAGTATGGGCACTGCCAACGTCATCTCGCTTTTTTTTTATGAAATAGGAGGCAAACGAGCAGACGAATCGCCTGATGGTAAGCAATTAACGCCGCCCATGGACGCCCGCAACACCAAAGGGGTCAGAAGCGCGTTGCCGGCCTTTAAGGTGGGAATACGCTCTTTTCTTGAAGGTTTGAAGGTCGTATCGGTCCGGAAATACCGCAGACGACAGTTCATTCCACAGTTTTGTAGTGCGAGGCAGGAAGTTTCTCGAGAAACGCACAGTTGAGGACTGCCAACCATCTAAGTGGTGATGATGGTAATGCTGTCGCGTAGGACGATGGCGGAAAGAGGCGGCAGGGATTAATCCGAACAATTCCTCGGAGCACTCTCCGTGATAGAGGTGATAGAAGATGCAGAGCGAGGCTACATCTCTACGCAGCGCCAAGGAGTCAAGCCGATCCGTATATCCGTAAAATCCCGGTTAAGACAAGTTTAGTATGGTAAAGGGTAGGGCTCAGAGAATGTCATTTCAAATTTGGAGCAGAGCCCGACTGGGGAAGTACCTCCACCTTACAGAAAACTACAGCCAAATAGCACTAGATCCTACTCATAGTGTTATGTTATTGCCGGTGAGTGAGGTTGGCATAGAGCTCAAAGAGGTGCATGTTGACGGGGACCTTCTTGTCCCTTTAGCCGTCAACACAGTGAATCCTACTGGATTTGTAGGCATCCATAGGCTACAGTAGCTAATTACCATATGACCTGCCGTATGCTTGTTTGCCACCGTTGTGGTATTAAAAAACGGTAGAACCATAAAAGGAACAAAAGTATCGTAATGCTCTACTATTTTTAGGGTTCCGTACCCCGAAAGGAAAAAACGGAACCCTTATAGGATCACTTCGTTGTCCGTCCGTCCGTCCGTTCGTCTGTCAAGACCCTTTTTCTCAGGAACGCGTAGAGATATCAAGCTGAAATTTATATTAAATACTCAGGTCTGCTGTCCCTCAGAGCTGTGAAAAAATCAAACTTCTAAGCCAATGGAATCAAAAGATACAGCTGTTTATGCCGCAAATGTTCGAAACTCGCAAGGGAATCAAAACCTACAGGGTACTTCCCGTGAACTCAGCATCTTGAAATTTGGTACGAAGCAACGTCTTATAGCACAAATAAAGGAAAATTGCGAAAACCGTAAATTTTTAGTTACATCATGTAATAAAAATATTATTAATAATTTAAAAGTTTCTACCCCTTTCCTCATGAACGCGTAGCTGTGACTCGATTGTCGTGATGGGTGAACTTTTACTTATACACCTACAGGTTTGTACGGAACCCTCCGTGCGCGAGTCCGACTCGCACTTGGCCGGTTTATTTTATTTTATTTAACCTCTATAGGCCAATGTGGTTAAAAGGTTTATCGAGTTCTCCGCAGAAAAAGTCACAGGCGAAAGCTTATATTCATGTAACTGTAACTTTATACGTGAGTAAGTAGCATTTACTGCCTAGTAAAGTGCCTTCTACCTTCCTGAAATTATTTAATAAATTCTCTTTAAACGCATTCGCACGTGATAGATGCGTTTAAGTGATACTGGAAGTGACCGAGAAAATATAGCTGAGCGTACCTTTTGTTTCCATCTTTCTAGGTTTGAAAAAACGCGATGTATACAAGGTGTAACAAAAATACTTGTGATCCGTTTAAGGGCATAATTGGTATCTTATTCTAATTATGTAATGCTAAAAAAAAATTTTTTGAGCGAAAAAAAAATGGTTTTGTATGGAGTGTTGCCAGGCTGGGACAACAAAAATAGTAGTTTATGTAACTGTTACGTAATAAGGGTCCTTAAAACATGAGTGTGGTTTTATGAAACGATCCGCAGGTGAGTTTCATAATAAGATCACACGAGTGTTTTAAGGCCTAATTACGTACAGTTGCATACACTGCTTTATCTACACTCATATTATTTATCTAAAATGCCGTATTCGGAAGCCATAGAATGGCCGCCATTGCACCGCCATGACCAACTCGATTGTGTCGGGGAGGCGCGTGTCGGGCTGTCGGCGGATGCGCGGGAGGGTGCAGGTGTACATTATGTTATCAAAACTCATAGCACATCAATAATTGAGCATGAAAAGTTAAAATTACGTTACTGCCACGGATAAAAAGCTTATCATAGTAAAATCGGTCGTGGTAATGCTAGCCATTGCCTACCGTTTTCGAACACGTTTTAAAGAACTTACAATATGAGTGTATATAAAAATTTTTTTTTTCGCGCTAAAATTTTTTCCTCTACCTTTTCTTAGTCGCAATACGATACCAATTTTGCCCTTAGACGGATCACCAGTATTTTTGTTAAAAGCCGATACAATGTCAGCGATATTGATTTCTTTATTTATTTATCTACACTCATATTGTAAGTTCTCTAAAACGTGTTCGAAAACGGTAGGCAATGGCTAGCATTACCACGACCGATTTTACTATGATAAGCTTTTTATCCGTGGCAGTAACGTAATTTTAACTTTTCATGCTCAATTATTGATGTGCTATGAGTTTTGATAACGTAATGTACACCTGCACCCTCCCGCGCATCCGCCGACAGCCCGACACGCGCCCGCGCGACCGCCGGCACACGAGAGTTGGCCATGGCGGTGCAATGGCGGCCATTCTATGGTTTCCGAATACGGCATTTTAGATAAATAATATGAGTGTAGATAAAGCAGTGTATGCAACTGTACGTAATTAGGCCTTAAAAGACTCGTGTGATATTATTATGAAACTCACCTGCGGCTCGTTTCATAAAACCACACTCATGTTTTAAGGACCCTTATTACGTAACAGTTACATAAACTACTATTATTCAATCTTTATTGCATATAAAAAGCACGACAAAACGCGGAGTTAATGCATTATGCATTATCATATATTTTTGATATTTTATACTCATATTCTAGTTTTTGTTCTCCAGCTTAGCCTAGCGCTCCAAATTTTTCGATCGTAAAAACTGAATTCCTGAACGCCTAGCCAACGTGCCAAACGCAATTGTCACTGTGCACAAGTTTATATGTGATAGAGAGATATGACTTCGCTACGCCACGGAGCGTTAACGATTGCCACGTTGGCTAAGCCTGGTTTCAGTAAAACTACACGCGTCTACATAATAGGCATGATGACACATGTTGAATTATGCAATAAAATTTAGTTGATAAGATGCAAAATCTATACATATACTTGTAATAAAGCTGAAGAGGGTCGAAAGTCTGTACATGGAAGATAATCGAAAAAAAGTTGGCTGGGGATACTTAGAATCGATAACAGAACACGTTCCAACAATTTTTAGAATTTTTGTCTGTTTATCTGTTTGTCTGTTTATCTGTTTATCTGTTTATCTGTTTATCTGTTTATCTGTTTGTCTGTTTATTTGACCGCGCATCACGTGAAAACGGCTGAACGGATTTCGATGAAATTTTGTATAGAGATAGTTTGAGTCCCGGGAAAGGATAATATATAGTTTTAATCCCGAAAATCAACCCTGGTAGGGGTGAAAATGGGGTTGAAAGTTTGTATGGAGAATTTTTAACCGCTGAAACGATTGAGATATAAATGAGTATGGAGATAATTTGAGTCTCGAGAAACGTCATAGGATAGTTTTCAAACCCTTGTGGGGGTTGGAAGTTGGTATGAGGATTTTTTACCGCTGAACAGATTTAGATGAAAATTGGTATAGAGATTGTATGGGTCTCGAGAAAGGACAAAGGATAGTTTCATCTTGAAAAAAGCCCCCCCCCCACCTTACTTTAGAACCGTAGATCCAAAAAATTTGATAAAAATTTGAAAAAATGGAAGCGAAGCCTGAAAGGTACTTTCAATAAAATACTATCTATCTATACATCTATCACGTGAAAACGGCTGAACGGATTTTGATGAAATTGTGTGTAGAGATAGTTTGAGTCCCGGGAAAGGACAAAGAATAGTTTTCATCCCGAAAATCAACCCTGGAGGGCGTGAAAAGGGGGTTGAAAGTTTGTATGGAGATTTTTTTATAGAAATTAGTATGCCGATAATTTGAGTCCCGAGAAACGAGAGAATAGTTTCCATCCCGAAAATAAACCCTTTCACCCCGAAAAGGGGGTTGGAAGTTGGTATGACGATTTTGTAACCGCTGAACTGATAAAGATGAAATTTGGTATAGTATGGGTCTCAAGAAAGGACAAACGATAGTTTTCACTCCGAAAATCAACCCTAAAGGGGTGAAAAGAGATTTGGAAATTTGTATAGGGAATTATTAACCGCAGAATCGATTTAGATAAAATTTGGTACGGAGATAATTAATTAAAAAAGGAAATAAAATAGTTTTATCTCGGAAATTATCCTTTAAACGGATACAAAAGGGGTGAAAGTTTACATGGGGAAGAAACAACCAATAACCGCTGTCCGTATTTAGATGAAATTTGGTATTTAAAAAATTTTGTAATTTTTTGGTCAAGGTGTTCATATTTATAACATGTTACCCGTCGATGCTTTAAATTTACCTTTACCCGCTCTTAAGAAATATTTGAAAATGTCATGAATGTCAAAGGGTTATTGCAGGCTCGAGTATTATATATGACGGACAAAGATGCATGGCCCAAACCAAAAAACTACTACAACATTTATAGGACACCGTTTAGGTAGGAAAACATATCAAACGTTTTGTGAAGCAGTCAGATTAGGATTTATTTTTCTTTATAATTAAACAATAGGTACTAATGTACCAGACAGACACAGACACATAATTCATTGAGACAGATAATTCTGTCTCTCAAGCTGTTTTGATATGTCCTCTTGAAGAACTACGCATTATTTCTTATCTTTAAGATCTAATAATGTATTACTGTTTTGAAAAAAATAAGTCCCGTCGAGTATCTTTTCGGTCATAACACTTCTTGGGCCAGAGGTGTAGGGTTAGAACCGGTGGTAGTTTTGGAACGAAATTCCTTATTGGACGGTTCGCGGTTGGGGGGCTAGGTGAAAAAAAGTCACGTGACCGTCACGAAAAAGCGTCACGTCACGAAAACGCGACACCCATACGATTGAGAAACATGTAAAATGGAATGAAATAAAATATATATAAAATAGAATAAAGTGAAGTCAAGTGAAGTGTAGTGAAAGTGAGAAGTGACAAAGTGATTAAAGTGAAAAAAGTCGAGAACCTAAAAGTAAAAAATGTCAAAAATGACAAAATTTTTAAAATTTCAAAAATTTCAAAAAAATTCAAAAATTTCAAAAATTTCAAAAATTTCAAAAATTTTAAAAATTTCAAAATGTTCAAAAATTTCAAAAAGTTCAAAAATTTTCTAAATATTTCTGACGTTCATTAGTGCATTGTAATGTGCTTACCTTGAAGTATGTAATTACCACAATTATTGTAACCAGTAACGTAACATCAGTGTATTATCTGTGACAGTGTGGTAAAAACGTATGAAAATTCATTACCTACGGTAACGTAATCAAAATCCGCCCCGATCGCCGGTACGCATGGTTTCAGTGGATTTTTAATATGTGTGTAGGTAAAGCAGTGTATGCTTCTGTATATAATTAGGTCTTATTACGTAACAGTTACATAAACTACTATTTATCTCTTTTTAGGGTTCCGTAATCAACTAGGAACCCTTATAGTTTCGCCATATCCGTCCGTCTGTCCACGGTCTAGCTCAGTTACTGTTCGCACTAGAAAGCTGAAATTTGGTGAGGCCTGATAAGAACTTTCAATAAAAACTATATTGAATAAAATCGGTTCAGCCGTTTTTGAATTATCAGTCAAAATCGCATAGTGAAAGGATGTGCCGGATAGTAAACTGACGTAAGCGCCGCCAAATATCCCTTAATAAACGACCGTTTGAACGGATGTGTCGTAACAGGGCGGCATTTACGAAACTACACTGAGCATCGCCCGACATGCTCTTGGCCGGTTTTTTTGCATTGTTATCACGGAAATCACCCCTTAAGGATTACTAATTCCTCAAATAGAAAAAAAACATTTCTGCATTTGTGACACCCCCCCCCCCCCCCATTTCAACCGCGCCTTTTCGGATCGATTTGGATGATATTTGCCGTGGACATGAACGTATAAATACAAAAGTGGTCCTGTATCGTCCGATATACACCTGTTTAAATCATGCCAATCAAAATTAATAGGATAAATCCATCTGTCGACTTTACTCCAAGTTCCGGCTCCAGGGTAGCGGGAGAGAAATTAGGGGTGAATTAGCCGCTTACTGACACAGACCGAATTCCACGCGGGCGGAGCCGCGGGCACAGCTAGTGATCAATATATGTATACATATACAGTGAAAATTTCTAAATTCTATTGAAATGGCTCAATGATATCAAGCTGCAAAATTTCTAAATTTTACGATTTTTTAAAGTGCGAAATTTAAAAAAAACAATGATGCCATTCGATTTTTAACATTTTACTGTAAAATTAATTGTATAGCAACCATAGACATAAACGCAACATTTCACTGTAAAATGGCAATTTCATATTTTTTCCATACTTTAAAGTTTTAAACAGGGCGACTATGTGATCGTGACGTCACTTTTGCACGTCATTTTGTTAGGAGCTGTTTGAGAAACAAATGCAAATCTCGGATTTTAGGTCTCATTTCTGACTTTTGTGTTGCTTTAACGCAATTGGCCCCATATAGACATTTGATCCTCACAACAAAACGAATCAATTGATACCATACATGAAAAAAATTCACCATGCCTATTTAGTAAGTTTCAAATTTAGGTGTAAATTATAAGATGATATCAATTGTAGCGAAAAAAACATAGCGTTTAGCTGTTTCAACATAATCATATAGCTTACTCCCTATGGGCTAATTTTAGTGTCCCAAAGCGGCAGATACCATACCGTAACGCCAGTTCTATCAAAAAACGCTCTGAACTTAGACACTCTAGATATGAGCGCGTG
Organism: Pammene aurita; assembly: GCA_947086415.1. NCBI lineage: Eukaryota > Metazoa > Arthropoda > Insecta > Lepidoptera > Tortricidae > Pammene > Pammene aurita. The sequence goes on from OX352306.1 coordinate 28,362,129, forward strand.
AAACAAACATATAACAGAGAGAGTAGTAGTATATAGAGTAAATGATGTGTGGCCATTTCGTGACACTTTCTCTTTTTTTAATACTTCTTTCTCAATGTATTATGTCTGAGTGTGTGTCTACAAATAAACTTTATTACCAGCGCTTTTTCGTCAGGCGTCACGAGGCAAAAAACGCTCGGCATTTTTTTTGTAACCGAAGGATAAGATATGGCACATCTAGCAACCCTATATCCACTCCGGAATGTCTCAGCAAGCATAAGGTACACTTTCCCCTGAACAATTCTAACAATTTGCCTCCCTGCCGACTTAAATTTAAGCCGTAATAAACGTCAGCGTTACTAAAGAAAAATTTGTTCACGACACTTTATTACCGAGCGTTGTTGAGCGCGATTGTGTGACATGCAAGATTTTTGATGAACGGAGGGTTTTGTATGGAAATTAGGTGGGGTAACAGGTGTTTTGAGAGCTGTGTAGAGACCTGAAACATGTGAGTTGACAGATTAGTAGATTAAGTGATGTATGTAACGTGTTAGAATATCAAAGAATGTTTATCTAACTGCGGCTACCTAGCTACGGCTACGGCGGCATAATTTACGACTGCTGTAAAGCCGATGTAGATCAAAATGAATGCAAAAAGATGATTTTAGGCATTGATAATTTCGTCAGCTTAGTAACTATCGCGTCAGCTTAGTAAATAAAGCGATCGAGTCCCGGAAAGGCGTATCGATGCAGGTTCAAGTCCTGCTGGGTTGATTATTTTTTCAATGTTTGTATTTGATTTAATAACAAACTATTTACCTAACTAATTCATTCTAAAAATTAGGTAGGTAAAAGAAAAATCAGTGGCGTAGTGTTTATAGAACACGAATTCCGCCGATTTGTATAATTTTCTAACAATTTGTCAGTTTTACAGCTCAGAAATTAAACGAAAACCAAAGCTTGGACTAGCCGCCATTGATACACGATAATTTTACCTTTCGAGATACTAACAAAAGATCAGGAAGGTAGCACTAGACCCTACTCATACTGTTGTGTTCCTGCTGGTGAGTACGGTTGCCAAAGAGCTCTAAGAGGACTCAGTGTGTTGACCACTATGGACCATCTTGTTCCTTTAGTCGTCAACACAGTGAATCCTCCTTTTGTAAAGGATCGGCAACGCGCTAGTGACACCTCTGAAGTTGCAGGCGTCCATAGGCCACGGTAGCTGCTTACCATCAGGCGGGCCGTATGCTTGTTTGCCAACATCGTGGTATAAAAAAAGATCAAAGGAGATACAGTGAATTGACGTCCTTTTTGTCCCTTTAGCCGTCAACACAGTAAATCATCCTTTAAATTAAAAGGTAGGCAACGCGCATGTGCCACTTTTAGAGTTGCAGGCTACGGCATCTATAGGCTACGGCAGCTGCTTACTAGACGGGCCGTATATGCTTGTTTGCCACTGTCGTAAAAAAATATTAGTTAACCGAACTTTATTTAATGTTATGCCTATTTCCAATTTAGAACAATGTCAAAAAAGTTTACTTTGACTTTATATGAAATACAGACTTGACACGAGCAAACACCCGAGGCTTCGATCGATTGGAACCCGGATATTCCATAAATAGCTATCAAAGTCACAACAAAGTTATACTGCTCGTACTTTCCGGGTAAATATGTAATTATTTTCCAATTACTTGCTTTAAGTAAGGTTACAATTAGGGACAGTGAAATATTGTAAAGTAGTCAAATTCTACCGTAGGTCAGCTGAGATATTAAAAATAAATATTTTGTTATGTACCAATTTATGAAAAGGTAGGTGAGAGAGAGAGAGAGAGAGAGAGTGAGAGAGTGAGAGAGAGAAAGTCCTTGATGATGCTTTCGGGACTCGAAATGTAAAGGGGCTGACAACAGCTAAAGTCCCTCCCTATCTTTTTCAGCGCGAGTGAAAGAGAAGCACTGTGTTACGATTAGTATGGGAGCTCATTGCAAATTTTGCAAAATGATGAATTCAAAAAAACTACGCATTAATTGAGAAATATAAAACAACGAAATTCTTAGTATTAGTGCGGTGGAATTTTGTCTTTAGTCACAGACGTATAAGTCAAAAAACTAAAGACATACGACTGTTTACAGCAAATTTTAAGATGTAACTTTGGAATTATTTTCTATCGAGCCGATTTCATCCAATCGTGTATCGGAATCAACGAAGTTCTTCCAAATATAAACAGGTAATAACATATATTTTTTTTACTTTCTCAAAACAAGGAGTTATAGCTAAAACAATGTTTGAGTAAAGTCAATTTGAAGGTCATCGGGTGTTGTCAGCCTCTTAAACAAAATATTTAACGTACTCCTATAAGTATTCCATTTGCAGGTGATCTCTAAATAATATACCCTCCCCTGAAAACTGGTTGGCGATATTTAGGTATTGCGTATTTTGTTATTATATTAAACATTAATGTTACTATATTAAATATTTATTCGAATAAAACACGCCTGCACAATACATTATTTACGTAAAACCACATGTTTTTTTTCTGCAATTAATATTTATGGGAAATATTTATTTATAAACACTTGTATTGAGTATGTAAAATGATTCATTTTCCATTATCTATATATATGTATATAACTCAAAGGTGACTGACTGACATAGTGATCTATCAACGCACAGTCCAAACCGCTGGTTCTAGAGATTCCAAATTTGGCACGTAGGTTTCTTATAAGGTCTAGGGGTGCGCTAAGAAAATATTTTTCAAAATTCATCCCCTAAGGGGGTGAAATGGGGGTCCAAAGTTTGTATGGGGAAACAAGATTAGTTAGTCTATTTTATTCGAAACTTCACAGAAGTATTCCTAACAATAAATGAGTAAATACGTGTTGCAGGTTTTTTGAGAATTCAACCCCTAAAAGGGGGAAATGTGGTCAAAAAGTCTGAAAATCAACATGGGTATTGTTTCTATGGTTTATCGGGTCGTTGATCAACAACGATTTTAAAATCCGACGTGGCGGACGTGAAATACTATCTCCCCTGTTAGGGTGCAATGGGGTTGAAATGTCTAAATATCCATATGGGTGTCGTTTTTGTGATTTTTACTATCTCCCCTGTTAGGGTACAATGGGGTTGAAATGTCTAAGTCTAAATATCCATATGGGTGTCGTTTTTGTGATTTTTTGGGACGTTAATTAAGAAAATGGCATCGATTTTGAAATTTAATATTGTGGACATAAAAATTCTTGAAAGTATTTGTGCCAAATTGCAATCTTCTTCTAAATATATAAAAGAAGAAACTGACTGACATATCAACGCACAGCCCAAACCGCTGGTTCTAGAGATTCCAAATGTGGTACGTAGGCTCCTTATAAGGCATAAGGATGCACTTAGAAATAATTTTTAAAAATTTACCTCCTAAGGGGGGAAATGGGGTTCAAAGTTTGTATGGGAAACGAGATTAGTTCAACTATTTTATTCGAAACTTTACAGGAGTATTCCTAACGATAAATGAGAAAACAAGTGTTTCAGTTTTTTTGAGAATTCAACCCATAAGGGGGAAATGTGGTGACAAAATGTAAATATCAACATGGGTATTGTTTCTATGGTTTATCGGGTCGCTGATTACGAAATCAACACTTAAGGGGGTGAAATGGGGGTTGATAGTTTGTATGGGGAATTTTTAAACGTTGAACCAATTTAGATGAAACTTAGTATAGAGATAGTTTGTGTACCGGGAAACGACATGGGACAGTTTTTATCTCGAAAATCAATCTTTAAGGGGGTGAAATGGGGGTTGGAGGTTTGTATGGAGATTTTTTTACCGCGAACCGATTTAGATAATTTTGTTGTGGATATAGTTTGAGTCCCAGGAAACAATATAAAATATTTTTTAAGCCGAAAATCAATCTTAGAGGGGTATAAAACATGTTGGTAGTTTGTATGGCGAATTATTAACCGCTGAACAGACGATTGAAATGAAACTTGGTACATATTATATAGATTGAGTCGCGGTAAACAATATAGGATAGTTTTTATCTCGAAAATCAACCCTCTAGGGGGTGAAACGGGGGTTGAAAGTTTGTATGGGAAATTAATAACCGTTGAACCTATTTAGATGATTTGGTATGAAGATATTTTGCGTTCTGGGGAAGGATATATAATAGTTGTTATCCCAGAAGTCATTCCTTAAGCGGGTAAAAAGGAGGGTGGATTACTAATTCCACGCAAATGAAGTCGCGGGGAAAAGCTTCTATTCAAGAGTAGAAATCTGTATTAATCATAATCTCTCAGTAGTAAGTCGTTGATGGCGTAACAATTAAACGATTATTGCAATAATTTCTTTAAAATAAAAAATGAGGGAACCGCCGTCTTCAAAACGTGGTATACCGAAACCTCCAGAATGTAACGAATACTTTTCCGAAAACCGCTTCTAAATCAGTTCAGCGAAACGCAAGATGATCGCGGACAAACATACATTCCTACATACAAACATACGAGTCTAACTGAGAACCTCCTTTTTTAGTACTTTCAGTATGCGGGCGAAGCCGCGGGAAAAAGCTAGTTGGAATATAATAGAATAAAGATTTATTGTCATATACAAACATACCAGAAGAAAAACACAAAAAATCTTGGTTCAAAAAATGCTAAAAAATAAATTTTATATTTGTTAAAATAATTTGATTTGTTATCTAGTCGTAGTATACTACTTACAGATTATTTTATTTACACTTATTGGCTTTTCTTGGTTCTAATTTTGTCTCTTTCGCTATTGATAGTGAAAATTACAAAGTATATCCTATCTGATATGGTCTTTTGTTGACGCGATGATTATTCATTATGGTTGTTGTAATCAAAACCCATCAAAAACATAAATGTGAAAGGCTGCCAAGTTCGATACTATGGGAATGCTTCGCCTATAAAAGAAGTGAGATCTGAATAAGTACCAAGTTCCATAAAAATACCTCAAATCATAAATAGTTATAGGAATGCACACTTGATTTCCAGCAGTTTTTAAGGTACATTTTGAATAAGTATCACGTTACATAGAAATACCTAAAATTATAATAGTCAGAGAAACGCACACCGGTTTTTTTAGCAGTTTCCTGATAACATTTATTATTTTCAGTACTTTTTAATGATGTTACTTGGCAAGTTTTCACACACCACACACCTTTTCAATGCAATGAATCGACACCTTTGGACTGCAATGTGTCAAGTATATAATTTTCTATTAAAACTTGCCAAGTTACATCATTAAAAAGTACTGAAAATAATAAATGTTATTAGGAAACTGCTAAAAAAACCGGTGTGCGTTTCTCTGACTATTATAATTTTAGGTATTTCTATGTAACGTGATACTTATTCAAAATGTACCTTAAAAACTGCTGGAAATCAAGTGTGCATTCCTATAACTATTTATGATTTGAGGTATTTTTATGGAACTTATTCAGATCTCACTTCTTTTATAGGCGAAGCATTCCCATAGTATCGAACTTGGCAGCCTTTCACATTTATGTTTTTGATGGGATTTCATTTATTTTTGTTAGGTGTAGGTTCTTTGTGATGTGTAATGTCTCATTCCACTTAGGTATGTACTTTATACTATAACCCTTTATACTAAGTGTCTAATTCTATTTTACTATTTATTTCTAGGTGATTTTTACAAATAAACTGGCTCCCTACACCTATAAAATGTACCTACTTACATATAATTACATACTTCAATAACGTACTTTATTCTGTTTGTACTTACCTACATAGATAATTAATAACTTGGAAATACCTACCTACCAGTAGGTATTATAATTGGTGGCCTATTATGTAGCCCTAGAAGTGCACCATCCCATCTCATCCCGTGCCGTATCGGAGGGTGAGATGGGCAGTAGTGTATATAATTCCATCTTAGAGTATATATGATTTCCATGTTCTTGAATCTGCGATTTTATAAGTTGTAAAATGAGAAATTATTTACACTATGCGAGAAAAAATTGTCTTTTCATTTTTGTTTGACTGATTTAGCGCACCTAGTGTACCTAGTGACCTGGTTTGTACTTCGTAAATCGTGGGTTCGGTTCCCGCAACAGACACACACAGAGTGGTGAACAATTTTATTGTTCTTGTCTTTAAGACAAACATGTATTGTCTTAAATTGGTATGAATCTAAATTTAAATAAGTCTTATCTCATTTCCACTCCATACCTACTTATAGTAGAACAAAATTACACATTCGTTGTTTTCGAAACTGACTCACACTTGGCCGTTTTCAGATTTTTACTTTATTTCGACCTAAAGACAAACCTTCGAGCCAAATTTCAGGTCGGTACGACCATTGGAAGATAGACCCACTTAGTTCATTATGACTTCATAGTAGAACAAAGTTACACCTTCGCTATTTTTAAAACTGACTCACACTTGGCCGTTTTTAGATTTTTCCCTTTACTTTGACCTTAAGACCTATCTCCATGCCAAATTTCAAGTCAGTACGACCATTGGAAGTCGTCTAGGTTTTTGATGAGTCAGTGAGTCAGTGAGTCAGTGAGTGTATAGTAAAAATAGCGATTTTCTGACGTCAATATCTCAAGAGCTGCTATAGGTAGAATAATGAAATTTTGTATTCTAGACAATTAAGGGGATGTCAACAGACACTCGAAATTTCATATGCGTAGATAAAATATGTTTTGAGTTATAGGGTGGTCGAAATTGGCCCGAAATGGTTCGTGTAATATAACCCATGTCCGGTGTGTCGCTTTTTTTTGCTCGAACTTGGCGGACACACTGCCGTGTGTCTAGATTATTAATCGCTCGTGGTCACGGCATAGATCACGAGCGCTGTAAAGATCTAAACGTTGTAAAAGAAGTAAACGTTGGGAGATTTAAAATAAGTGCTAACACGCGATTAATCCTTTTAATTACAACAACCATAATATATTTCATCTCCTCATAATCCGATACAGACCGGTCCAGTTCAATCCGGTTCCGGTCCATCTCATCGGGCCGGGTCCTGTTTGGCTTCTCTGTCTGGTACAGAACTGTACAGCATCCACAAAACGACGATACCACCATAATTACAGTGGCCACCGTATAAATTAATATGAAAAGTCCTTAGAACAGAAAAGTGCCACTTTGATCCGTCCTAACTGGGACGAAAAAGCCTGTTTCCGATTAATTTTTTCTGTTAGCGCACTGTATTGTGCCAAGTTTAAAACTGTAACAATTAGGGTAAAATTTGTGGCGGCACTAAGTTTGGGACTCTTCACAAAATTTATCGGGGACAAGTTTTGGATTTAAGACGGCTTAGACTTAATTTATTAGAACGATATTCGTTTTATCTCCACTTTATCAGCCCTCGATCTTAAGTAGCTTATTTAAAAAAAAAGAATTATGACTAAACTGTCTAGTAACAAATTTTACTGAATTTAATATACTTACCTACCTAATTTATCTAAAGAGTTATAAATATATTTTATCTACTTTGTTAGTTTTCTATTAAATTTATGGACCTGAAATAAATTTAAAAGCAGTGTCATAGAAAACGTATTTTTTCTTCATTGTAATAATATTATATTATGTATCATAATGAGATGATGATGTGTTGAGTTAGATGGGTCTCTATATCTTTTGGACTTTCGGAGCGATGATTTCCAAAAGTATTACTTATTTTATCAAAAACTATTAATAGAACCTATAGTTTTTGAAAAACCTGTCCAACCACACCCCATACACAATCCTGTACCACACGTAGGTACCCAAAAAAAAAATGTATGTTTTACATTACCACTTTGTCGCTCGTGCCCTTCAGCATTATAGTATTTACTAACACTGAGCTAAGCCACGGATAAACAGACAGACAGGCCGACATGGGGAAACTATAAAGGGAAAATTGACTACGGAATACTCGTAGTTTAACATGTGCGTGTGTGTACAAGTACCAATGAAATCGTAGCTCCCTAACGAATTAATCGATTTAAATGCTGTTTTAGATATGAAGTGTACCTATATCCAGTTGGTTCTATCTCTCAACAAAAAGAAAGGCCTCTGCCGTACAACGTCAAGCTCTAAGAGAAAACTTTTGATTAACTATTTTTTGTCACTACTAAACACTGGCAAAATTGTCCGAATGGACTAATGCCATTTTCTTTAAAAAAAATCCAAAGGTTTGCGTTGGTGATCAGTTGGGTGATTTGAAGGGTTCCGCAGCCAAATGGCAAAAACGGAATCCTTATAGTTTTCTGTCCGTCTGTCCGTCTGTCCGTCCGTCCGTCCGTCCGTCTGTCCGTACGTCCGTATGCCACAGCCATTTTACTCGGAAACTATAAGACATATCTTAATAAAAATTGGACATAAGGTGTATTTTGTATGCCGCTATTTAGTTATGTAGTTAAATCACAGAAAAAAAATATTTTTAGGGTGGGCGCTCCATACATATAACTAAAAAAAACACTAAATATCAACCTGTTGCAAATCAGTCAATAGGTCTTTAAAAATAACATCGAGGTTTCTTTGAAAATTTTGTGATCAAGTGAATAATTTCAAAAATAATCGTTTCGAAAGTCAGAAAAATGGTGTCTTGTAACTTTTGAACCGTAAGTTCAAAAAATATGAAAAAACTAGTTTTCCGCCCGCGTCTTCGTCCGCTTATAATACGGTTCCTCATACAGAGTTTCATATCCAATGTTATCTTCTTTACTAACTTTTGTTATAGCTATTTTGGCGAAAAAACGGGTAACGTAGACATAGTTTCAGTTGCAAATAAGTGTTAATATGCAAACAATAACGTAAATGTACCCTATTATTTGCGTAACTTCTTTGTGTACTATATTGTGGTGGTTTTATTTGGCGATACGATGACCAAACTATTGTAAGAGCTCACTCTGGAACATGGAAATGGAACGGAAATAGGAACAATAATTCCTAGTAAATCTCAAACCAAAAAAATAGTAAATCTCTATACGAACTTTCAACCCCTTTTTAGCCCCGTTCTAGGTTGAATTTTGAAAAACGCTAAAATTGAGTTTATCAATTTTTTATTATTAGTAAATGTACGAAGTTTTAATCTGTAACTCCAAATTTTAAACCCCACCGATACAAACTGTTACCCCCTTAGGGGTTGAATTTTTCAAAATCGCTTATTATTAGTTGTACAAATTGTAAATTTAACTCGTCCTGCAAATCATAACATTCTAGCTTCAGTAGTTACGGCCTACCTTTAATACAAACTTTTCAACCTCGTTTCAACCTCTCTGGGGTGGAATTTTGCAAAACGCTGAAATTATTTTTTTGCCTTGACGTAAGTAGCTTACAAACGAACTTTCAAGTCTGTCACAAAAAAAAATTAATCTCTATACAAACTTTCAACCCCTATTTTACCCTGTTAGAGGTTGAATTTTTAAAAATGCTGAAATTACTTGTATTTTTTTAATTATTAGTAAACGTACGAAGTTTCAAATCTCTAACTCAAAATTTCAAACCCCATCCATACAAACTTTCAACCCCCTTCTTAACCCCTTAGGGGATGAATTTTGAAAAACCCCTTCTTAGTGGATACTAACGTTATAAAAACTACCTATTGTGAAAAATTCAGCTCTCTAGGTCCAACGGTTCGAGCTGGGCGTTGATTTAAATGAGTTAGTCAGTCACTCAGTCAGGACTTTTACGTTTATATATATAGATTTGATAAGATGCGCCTTATCATATACTTTCTACGAAAATTATTTTGAACATAATTTCAGTAATTTTTGAGTTATCTCCAAAAAACTTCTTCCATAGGCATCAGATACGACCTTTTGGTATTAGTTTGGTTCTTATTCCATTGAAGGTACGGAACCCTATGCCTGGTCCGACACGTACTTGGCCGGTTTTTTTGTAATAGAGGTGCATACAACACGAATTTCGCCGACTCGACTGCAGGCAAGCTATCAGAATAAACCCGTCATCTTGACAGTTACAATTTCCGACGCCTTTTGTTCCGCCCGTGAATCTTCTTTTATGACATTTATTAAATTATTTATTATTTTTATTGCTCCAAGGGTTGGCCCGGAGCGAATGCAAAAGTTAGACTAACAAATCATGTTGAGTTACTGAGGATGGGGAATAGTGCGGAATCGGCGCCACCTTGCTGCGAAAAACTCAAATTTTACTGGCATGCCTCAATTTTTGAAACGTTTTATGAACTGAGATTCAAGATATATATTTAACAGGGACAATGGTGTAACAGGGACATGCAACCTTTTATACCTATGTGGTACCTAATGCCCGTTTCGCAAAAAAACCCTGAGCGTTTGATGCCTGCTTACGACAATTATTTCGTGAACGTGACCAGAGAGCTCATACCTTTGTTTCACACGCTTGTCGCCGAAAATTCAAGTGACGTCGCTCGAAGCGTTTTTTTTTCGTGAATAAATTGTAAGTTACTCAAAATGGTGGCGATTGTTAAATGTTTATGTCTGTGTGATACGTCTTAAAATTGCAAGGGCCTCTCTTGTAATTAATTAATATCTTGTATAATGTCTTAATAATAAAAAGAAAACATATTCAAGTAGTCTTCCCGACAAAGTCAAACATAACACTAACTATACACCAAAAGCACTACTTGAAATTTCCTCCAATAAACTTATAATTAAAACGATTTTCAATTAACCTTTTTAAATAGAATTTATATCTTAAAACTCCAACCAAAGATTCACTCAATTCTAAACCGTAATGCATTAAAATAAGGCTTAGAACTAAACACTTCTAGAGTCGCTAAAGAGTTAGTTCCTCTACGGTCTAGCGCTTCGTCCCATCGTAAATTTTCCACTTAGTTCTAATAAATTACCCATGTTGCGCTTTTGCTGACGACGAACGAAGTGCTGACGGAGGCTCAGTATTAAAGGATATTATATTGGAAGGAGGGATAAAGGGAGCGGTAAATAGTGGAAGAAAAATATAGGAAGGTCTCTTTAGGTTAATAGCATGGCAAGATTAGTTTACTTTCAAAATTCAAGTATCCTGGTCATGGCACCACGGTTCCTTATTTGTTAAAATTCGAATCAGGTACTCGAATGTTTTAAGTATTTATTAATTCAACTAATGTTATGAGTGCGAAACTTTGTATGTTAAGATTTGGTTGATTATACGGATGATTAAATGTTTTAATGTTTGTTCCAATTTTACACAAAAACAGCTGGACATTACACGTCTAGTTAGATTATAACCTGAAAAGGGCCAAATAATATTATTATCTCGGAATTAACTCCCAAAAGAGGTAAAATGAGGGTTCCGAATTCGAGAGGAAACGAGAGGGGCGAGACAAGTGGGCTTAACAATTTTACAACTTCTTAGGTTGAAGTTACTAATAAGTTTTTTTTTTTTTTTTTTTTTTTTTTTTTTTTTTTTTTTTTTTTTTTTTTTTTTTTTTTTTTCCCGCGCCTTTACCGTGAACGCACGTACACACAAACTCTCACAAAATATATTATAACTTTCGAACAAACATGGCCAAAGTTACCTTACAAGCCATCGAAAAATTAATCCAAAAGGCTGTAGAACCACTGCAAATAAAAATATTCGAATGCCACTTTAAAATAGACGCGATATTAGCCAAATTAGAGTCTGTGAATTCGACGGATCAAGAAAATAACGGCAAAGATGGCGACAATGCAGTACAACAGGAAGATGCAGTGCCATTGCCGAAGACGGACGAACCGGGCCCGAAGCCAGCACGAGGAAGCCGACCAGCAGGTACGTCACCAGCAACGACCGCGACAACATCAGCGCGCACAGCGCGTGCGAATGCAAGGACACTACAGACGCAAGCTACCACATCTGCTCCCCGGAAGTCTCTCTCGCACTCAGCACCTCCTAATGCGGCATCCATCGCTGTCACACCTGCGAGTAAGCCTACAACTGCACCTACACCAAACCCGTTGCCGAAAGTTCCCGAAAGCCGGCCGCCGAACAACAGTGACAGCGGAGATAACGCGCCGACGTCTGAGGCCACGAAATCCGAGGTTCAACCCAAGCAACTGGACACGGTGCCTACTGTGCTACCTCATAATGTCGACCCCAAACCCGAAACTCGGAATTCCCAAAATCAACGCAATAAAAACAAAATAATAATAGGTACAGGCGCAAACAATAACAACATCCAAGGGGTGGAACGACTGAAATATATTCAGGCCTGGTCATTTAGGCCTGAGACGACCGCCGAAAATATATTAAGTTTCTTAAAAGAAAAGGCGACGTCAGATGACTATCTTGTCGAGAAAAGAAACATTAAAACAAATAGACATGCCTCATTTCTAATCGGCATCCCGGACAACTTATTTAACATATTTAACTCGCCTACTGTGTGGCCCGCGCGCGTGAGGTTCACTGAGTGGTTTCGACCCCGCCCCCGCGCCGCGCGGGGTCACGAACGTCATCACTCCGACGCATGATCACCGGCCGCTGCCGCCGCCGATCGCCACGAATCCACCCTCAACTAGCGTTTCCGTCACAGTGAGAAATAAAAATAAAGACGACCTAATTTTATGTCACCAGAACATTCGATGTATAACAAATAAAACTAAAAAATTAGAGGTACTATTAACAAAGGAGCTATCCTGCGATGTCCTCATAATGACCGAACACTGGCTCCAGAGCCACGAGCTAGTGTCCGTAACTCTTAATAATTTCGGCTTAATATCATACTTTTGTAGATCAACGATCGGCCACGGTGGAAGCTGCATCTACGTTAAAAACGGCATTAAAGTAATTAACAAACAAGATTATTGCAACTTATCTGTCGAACAATTGTTTGACGTGTGCGCCGTACAGCTTGTAGTCGAAAATATTTTAGTGGTCGCAATATATCACTCTAACCAAACCGATGATGTTGCGTATCTAAAATTATTCGACAAATTACTAACTAAAATCTGTGATGAAGGACTGGACGCCATTATAATGGGCGACATAAATATAAATTTGCTTAATAACGCAAAATCACAAAAGGAATTGGTTGATATTTTATCGGGGCACAATTTTAGCCAATTAGTCGATTTCGCAACAAGGGTGGAGGGTACTAAGGCGACACTAATAGATCATGTGTACTGTAACCTCCCCTCGAAGTGCGTCACAAGCGTTACCAGCGTCGCGGCGCATCTCAGCGACCACGACGCCCAGCGCGTACACGTCTCGCGTGCCTCCGCGCCGCTACCGCGGTGCGTCGCGCGACGGTCAATAACAAACGCGAATAGAAATCACTTTGCGAACGCCCTCGAGTCGATCGATTGGTCTGCGATAGTGGAGCGATCGGGGTACGATTGTAATGCGCTCGCGCAAACTCTTTTAAATATTATAATTGACAAATTTAACATTTGTTTTCCCATACGTAAACAACCATACCATATGAAAAATAATTGCTGGATTGACAGTGACATTCAAAACTTTAAAAAATTATTATTTGATATTCTGCATCTGACAAAAATGTTCCCAGATAACGTGGATCTCCTAAATAGAGCCGAAAACTACTCAGCTAAATATAACGCCATGCTAAAAGAGAAACGAACTAACTATTACTCTAAAACAATTAGCGAGCACCCAAATAAGGTTAAATGTATGTGGAATATAATAAACACAGAACTCGGCCGACGGAATCACGATAGGGTCGACTATACTGATGTTCTACTAAACGCAAATGGGGTAGGTTTTAACACTAAACAACAACTGGTTGATGCATTAAACACAGAATTCACTACAGCTGCTAGTAGATGCGGGGCACCGCTGGCCGACGTGGTGCGCGCACACGCCGCAGTGCGCGCCGCCACGCCGGCCAGCGACTCGTCACTGCGGTTGACTCGGTTCACACCTGACGAAATAATAATAATACTCAACAAGCACATAGCTCCGAAACATAGTACTGACCTATACGGAATGTCACCAAGCCTACTCCGATCAATCATCCAACCAATCGCGCCGATCGTAGCCTATCTATTCAATGCGTGCATTAGGGAGGGTGTATATCCCAAACCTTTAAAAAAAGTCAAAATATCTCCCCTTTATAAAGGAAAAGGCAAAAAGTCGGACATGAAATCTTATAGGCCGATATCGTTAGTTCCCGCTGTCAGTAAGGTATTCGAGGTAGGTTTAAACAAAAGGATTCTGTCTTATATAGAAAGACTTAGCATTGTTACGGAAAGGCAGTATGCTTATAGATCTGGGCGCTCTACCACCGACCTGGTGCGTGAAGTGGTGTGGCGCGTGCTGAGCGCGCGCGAGGCGAGTCAGCCCGTCGCACTGCTATGCTGCGACCTCTCGCGCGCTTTCGACACCGCCGATCACCAACTCATCGCCGACAAATTAAACGTTTACGGCATACGCGGTCCCGTCTTGTCCTTGCTAACGTCGTTTATGTCTGACCGTTCCCAAACCGTTGTCGGTGATAAAAATCGGATTAAATCAACAGAAATGATAAATACGATGGGCGTTCCGCAGGGCTCGTGTTTATCAAATACCCTTTTCAGCTTGCTGCTGAACGATCTACCCAGTGCCATAAGCGAAGCAGAGATATACATGTACGCCGACGACGTAGCTGCTGTAGTCACAGCGCCTACGTCACTTGAGCTGGAGCAGAAACTTAACTACACAGTTCAAAGGCTCGAGTGGTGGTTCCGACTAAATGGCTTAGCCTTAAACAGGGAAAAAACTATGTTTATAGTATTTCAGCTAAATGGCACATCGCCACCACCCTGCCTGGTCACTGCCGACGATCATATCGCCCTGAAGATTGTCCAAACGACGAAGCTGCTGGGCTTTCATATCGATAGTGCCCTCACATGGGGCTGCCATATTGACGAGCTCTGCTCCAAACTGGGCCGCGCATACTTCGCGATCCGTCGCCTGGCTAGCACGGCGTCTCGCAGCGTGGTATTATCATGTTATTTTGCGACCTTTCACAGCCTCCTCACCTACGGCGTGGAGCTGTGGGCGGGAGCCGCAGACGCCGTGCGGGCCTTCAGAAAGCAGAGGAAGGTAGTACGTGTCATTGCCGGAGTGCCTGACGATGCGCCGTGCAGAGAGCTATTTAAGGAACTAAATATTATGCCTCTTCCCTGCGAACTCATCTACCAGGTAGCTCTCTTCACACACAAGAACTTAGATGCGTTTCGTCAGCGAGGTGTAAACCCGTACCGCGCCATGCGCAGCAATAAGCTTGCCCACCTTCTCCGAACACCAGAACACGACCTACGGAAGTCGGAGAAGTCGGTGTATGTGATGGGCCCGTCTGTATATAACAGACTGCCGGACACAATTAAAAAGGATGCGGCTTCCATAGTGGCCTTTAAGCTAAAACTACGTAGGTGGCTCCTTGACCATACGTTTTATTCAGTGGATGAATTGTATGAGCTTCCTACTCAATGAGTTTAATAACTTAGATTTGCTGTGTCGAATACTTATGTACCTGAACCTATTGTACAATCCGCAATACCTAATGTATTTCCTAGACCTAAGCCTGACCTGTAACTTGGCGTTATGAATAAATTATTTGTATTTGTATTTGTATTTGTAAAGTGCAAGAGTGATAACAGTCCGTAAAAGTGCTGTCTTAAAAAAAAACCGGCCAAGTGCCAGTCGGACTCGCGCACCGAGGGTTCCGTACAAACCTGTAGGTATATAGGGGTAGTAACTTTAAAATTATTAAAAATATTTTTTTTTATATGATGTAACAAAAAATTTACTGTTTTCGAAATTTTTCCTTTATCTGTGCTATAAGATGTTGCTACGTACCAAATTTCAAGATTCTGAGTTCACGCGAAGTACCCTGTAGGTTATGATTCCCTTGCGAGTTTCGAAAATTCGCGGAAATTTGCGGCATAAAAGGCATTATCTTTTGCTTGTGTTGGCTTAGAAGTTTGATTTTTTCACAACTCCAAGGGACAATAGACTTGAGTATTTGGTATAAATTTCAGCTTGATACCTCCACGCGTTCCTGAGATAACTGGTCTTGACAGACAGACAGACAGACAACAAAGTGATCTATAAGGGTTCCGTTTTTTCCTTTCGAGGTACGGAACCCTAAAAACGCGACTCGAGAATCGGTTAATTTAGTAGTCTCTTAAAACTGATGCGAGTAATTTTCTCCTAAGACTGAAATCCTTCCCATCTATACCTACTCAGGCTCAGGTGTTAATATTGAAATATTGAACGGTCGATATTCCCGCATACGACCGCCCGAGCCGCATGCGTTAATTTCACAGACTACGTAATTAACATGGTAATTACTATTCGTATATCACCCATCTGTTTCCATGGGCTTGTATTTCAAAGGCAATCGAAGTAATGCTATTGGTGAGATTGCATGTGATTAGACTAATACTTGAATGCGAATTGGATATTGATGTCGAATTGTAGCAGATGAGAATGACATATAATAAATAATAGTACTCCGTGAAGTTCACTGTGAAAACAAGTATTTTTTTACTTTTTTTTGTGACAAGCTTTTATTGCTAAGTATTTTTTCTTAATACAATCCTTAACTGCTCACCAAGACAAATGTAACGAGCCCAAACACGATGGGATAATGTTGAGTAGTTAAGGAGTTGCTATGGCCACCTTCCGGCTCCATCATCAGATCAGCTCTAAAATAATATTGCATTATCATCCGATTTACACACGCATGCAACATTACAGCTAATATAAATTAGAAAACTAAAAGTGGGTCAAATTTTACTTGCAAGATTTGATTAGAGAGACAACGGGACAGGACAAGAATAATCGCAAAGAAAAGATGAAAAAAAAACATAAAATTAGGTTAATTTATATGTTCTATTCATATTTTACCTTAAAGGCACATTACAATTCGAGAAAATCTAAATATAGACATTTATTCAGGATTATTTGATGCAAAAGTAATTGATAAATTATTTATACATAAGAATAACTTTATAAAACAAGCAAGAATTATATTGAAATACCTTAAAATTACACTTATTTAATTCATATATTAAAACTAAATTAAATACTAGGTTAATTTCGCCTAAAAATATGTTTTTAGTTTAATTTTTTGACTTGTTCGTACATAAAAAGTGAATGTTCTTAGTAAAACTATGGCTTACTCGTACAATAAAATGAGGGTGTTTTGCACTGAGGACAGAATTACCTATATAAACATCTTTTTATTGGTGGTTGGTTTGGTTCGTTTATTTTTACTCTGAAGCCAGACAAATTTTAGTCCCTAAATATGATTTGAAATACACTGATAAAATATTTTGGCTTCGTCGTCTGGTGAAGTTAATACGAGAATGTTATGAGTTTCAAAGCATCATATTTCAATAGCATTTTCTGAGAAACGCGATCAAAACCAAATATTATAATAATTACAAAGCGGGGCTAGAATGATTAATATTAATAATTAAAGATGTTACCCTACAGCACAAGCCTTAGACATTTATTAAATTCCAAGAATGTTATTAAGTATGTTATAATGAAAGGTAAGACGAGACGGTAACGATATAATAGTATTTTATGCAACAGTTATATAAGAGAGGTCAAAAAGGGCGAGTGGTATGAGTGAGAGAGAGTGTAACCCCCACAGCGAACCTTAAAAATTATAATTCGATTATCTGCGTCTCTTTCACTCAAACGTGGAGAAAGAGAAAGAGATCAATAAAGAGGTTATCGAAATTCGAGTTTATCGAGGCTGAACCGATTTGGAAAATTCTTTTTTATTTGAAAGAGTATAGTCCCACTTCACAGTTAGTCCCATTGTCATCAGGATCTGATGATGGAATCCTGGAGAAATCGAGGGAACTCTTCAAATATTATAGGCACACCTATAGTGATTTCAGTATGTTTTACATTAGCTCGGGCATTTGCTTTTGGAAAGGTGGAGGCTGTGTGAAGTCGGTTCTTTTTTGTTAAAAATTATTAAATCTAATCAAAATCTATTTTGCCTTGTTTCAGGTACGTTTAAACAACGTTTAACACTTCAAAATAAGAGCCGAAACCGATATTGTTGCCAACGCTTTGAGGGCTACAGAGTCGGATTTCTACATCATTAGAGGTACGTTTAAAATCATATTTCGTCATACCTAGTAATAATTTGAGAACTAGAATAACCTTTGCATAAAAGAGAGTAATTTTCAGATTATACATCTACGTAATTTCTTCCAGTTTAGAGCGATGTAATAGTTGACGGTCGATCATGTTGCATAAAGCGGGTGGAAATAGATTTTGGGTCAGTGAAGGCAGCTACCAGGTCCCGTGTTGCTAGGTGAAAATGGTCTTAGGAGACCTTCCTTCGATTTGAAATTAATGAAGATTGGCGTTTACAGATTTTGGAAAAAACATACAGGTTGCGAGAAAATGGTAATTTTTGACAAACTTTTTTTTTGATGCCAATCGATCCCATTCCTGTCCAGGATCAACAGCTTGCATGGGACCAAAAAGAAATTTCCGGCTAGAAAAGCCATAAATCGAGAAAAACTTTCCCCATACAATTTGTATGAAAATGAAAAAAGTTTTTTTACATGTATTTTTTTTATGTCAATCGATTCCATTTCTATCCAGTATCAATAGTTTCCTTGGGGTCAACTTTCGGTAATGTACAAAAAAGCCAGAAACTAAAGAAAACTGTTTTCATACATTTGCTATGGAGAAATAGTAAAAATAGTAAAAGGAGAAGTAGTATTCTTATTTATCTGTCACCCTAATTCGTCCTCCTATGCTGAATGACTGTGTAAAAACACTAGAGTACTAAAATTTTAAATAACAATAAAAGGGAATTTTAAGTTATTTCTCTTGGTTCGATTACATTTTTAACAACAAACAGCTATGCTGGAAAGCTTGAAGCCAATTCACCTTAAATTAAAAAAAAACAGAATCGAGCGGGGTATTTTGAATTTCGAACAAATCGCTCGTTTATGCTAGAGCGTTTGTAAAGTGTTATAAAAATGACGTCGAATCAAGAAAGGTTAGAGTTGTTAGAAGCCTAATATTTCGTAAATAATAATAACTTTACGGCTGCTGTGGAGTGGTACAGAGTTAAATACCCATTAAGAGTGACTCCAACAAGGAAAGTTATAAAAACCCTACTGAATAATTTCCTACAAGGTGGTAGTTTCAAAAAGAAAACTAGGTACCCAAAGATCTTTGGTGAAGACTTAGAATTAGCTGCATTGACACTCGTCAAAGCTTATCCTGAGATCTCTTCGAGAGAAGTAGCCAGTGAAGTTGGAGTAAGTCATACGGCGGTTTTGAAAATATGGAGTAAGTTCGGGTACAAATGTTACCGAAATGGTCGAATAGTTCAATCTTTACATGGCGGAGATAACATACGACGAAGAATTTTTTGTAATTGGCTTAGAGCAAGGGCGTTAGCCGAACGTAATTTCTTGTGCCTTATTTTATGGTCAGACGAAACCAATTTTTCAAATAACGGCATGTACAACAGACGAAACCATCATTATTGGGCAACAGAAAATCCCCTTCGTACTTTCGGCAGCCATAACCAGGTTAGGTTTTCTTTTAACTGCTGGTGTGGATTAATGGGCAATCGCGTGGTTATGGTAAAATTTTATCAAGGCACACTAAACTCTGAAATTTATAACAGAGTCGTGTTGGAAAGTCTCGAAGAACAGTTGGACGAAATGCCACTTGCTCTTCGAAGAAAATTGTTCTTTCAGCAAGACGGAGCACCTCCACATAACAGCTGCAATACTCGAATGAATTTAAACCAAAAATTCGGCACTCAGTGGATAGGGACACATGGACCCATAAAATGGCCACCTTGAAGCCCTGATCTAACACCTCTCGATTTTTTTCTTTGGGGCTACCTGAAAAACGAAGTGTACAAGAAGAAATACGCCAATATCGAAGAATTGAAAAATGCAATTCATACCATTTTGACAGACATTCATCCTAATACACTGTTAGCCGCAACAACGAAGGATGTGAAAAAAAGGGCTGATCTGTGTGTTCAACAAGACGGCCTCCATTTTGAACACTTAATTTCGTAAAAAGGTTAGTTGTTAGAGTTTTGTGTTGTTGATATTTAATGCTCATAAAATATTTGTCTTAACCTAAAATCATGTTTCACCAGGGACCTGAAGTTATGATAGACAGCTACGGCAGGCAGTTATTTTACAAAGATTACCAATTGCTTGTACGGTTACAATGTATTTTAGATATGCCGTTTTACATTTTAACTATTTTATTTGCTATAAAAAAATTCAGATACCTCGAGTATACGCAACTGCGACGTTCACGTGGCCACGTATTAACATCGTTTCGAGCTACTAGCAGTGCAATGGGGCACGAGGATGTTGTACTGCAGTCTTACTCCAACAGACCATACTAGCGAAAACAAATCTGTTTTCTGAAACTTAATGGTTTAGATAAATGACAGGTATTGTCGTTCGTACTTTCAGGTTAAACGTACTTTAAATACTATTTCTACAGACTCAAACTTTTACATCCCATTGTATTTTGATTGCAATTATTACTGTGATTTTCATACCGTATTATGATCCTTCAATGAAACAGAACTGATTAGCGTGACAGAAAAATGTAAATAAAGTTCACTTTTTCTCCATAGTAAATGTATGAAAACAGTTTTCTTTAATTTCTGGCTTTTTTTACAGTACCGAGAGTTGACCCCAAGGAAACTATTGATACTGGATAGAAATGGAATCGATATAAAAAAAAATACATGTAAAAAAAACTTTTTTCATTTTCATACAAATTGTATGGGGAAAGTTTTTCTCGATTTATGGCTTTTCTAGCCGGAAACTTCTTTTTGGTCCCCATACAAGCTTTTGATCCTGGACAGAAATGGAATCGATTGGCATCAAAAAAAAAGTTTGTCAAAAATGACCATTTTCTCGCACCCTGTATGTTTTTTCCAAAATCTGTAAACGCCAATCTTCATTAATTTCAAATCGAAGGAAGGTCTCCTAAGACCATTTTCGCCTAGCAACACGGGATCTGGTAGCTGCTTTCACTGACCCAAAATCTATTTCCATATTGTATAATTTAGACTGTCTTTACTTTTATTTTTAAAAGCAAGAGCGGTATCAAATTAGGAAATCTAACGGTTTTGTAAAATTACTTTGTCAATAAAATAACATTTAAATTCTAAATAAGATATGTCCTTGTCTTATTTTACTTCGGCATTTTACATTCTTAATTTTCACATCATGTCTCGCACCGTCCATCCACGTTTTCATCTTTCTTCTCTTACGGCCCTCCACATGTATTTTAATTAATACATTTAAATAAATAAATTTAAATAATTTTGGTACAATCTTACATAAATCAGTCTAGTCCCAAACTAAGCAAAGAGTACACTTTACACTATGGGTGCTACTTGACGATGAACCTACTTATATCGATAAATATTTCTTATAACATGACTTTCATCCCTGGACATAATATATTATGCTTGTACTGCCCGTATTACGCTAGACAATGTCACTAAAAGGTTTGATCGTATTGACGTTAAGCAATCTCTTACATATTTGACATGAACTTGATAACCAATTGATAAAAGAAACGAATGATATGAATAAGCAAAACGTCGGTTTTGACAGGTTCTATTCCGTTAAGTATCAAATTAACATCAACATTATAACAATTGGTTTCGAATAGATATTCAAGAGTCTAACGCGTACTTAATTAATCCTTTACTTTGTAAATCAAAAATTATTCGAACAAAATTAATAAAAATAACGTTTTCATCTTTCTTCTCTTACGGCCCTCCACATGTATTTTAATTAATACATTTAAATAAATAAATTTAAATAATTTTGGTACAATCTTACATAAATCAGTCTAGTCCCAAACTAAGCAAAGAGTACACTTTACACTATGGGTGCTACTTGACGATGAACCTACTTATATCGATAAATATTTCTTATAACATGACTTTCATCCCTGGACATAATATATTATGCTTGTACTGCCCGTATTACGCTAGGCAATGTCACTAAAAGGTTTGATCGTATTGACGTTAAGCAATCTCTTACATATTTGACATGAACTTGATAACCAATTGATAAAAGAAACGAATGATATGAATAAGCAAAACGTCGGTTTTGACAGGTTCTATTCCGTTAAGTATCAAATTAACATCAACATTATAACAATTGGTTTCGAATAGATATTCAAGAGTCTAACGCGTACTTAATTAATCCTTTACTTTGTAAATCAAAAATTATTCGAACAAAATTAATATTAAATCAATTTCGAACGCCTTTTTTAAGCCACATCTTTTATGAAACCGATACGTCTTCTTAATCTAATCAAAACTTACAGACAGATTTGAACGAAACAAAAAACAAAAGCACAACTTTATCTAACTTTTTAATCCCCTTGATTGATGTTGATAAAACAATGGTTGTCTCTGGAAACATCTATCACGTGAGGGGACGTGTATTAATCATTTTTATTGAGCAGCATCGCTGATTGGTTGATGATGCATCCATTAACGGACTTGATGAGCCGCGGCCAATTATGATGTGAGTGCCTGGTTTTTGCGGGCTTTAAATTGAAATTCATTCTGGCAGACGAGAAGGTATATTTAGAAAAATATTTATAAAATAATTTGATGCGCCATTCGCAATTAATACGTACCTAGTCATTGGAATTTTATTAATATAAGCGCCTTTTTATAGTACCTAAATATTTTTTTTTTCATACAACGACGGTGGAAAACGCTTGCATACGGCCCGCCCTTTTCCTTGTTAGTAAAAATAGATATTATACACAAAAAATAATTGACACAGTGGTCAATCGAAATGCTGTCTCCATTTAATAAGGACCACTCTAAAACACCGACCGTTTTCTCTCCGTTAGACGTAAAAAAAACAATTATCCAATTATCAATTATTTGTCGTTAGAAAATGTATTTAAAAGTACTTACACAAATAGTACGTTTTCTACCACATTAATCTTAATGATGTCCAAAAATCCAAGACATCAAGCAAATGTCCTTTCAGTGTCGGTAAAAAAAAAACATAGTACCAATTTTTTTTTATGGTAGGAAATTTTAAATTTAAAAAATAGCCTAAGTGGTCAGAATCAAGACAACTATAATATTTTTGTCCGAACTACAAAACTTAGTATTACGCTAAAAAGCCAGCCTGTAAAGTCCATTAGTCAAGGTGCGGGTTCCAACGTCCAGTGTATGACGTCACTGGTCGCGTACCCGACGCCACTTATCAGTGCATCCGTCCGTTTCTTGCCAACTCAACTTATCTGCCGTATGAGCGTTTTATGTGAAATGCTCGCAAGTTTCGCGAACGGTTTGTGGTAGAACTTTGTAGGATAATTATTTTTGCATGTTTTTAAATTGGAGCATTCCACTCATACAATAGATTGTTCTTAAATCAAATACAAACATTGAAAACATTGAAAAAAAAAAACAACCCAGCAGGACTTGAACCTGCATCGATACGCCTTGCCGGGGCTCGTTCGCTTTACCAATTAAGCTATGGGTCAAGTTACTAAGTTGACGAAATTTTCAATGCCTTCAATCATCTTTTTGCATTTATTTTGATCTACTTCGGCTTTACAGTAGCCGTAAGCGACATCTAGGTACTAACTATTAGAGTTAATCAAGTCCTGTTGGGTTGTTTTTTTTTTCAATGTTTTCAAAGTTTGTTTGATTAAATAACAATCATTCAGGATGTTTTGATGTTAAAGGTGTTAAAAAACGAGTCATCCTTAAACACTGAGTTTTAATAAAAAAAATACAATTATGCCTAGGCAAAGTGGCACAAGAATTTTTACCCCTTAGAGGTTGAATTTCCAATAGTCTTAATGAATTTGATATTTAAAAATATTAATGTTTTAACTTGAATGGATTAGGCCTTGCATGTGTTGTTTGTCAGTTTAAAGATAAGTTTAAAAACCAATCTTTCTCAAACATAACTACAACATTCCAAAAATATTCAACCAATATTGAAGTTGTATTGGAGTTGCATCAAAATATTTTTGAAGCAAATTCTGATATTTCTGATTCAGACGTTTAAATGTCAGCTGTGTTGCGTGGTTTATGCATTGGAGTTGTACTGAAGTTGGATCGTGTCTAAACATGTTTTAAAGTTAGAATACGGCCCTAGGTACTGATAAATTGTATTGAGCTTTTGTTTTCTTCGAGCACTAAGCTCATTTTTAATAAACTCGATGTGCCTTTGTGTCGACGAAACTGAACTTGTTTTGATTATCAACTGGTATGCTGGTGTCTGCTTTTAGTTACATTTTATTAAACTTCCACTTTTTTACCAAGCTGTAAGTTCGCATATATATATTTAAAAGAAAATAAATTAAAAAGCCTAACCAATCAGTTAATGACTTTGAATATCATTAGGTAATTATTACCATGCGATAACGAAACTACGCTCCAATTAAGAGTCCGGTAACGTTTTCTTTTTAATTTTGCTTAACTTTTCGATACAATTTTGCAGTAACTAACAAAACTTCTGTTAGTTTTTATACACATTTTGAAAAATCGTTTCTTTTTAAACAGCATAAGTGGAACACTTTTCTGATTTTATATTTGATTTATAAATTATTCACCGTAATCTAATAGCTGTTTAACGATTTTTGCTTGAAAAGGTGAAAAAAGTAAAATTTTTATTGATTAAAATTATGTTAAACTAGTACGTAAAATATAATAATAAGTTGAATAATGAGTCGTCTAATAAAGGAATAAGTAGGACAGTTTTTTAATTTTCATATACATTTTTTAAGCAGGAGTGTATTTACCTAGAGCAATTTTAAAAAAAATTGCCAAAAATATTTTATGTCATATTTTTGGGAATGTGTAATAGAATATCATCATCATAATATTAAAAAATCAAGCGATAAGTTTGCACGAATCAACGTCTTCACTAAAAAGGCGCTGTAAGAATTGACTTTTCGGTTACTAAATAAAAATATATATGTACCAAAATCATTTTAATGCAATAACAAGGCTTCAAAATATCTTGCCAAGTGCAATTGGGATTGTTCATATTTTTTTACCCTGTTTTGAAAATGTATTCTGAAACTCTAGGTCATTTTAAGATATCAATTTGATTTGTTTAGCTTAGAACACCTTACTTATTTTATTATAATTAAAATTAAAAATCAGATTACACGTCTTGTAAGTTACAGGTTACAAGCTGAATAGCATTGACGAAGTCAATAATTCGTATAAAAAATCCCTTGACGACAACGTCAACTCTCGAATTCACGTCAAGATTGGAAATACTTATTGGTACGTCACTTCGCATATTGTCTTGACCGCGAAAAATATAAAAATTCAAATTGTATTTGTAAAGCGACAGAAACAATACCCATGGCGCTTAATTTTGTAAAAGCCGACTCTAGAAAAATACAGAAGTTAGAAAATATCATGATACTGGAGTTAATCGCATCAAGTCCAAACTAAAATATGACTATAATTTGATTGGAAAAAGAGGAACCAAAATACTTATCTGAGACAAGAAAAGACGATTACTTTTACGCTTTTTTATATTTGAAAAGATTACTATTGCACATTTGGCTTAAATTTTGTGTGTAATACTTACTTTTTCACATGTATCCGTAGGAGCAGTTTTTGTTTACAATTTTCTGTTTACATGTTTTGATGTTTGACAACAACTGTCGTAGGGTAACATTGAGTCTTTTTTTTAGGAATGTTTACTAATGTTTTACAAGGAGTAAGGTCAAATAAAGGTCATTCATATTTTTGCGAAAATATCCGAATCCACTTATCAATTTTGCGAAATATTAGTCTAAAATTGATCGATAAACCTAGACCTCGAAATGGTTTTGGAAATATATATTTTTAAAATAAATGAACAATCCCAATTCATGTGTGTATTTCATTATTAGCGATTTTCGTTTTCAAATCGTTACCGGACTCTTAATTTAAGTTAATAAAACGCTATTAAAAAGTGTTTATTTTGCTAATGAAGCATTTTAATTGAGCGTGTGCTCGGTTTCACATTGTACGCAGCGGTTTAACTGGACTATGTAAAGCCCCTGCTAGTTTATATAAAAGGGTTTTTGTATTAATTAGTTGTGTAAAAATTCTGTAAATGTGGCTCTTTTATACTGCCTAAGCTTAATTATTCGAATACCTAATATTTGTAATAAATTATTTTTAAGTTCTAATAATAACGCGTTGAGACTTATTCGATTCTTTGAACCTATGCTTTAATTTATATCGAACATTGTTGCTTTTCTATAAATGTCCATTAATAAGCATATTTGTAGCACCACTATTGCATGTAAAGGTGCTTTCCACTTACTTTTTTTTGTTCTTTATCGTTTCCTGGATTGTATAATTGTCATAAACTTACAGTAAAAAAACCGGCCAAGTGCGAGTCGGACTCGCGCACCGAGGGTTCCGTACAAACCTGTAGATATATAGGGATAGTAACTTTAAAATTATTAAAAATATTTTTATTATATGATGTAACTAAAAATTTACGGTTTTCGCAATTTGCCCTTTATGTGTGCTGTATAAGACGTTGCTTCGTACCAAATTTCAAGATTCTGAGTTCACGGGAAGTACCCTGTAGGTTTTGATTTCCTTGCGAGTTTCGAAAATTTGCGGAAATTTGCGGCATAAACGGCTGTATCTTATGATTGCATTGGCTTAGAAGTTTGATTTTTTCACAGCTCTAAAGGACAGTAGACTTGAGTATTTGATATAAATTTCAGCTCGATGCCTCCATGCGTTCCTGAGAAAAAGGGTCTTGACAGACAGACAGACGGACGAGCGGACGGACAACAAAGTGATCCTATAAGGGTTCCGTTCCTTCCTTACGAGGTATGGAACCCTAAAAAGCATGTACCAATCACGAAAGCAGTTACTTTCCCGTACCCTAAAAACATCATCAATCCCACGACACAAGTTTGCAAGTAATATAAACTTGCGCAGAGTTGGGAACGTATGTACGTAAGTTACGAACGTTCAATTAGTAACTCTGATAGTGCGCGAAGTCGTATTCAGAAACGGTGCCGTATTCTAATTTTAAAATACATAAACAATAAATTAAAAACAAACTATCTCCAACATAACTCCTACACTAAACAAATAATCAACCACCATTGAAGTTGTATTGTTGTTGCGTAGAATAATTTTCAAGCAACTTCTGATATTTCTGATTCAGACGTTTAGGTGCCAGGTGCCGGATTCTAATTTTAAAATACATTAACAATACAATAACAACACAACCTATCTCAAACATAACTCAAACACACAACAAACAATCAACCAATATTGAAGTTGTATTGGAGTTGCGTTGAAATATTTCTCAAGCAAATTCTGATATTTCTGATTCAGATGTTTATGCCGTAGGTGTATTGCGTTGTTAATGCATTGGGGTTGTATTGAAGTAGGATCGTGTCTAAATGTGTTTTAAAGTTAAAATACGGCCCACGGAGTGAATGATAATTTAGGTATATTGTTAATAAATATCTGTACAGAAAAATAGTGGTATAAGCATGATTTAAACGGATTTTGGATTATTTGACTTAAAACACCTAAAATGAAGTAGGTAATTATTAATTATTTAAATGTCAAATAATAACAAAAATACTAAAGGAGATCGTCAATTTTTGTTAGGTGATCTGGACCAGATTATTTAGGACCGTTTAGGAATGGTTTTTGAAGAATCGTCATAATTTCTAGATCAGGATGGTGGTAAAAATATTGCGAAATCTAATGGGAAAATAGAAAAATCATGCTTTTAAAACTTGATTCTGACAAGGACAATATTTGAAAGCGGGCTTGCTTATGATTTATATATTAATGTAAAAAAGTACCGATTTTTTAAAGATAATGTACAAAAGCGAACTTGAAAACAAAACGGGAATCATGATGAAATAATAAAAAGTCATATTTTGATCGTATTTATAGTTCCTGTATTTCGGTAAACAAAGACGGCGCATCGTTGATACTATTAACTGAACATTCCTAACACCTATTGCGAAGGGATAAGGTTTACCACCATTAAGTGCAATAGCACTAATATCTGACATTGTAAAATTGAAAAAAAGATGCGTTTCGTTATCGAAGGAGCATGACATTATGCCATTATGAAACCCACTTTTAATATTCAAACTCCAATCAAAAATGTAAAAATACGCATTTTCAATCTTTAGACGTTTTAATACAGTCGATTTCTAATTTAAACTTTCGTATTCGTAGGCTTAGATACTATTTTAATATTACAATGTTCTAACTTACCCAACAGTATCAAAACGCAGATTATGAACGGTATATATACATTGACAGTGTCAAACCAAAAAACAATCCCGTTTCAGGCCAGGGTGAAGTTAAACTTTATGTCAATGCCATAAGGACGTTAACGACTTGTCTTGCTGTATTTTAATCGCGGAAAAATCAACATAATATTTATTTATTTAGTATTTATAAATCCCGTTTCATTTTTTTGCAATATTTTGTCTACTTTAGTAATAAAATGAGTATTTATTTTACATTGCAGTACAAACTGTATAGGGTTTACATATATCAGGTGGCCCAGAATTGACGATCTCCTTTCTTCTTTAATTTGGGTCGGGGTTTCGTATACTAGGAAAGCGAAATAAAATAAAAAAATATAATATTTAGAAATGTTTATGTAAAAATATGAAAGAAAGGAGAAACCACGAAAATAAAACTACCTATTCATAAAAAAAATAAACTCATTTAATACAAGCCGGTAAAACAGCATGTTACGACTTATTTTTACAACTAGTCAAATTTGCCTCCAGAGAGTCGACTGAAACTTAATTTCCTTACCGGATACCAATGAAGGATCAAAGTCTACGATAAAATTAAAATTAACTTCCTTTATACTTATGTACAGACAGGAATGAACGTGAAAGCATGGTATTTTCATCGTTTTACTACTTTCCAATGTAAATTAATATATATCTACAGTCAGCAGCAGAAATAACTATTATCTAAACACACACGATTACATTTAAGAGGCTGACAACACCCGATTACCTTAAAATTGACTACTTAAACAGTTTTTAGCTATAATTACTTATTGTAAAAAAGTTAAAAAATGTAAATGTTAATATTCATTATATTTGGAAGAACTTTGTTAATTCCAATACACGATTGGACGAAATCGGCTTGACAAAAAATAATTCCAAATTTTCATCTAAAAATTAGCTTTAAACAGTTGTATGGCTTTAGTTTCTTGACTTACGAGTATACGTCTGTAATTACTAATTAAGGACAAAATTTCACCACACTAATACTAAAAAGTTCATAGTTTTATATTTATCAAGTAATGGGTACTTTTTTTTTATAATTTTGCAAATTTTGCAATGAGCTCCCATACTAATTGTAACACAGTGTTTCTCTTTCTATCGTGCTGAAAAAGATAGGGAATGAATTTAGCTGTTGTCAGCCGCTTAAAATTAAAGCCATGCCAAGATTATATTTATCACGTGGTCCTTTTAGCTAGTTTTGCTGACTGTACCTAAGTCAAACGGAACAACGTTTACATAACATAAAAATTAAACTATGTTGTTCTTTAAAAGTGTGTGATTGTGAATCAATGAAGGTAAATGCGTTTGTTTACATAATTTAATTTTTCTATTGACTCCGAAAATACACAGGATTCTTGTGTATGAGGGTATACGAAGTAATGCGAACGCCAGTCATACATAAGCAGTAAGGAAGTGCTTTTTTGCTATAGGTATCGTCCGTCTCTAAGCGGCGTACACATACAAACATTCTCATGTATGCCTCTCAGTATAGGTACAGTCAACCAATTTGATTCCTAGGCCACTCTAGAACCTTGTCACAATAGCTAGTTTGGTAGCGAATAAGTTACGTTTATACGTATCCACGGGCAACTGTCATTACGACAAGGTGGCCTAGGTATCAAATTGATTGACCGTACTTAATTATAGCCTGCCCTGACTAGACGATATTTTCTGTATGCTGCTCTTCCCCACACTGAACTTTGTATAATTTTTATGATGCTAGTACAAAGTAAATTGGTTGCGGTAAAAAACTTAATATTTTATGTAAAAGTATTCAAGGGCTTTGACAGAAATAATAAATGTACGTATTATATGTTCGGTAAAAATATGCTAAAGTAGTGAAGGTACTGATCACGTACTTGACGCATAAATATGTCTGGAACGTTCCAATATGCGACGTTCTTGAGCTGCTTCCAAACTTCAATAATTTGATCTTTAAATCAAAATCAAATCAAATCCCTTAATTTTCCTTCTTCGGACATTTAGTTAATTACGATTCTCGTAGTATTTATTTTATTTTTATTACTGCGAGAGAGGAGCACTTTGAATTTTATTATTACGTCAGTATAAAATCATCATCAAATAAAATGTTGTCGATAAAATATAAATTTGCCGATTAGTAACATGGAAAGACTGATTTATTCTTGAATGAAAGTCAACAAAAAGGAGTTCTAGTCAAAAAAATATACTAACGATTGTTCAGTCGACTACAAACATATGTATCCACTTTTGGATCTTATTACAACGCAATAAGGTGAAAAAGTGAATACATCTCTTTCTAGTCGACTGTTCAACTTAAAAAAAAATTTTTTTTTGATAGAAGGTTCCTCTCAAGATCAAAACTTTTATGTTCGAATATCGCCTCTGCGTTTAGCAATAACGCGTGCCTTGGAAAAATCGAATAACTCGTGTTCGCCAATATTAAACGTCAAATAGTTTAAAAGACGTGGTTTCCAATGCGAAATGCATTCTATTGGCAAGACGTGACAATACGCATAGTATTTACTCCTAATTTATGTTAGATCTTTACCATTTAGAAATAAAAAATAAAGGCACTGCCTCGGGTGAACTCGTACTCAGGGATACCAGACTGCCGAAAATTTACCTTAACCCTTATTTTTCAGCTCCTTATTTTTAATTACGTATTTAATATATTCGCGTTGTATATTTTTAACCTCTTTTCAGTCTATTATATTTTTTACTAGCTTTTGCCCGCGGCTTCGCTCGCGTTAAATTCGGGGTAACACGGTTCCCCTTTCCTGATTTAAAACACAGAAGAGAACTCGGAACAGAATATTATTAAAAATTCACCCCCTCTTTTAAGGGGTTGGGTGCAGATTTCCAAAAAAAAATGATGCACGATTTTTTTGTTAGTTACAAATAGTCCGCATACCAATTTTTAGCTTTCTACCTTGAAAATTGCGGAATGCTCCATACAAACTTCCACCCCCCATGTTAGGGAAGTGGGGGGTTAGAAAGAGACAAAAAGTAGCCTATGTCACTCTCCATCCCTTCAACTATCTCCACTTAAAAAATCACGTCTATTCGTCGCCCCGTTTTGCCGTGAAAGACGGACAAACAAACAAACAAACACACACATACACTTTCCCATTTATAATATTAGTATGGATATGGATTTAAAATGTTGAAGGTACCACAAAACTTTCAATGGAGAATATGTTCTTTATCAAATTCTCTACAATAGTTTTGAAGTATGTTGTTAGCACTTACAGTTTTCAATTTATGGTTCGCGCAGACGAGCAATGTAACGTCGTACAAAATAGTATGAGCGACTAGGAAAACATCAACCTAGCAAGAAAGGCATTAAATATTAAAATATCGGCTATGGACGGGCTATGTCCATAATAATAGCACCAGAAGTTGGTCCAAGAATGTAACACAAAAATATTTATTTAATTGATTTAATAAACACTTAACTACAAACTAAAGGAAGCCTAGGTATATAGTATATTTCACTAGTTTAAAATATTTTATGCTCTTCAATAAAAAGGCATGATTGTATATAGGTTGGTACGGTCACGACTGTAAATATGGATACATTTTGATATGACAAAAACATGTATTCAAGACTTTACGCCTTGGTAATAGAGTCGTGGCTTCAGATTTTTGTCACATTAAATGTATCGATATTTTCAGACGTGACTGCATATTCATATGCGACGTTATCAAGCAGAATGTACCCTAGTAACCAATATTTTCAATTTAAAATTGCATATTGAAGCAGAATAACAAAACAATGTACGAAATATATTCCGGTCAAACACTAAACTAAAAAATAAAATTAGGAATTCAGAATTTTTATCCATACCTCCTAGACGGAGAGCTAGCCACGTCAGATATGACACAATAATTAGAGCGACGAAACCCCTCTCGTTAGTTTGCTATACAATACTTATTTCTAGATTCGAACATCTGGCAGGTGTTCATTGGTAGAGTTCAAAGACTGCAAACCACTTTAAGAATACAAATCCTAGAGTTCTGGTTTTGATCCAGTTATTATGAGAAGTTATATAAAAAAAAAATTATATCATTTCCAAAAGTTTCTGTTGTCATAGTTTTTCGCCTACTGTTTCTGTTTCAAAAATAATACGCAATGTTTTTTGTTCTGATGTTAAAATATAGGCCCCGTCCTCTATAAATAAGACAATTTTGGCAGTTTTTACCTATTTTGATATTACTTTTTTCCAACTAAAAAAAACTTTTTGTCTGGCACTCTGACCTCCACCTATTAAAAGCAGCTATATGTACAGATCTGGCAATCTTACTAGATCGGTTTCGTTGCTCTCATTATTGTGTCATATCCGACAGGACCAGCTCTTAGTCCATACTGAATACTGTATTTCCATCGCAAACATTCTCTAACATTTAACTATAATCTAATATCTATGTTTTTTTATTTAAGTAGCTTTAGTTGTGTCTTGTAAGAGAGAAAGGACCATTTTAACCTCTGTATTGCATATGAAAATTTTATGATTCTGATAATTTACAAACGAGTACGTACAATCAATAATTTACAATCAAATTCTTCTGCAGAGAAAGCTATTTATTATATAGTTTGTAGGGCGTTTAAAAACTACGGCACTAAACGATCACTTTATTTATTATTCATTGCAGAATACAAGATGGCCGACTTAATTATGTCATTCTCTAACAGTTAACCAAACGGCACTTTAGCCTTATCTGTATCAGGACTGAAATATACTAAGACGAGGAAAGATATGATACATCAGCATAGATAAACAAACGGTTTTTATTCAAGTAGCTTTTGAATTCTAAAAATACCGTGTGGAAATACCAGTGAACCAGTACTCGATAGACTGCCGATGACAGGTACTTCGATGTATTGGTTCTCGACCGAGTACATATTTCTATTTGCATCTATAGTATATATGATGTTATTTACTCGTACTGTTCGAATATTTGGCTTCGTGAATATACATTTATAGTGTCCTTGGCCATTGGACAAAGCTGAAATGTAACATGCATTAGGACATTTAGAACCAGTATACAAAGAATTATAAGAATCGGTGAAGTTATTACGAAGAAAATGGTCATGCCAAGTGGTCTTAATACAAATCATCGCTGTGCGTGCAAAAGTCGCCATGTGTTTTTAACCTACTTTACAGGAGACACAAAAAACTAATTATTTCGATACTGCTTTCACATAAGTACATGATTTTTTTTTTAGTAAAAATATGCACTCTTTTATATACTTTATCTACACTCACATTGTAAGTCCTCTAAAACGTATTCAAAGATGGTAGGCAATGGCTAGCATTACCACAACCGATTTTACTATGATAAGCTTTTTATCTGTGGCAGTAACGTAATTTTAACTTTACATGCTCATATATTGATACGTTATGAGTTTAAAATTCCGAACATCGAATTTGATAACATAATGTAAATCCTGTGCTCCTTCCTGACCAACGGCACGCGCCCGTGCGACCGCTGGCACAATCGAGTTGGCCATGGGGGTGCAATGGCGGTCATTCTATGGTTTCCGAACACTTCATTTAGAATATATAATATGAGTGTAGACAAAGCAGTGTATGCAACTGTACGTAATTAGGCCTTATTACGTAACAGTTACATAAACTACTATTAAGTAATCTCATGAAAAGATAAACGTGTTTAAATAAATCAAAATAAATACATGTTATATACTAAATCTGTCACAAAGCGATTTTTGTTTGAGTCAAATAATAATCTCTATGTGTCTTTCCATCACTTAGCTATATTAAATTATATAGGAGCGTATTAAATTTGTATGTGTTATTTTCACATAGTTGTTTTATGAAGTAATGGTATTTAAAAAAAACAAGAAAGGTGTGGTAAGTCAAATATAATGAAAAATCAATACGGTCAATCTTCGCATTTTCTTGTTACTTTCCATTGAGTTAGAATATATGGGTCAAACAAGATTTACCGAAGATATGGCTCGTAAAAATTTGTAACCGGCCAGTCTTAGGTATACCGTAATAAGACTGTCAGATAAACTGCTGTACGAGTTTTTCTTACAGCACTATGGGGGGCCATTTTTTGGGCTGATTATTGTGTATGTGTAGCCCGTTCTTTATTACATATCGGTGTTACTTTCATTATATTTTTGGATAGGATCATAATTAGAATGAATCTATAGCTATAAGATATTTTTTTAATCGAATATTTCTAGAAACATCTCCTTCCAGACACGTATTTTTAGTCCGTCCTGGCCCGGCGAATAACAATAAAACCCAAAAGCCTTTTAGTGTACATACACCTATGAAAGTATTTCTTGGCCGTAATATGGTTCGTACCTACTGTAATTACTCAATAGAAGTATGATTACGTAGTACTCCATGTTGATAAGGGTGGTTACCCTGAGGAAGAATATTCTTCTTTTTGCAACAGCATTATTCATCGTTTATACAAACGATCAACTCAAAGGAGAACTAACGTCACTTCCACTATGCCGACAACCTGGCCAGAGCATCATAGGAAAATTTTTTCGAGGAGGTAAACAGTGGCTCGGCAAAAGGTCTGGCGTCCCGTTTCCACCCAGACCAAACTCAGCTTAGGCTTTTCACCTGAAATATATACAGGCAACTAGACAGCTAAACATTGTTTGGCAGGGTTGTCGGCTGGATCACACCTTCACCTCACAAATATCTGAGCATAACGCTAGACGGATCCCTGACCTAGAAATCACACTGCCTTAACACAAAACAGAAAGTGGCGGCAAGAAACAACATCATTTGTCGGATCACTGACACCACATGGGTTGCAACTTCACATACACTTAGCACTACTGCACTTGCGCTAAGTTTCTCGGTTGCAGAGTATGCATGCCGCATGCCCAGTGAAAAATAATTTTGCACACGTGGATGATCAGATAAATACTGCTCTCAAAGAATGCTATCGACTAATCACTCAAATGAATTTAACCTACCAAATGCGACCGCGATTTGGTAAAGATTTACCAAATGAGCGGAATTGCTCCTCCTCACATACTAAGAAACTTGGCAACCGCTGTAGAATGCGAAAAAACCTATGCGGGATTCCCGACATACAACAGTTACCTGGAAGTCTCTAAACAGACTAAAGTCAAAAGTTGGTCGATCAAAAGGCAATCTTCATTAATGGGAAATCAGGCCGGCACAAAGAGATGCACAATGCGAATGTGGGGACTTACAAACAACGCAACACATGATACAGCGTATCGCTGTATCATGTGTTGCGTAGTTTGTTTGTATTACACATAGTTGGATACAGGTCCAACTATGTGTAATACAGAACACTTCATGAAAGCTACTTCCCAGCGATTAGAGGTGGCAAACTACAGGCAAAAAATAATTAAGCTTAAGTTTTTGATCCCGTCATACGAAAAAAAGAAGAATTGGATTTGCCTGCCAGTGACAGCAATAATAGTTTAGTGAAAAACATGTTTATTTACTTGAAGGTAGACTATGGTATACGACTGAATATAATACAGAAAAATCTCGCTATGTACCGTAAAACAGCGTCTGATGCCGCGTCTACGAACATAACGTCGATCCAAACTAGTACAAAAATATCGCTATGTGCAAAATGCTACATAACGGGTGAAAATATCAGATTAATCTTAAGTGAAAAATATCGCTATGTGTCAAGAAACACATATTAGGCGCATTCTAATAATGGTCCTTGTGGCAAACTAAAGTAGTTATGGTATTTATTGCACTTAGTGATTATAGAAGGCGCATTCAACCTATGGACATCTCATAACTAGATTTGATAAATACTGAAATATTGAAATTAGCCTGATGTGATTTTTGGAGCATATGTATCTTGAAATAAGGATCAAAATGGCATTAAAAACGAAAAATCGTCAAAATTCAAATAGCGACTTTTGCACGCACAGCGACGAAATAAAAATTCGTTTATATCATTACTTTTTTTTACAGTGTTCTTAAGGTTGTCTCAGGTTAGGTACGTAAGTAGTCTATGTTAGGTATAAAAAGATAGGTAGCAATTTAAGGATATGTAACAATTTAGAATCGTGTAATGAAAAAGTTGCGGGTACAGCTTGCTGGATTTAAACCCGCTCTTGGTCAGCTAATTGGAGAGGTATTAAGTTACATTACAAATTGTAACTATTGTTAAAATGAAATAAATATCATATACAAGAACAATAATGAATAGTCATAATTATTTTTGCATGTTTTTAAAGTGGGGCATTCCACTCATACAATAGATTATTAAATCAAATACAAACATTGAAAACATTGAAAAAATAATCAACCCAGCAGGACTTGAACCTGCATCGAGCCCCGGCAAGGCGTATCGATTTGTATTTGATTTAATAACAATCTAATAATTAATAGTTTCCTTACGGGGTAGGTATTAAGTAGACACGAATAATAAGTAACTTATTACATTGACATTACCTAAAAGTTAACTTTATGAACGTATTCCTTACCGGGCTAGTCACATGTATATTCTCGAACTCCTTTTGATGTACCCCTTTTTTAGCCTAAATTTGAACTGTTGGATATTATTTGCTTCACGCATCCCTGGAACGTTGGAATAACATACCCCAGCCGGGTATGTTATTCCAACACTTGGTGGCAGTGAAGCAAAATGACAGCCTGAACGCGGCAGTGCGGCACTCGGATGGCACCAGCAGCAGCGCGTAGAGGGCTCTGCGCTAGTGATGGGTCAAACCGTAAAATTTTCAAACCGAGTAAGTCGACTCCGTTGTATACCCAAACCGGTTTGCAAACCGGTTTGGCCAAACCGATTTACCTGCTATCGTTTTTAAGTATTAGTGGCTCAAACCGCATAGTAGTCGCTCGGTTTTGAGTTGATTTGTCAATTTTACGGTTTGTTCGACTTCGACCTAAAATGGTGCTTTGGACTACTCTAGTTTAACTAAATGTATGGGCTATTATTAAAAAAGTTGTATCTTCGTTTTTTTATTTGGAAATGTTACGTCTTTCCTACGTAGAATCAGGACTAGAATTATTGTCATGAAAAAAGTCTTTATTAGCTACACAAAACACAAGACAACATAAACTTTGACTTAAAATCTTATAATGTAGGTAGGTAAGTAATAATTCGCGCGGTAGATCACTATTTCATTTATTGTTAAAGGCTAAAACGGGAAGCAGTATGTATGAACAAGCAGGAAAGAGCTTGCGGTCTCGTCAATCATCGGCCCGAACTCGTGCATTTCCGTCAGCCGCGCGCGAACCGACGCGATGCGAAACTGCCAAACCAAATCGAAGCTTACCACCAAACCGTGACCAAACCGAACCTAGAAGAGATCTTCTAGCTCATGCGAAATTGAACCTTACAGTTCAAGTTATAAGTTTCATTTTACTTTACCATTAGGTACCAAGTCGACTTGACTGTCTTCGGCTCGACTCAATAAAGGCGGCAATATGCATAGCCACATTTTTCTTCGGGTTTTGAAGTCGATTTGCATTAATTACATCTCTTTTCTCAATATGTCAAACGAAAGTGACGCAGCAACAAATCGAAATAGCAAGTTTCTAAGGGTAGCGGATGGATCTTCAAGTCGAGTTACGGTACACTCACGTCGGTTTGGTCGACTTCAAGCACAGATCGGTTTGAACCGGTTTGTGAAGTCGAACCGTTATATCACTACTCTGCACAGGCGAGCGGAGTCGGCCGCGCGTCGCAGCTTGTCGGCCAGCGCGCGCCGCTTGCTACGCTACGCGGAACGTCGGCGCGCGAACATTTTCAGCGCTGGAGTTATACGGTCGCGACGCCTAAGCCGCTCACTAAATCTCGTACAAGAGTTTGAACATTTTGTATACGCTGACTAGTTTTCGGTAATATACACGGGCCGTATACTGTGTCACAATAGTTAAATAGTGACAGAATTAAAGATTCAACTAACATCCGTTTTACTTCAGCGCTGAGGAACTCATTAATTTTATACAACGACTTCAGTTTGTACATCGCAGTTTTTACCTTCAAATTTACATATTTTTCGAATTTAAGACAAGAATCCATGTACAAATCTAGGTTCCTAGCACAATCCACAAAAAGTATGTGTACCGTGTAGCTGTATGGGAAGGCCAAGTGATAGCACACTTATGACAGCACTCTTCGGCCCAAACATCATAGCGTTGGCTTTCCCCGGATTGAGGCAGAGCGAGTTGTCTGGCGCCCACTCCCACACCCGCTGCAGGTCATCGTTGAGCTGGCGCACGGCGCGCGTGTCTTACGCCGGCGCGGACGACAGGAGCAGCTGCGTGTCGTCCGCGAACATCTCGCAGCATCCGTGCGGCGCGGCGCGCGGCAGCTCCGCCGCGTACACTGCGTACAGCAGGGGGGAGATACACGCTCCCTGAGGGTACCCACGGGTCACTGGCGCGAAAGATGTGTAGGTGGATCTTCCGTCTTTATTCCGACACTTTATCATCTTCTGCTTCCGGCCTGTTAAGAAGTTGTTCAGACCCTCAGTGCCACGATGTCTAAACCATAGTAACTACGTTTGCAGAGTAAAAGCTTTATATCTAAAGAATCAAAAGCTCTTGAAAAATCTAATAACACCAATACAGATACTAA
The DNA here is from genome assembly GCA_947086415.1 of Pammene aurita. Classification (NCBI taxonomy): domain Eukaryota; kingdom Metazoa; phylum Arthropoda; class Insecta; order Lepidoptera; family Tortricidae; genus Pammene; species Pammene aurita. The sequence continues at coordinate 28,400,920 of OX352306.1, forward strand.
CCCTTTATCTGTGGCGTGAAGTGTCTTGTCTGAAGATATATTCTGTATTAAAAAATATAAAGAATCTACTGTGTATCACCATAACCATTCAAAGTATTAATTGCATAATCACAAAAATCTAAATCAATAAATAAATCGTTAATGGCTCACATAATCATCAAAAAACAATGTGGCAACAAATTGATATACTGCCACAAATATGATAACCCACATACTGATGGTAAAAACGATAAATAAACTGAAATTGATAATTATACTGATGGCTTCCTCGCGTGACTGACCAATCACAACTGATACAAATCACATCTGACAGGGAATAATATATCCATTATGATACATTTTATTGTAGTGTCTTGTGAAAAAGAAAGGACCTTTTTAACCTCTGTTATATGCCTTATTTTGATTCTGATAATTACATACAGATAATCAATCAATCATGCCGAAGAAAATAATTTAGCTACCTCTTATATCTTAATCTTACAGTGATCTCGAAGGTGTTGGACGGTTTGCTTGATCGTTGTATAAGTAAGCATATTAAGCTGAATGAAGCCCAGTTTGGATTTAGACCGGGCCTCTCCACGGAAACAGCAATACTGCGACTCAAGCATACCGTTCAATATTATGTTAACAGAAAAACTCCAGTTTACGCCTGTTTCTTGGACCTGTCGAAGGCATTCGACCTGGTATCGTATGTTCTCTGGAACAAATGGCGTAATGAAACCAGCACACCTAAAGAAATCATAAACTTATTTAAATTTTGGTATAACGATCAACCTAATACGGTTAGGTGGGCTGGTCATAACTCGAGGGAGTATGGGTTGGAATGCGGGGTGAGGCAGGGGGGGTTGTCGTCACCTCGTCTATTCAATCTGTACAAAACCGGTCAAGAGCGTGTCGGGCCACGCTCAGTGTAGGGTTCCGTAGTTTTCCGTCCGTCACAGAAAGTGTCCCCACTTAAGAGTTAAAACAATACCGCCATGTAGGATATGATATGAGCGTTCCACGTACAGCGACATCTATCGGCAACTTAAGTAAACTATTGCGCGCGAGCTTAAAGTATGGAAGATGATTTTTATGGGATAATTCTTTATTGCGTGAACCGATTTTCACCGTTTTTACTTTATTTGAAAGCACGTCATTTCATTGTGATTTTGTAGAAATTACAGGTACAATAAACACCTGCTTATATGGTTAAATTACAAACTTAATTCAGAAATTATTTTGTAAATTTTTTTCAAAAACTGTTCAACCTATCAAGTTCAAAATAATTTTTCTAGAAAGTTTTTATAAAGTTCTACTTTTGAGATTTTTTTCATATTTTTAAAACTTATGGTTCAAAAGTTAGAGGGGGGGACACACATTTTTTTTAACTTCTGGAGCGATTATTTCCGAAAATATTTACATTATCAAAAAATGATTTTAGTAAACCCCTATTCATTTTTAAATACCTATCCAACAATATATCACACGTTAGGGTTGAAATGAAAAAAAAAATCACTCCCCACTTTACGTATAGGGAAGGTACCCTAATAAAACATTTTTTTCCACTTTTTATTTTACCACTTTGTCGGCGTGATTGATATACATATTAGTACCAAATTTCAGCTTTCTAGTGCTAACGGTCACTGAGATTATCCGCGGACGGACGGACGGACGGACGGGCAGACATGGCGAAACTATAAGGGTTCCTAGTTGACTACGGAACCCTAATAAATGGTCTAATCGACGGGCTCAGCAGTGCCGGTGTCGGGTGCTCTATAGATGGAAAATTTGTTAATAATATTAGTAACGCCGACGACATGGTGCTGTTGTGCCCGTCGGTTAGGGCTCTCGAGGTCTTGTTGAGCATCTGTGAGGCATACGCGACGGCTCATGGACTAAGGTACAATACTCGGAAAAGTGAACTCGTTTTCAAGGCTGGGTGTAAAAAACCTAAAATTGTTCCACCAGTAAAGCTGCTGGGAGTTCCCTTGAAAAGAGTCACTGAATTTAAGTACCTTGGTCACTGGGTTGTCGAGGGTGTCACTGATGACCTTGACATGGAGCGTGAGCGGAGGGCCTTGGCGGTGAGAGCTAATATGCTGGTCCGTAGGTTTGCTAAATGTTCTCTTGATGTCAAAATCACGCTCTTTAAAGCATATTGTCAGACCTTTTATACATGCAGCCTATGGACCACCTATGCTCAAAAAACGTATAACAGTCTTCGAGTTCAGTATAATAATGCTCTTAGGATGCTGTTGGGGCTGCCTCGCTGGTGCAGTGCCTCGGGCATGTTTCTGGAGGCGAATACGGATGGCTTTAAGACTATATTGCGAAAACGTGTTGCCTCTGTCTTATTTAGAGTGAGAGACAGTGCCAACAGCCTCCTGAATGCCGTGCTGAACAAGTACGACTGCCCAATTGTGAGCCACTGGAATAAGTTTCACATGGGTGACAGGCCGGTTATTTTTAATATTAAATAGGTAATGAATTCTATTTTACGTTTTATTTTTTCTTTTTATATAATAATGTAATTGTATGGTAATTTAATTTATTAATTTGACATAGTAATTTAATTTATTTAATCTGTGCCAAATGTTATTGTTAATTATATACTTTGAATTGGATAATTACACTTACAACTAGAAATAAGTTATTATTGTATTACTAACATGCCTATGGGCCTATAGAGCCTGAAATAAATAATTGCATTGAATTGAAAAAAAAAATAGTTTGTAGGACGTTTAAAAACTATGATATTAAACAATATTTTTTTTAATATTTATTGCACAATACAATATGGTGTAAATGGCCGACTTAATGACTTAAGGCATTCTCTACCAATGGGTACTTTAGCCTTATCTGTATCATGATTTCATGATGCGACTGCAAAATACTAAGATGAGGAAAGATATATCGGCATAGATACAAATGTTTACGTCCACGTCGTTACGAAGCGAATTATCCAACCTTTGGACTAACAGATTTGCGGTCGCTATTTATAAGCGTTGTCATATCCTCCGACCATTTTGTAGACGTTGATAAATAATTTCATTTCTTCCCCCAAATCGCAGATAAAGGAACGTTCTGATGGACAATTCTGAGAATTGTTTTCCTTGTTCCCAAGAAGCGGTTTTGTTGTGTTAATATTTTGTTGAATGTTGCTTTTGGTCTTCAGGTTTGTTTTAAATTATGGTGAAAAATTTGCGCTTATTTTTAACTTTAGAGGATCCAATCGCAGGGTGAAGGTGGGGCAAACTTGGCTTTAATAGTAGGGTGTTGAAACTGGGGCACCTCAATTCCTTTGAACTCGCGCGCCGACTGTACTTCTTATTGGACCCTTAGGTAACACTCGATGGAAGTACGAAAGTATAAGTTTCGCCTTTGGTACAAAAGGTTTTAAAAGTGTATTCTTGATCATATGTAGATAAATCAGTCCAACCGTTATGGATTCTCCGTACAAACTTCCACCCCCTTTTCACCCTTTTAAAGGATGATTGCTGTCCTTCCACGCTCAAATTATGTTCATATCAAATTACATCTTAATCGGCTCAGTGGTTTAAGCCTGAAGAGGTAACAGACAGGCAGACAGACTAACAGATAGACAGACAGACAGACAGATAGACATACAGTCACATTTTTGCATTTATAATATTATAGTATGGATTACTATAGATATATGGTTTACAATAGCAGTTCCATACAGAGTTAAATTGGTCGAACTACAGTTACATATCGCGTCCACAAAATTAAACGTATTATTCAGTTTCTTGATTGTGTAGTGACCCTAAAGCCTCGATCCGAAAGTAGGTAGACATTTCTTTCTTTTGATGATTCTTGCGTAATACTTCTTTCAGCATAACAATAAATTGAGCTGCGAATTCCATGAAGACTGTTTTGTTCAGTTCTTTGTACATTTACATTCAAATAGTTTTGTAAGACATTGTTAGTTAGGGATAGAAATAAGAAACAATAAAAATATGAATTTGCAATATGTCTATCCTGTATGTATAATAAGTAGACCCCGTTATCGGAGGTGCAATTTGGTAGCTTGTCAATCTTAGGGATGGGTAAAAATATTTATGATGTCGATATCGATACTCTTCCTTTTTCTTAGCAATTAGTTTTATATACCACTAGCTGTGCCCGCGGCTCCGCCCGCGTGGAATTCGGTCTGTGTCAGTAAGCGACTAATTCACCCCTAATTTCTCTCCCGCTACCCTGAAGGCGGAACTTGAAGTAAAGTTGACAGATGGATACGCTAGAGGACAGGAGTCCTAATAAAATATTTTACAATTACCACTAAATGAAATTACACTCATAAATGAATACTTTTTTTTTATTATATATTTTTATTGGCATGATTTAAACGACATAGAGAGTAGTAGGTGTATATCGGACGATACAGGACCACTTTTGTATTTATACGTTCATGTCCACGGCAAATATCATCCAAATCGATCCTCCCGTCAAATCAGTCAAAGCATGAAAGGTAAGAACAGGCGGGGGGTCACAAATGCAGAAATGATTTTTTTCTATTTGAGGTGCACTTGGAGGGGGGGGGGGGGGGTCCATGACCCATGCAAATTTAATTCCATTTTACATGTTTCTCAATCGTATGGGTGTCGCATTTTAGTGACGTGACGCTTTTTCGTGACGGTCACGTGACTTTTTTTCGCCTAGGCCCCCATCCGCGAACCGTCCGATAAGGAACTTCGTTCCAAAACTACCACCGGTTCTAACCCTACACCTCTGGCCCAAGAAGTATTATGACCGAAAAGAAATTCGACGGGACTTATTTTTTTCAAAACAGTTTCAATACAGTATTAGATCTTAAAGATACAAAATAATGCGTAGTTCTTCAAGAAGACATATCAAAACTGCTTGAGAGACAGATAATGTACCTATTGTTTAATTATAAAGAAAAATAAATCCTAATCTGACCGCTTCACAAAACGTTTGATATGTTTTCCTACCTAAACCTATAAATGTGTCCTATAACCTGTGTCCTATAAATGTTAGATGATTTTGTAGTAGTTTTTTGGTTTGGGCCATGCATCTTTGTCCGTCATATATAGTCCTCGAACCTGCAATAACCCTTTGATATTCATGACTTTTTCAAATATTTCTTAAGAGCGGGTAAAGGTAAATTTAAAGCATCGACGGGTTATAAATATGAACACCTTGACCAAAAAATTACAAATTATTTCAATACCAACTTTCAACATACAAACTTTCAACCCCCTTTTCACCCCTTCCAGGGTTGATTTTCGGGATGAAAACTATTCTTTGTCCTTTCCCGGGACTCAAACTATCTCTACACAAAATTTCATCATTATCCGTTCAGTCGTTAACGAATTAAAAATTCTTGGAACGTGTTCTGTTATCGATTCTAAGTATCTCCAGCCAACTTTTTTTCGAATATATTCCATGAACAGACTTTCGACTCTCTTCAGCTTTATTATATGTATAGATAGTTTTTAATGAAAGTACCTTTCAGGCGTCACTTCCATTATTTTTTTTTTAATTTTTGGACCTACGGTTCTAAAGTAAGATGGGTGGGAGGGGGTGGGGGGGGGGGGGGGTTGAAGAAGAAACTATCCTTTGTCATGTCTCGAGACCCATACTATCTCTATACCAATTTTCATCTAAATCAGTTCAGCGTTAAAAAAATCCTCATACCACCTTCCAACCCCCTTTTCACCCCCACAAGGGTTTGAAAACGATCCTATGACGTTTCTCGAGACTTAAATTATCTCCATACTCATTTCTATCTAAATCGTTTCAGCGGTTAAAAATTCTCCATACAAACTTTCAACCCCATTTTCACCCCCACCAGGGTTGATTTTCGGGATTAAAACTATATATTATCCTTTCCCAGGACTCAAACTATATCTATATAAAATTTCATCAAAATCCGTTCAGCCGTTTTCACGTGATGCGCGGTCAAATAAACAGACAAACAGATAAACAGATAAACAGACAAACAGATAAACAGACAAAAATTCTAAAAATTGTTGGAAAGTGTTCTGTTATCGATTCTAAGTATCCCCAGTCAACTTTTTTTCGATTATCTTCCATGTACAGACTTTCGACCCTCTTCAGCTTTATTATATGTATAGATTATTAGACTAAAATTTTACATGTTTTTTTTGTGATAATCATTGTCATCAGAAGTAAAAACCATTATCAGTAACAAACAATAATGATATAGTTGGTATTTTACTTTTCTAATGTTTTGAGTTGCAGGTCCGTTCCGCTCTTGAGATAAACCTTACCCATAGAGATATACTCGTAATAGCCAGCCACCTATACTGAAAATGAATTATTTACGTCAATAGATAGTCAATGTCATCTCACAACAATATTTCCGATTATTTAGCTGTATCTACGAGCATATTTTATTCGTAATATTGAAAATGCAGTCACTTCTCGCAGAATACACTGAACTCTAAAAAAATTAAGATTGAAATTTGTTATTTATAAAAAGGAAAAACGTTTTTTTTTATTAGTCGTATTTTACAAAATAAACACGTTTAATTAAAGCTTTAGAATCTCATTATGGTACAGGAAAAATATCGACATACAGCTAGTATTTCAAAATATTTTTTACCTATCCCTAAGAATGTCAAGCTATCAAATTGCACCTCCGATAACGGGGTCTAAATTAATAAGTAGCATTCACTTACAGCTATTTGTCAAAATACAGGGTGTAACAGAAATGCTGATGATCCGTTTAAGCCCGTGTAATTACGAAAAACTAAGAAAAAAAAATTTCACGCTGAAATAAGGGTTTTGTTTGGAGGGCTGAACGGCTGGGCCGACGGGTCCCACACAAAAAAAAAATTTGGCGTCCAAAAAAATTTTTCTCCTATTTTTTTCTTAGTCGAAATACCATACCAATTATGCCCTTAAACGGAACACCATTATTTTTGTTACATAATGTATAATCTCTTTGAATATAACGAATAAAAAGAAATTGCCATTGATTCTTTAGGTATATATTTTTATGTTTTCAACCGACTTCAAGATTTCGAAGGAGGAGGTTATCAATTCGTCGGTATCTTTGTTTTTGCTATTTTTTTTTAATGTATGTTCACCGATTATTCGAAGACGGCTGGACCGATTTGGAAAATTATTTTTTTGTTTGAAAGAGTTTACTTCACAGTTGGTCCCATTGTAACCAGGTCAGGATCTGATGATGGGATCCTGGAGAAATCGAGGGAACTCTTCAACTATTATAGGCACACCTATAGTGATTTGAGCTTTTTTTACAGCAGCTCGAGCATTTGCTTTGGATACTAAGTGAAGTTTTTTGCTTAATTATATTATTTTCTGTATCTTTGTGTATTATATTAACATGATTAGATTGCCAACGAACTTGAACAAATCGTGTGTAAGGAAAAGTCACTTATCGGAATTACTTTTGCGCGATTCTGTTGGCATTCATTACGGTATTTATTCATTACCTACACTTTTACACGGAGGAAATGATAATTAATGATTTTGTTTATTGAACCTATTCGTGTGCGATGTGTGGAGGTATAATTGATGAACCTCCATTTAATAGGTTGAATAGGATTTACAAAATGCTAGAGGTATTTTGAATTTTCAGACTAATTGGACAAGTGTTTTAAGTTGAAAAAATAAAAACGTATATTTTATGTATGGAGGCTGGCTATATACTTATGTATGTACGACATGTACATGTTACTGCAGTGCTGGACACATGCTTTCTCTCATGCACGAGAAGGACTGGATTTTAGTCCCCACGCGGGTCCAAAGTAAATAGGTAAGAATTTCGCATACAGCTTTAAAATGTCTTCGCAGATAACGATTAGTTGGTCCCATTGTAACCAGGTCAGGATCTGATGATGGGAACCTGGAGAAATCGAGGGAACTCTTCTACTATTTATAGGCACATCTATAGTGATTTGAGTATTTTTTACAGCAACTCGAGAATTTGCTTTTGGAAAGGTGGATGCTAAGTGAAGTCGGTTCTTTTTTGTTTAAAATTATTTTAGTTTATTAGCAGCCTAGAAATGAAATCAGCAAATCAAATCACTAGTCGCACTAATATAGCTAACATGACTGTCGATTCTATTATGTCGCCGCACTAATTAAAAAACCGGCCAAGTGCGTGTCGCACCGCGCATAATGGAGGGTTCCGCCTTACCTACAATGGAATAAGAACCAAACTAATACGATAAGGTCGTATCTGATGCTTTGTTGCTGACTTTTTTTGAGATAACTAAAAAATGGCTTAACCGATAAGATTCAAAACAATTTTCGTAGAAAGTACGTGATAAGGCGCATCTTCTCTAATGTTTGGGGGGACACACAATTTTTCTGACTTTCGAAGCGATTATTTCTGAAAATATTCACTTTATCACAAAATGTTCAAAGAAACCTCGATCTTATTTTTAAAGACTTATCGATGAAAGACCTTGATGTGCAACATGTTGATATTTGTCAATAAAATGTCTACATTTTATTACGATACATCTTATAGTTTCCAAATAAAATGGCTGTGACATAGGGACGGACGGACGGATGGACGGACAGTCGGGCATGACGAAACTATAAGCGTTCCGTTTTGCCATTTTGGCTACGGAACCCTAAAAAGGGGAAGCAAACTTATCTCAACTTATGTAGTATGCAAGCCTTGTCCAGAAATGTAGTCTTAGGAAACATTTGCTTTATGCAATCAAATGCTAGGAATCTTAGATGAAGCACAAAGTGCTACCGACTGTCCACAGCAGAATACAGTCGTGGATAGCTGTGTGTACCCACCTGTACCGAGTGCCCTACGGGTAGATGACAAGTTGCTATTTGCAAACTGGGTTGCCAGAAACAAGTTTCAGGTTCATAGGGTTTAAAAAGGAGTTTACATGTTTTTAAAGCGATTGTAATATGCCTTGATCCAGTAACTTTATACAATTATCGTGTGCGTCAAATCCGGCAGATCTGATTTTTAGCAGACTTGTTTGTAATGTTTGCCCAATAAATAAGCCAAGTTTGTGAACTCGAGCGCCGAACCCAACTTTGTCAAGAAACGAAAAATAGTTTTTTTCGAAAATTCTGATTTCACGCACAGTACCCCGTAGGTACTTTCAGGGGACAAGGTTCCTGGATTACCTGTGAAATCTCTAGAATGTCTTATTTTCGCTTGCCATATCATAGATGCAGTACTTATTAAGAATGGTTAACAAAAACCAACTTTTAATTTTAATCATTTCTGTTTTATATGAAACGAAAAACATTTGTCACTTAATACTCGATTCCAAAAATTAGTTTGTTGTCTTGTTTGTTTGAGTCAAGTCTTCATAAAATGGTATTTTTCTTTATCACTTCACTACTAATATCACTACAACTTCAACACTATTATCACTTAATGCGGCTGTACTCACTTGTGTTTATTCACTACGCGCGACATGTTTCGTAGAGTTTAGGTCTCCATCCTCAAGCACTAAGAGTGCAGCAGAGTAAGTAAGAGTGTAGTTAGTGAGTGAGTGTTTTTTAACTGTATTAATTGAATCGAACACTTGCAGTGTCGGGTATCTAAGGTCAAATTATAAGAGTAACTTTCGACAACAGCCAGGCTTTTTACCAATTTGATTCCTACCTACGGCACTATAGAACGATTACATAACAGCTAGTTAGGCAGTGCATGGGCCGTATTGTAACTTAAAAACACGTTTAGCCACGATCCAACTTCAATACATCTCCAATGCATTAACTACGCAATACAGCAATATCAGAATTTGCTTGATTGAAAATTATTCCAATGGAACTCCAATACAACTTCAAAATGAACACAGCCATGTCAACAAAGGCTTTTAGATATCTTGGTTTGGCAACACTGGAGCAAAGAAGACAGCGTGGCGACCTCATTGAAACTTATAAGATCCTACATAATTGTTATGATGTATCAGAATTAAAAAACTTGTTTGCTATGAGTAGGAATAATCTTCTGATATCTTCTGGCCATAGCTTAAAAATTAACCGAGGACCCAGCGCAAACCATCCTAGAAAACACTTTTTATGTAACCGAGTTGTGCGCGAGTGGAATAAATTACCAGAGACAGTGAATAGTTAAAAAAAAACTTAACGAAAATCGGTTCATCCGTTTGGGAGCTACGATACCACAGACGGATACACAGACAGACACGTTAAACTTATAACACCCCTCTCTTTTTGCGTCGGGGAATCAAAAAAAAATTGAATTATATGCTTATAAACAAGTGCAGTGGTATACACGCATCAGCTCAAGTGTATTAAACAATATAAAAATAATATTTGTTGATTATTTGTTGTGAGGTTTAGTTGTGTTTGAGATAGATTGTATTTTAAAATTTGTATTTTTAATGTATTTTAAAATTAGAATACGGCACCATGTTACATGCATATGATCTACGGGCGATTGCCATTATGGCCTCGGAGTTAAAGCAGTTGACTGAACCATGAATTAGCTAATATGACTTCTTGTAAACTAGGGCAGCTTTAGCTAAAGCACCAAGGTAAGGTCTGTAAAGTTAAAGCACAACAGCTTAGGGGTGACCACGTGCAGCACAAATTAGCTTCTACTCCTTCCGGGCTGTGCATGGAACTGCTTTGCTACAGATTATATAATTACTACACATTTAACAATAGTAGATTGTGTAACAAGGGAGCAAAATGAAATATTTACGGCGAGGGCGTATATTGATTCCCAAACGAAGCGATGGAGTCTATAATAGAATCCCTCGCTACGCTCGGGATTCTATTATAGACTCCTGAGCGTAGTGAGGGATTCAAGTGTTAACGCCCAAGTTGAAAATAGTTTGGCTCCTATGTGACACATACTGCTTTTCACACCACCTTAGGGGAATTTTTTTTTATTGTTGAATCATATTTATTTTGACTTTATATGTGCTTAGTGTGCTTCTTGATTATAATGAATCTATTAATTTAATAAGAAATTTGATTGTGATGACGGACTGGCTGAAAAAAAAAAACGAATGTCCTAGAACAGAAAAGTGCCACTTTGTTCCCTCCTAGCAGGGAAGAAAAAGCCCGTATACGACTAGGTGGTGTGAAAATACATTTCCAATAAGTATAGATATATATTGCTTGTTCCTTGCTTAAAAATAATGAAAACAAGTTTATCTCAAAAATCATTAAAGCTACATCATCATTCATTTATTCTCGTAGCTACAGATGTTAGTTGATCATTTAAAAATTCTGAATAAATTGACAAGTAATATAGATAATTTTAAAAGGAAGGATTTTATCTCCATACAAAAATTTCACCCCACTTTCTACCCTTTAAGGATTGATTTTCGAGATGAAAACTCAGATTTCACACTGGCACTTCGTCCCGCCCCAGTGAACGAGACTCTATAACAAATTTCATCTAAACTGATTCAGCAGTTTAAGCATGAAAAGACAGACAGACTTACTTTCGTCTTTATAATGTTTGTATGGATAAGGAAAATTTTGCAATTTTGGAATATTTCCTTCAGCACATCAGTACTATCAGCGTATTCAAATCTATCACTACTTAATTGATTAAAGCTCTCCAGCTCACGTTAATATGAAGTCATCGTAATGCAGCTCCAACTTCAACTATTTAGCAAAGATTATGCAAACACGTCCACACTACGTCGATTAGGATCAATAATCGACCGATAGTCAATCCCGGTCGTATGAACATTGTCGGGGACAATGTAATTGGCATTAGGATCAAACATCCATTATTATCGCCACCAACTTCCAAGTACAACCAGTTCACGCCAATTTGAACCCTGTGAAAACAAGTTAAGGATCAGTTCAAGTGTGCAATATGAATTATTGGATAATAACTGTGCTTGGCCGAAGTTTGTAAACGATTGTAGATAATATACGGAAGTGATAGGGTTCGCAAGTTACGGCCGTTAAATGGGGAGCGTTACAGTTTGGTGCCATGGACCAGGATCGGGGACATTTGGTCGGGCTGAAGTATGACATCGTCATTTTGCGGTGAAGCCATATGCTTGGGACGTTCGTATTTAAGAGGGACTTCGCCTGTGGCATTTCACATTATTCACGCATTTTTATCAGTTACCAGTTAATGGAGCCTTCTTGTACAGGCTTATATAAAGTTAAAAAATAATTTTAAAATAGATTAAAAAAGTATACCTAGAAATTAAATCAGCAAAACGTATTTTTTTTCCATCTAAACTGTAAGCTTGCTAGAAATGTTAGCGGAGTTTTTTGTCCCATAATTTTTAAATGAGTCTTCGCTCTCTGGAACAAATGTTTTAAAAATATCCAAAAACGATTTTACCATTCAAGTTCGTGGTTTCAATATTTAACTTGTACTTCATTTACGAGAAACAAAGCTTTGTAAACGCACAAAGCTAAAAATCAAACAACAAAGTGCATACCAATTTCAATCTTCCGTCTTCTCCATTACAGCTGAAATAAAACTTTTAAACCGCCTTAGGATGAGTTACTACCAAACTAGATTTATCTGAGTACATAAATAAGGACCGACTCGACTTCGGACTTTTCTATTTCCATGTGGACAGTGCAAAAACCGTTGGATATTTTTCACTCCCTCTCAGTTTACAATTTGAGAGCGATACCCTGGTACTGTGGTCCAAGTAGCATTTTCTGTGTTTTTTTTTGCATGTCTTCAAATCATGTTTTTAATGGAACGAGCGGAGCGTAAGCGACGCAAGTTCTTACAAACAACTTCTGGCTGCTGGGACTGGGGCTCTCGGCATTTTGATGGCTTTTTGATTTTGAGAGTTTGTTCCGCGATAACTTTAGTAACGCTTTTCGGATCTTCAAGAAATTTGTTGGGGTTGTCGCAGAGATACATATAATTTGAGAGTTTGTATTATGAGCAGGATCGACCAAGGGGTCATAGAGCTAGAAGGCGTGAAAAAATCATCATACGGGTTTTGTTATATTGGTCATCTTGTTTGCAAGGAAATCGCGAGTTCTGAGTTGGAGGCGGACTAATAGTGTCTATGCGTTTCCTTTGTAGTAACCTATCACGATTACCACGACGTCTATGAACAAAAATTATCCGAGCTGTAAAAGCAATCCCTTCGCAAGAAAAAATATATTTATTTAGATGCCTTGACTATAATAAATACAATACTATAAGGAATACAATATAGGTAGTAGGAAAGTAGCAATAAAGCAATGTTCAACATAATCTAAACTTACTCAATCTACTCAAGGAAGATAAAAACTTTACGAAGTAACCCGTTTTCATTGCCTTGAGTTTACGTGTAACGAAAATACTGGTGATCATTTTAAGGGCATAATTGGTAACGTGTTGCGACTAAGATAAATTAGGAGAAAAATTTTTTTGACGCAAAAAACTTTTTTATCTACACTCATATTGTAAGTTCTCTAAAACGTGTTCGAAAACGGTAGGCAATGGCTAGCATTACCACGACCGATTTTACTATGATAAGCTTTTTATCCGTGGCAGTAACGTAATTTTAACTTTTCATGCTCAATTATTGATGTGCTATGAGTTTTGATAACATAATGTACACCTGCACCCTCCCGCGCATCCACCGACAGCCCGACACGCGCCTCCCCGACACAATCGAGTTGGTCATGGCGGTGCAGTGGCGGCCATTCTATGGTTTCCGAATACGGCATTTTGGATAAATAATATGAGTGTAGATAAAGCAGTGGATGCAACTGTACGTAATTAGGCCTTAAAACACTCGTGTGATCTTATTATGAAACTCACCTGCAGCTCGTTTCATAAAACCACATTCATGTTTTAAGGACCCTTATTACGCAATAGTTACATAAACTACTATTTTGTATGGGACACGTGGTACCCCTCCATAGAAAATCATTTATTTATCGAGAGAAAAAAAAACAAGTTTTTTATAATTAGAATACGATACCGATAATTATGCCGTTAAAAGGCTCACCAGTATTTTTGTTACATCTTGTATAATTGACCGATGATTATTGTCTATCCGCTCCCGCGACCTCTTGTACCATTCTCGAAATGTAACAAATAACGTGTCGAGGCGACGTGACGCGACATTTCCAATTTACTCCCTTTGTGTTGCGACTGGCCGCGCGTGTGCCCGTCTTAACAGGCATACGTGTAAACGCCTTTGAACTGGCTTAAAAAGGGAATAATGTTTTTTGTTGGCTGATTGTAAACGTTGTTTGGCGGTTATTTTTCTGGGAAATTAAAAAAAAGAAAGAGTAGTCTAATATGCGTTTGAAAAAGGCCAAAAACAATTCTGTAAAAGATGGGTGCTATATTAAAAAGGGTTTACAAAGTTAAGCACTGATTATTATTATTAGGTACTTATAAAGAATACTTAACAAATATTTCGACTGGCAACTTATCACTTTTAATCAGGATAATTCGTTCTGATAAGCATGTTGTTATCCGATGTGTGTTAAGAAAACAGAATGATTAATTTAATATAAATTGTGTTAACAATACAGAATGACTAAATTAATTTGACAAACATTTAATTTTCTACGTCGCTCTAAAATTTTCTTTTAAGAAACATGTCTTGTGAGTTTTTAAATTAAATTAATTTCACACGAAATTGTTCCAAAACTGCACCGCTACCGTTATTTAATTAAAGTACGAGCATTCTAGTAAATTTTCTTTACGCTTTGGCAGCAACATATAATCCCAAATTCATCTGAAATCGCGGCACCAGCTTGCGCTTTAAATTTGTACTTTATTACAACAGGAGATAGTAGGAATTTCAATTTTAGTGCTAAGTGATGTGAGGTTAGGGTTATACGAGTAGGTATATTTGTTTATCAGGCAGGTTAGGTCAATAGTAAATAACGCACTTGTTGAATATATGTATATTATTTTATCTTCTCGTGTAAATTTACTAATTAGTAGGTAGGAATCTAATTAGTACTGTGACAGGCATATGGAGGGTAGTCATTTCGCAATTTTACAGCGAGTCATGTTAGCTTAATATATACTTGTATTCAGATGATAGGCGGAAAAACAGTACCTTTTTATTGCTCAATAATACAAATACTTAAAACTACTACAAAACTTCGCCAAACTGCGAAACAGTTTGTTGGCGAATGGAATACACCCTACATATATTTCTTTACATTATCTAATTTAGTTAAAATTACCCCAAAATTTAAAGTTTGAGAATCAAAGTGGTGTTTGATGAACGGCCATTATGTTCGCCATACCAAAACAAGTGCAACTTACCCGTAAAATGTAACAATCAACAAACGACCTCTCCAATGTAAATTTTACGTTGATTCGAAACACTCCAGCACCCCATTCCTCATTATCCGTCCTCAAGAAAATCTTTTATTTTTCAACAAATAAAACGAAGGAAACAGTCTCGTTATTTTTATTTTGATTCCTCGGAAACACTTTCATCTTACCCAAAAAGGGTTCGGCGATCCTCATTATCTTTCCTTTGGCCTACTTCGCAAAAATTACGTAATTCCGAAGATAATTGTCGATTAAACCAATTGATCTGGGCCCGTTAAGGATTTTAGCTGCAATTTATCAAGGAGGGAATATGCCGTCTGACAAGTCGTTTGGAAAACTCATTTTCGACGAAATTAAGTCAATGGTACGTGACGTCTGTAATATTATTCTAAAACAGCGGAATATCTTTTCTCTTTTTGTTTTGTGAATTAAATGGTGTAAACGTTTTCAACCGACTTCAAGATTTCGAAGGAGGAGGTTTTCAATTCGTCGGGATCTTTGTTTTTGCTGTTTTTTTTGTCGGGATCTTTGTTTTTCACCGATTATTCGAAGACGGGTGGACCGATTTGGAAATATTTATTTTTGCAGCAGTTTGTGTGCAGCCTAAAAACCTACTAAAACCATTACTAAATCACCCGCAATATGCTGTTTGCGAGCCTCTTAATATTATCGAACGAGCGGAGCGTAAGCGAAGCAAGTTCTTAAACGATTCTGACATACGAGGCTGAAGCGAATTTAACATTTAAGGACGTCAACACCTGGTTGGAAAGAAACAATTTAAAGGTAAACCTGAGCAAGGCCAAGTACATGGAGTTCTATGCACCACAGGGTTATCCTAAAAATATAGCAATCCAGTACAATCAAGAGCCAATAGAAAACGTACAATCCATACGATTCCTCGGTTTGCTCTGTCACTGCAATTGGCAAACTCATGTAGATTACCTGGTCAAAAAGTTGGGCAGATATGTATTTGCTCTGGGAATGTTGACTCAAATTGTGTCTCAAAAATCTGCACTATATGGTCACATTATGTCAAACCTCCGATATGGCCTTATTCTTTGGGGAAACTCCTCATTTGCTATCCGTGCATTCATATTGCAGAAAGACTGTGTAAGAGCCATGTGCGGTGTCAGACCCGGTGACCCTTGTAAACATCTCTTCATAAAACTTAAGATTTTACTGTTACCCACATTGTATATATATGAGATATGCCTGTTTGTAAAAACCCATATAGATAAGTACAAAATAATGCCAGCTAACTTACATAAGATGTATTATAATATTAATGAACACTTTGAAAATGTACCTAGTACTCTTTATTAATGTATACCTACTTATTCCACAATTGACATTTCTCGATTTTTTTCTGCATGTGTAATATTTAATTTTCTTTTTTTGTAGTTTTAAATTATTTATATAGCATGACATTGACATATTATTATTATGACATATATTAATTTAAGAATTATATTTTTATTTTTAATTTTTTTTTTGACATCCGCCTATGTTGACATAAGTACTAGATATTCAATGACATGCAATAGAAACAACAAATTGTACGCCAAACACTGGCTGATAGTGACGCACTACATGTAACATAATATCATTATCAATACTCACTTTCGTACAATAAATTATTTGTATTTTTATTTTTATTTTGTAAATACAAACAACTTCTGGCTAGTGGGACGTCTCGGTATTTCGATGGCTTTTTTGATTTTGAGGGTTTGTTCCGCGATAACTTTAGTATCATTTTTCTGATCTTTCTGTTTGTTGGGTTTGTAGCAGAGATTCATATAATTTGAGAGTTCGTATATGAGCAGGATCGATCAAGGGGTTATGGAGCTAGAAGGCGCGAAAAAATATTCACATGGGTCTTGTTATATTGGTCTGCTAGTTTGCAAGTAAATCGTGAGTTCTCAGTTCGAGGCGGACTATTAGTTACTAACACAACCGTAACTCCGTGCATGTGTCAGAATAATAAATACTCACAATCAGTCTTGGCATCATTTACGTGACAAAGAAAAACAACCATTACTAGTTTATCTCATGTAACCTGTCCGTGTAGCGTGTGAAGCGTGTCCTAGCAGCCTTTAAAACGAATTCCGACTCTTTATTGCCCCTAATCCTACCTCTTTCAGTAAGTACGTGGCTTTATTCGGTAATGATCGTAAATGCTCGGCAACCTTCGTGCCCGGTTCTAATCGTAAAATATTTCTTTGGACTGCGGGACGAATATTGTATTTGACCAGTAATTTTGTTTTGTTGGCTGTACGTGCTTCATTCCAACTTTGACTTTGAATTCGCAATGACCTTTCCCGAACTTTCTACTTTTGAATATAATAAAAGTTTTAGATCTTTTAAGGTTGTTTTGGGGTAGATCTGAGGTGCAGATGCAAAATTGTATTAACATAATGTGTAGTTTATAGCTGCATTAAATCTGGATCAGAAAATATAAACTCATATCAACGCTAGCCGCCATTCAGGGTTTGGCAAAAAAATAGTCGTTTATGCGAAATTATCGGTGAAACAAAATGCTTTTGATTCCAATAGTGCTCCTCGGAAAGGGCCTTTTGACTATCGATGACCTTTTGGATTTGTCTCATAAAGTCACATGAGGATAGTGTGTCTTTGGATAACGTTGAATCTAACTTAGCGCATAACAGCAGATGTTTAAAAAAATGATCTATTTGTGTTGAGAGATAAGAAGGTGTGAAGGTCGTTTTGAACACCTTACCCGCTAATCTTCTTTTGCTGCTAACTGCATGAACTGAAGCAAAAAAGACGTGCGAGTATTGCAAGTAATAAATATAAGTTTTTTTTGTATGGGGCACGTAGTCCCAGACGGCCAACCCTCCATACAGAATCTTTTTTTTTCTAGCGAAAAAAAGTTTTTCTTCGGATTTATAATAAAAATATGATTACAATTATGCCTTTAAACGGATCACCAGCATTTTTGTTATATTTTCTATAATAGTTGAAGAGTTGCCTCGATTTCTCCACGATACCATCATCAAAACCTGGCCTGGTGACACTTGTTAACATCTCACCCGCTAAGCTGTTCCTTACCTATCTTTTTCAGCGCGAGTGAAAGAGAAACACTGTACGATAAGTGTGGGAGGTCATTGCAAGTTTTGTAAAATTATGAATTAAAAAAAAACTACGCATTAATTGAGAAATAAAAAATAATCAAGTTTTGATTATAAGTGTGGTGGAATTTTGTACTTAATTAAATTACAGACGTTTAAGTCAAGAAATTAAAGATATACAGCAAATTTTAAGATGTAACTTTAGAAATATTTTCTATCGAGCCGATTTCGTCCAACCGTGTATCGGAATTAACAAAGTTCTTCCAAATAGAAAGAACCTTAAAATCTTTTTTTTACTTGCCCAAAACAAGCAGTTATAGCTAAGCAAGTCAATTTGAAGGTTATCGGGTGTTGTCAGCCTCCTAAAGCTACTAGACGACATTGCTAGTTATTTAAGTCTTTCTTGGTTTTATTCTTTTATAAACGTATATGTATGACTGTTTGTTTATACTTTATACTAACAATACAAGACACTGAGTTATAGAAACAAGTTATTACAAAAAAGATTCTCTCCTGCTCTGTCCTGCCCCACCCTGCCTATTTTTCTTGCCTGTGATGGTGTTTTACTGTCCGAGTTAGAAAAATACTGTAGATATAGATGCTCGTATATATAACGTCCGTATTATATGGTCTATATACTGAACAAAGCCTCAGAAATGCGTGAAACCGGACATTTAAGACAAATAGGCGCAGTAAGGGAGATAAGGCCGGGTATGACTGCTCGGGAGGGAAGGGATCGATGCAGGGTAATGATCCGAGAAATGCCCGGCTGTCTCGTGAAGGGAGACAGTTACTAATGCCATTACTGGCATGCCAGTATTATGCGCGTATTAGTGACCGATACGCTCGTGCGTAATGGTTTTGGAAATACGTCTTAAAATGCAGTATAGTTTACCAAATTTCAGCTTTCTAGTTCTAACGATCACTGAGCTAAGCCGCAGAGAGACAGACAGACGGACAAGGCGAAACTATAAGGGGTCCTATTTGACTGTGGAACCCTAAAAAGAATTCATGAATGAATGCATACCATTTCATGTACATATTCAGTATAAAATTCATCACTAAAATAGTGATTTTTACAGTAACAACGTTTAAATCGTTGATCGCTTAGATTTAGCTGTAAGCTATATTTTAATTTAAATGTTTTAAAATGTCCCCAAAGCTACAGCATGCCTCCGGCTCGCAAAAATGCAACATTCTAAAATGCTTCAATAAATTAAAGCTCACCTTTCTATTTACATTTCAACCCTGCGGCGTAACAAATCGGGTTTTCAGCATCGAATAATCACAATCGATTCTCGCCATCGATTCCAAAGGTTCATGTCGCTTCAGCTGGCGAATCGAATGCTCCGACAAACCGATATAGGGACAAATCGTCGGGCGAGAATACGTTTGTTACATATCCATTTTTTTAGCAAAATTGTTTTTTTATTGTTTAGGCCACCAGACATTGTCAGTAATAAAATAATCACATTATTTCTCTACCCGCCCTTTTCTACGTATATGAATAATGAGAAGGATGAGTAGAGAAATGTATGTATGTATGTATAGATAAATTAACGAGAGCATGGAATTGCATATGTAGTAGTATTGTATGTTTACAGGCATTCTATATTTGAATTTTCTATTTTGTCGTACTATCAGCATAAAAAGAGGTTTGTTATATATTGAAGAAGTAAATACCAAAATAATGTCAGTGTCAAATTGTGAATATTATTTACGTTGTGCATATATTTTTACGTCTGATTTTATTGTATTCTCACGATTATCAGAATAATTTTGTGTCAGCCCGTACGACTAAGTGTAAGTTACATAATTTTCAAAAAATATGGCAGTGAGTAATTTTGGTCCGATTGAGAGTCAAAGTAAGCAAATTATTTTTAACTGTTATAAATATTTTGAACTTGAACTGAAGAAAAATTTAAATTCCACTTACACGGCTGCCCAGTTAGTTGAAAAAGCTACAGGTGTTTGTCTCTCTACTGTTTATAACATTGTGTCTGAGAGCAATAGAGAGAAATTCGCAACAACAAAGAAATTCATCTCCCCGAGAAATAAAAAGTTACGTACTTGTCCGTCATCAGCAGTAGACGATTTTGATCAGGAAGTCATCCGGAGAACTATATACAATTTTCATCAGTCCCATAAGCAATTTCCAACCTTAAAGGCACTCCACTCTGTGTTAAAATCCGATATAGATTACAAATTTGGCATTTCCACCTTACGAAAACAAATACAAAAATTAGGATTTAAATGGAAACAGACCGAGGACAACCGAAAAATATTAATGGAAAGACACAACATACGACTGCTAAGAATAAATTACCTTACCAAAATTGCGGAATATCGGTCTGAAGATAGACCACTAGTTTATACTGATGAAACCTACATCCACACTTCACATGTGTCCGGAGAGGCTTGGACCGATGGAACAGAATTTGGTGTAAAAAAACAAATCAGTACAGGCCAGCGGTTAATAATAGTGCACGCAGGAGGAAAATATGGTTTTATTCCCAACGCTTTGTTAATGTTTAAGGCAAACCAAAAAACGGGAGATTACCATGACCAGATGAACTTTGTCAACTACGAAAAATGGTTAAAAGAAAAATTAATACCGAACCTTAAACCGAATAGCGTACTTATCGTAGATAATGCGTCCTATCACAACAAACTTTTGAATCGTGCTCCAACGTCAAATTCTCATAAACAAGGAATGATGGATTGGTTGACAGAACACAACGTTTTGTATAGCCCGTTGATGTACAAAACCAGTTTGTATGATTTAATTAAACAAAATAAAGAGCGGTTTCGTGAGTACCACATAGATGCAATTTTAAAAGAACATGGCCACTCCGTTTTACGATTGCCACCGTATCACCCGACATTCAATCCGATCGAAAATATTTGGTCCATGGTAAAAGGATATGTAGCGAAAAGAAACGTTTCATTAAACATGCAAGGCATTATGAGTTTAGCAACTGAACGAATGAATACTATTACTGCTGAGGACTGGGAAAATATTTGTCGCCATGTCGAAAGTGAAGAAAATAAATATCGATGTCAGGAAGGGGAAATGGATCGAATTTCAAACAATCTTATTATCAATACTTGTGACAGCTCAGATGAAGAACATGATAGCGACTAAAAGCAAAAAACAGAGGACTACTTCTTACATTTCTTAAGGGTATGTTATTTTATTAAATTAAGAGAAAATTATTCTCCTTTTGTTGCAAACGGTACAACCACTACAAATGCAATTCCATGATCTCGATAATTCATCTATATCACTTTTTTGCACATAAACAAGTAGGTATAACATAAAAACAACAGTAACATTTTAAAGTAGTAGTAGTAGTAGTAAAACACTTTATTGCACAAAACAAATACATGACCAACAAAAATATAGTGAGTGTGTACAAAAGCGAACTTATCCCTTTAAGGGATCTCTTCCAGCTAACCTTTGAGCAACTGAGAGAAATCGGTCAGACATGGTAGACAAAGATTTGTACATTACTTGTACATGACGGCAAAACTACGGAGAAGTTACTAAACCTAGATACTACAGGTAGTGTTAATAAATACGTAACGTATAAAAGATATGCACAAAGGAAAAATAATGTTATTATTACTAAAAGTGTTTGGTGGTCTTTTGTAAAATAACAAATTATAAGGAATATTTTAAACTAATCGGTTTTTCAAAATTCCTATTTTATACTGAAATATATTTAATTAATTTTGTGTCATATCCACTTAGCGCACTAATACGTCATCATAATATTGTGCCATGTCCAGTTATGGTACAATGGTATGGTTCAAATTGACGTAACAGCAATACGGCAATATTGAAAAAAAAATAGGCCAAATAACCCATTTAAGTTTTCAATTCCAAACACATTATTGCGTTTGACAACAACTTAAATGAATCTGTCGTTAAAATAGAAAACGTTTTTAATAACTTAAGATATTGCTAAGACAAAACTCAATGTTAGATATGTACCAGTCGACGTCAAAGATATGTTTATCTACACCAATATCATAAATCCTCTATTCCGCGTTCGGAAACCGTATGTAATTACCATCATTACTGCAACCAGTAACGTAATATCAGTGACAGTGTGGTTAAAACGTATGAAAATTCATTAACTACGGTAATATGTCCTCCTCTCAGCCTGGCAGCACACGCCCACCCGACCGCCGGCACAATCGAGTTGGTCATGGCAGTGCAATGGCGGTCATTATAATGGTTTCCGAACACTTCATTTACGATTTATAATATGTGTGTAGATAAAGCAGTGTATGCAACTGTACGTAATTAGGCCTGTAAGTAAGGACCCTTATTACTTAACAGTTACATAAACTAGTATTATACACTTTGGCATCTTATTACGATGGAGTAAAGAGTAGATTAGGATCTATACTTCTTGAAGTTGTGGACCATAGTTGCAGTACCGGATAGTTGGGTGGTTTTACGGTACGTAAATTGTAAAAAATACTTACATTGACTGTTATAGACGGTTTCGTTTTCCTAACGCGTAATAATTATGTAATTTGCAATGGCTAGTTATTTAAAGGCACAACACAAAATAACCATAATCATAATTATTATCACGGACCTCACAGCAAAAAAATCTAAATTCTCATCATACATCGCTTCGATCTGCAAGTATTTTTTTTTATAAGTATGCGGAATATTATTTTCCCAACAAGAAAAAAAATGGAAATTTGAAAGTCCAGCAACATAGTGGCAGCATCACGTAACATAGTGGTGTTTTACATGGAAGTGTACTTATTAGATATTGACATTAAATTATATATAAATTCGCACCAAAGTATGTTTGTAAAAAGTAATTTGTTATTATGGATCCGTGTTAGAACGACATTGAGAACAACCCAAGGATCTCAGTTAAACTGGTCCCTACGACTCGCCTCCACATCCAAGGAAATAGTAAACTGCGATCACGTACCGCCGACAAATCGGACGACATCAACATCTGGGTGACGATTTTTTCTCATCTCATTTGAATAATCTTATTCAGTTACGTGGCATGCTGATTATTCTTATTTTCGAGTCGATAATTTGGGATTGATATTGCGACGTTCCCTCTAAGATGTTGAGCGTGCACGCGAAGTCGGAAGCCTTCTAAATAACGCATTTATAATAAGTACTTGATCTATTGCTACTTACACTGAGTGTTGATTGTAACAGCACTGCAGACGTAGCTAAAATCTAAATGATCTCGGTTAAACCTTGTTTTTAGACAACAAGATTGTGTCTGTATGTTGGGTTGCTGTTGTTGCTTATAAACTAAGAGCTGGCCATATATATGACACAATAATGAGAGCAACAAAACCCGTCTGGTTAGATTGCTATACTATCCTTATTGCTAGAACCGGGCATCTGACAGATTTTAATGGGTGGTCAGTGACAGACTAGCAAATTTTTTGATTTGGAAAATAATAATACCAAACTAGGTAAAAACTGCCGAAATTGTCTCAGTTATAAAGGACAGGGCCTATATTTTAATATTAGAACAAAAACCATTGCGTATTATTACGGAAACAAAAACAGTAGGCAACAAACTATGAATTACATTATACGTTGTTTGGCACTACTTTCTCCCTACAGAAACTTTTGGCAATGATATAATCTAATTATTTATGTAATTTCTCATAATATTGCATCAAACCAGAACCCTAATATTTTTTTTTCTTGAAGTGCATTCTTTGACCTCCACCACTTTACAGCTGCCAGATGTACAGATCTAGAAATAAGAATAGTGTAGAAAACTGACTAGAGGGGTTTCGTTGCTTTCATTATTGTGTCATAACTGAGGTGGCCAACTCTCCGACTATATTCTGAGCTTCCTTAGATTGACTGTATAAACGCCGTTTCGAGTTCTGTTGCAGAGCCTCTCAATAGGTATCCAGTGTGGAAATGCCGCACGCATTATCGGGACCTTATCGGCGAAAAAGGCAGGAAGCGGGTTGGCTGTGTAATTTTTTGTTAATTGTTAATGTCATATTTTTTATATCCCTAAAGTATTATTAATATTTTGTATACTACGACGGTGGCAATCAAGCATAAAAAAACCCGCATGATGGTAAGCAGCTGCCGTCGCTTATGGATGCCTGCAACTCCAGGAGGGTATCATATGCGTGTATATGCCGTATTGTAAATAAATGTAATAATAACCACATATAGTTATTTAAAAACAAAATACGTTCCAAATATCACTTAATACAAACAAATGGACGACAAACATTACATGTTTGCATTATGCAACATGGCCTGAAGCCTAATGTTTGTATATTTGCGGTTCAATAATTTCAAAGCTATGGAATATCACAGATTAATGATTTTAAAGCAGATACGCAATTCAAGAATAAAAGTCTCATAATTATTGTTATAACTAAGGAATGCACTGTCCACATTTTGTCATCAGCCCGTTACAGGGACGTCGTTTTAATTGAAATTCTTAATTGCAATAGTCATTGAAGTGGATAAAAATCTGCACAATGCACCGCACCTTCAAAGGAATAAGAAAAATATATTATCAAAAGGTCGTATCTGCCTATGGAAAAGGTTTTTTGGAGATAACTCGAAAACGCTTTAACCGATAATGGTCAAAACAATTTTCTTTGAAATTGTATATGCAAAGATGTATCTTCAAATTTTTTTGGATCTTCGGTTCAAAAGTTACAGGGGGTGGGACAAAACCACAATGTTTTAGACTTTCGGGGTGATCATTTCTAAAAATATTCACAAAATTACAAAATGTTAAAACAAACCTCAATCTAATTTTCTAATTTAATTTAATTTTCTTATCTAATCTAATTTTAAAGACATGTTGATTCAATATTTGGTATAAAAAAATATTGACAATCAGTTATAATGTATGGAATGTTCAATTTTATTCGGGAATTGTACTACAAAACTAAGTAGCGGCATACAAAATGCACCTAATATTAAAATGTTATTAAGATACGTCTCAAGATACTTTCCAAGTAAAACGGCTGTGACATTGTCTAGACATAAAGGAAATAATTTTCACACGTACCTGGCGACCGAGCTCAGGTGCCGGATTCTAATTTTAAAATATATTAACTATACAATAACAACACAACCTATCTCAAACATAACTCCAACACACAACAAACAATCAACCAATATTGATGTTGCGTTGGAATATTTCTCAAGCAAATTCTAATATTACTGATTCAGATGTTTATGCCGTAGCTGTGTTGCGTTGTTAAAGCATTGGAGTTGTATTGAACTTGGATCGTGTTTATACGTGTTTTAAAGTTAGAATACGGCCCCTGCTCTGCTGCTCTCGATGCATTTCTGCAATTATGTTCAATTTATTTCCGACAACACAGTCCATACAACGTTAAAAAGCACCGATTGAAGTTCCGTTTCTTTTGAAAGTGGCGTATCTCTTACACCTCTATCTGTAATGTAATTTTGCATACATATTGCTCCACAGGGAAGATGATAGGGCCTTTTATCGCGGTCGAAAAACTTAACCCGGCCGATGGTATGATAATATACTGCGGATTATACCCGAATATACAAAGGCCACAGGGTCTCATATACGTAAAATTTCAAATAGCTACGTTTATTCTGTTTTGTTATTGAAGATTCTAAAACTTTTTTACTTTGTGTTTTGGGCCGGGAAACCACAACGCTTATTCTATTTTCTAGATTTTTGCTTTCTTGATAGTTAAAGATTTAATTTTCAATTTTGTCTGCGGAGGTTTATCAAGTCGACTTGATAAACCTCCGCAGTTTATAGGAATTAATAGTAGCAATCAGTTATTATGGGTCCCTATTTATACTTAATTCATTTCATCTTATTTTCAGAAATTTTTGCTGTTGTTATTGTCCAGGTCTTATTAATATCCCAAGATTATACTCTTACATAACAACATCGAATTATCCCCCTTGAGTCTCTTGTACTATATCGAAACGACCCAACACAAAAAGCGTCCGTTCAATCTTCAACCATAAAACGGTTGTACAAGGTTCGATATAGATAAATGTCCTATAATGAGTTTGGTCGCGAATTTTTTAAATAAAATCGATCTAAGCACTCGGTTCAGGATTACCTTAAATCCCTTGGAAAAGGTCCCTATTTCATTCAATTACAATTATGCAGACAAGCTGTAACATTTTCCGAAGGCATTTTTGTCGTAAATAACGGTATATTTTAGGTTTTTATGTTTATTGAACTTTATCTTAGATGTTAATTAAAACTAAAGTTGGGTTACATCACCACAATCCATACAATTTTAATCAATATATGGTTCTATTTAGCTCTTACTTTTCGTTTGTAGTGTTTTTACCTTTTGTTCATTGTTGTATGTTTCTTTTTTGTAGTAAATAATTTAATTTTTTTACGGATCTCACTATTTTAATACTTGATGTAAACATGATTGTATTATTCAACAAAATTTAAGTACAAGTAGCTACCAAGTTGCGAAAATCATCATGCAATCTCTATAAATATTAAATGCAGCACACCAAACTACATGCAATGTCCAACTTTAGTACAATATTCACACTATGGGCTACATTGATTTCCCCAAAGTACAGCTCCGCTTAAACTTAGATTGAGTCTACGCTTAGCTTTTATTAGCATACTAGCCTCTACCCGCGACATTGTCCACGTAGAAGGCATTAAAGGCAGTTGAAGAAAGCAATACGAGTTTTGAAGGTACATAAGAAAAGTAACAGAGTGGTAGTTTTTATGTGGAAACGACGTTCCGTATGACAACTCTGTTACCTTAATTTAAAGTAACAAATGTTTTTTTTTACTATGGATAGGTTACTAAAGCAGCAATAAAACATTGAAATCTGGTAAATACACTATTGAACTATGCCTCGTTACTGCGTACCAACGCATGAAAAACGTTATTAATTTATTGATCAAATGCTCATAAATTTAACATACGCATCGCGAATTCAGACAAATATTAGGTATGCGGTATCCTATACCTATTTAAAAGGCCCGACTGTGTAGTTGTTGGTATTGTGATTAAGAGGATTGTAGTAATGTCTCACCGTAGTCCTGTGCAGGTAATGTCTTTAAAAAAACTTTCTGCATGTATTAATTATATTTATGATGTATCATATAGCTTCTCTTGACTTGAGTTATAAACGAAGGAATTGATTTAAAGTCGCGCGAGAATCTGTCAAACTTCCTTCAAATTTCAAGTTTAGTTATACTCTCAGTAAATCTACTAAACTGAAAGATAAAATAAGTATCAAATATGAACACAGTATTGAAGGACGATTTTTGCCTTTTTTGTACTAAAATCGTGCCTTATATCACAAAATTCAATAATAATGGTACCTAGCGAGATATCAATATTTTTTTCAATTCCAAGTTCGATGGTCCACTGTGAATGTATGAATAATCCCACAGTGTTAAGTTGTAGTCCTACTGATTACGCAACTTTTGATCTTTCTCACATAGTTTTGTTTTACATATTTTTTTGTTAATTACCTAAATATAATCCCCCAATGAGAGCGCTACTGGGCGGTCGACGCAGTCTTAAGTTAACTCTATACCGGACATACACCTTATCGTATCTGAGTTTTAGAATTCAAAATGGCGGTATTACAACTCCCGGCCGCAGGAAATTACATTTTGGAAGTTACGTATCAACGCCCCAGGGACGGGGACGGATAAAAATACAAAGTTTTGCTTTTCCGCTTATATTTTATGGAATATTAATAAATATGGACGAAGCGGGAAGTCGGCTCGTCACAAAAATGATTCAGTTATTGTCAAATTAAACGAAAATGTATAGCCTAGAATAAGTTAGAAGTCAGAATATCACTATCTGGTCTAGTGTTTATTAGTATCTGTGTATTTGTATACTTAAATTAATTTTTGTAACTCTTTTTTATCTGCTTGAAAAAAAAATACTGGAATTTTATTTGCATCTGCTTGAATCAACTCAGCAAAGAATAGGTTTAAGAGTTCAAGCCGTTCAAGATGACACTTTACCCGTAAGGTACAATATTCTCCATCATCAACACGACTAACACGAGAAGAAAAATATCATAACACAAACAGCCTGACCAGAAACATATAATATAACAGTTAAGTACTTATAGTCATGGAGCGTATTATTCTCTATGGTATGGTAACATCTTGATTTGTTTACCTGTCAGCTCTGATGTTAATTTGAAAATGATTCATAGCGAAATAGTTTCATTTCCCGGGCGTATTTACAGCAGTGTATTTATTTATATACACTATATCGCTCTTAACTATGAATAATTATGGGAATTTTTTGTCGTTCATTATTTAATATTCAACACTATACTATTATTCAAATAAATCGCCACAATGACACTAACAACAATGACAATCTGTCACATGCTTATTATCCTGTCATTAATATTATTGCCAGTGCAGTATTAGTTCCAGTGAAATTCCGCAACATGGCGCATGATCATATATTTCTGGTCAGGCTTTAATAATTAGGCTTAAATAATTTTATTAAATCTCATAAATGCAGCCTTAGTGAAACTCCCTACAAATTAATATTTTCATTCGAATGAGCAATTTATTTTAATTTAGCAGTAAGCTGAAATAATGAAGATCGGAATTACGCGACAGTTTTCGTCTGTTTGTTCAACGAAGTGATCTGCGGCCGTTATTATCTTTTTAATTATGATCGAGAGACTTTTTGTTATTGCCCTGTTTAAATTAATTAAGCGTTTATTCTTTGACAGTTTGAGTAGAATGGGGTTTATTTTTGACATTTGAGTAGCGGTATCTGGGTCTGCAATAGCGGTATTTTTTAGAAAGCTTATTCTGGAATTCCGAAATTGTTCAAAAATAAAATACCGGTAGGTAAAGGTATCGCCACGTTTGTTGAGGTCACGTACACATCAACATGTCATGTCATGATCACACAGCGGGATTTTGAAATTACTGTTCTTTTTTCGTACCGATAACAAATTGGCAAAGTGAACTGCAAGATTGGCAATAAGTTGACAAATATCCTTTTAGATATTATATCTCTTTTATATAAAACACATCTCTTGTATTATATAATTTTATTCGCAACTTTTTCTGTTTAAATTACTTTTCTTTAAATGAAGAGGTACCTGAATGATAAATCAAGGTTTCATTTTAGCACACTATTTGTTCTGCCTTATTTTCTAAAATATATCGAGCTTTTAATTATATTAACATTCACTTCAGTCATTCATTTCATTCATTCGCTTTTTTTGCAATAAAACTAATGTAGCTGTGTGCGTAATCATTCACCTCATACTATTTCCTAGCGATACCTATATTGCAAGTTACGGAAATCAGTCGCTGAAACAAGCAAAGTTATGTAAACATTCGGACGGTTCTGTACAGTTTTCTAACAGCAAACTACAAACAGATTCGGTTTTTCGGCTCACTTTTTGTTTGCTTGTCGGTTTGATGGAAAACTGGAATAGGGTAGTTCAAATTTTTGAAACGCAGGTATAACGTTACCTATGTATTGAACAAACATTACCCTAGATTTTTGTTTTTGTTATCATAAAATTTATTTCGACAGATGCTTCGCGCCTAAAATGCTCTTTGGAAAACGTGTAACGTCACAACTCACGCTTGGACACATAACTACATACACACGTAACACACACATAGAAGATTTGAATTGTCAACTGCAATTGAATAATTTCATTTTGTTATAAGCAGATACTAAAATATGAAAATATCCTAGCACTGCTTTTTCTTAATCACGATATGAGAAATCAGATTGCCTAGATTTTTTTTTCTTTTTAATCTTGAATAGTCTAGTACCAGTAAATTAAAACAGTTCCTGTAGGTAAACATCAGGGTACTCCTATCCTGTGGAAAACTATTGGGTTATAACGAAACGCAACTATTATAAGTCATTGTCTTAACTGGCAACAGTGTCAAAGGATGAGTTATGACATCATCAGAATCTTCAACTTGGGGTACATGAAGCTCGTCAAAAGATATTTTAAATTAGTAATTTTCCAAAATATACTTATTAGAGATCCACAAAAGATTCTTATCATCCAAAAGAATATAATGCG
Source organism: Pammene aurita (assembly GCA_947086415.1). NCBI lineage: Eukaryota > Metazoa > Arthropoda > Insecta > Lepidoptera > Tortricidae > Pammene > Pammene aurita. The sequence goes on from OX352306.1 coordinate 28,431,290, forward strand.
CTATAAAAATTCAACCCTTAATTTTGTATTTGGAAACAACCCTATTCTGTTGTAGCTATAATAGCAGAAAGCATTATTGCTTTGTTTAAGTCAGTAAAATGATAAAAGTATGAATCAGAATATACCAAAACTTGAATTGAGCTGTAATGGAAGTCACGAACGAAAGAAAAAGTGACCTGGGCTTAACATTTAGACTACCCAGGTCACGGTGACAACCGCCCACTTGATTATATGAAAAGAAGCTATGCGTGTTTTAAAACGTGCTAGTTATACCGTTTCGAAGCAAATAAATATAAATCCATGTACAATATTGAATCGGCCGACTAATCGTATATTCCAGTCTTTCCAAACGCCCGTATTAACATACATGTGGTCACGAAAATTTGCATCGATACCGAAATAATGGTATCGAATGTTGAGACCGGTACCGATACCGGAAATTGGGTTACCAGCATGCCGCAGTCGAATGGGAATCTAATTGGTAAGCTACTCGCGTATTGATTGACGTGCATTTTAAGTATTGAAAACCGCACAGTTTCACAATTATAAACGGTTTAGTGATGAGTCAAACCGCAATTTATTTAAATTGCTTTGCAGAATTGCAATAATTGTTCGCAAATAGTGTGAATTATTTAAACAAAAAATACTATAGAATTATATAATATGTACACAAACCGTTCGACTACTTGACGTACTTCTAAATATATCTACCATCAAAGCTACTTAAAATTAACACTACTAAACCAACGACCCGGTGGATCTAATTTGCCTCCACTTCAAAGACGGCCATCTTGATTTTTACCGTTATTTTTTTAAGAATTATTACCGTTTCATTAATTTTCTTTGCAGAATTTACGCGTCAAATCACTCGGGTAGGAATAAATGACAGAAGGAATCTGCTACGCTCCGATCAATCAAATTGGGGATTCGGTATTAAAGCCATTTTGTCAGCGGGCTTGACCTAAATAAACCACACAGTATAGAGGTTTTAGTAAAGAACCAAAAGACAAGCGAAGGCAACAAATATTAGAAAATAATATAAAAGTGTACAGACTGGCCAGCAGTTACGTACTTTTTGCCTGCAGAGTATAATGAAACTTCAACGGGTTGTTTAGGGGTATACCGTCATATGGAAAAGAGACTCATTTAACTTTTTTTTCTAAACTGAGTTTTAAACATATTGTGAATCAGTAAAAAAAGGCGATTCCGAATAAATATGTATAAAACTCAGTTACAAAAAAAATGTAGATGAGTCTTATGTCCGTATGATGGCAAACAAAACAAAGTTTTCGATCTCCAGGATCCAGTGCTGACTTGAAGGAGGCCCAAAAACATCAAAATTTTCCGACATAATTTCCAATTTCTTTAGCTTATATATGCCTAAAATAAAATAAAATTCCACATTGCATGACAGTTAAAGACCATTATTTTTCCTAAAATATTGTTTATAACAAGTCTCTTCAAAACTAGCGTAACTATTTGTTACCTCAATTTCTATGTTAATTATGTTGATCTATCATCAATATCAACGTCTTGGAAAATCTATGACCTCTTCTCTGACCTACTGGATATTTCATCTGTTCAAACTTCTTCAAAACGTCGTCCAAGTGAAAACCTCATATCTTAGAATGTCCTTTAATTTTTTTATTTAAACTTACACGATTCTCACTCATTATTTTGACAAAAACGGGACATACTCGTAATTGCGTACATTCGAAACGTCAGGAAAATATTAAAAGTAAGTGGACGCGATTAAGTCCTTTAATTTAGTTTGTTAATTGCATATCATCGGTTTGTATTTTATCTCTATACATATTTTCCAAATATTTCCTGGAACTAGAAACCAATAACCAAGTATCAGTATGCAAAACAACCACGACAAGAACACATACATACCTAAAAACAATCCAACAAGCGGATTAATAAAAGCCCTTGTATTCAACATACAGAGTAAATCCAGAATATCGTATCCAAATACGCCATTACAAAAGAAACTTTATAATCTTATGCATAAGGTTGATTTTAATCCAGTGAGAATATCTAAAAATGCTTTCCGTTTTGGATTGGTAGCTTCCAATTTTGAATGTTAGCTGCAGCTACGTGTTCTGTATGTTGCATTCCAGATTATTGGAGTGGCTACTCGTTCGTATTCAGAGTGTTTTGAAGTCTTAATTTTTGCATGTATAAGCGCGCATAACGTAGGTATATGGGACAGCACATGTCCCCTGTGTTCATAGGGGTGAGGTGCTAATATCATGCATAAGTGGCCAAATTAAGTAGTCCCTAAGCGCGCGGTTGTTTTATGCGTCGACCGCAGCGTTACTGGGGCATCGCAGCGTCAAACGCACCACGCAGTGCGTTTGACGCTGCGGTTCCCATACTTCGGTGGGTGGGTGCGTGTAACGCTGCGGTCGACGGATAAAACAACCGCGCGCTTTAAACTGCAAACAACGTGCAAGGATGAGTACGTAAACTATAGGGGGCAGCTGTTCTCTGGGTGAAGTAATTTAGGTTTTTGATTTAGATCCACTAATACGCACTTCCATATCAGTCATTTGAATAATATGTCAGAACGCGTATCATGGTTGTCATTTTATCGCTTATCGCGTCATGCGTCACTTTCCCACTTACATACTTGTTAGAACGTGACAGCTATGGTGACAACAGGTGATAAAAATCCGACCATATCAGGCTAGCAGGTACGGTCAACCAATTTAATTCCTAGGCCACTTGACTGTAGAACCTTGTCGTAATGACAGTTGCCCGTGGATACGTATAACCGTAACCTATTCGCCACCAAACTAGCTATTGTGACAAGGTTCCAGAGTGGCTTAGGAATCAAATTGGTTAACTGTACCTATATTAAAACTGCGTTGTGATTTAATAGCACAGAGACAAGATTGCTTACAGTAATAAAGCACTAATTTACTAAACTCAAACAACACGATGAAATATGCGGTGTTCGTAGTTACCTCGCGAAATTGATTTGGGAACGGGGATAACACCAGAAAAATCAATGAAGTTGACATAGCTCAGAAAAGAGAACTTATGGCAGGTAGGTAGGTTCTTGAGTAGCGTCATGTACGGTCACGGATTTTAATTAAGAGCCATTTAGGGTTTACTTAAAATCGGTCATTTCATTGAGTATTAGATACACAAATCAACATTACGTTTTATTTCTATATACACATACACGTATAGGAACATAACATAAACATACATATACATTAGACGTGTGCGCCGCCATAAAAATCCGCGGCGGCGGCGCGCCGGGAATTTTCGGCGTCAAGGTCACTTTTGCCTACGTCACGTTTCGCATTAAAAATATGTAAAATATCAAAAACTTTTTAGGAACAAGGAACATAAAACAATATTAAATGCTGTTTGCTTATTAAAGGATGTTTTTCTAGTACACTTCAGTCTTGCCTATTTTTCGGAAATCGCATTTATGTTGATGTTTCTCATAATTGGGATAAACTAACATCCTTTTTTGACTCGCAGTAGGTCCAAACATACCGTTCAGTATTAAGGATCAATCCTGCCACCGAAAATACTCCTTTTCACAGGCTAATTTAGTTGATGATACATTTTAGGTGGCAGATTAATTATTTTCGTTACCAATCTTATTAATTTGTCAATTTACTTCATATTATTTGGTGAGCGGTTAAATCATAGCCATTTATTAGTCTCCCGAAAGAGTAGTATGGTTATCATTCAGTACAAAAGTGAAAAAAATTATGCGTATCGAGAGAAAATTTTTGAACATAGATAGAGTGCCCCACGATGAATATTTTTAGTTTTAGAGGTCCGTAAAATTTTTGGACCTTCCCGTCTAAATTAGGGGTCCCGTGTTATATGTTAGAACTCTAAAAATTTCCGGCTAAAACAGACATGCAGAATTTATTTCTAATATTAAAAATGTGTTTGCCCAGCAGTGGGACACTATTTTAGGCTAATAAAAAAAAATGTAAAATTCCATATTTAACAAAAAGTTCTGCGGAGAGGAAAATCAATCAGAGAAATATATTTTTTTAGAATCATCCTTTTTTTTTTAAGTAAAAAAAAATATCATAAGAAAGCATATTTAATGCAGTTTTAAAATATATACAATTTTAAGGCAACTCAACAAAAAACACGTGAAAATAAAATTTTCGCGTCGTGGTGTATAAGTTTTCTCCATAGTAATTATCTAAAATCAATATGAACGTGAACTTCCGTAGTATACTGAACTTAAAATGTAATTATGTATGTAATTTTGCTGATAATAACTTCTACAATATGCAAATATAAAATTAACAAAACACGTTTTTCCTTTCTAACTTAAACACAAATCGATTCTTTGTTCCATTTTTGCATGTTGCACAAATTATTATGATTAATAATAAACAATACATACATTTAAGTTCAATACACTACGGAAGTTCACGTTCACATTGATTTTAGATAATTACTATGGAGAAAACATATGCACCACGACGCGAAAGATGTTTTTTCACGTACTATTTGTTGAGTAAAAGTCTTAAAATGGTATATATTTGAAGACTGCATTTAATTTGCTTGCTTAATATATTTTATATACTTCTATAATTATTAGTTATATAACGTTCTAAAGATATATATTTTTCTGACTGATTTTCCTCACCGCAGAGCATTTTTTTAAATTGGAATTTTACATTTTTAATATCATAAATCAATTCTGCATGTCTGTTTTATACGAAAATAATACCACACAACCCCTAGCAGCCTTAACCAAATAGTCCCCTGATTTAGACGTGAAGGTCCAACAATATTACGGACCTCGAAAACTAAAAATTTTCATCGTGGGGCACTCTATCCATGTTCCAAATTTCACAACTTTTTCTCGATGCGCACAATTTTTTCAATTGCAAGCTCTGCTAGAGAAGGAATTGACTAGTTCAGTGTGTAGATGATTTTATGGTTTAATTCGTCAATATACGTTGTTAAACTTTCAACTATCTTTCCTTCATCGGTAATTGGCATAGGTTAATTTTTGCCGAATTCTGAAATTTTGGCCAACGGCGTGGATTTTGAAATCCGCGGCGGCGGCGGCGGCGTGGGTCCCACGGCGCGGCTACGCCACGCCGGCGCGGCGCACACGTCTAATATACATACATAAATATATAGTACCCATGTATACTCGTATATGTAACATATAATTAGATAACTAATCCTTAAGTGAATTAGACTATTTAGAAAGGTGCTTACGTAACATACGTTTAAACGAAAATTTGCTCTGTGCTTGTCTTAAGGGGGCTCATTTCAAAGTCGAGATTTAACCGTAATGACTCAACAATTAAAGCCCGTGACTGTACCGGGAAAGAACTTAAACAAGGAAGACACTATGGTTTGATCAAGTTCGCTTGGAACCGTTATGGAATTTTAATTATTCTGTATATATAAAAAATCATTCATCTGTCTTATAAGAGTTATTTTCCAGTTCAAATATATTTTGATTTGATCTAGTTTGTCGAATCAAATTGGGGCGGCTAAAATTGTATTAGCCACGTTTTTTTACGTGAACGTATAATGTAAACATGCCTATGGATCTAAGTTTAGATAACGGTTAATTTCTGCTCGTATTTTATGTTATTATTTGCTTCAGATAATGTGGACTCAATTGTGTTGGATTGCAACTTAGCCTTTAGGATTGGGGTCACAAAACATTAAAAAAAGAGTATTTCGAATGGATATTAACGTTTCTTTTTATTTTAATGCCATGAACACATACGTGAATTTTGGATATATGTAATTAACTTTTAAGCACCTATTTAGGTAGGCACTGGTAACAGACGTGTCTTTTCTTCGGAAATTTATAAACAAAACTAGGTACTATCAGTAGTCTTAAACATCGTCAAAAATCTCCCGGTCTCGCTCGAATACCGAGTCAAAACTTATAAAAAGACTTATGAAATGCAAAATTTTCAGCTCGAGATTTCACTTCAAAAATATCTTTGGTGCATCTTTAATCCCGTATGTTCCCGAACGTTCCAGAATCAATTCGCATAATTCCGGTATCAAACAGCCAACGAACGCGAATTTCCAAATTTCAATTTTCGAACGTGTAGGAAGCCGCGGTGTTGTATGAACGGCGGTTCGTGCTCGAATTCCATTTTCGAAATTTGCAAAACGTTACGTCAACGTATCTTGGGGTATTTTCGTTGGCTGGTGACTTGGCGAATTGTGACGCATTTCGCTTAGTTGGTCGGATGTGACGTTGCAGCCATTGGTGCGTTGGCGTTTGGATCGGACAGCTTGTTAGCTTTCAATTTGAACGTTCAAATTCTAGAGTAATTTGTTTACTGTATGTAATTTTGTTTTATCTGTTTCATTAGAAGTTTTAGTTTTGTTTTTAATGGCTTAACGTGATTGTTTGTTGGATTTTCTTACAGGCTACTATTTTTGGCACATAACTTTAAGTCTTGATCTATTTGTCCCACAACCAAAATCCGAAGTAACAGAACAAGGTAGTAAGCTATACCCATCCCTTTTTTAGTGGTGATGGTACTAGCATAAGAAAAATACAGTATCATTCTCTACGTCTACTAGTATGCTCGAAGTAAGAAACGCCTTGGCCAAACTGCATTATTTAAAATTAAATGGGAATAACCGATACTATCCTAAAAAGTAGTGTTGTTTTTTTTTAAATATATTTCTCCGCATATAGTTGAAGGAGTATGTCGAAGAAATACTGTTGGAGCTGTCGACGACAAAATAACTTTTTGATTTACGATGTAAAACTTGTGCTTTCTTCGGTGCAGTAACTCTTTCTTATTCTGTTAGTTATTTATGTTTGTGAATGCAATATGATAGGATTCAATGTAATCTGAAGCCAGTATTAGACATTGTAAAATGTAATTTGCTTAGATAAAAAGTAGTGCTTACCTGTAGCCATTCAGAGTCGTATTTAACAGGGCCCCATGCATTTTTAAAAGAGGACTAATGACGAAATACGACCAATATTAGATTCTGCTCTTCAAAGAGATTATTTATGGGCCAAATTAAGTACTTGTAAGAACCTATTATTCTACATTAAAATTATTTCGTGTAAGTCAACTTACTACAAAAGAAAGTCGTTTAGAAATTTAAACGGTTGCTAAATCTAAAATTACACTACTTACATTAAAGTGAATTAAATATGTATTTTCATATCACTTCCATCTATTTTTTAATACCACGACGGTGGCAAACAAGCATACGGCCTGCCCGATGGTAAGCTGCTACCGTAACCTATGGACGCCTTCAACTCCAAAGGAGTCACATGCGCGTTGCCGACCCTTAAAAAAGGAGGATTCACTGTGTTGATGGCTAAAGGTACAAGAAGGTCCCTCATCGTCAACACACTGGGTCCTCTTTGAGCTCTTTGGCAACCTTACTCACCAGCAGAAACACAACACTATGAGTAGGGTCTAGTGCTATTTGGCTGCGGTTTTCTGTAAGGTGGAGGTACTTCCCCAGTCGGGCTCTGCTCCAGATTTAAGCGAGATGACATTCGCTGGACGTGCCCTACCACACTTAGCGAGATGCCATTCGCAGTGCCCATACCTCTCTTTTTGGCGTAGTTTAAGGACATACCCAAGTCCGGACGTAGTTTAAGGACACACCCCGGGTCCATTATTTTGGAATTACTTTAATTAACGACAGGACTGTCGTTCAGATAGGACAATAACCCATAAAGTCTTAGGAAAGTATAACACAGATAACAGGAATTAATCAAATACATAAGCCCGTCTTTAATAAAAACTCATTGCAACGCAAAACCACTACAAATATTTATTTAAATAACTCGCCAGTTGAGTGCCAATATGCCCGTCTTGCTCGATAATAGTGTGTCATAATCGAGCACTTAATGAATCATTTCAGAGTTCAGCGTTAATAGTCGATAAATTATAGTCGTTAACAACCAGGTCTGAAAGGTGTGGGCTTTAGTGCTATAGTGAGTTATTGGGACTATTCAATGTTTCGTTTTTAGGTTATCACACACCATTGGTGTTTGGTTTTTATTAGGTTTGACATTTATGATTATTGCTTGACCTTGTTACGTTTGAATCCCTTTACGATTTCGAAGGAGGAGGTTCTCAATTAGTCGGGATCTTTGTTTTTGCTATTTTTTTATATATGTTTTCCCATTATAGGCTTGTAAAATTAAACAATCAAAATTAAAAAGTGCAAAGCTAAAATCACAAAGAGTGATGTAGTTCTGGATTTTTAATATGTTGTTGGGACTAGTTAAGGCTATTTACATCTTTATTTGTTACAATTAGTTACTTGTACTGGCTGAGCAATACATTAAAAACTACACTTTTTTTATATTTTCCTTTTCATTTTACAAATTATAAGTTTTATGTTTGCTTTAGCAGTTTTGAAGGCCCTTTCATCTGGAACAATTTGAGTCTACATTCGATTTTCTACCTTAAAGATTTTACAATATACGGCTACTTATATCTTTATAAAACTAAAAAAAAATACAATCAACTTACTAACTCCCAAAAAACTGCAGATACATTTACGAAAGACCACAGAAGAATATTATTTTAATGCCAGAGACTCAAAAGGCCCTATTTTATGAATTTGTTTAGGTACCATCGTTTCACAACCAAAGGTGACTCAAGAAACACAATGCGATTCCGAATCTCGAAGTGAATGTTGGCATAAGAGTTGTGGGTCTATTACGTGAAGTACATTAAACTAGATAAATAGGTGGAGATATGGAAATAGTACACACAAATCGAATAAAAGCGTGTTCATTCTTTTGAAAATGCAGTACCAGTTTATTTATTTTAGTTATTTTCAGTAGATAGCTTACGACAATCCTGATTGGAAATATTCAATTTAGTCTAAATACTTGCGACTGTTTCGAGAAACCAACGTAAACCTAAATAAACTATAAAGTAGTTTATTTTATTTTATCAATGAATGAAGTGGCGGCCTATCTCAGAAGCTATAAAAGACAGAGATTTGAATGTGGACTTAAAAAATAATGGATAATTAAAAGCTTAAAACTTCAGTAGCAACCTTTATCAATAATTGAACAGTTTTTGAGTTTATACAGGAAATATCACAAAGTAGACAGTTTTTCACTAATTTCTCGGCTAGCTCAAGACACTTGTTTAGCAAATGTCATCAAATACTGCCCTAATCATTCCTAACAACATACTAAAAAATCTCAACTAAATACATCACGCATTGTAAATTTAATATCTAACTTCACTGATCTATTATTCGAAGACAGCTGTACCGATTTTGAAAATTATTTATTGTTTGAAAAATTATACTTGACGGTTGGTCCTATTGTCATCGGGTCAGGATATGATGATGTAATCCTGAAGTAATCGAGGGAACTCTTAATCTATTACAGGCACACCTCTTTAGGTACTTTTTGTAACAACTTGTTGTTTTTTTTATGAACATTACACATATCTTATTACAAAAATACTCAAATCAAGGTTTAAAGTTTAAAATAAAGTATAATTATGATTTACATATATATGAAAATTTTATTCTTTGAGATATAAACTAATACTTTAAAAAAGAGATGATAATGTTTTTATCATATTCTGCGTAAAAATATTTTTGATTATACCTATAATAATTTGAAAATATACTTTATATTGAAAACAAGAACGAACCCTTTTTAGTCATGGTGCCTGGAAGTCAGTGCATTATAAACAAAAGGTGCACAATATGTATTGTGTGACTGCTAGCAGTTATAGAAAGTACCAATAGACAAATAGACTTTGGCGCCTTAAGTGATATAGTTTTAGATACCACTATCAGTCATTTAATTAGCATATTGAAGTGCTACAGTTGGAAAAAACATTTTGAACAAACCTTTACGATTTCGAAGGAGGAGGTTCTCAATTAGTCGGGATCTTTGTTTTTGTTATTTTTTTATATATGTTTTCCCATTATAGGCTTGTAAAATTAAACAATCAAAATTAAAAAGTGCAAAGCTAAAATCACAAAGAGTGATGTAGTTCTGGATTTTAAAATCTCAACTAAATACATCACGCATTGTAAATTTAATATCTAACTTCACTGATCTATTATTCGAAGACAGCTGTACCGATTTTGAAAATTATTTATTGTTTGAAAAATTATACTTGACGGTTGGTCCTATTGTCATCGGGTCAGGATATGATGATGTAATCCTGAAGTAATCGAGGGAACTCTTAATCTATTACAGGCACACCTCTTTAGGTACTTTTTGTAACAACTTGTTGTTTTTTTTATGAACATTACACATATCTTATTACAAAAATACTCAAATCAAGGTTTAAAGTTTAAAATAAAGTATAATTATGATTTACATATATATGAAAATTTTATTCTTTGAGATATAAACTAATACTTTAAAAAAGAGATGATAATGTTTTTATCATATTCTGCGTAAAAATATTTTTGATTATACCTATAATAATTTGAAAATATACTTTATATTGAAAACAAGAACGAACCCTTTTTAGTCATGGTGCCTGGAAGTCAGTGCATTATAAACAAAAGGTGCACAATATGTATTGTGTGACTGCTAGCAGTTATAGAAAGTACCAATAGACAAATAGACTTTGGCGCCTTAAGTGATATAGTTTTAGATACCACTATCAGTCATTTAATTAGCATATTGAAGTGCTACAGTTGGAAAAAACATTTTGACCACTTCACCCGCTCAGCTACATCTGCAGTGCTGCAGACTGTACCTACATAAATAAATAAACTGATAATTATTCGGATTGAAGCACACCCCATAAAAACAATTAAGGTGCAAATAAACTGTAAATATTCCAAATAAAATAATACGTAATAACATTTGTTCAGGAAGTTAGTATGAAATAACCTTCCTCTTTAAATATTGATACTTCCTGGAAACTCAAGCAATGTTCACTTACGGACGCTTTTGAACAGAGAAAGTAGTGTGGAAATACTATGATCACATTGATCACTATATATTTTTAGTACATCTTTATTGAAACAGTTTACTGCCATTATTGGTACTTATCTTTGAACTCAAAAAATAAGTATTACAGTTCTAAAACTTTCATAGATGAGTCTAGGAAACTAAGAACATGGTTCAGGGAAAGAAAGAGTAAACGTCGTGTCGTGTTAGGCTGTCAAGAATAGGACAAAAGACAAAAATACTTAAGTATATGAACATTAACAAAAATTAAGCGCTCTTACTTAACAAGTAGTCCGCCTCGAACTGAGAACTCGCGATTTCCTTGCAAACGAATTGACCAATATAACAAGACCCTTCTGATGATTGTTTCGCGCCTTCTAACTCCATAACCCCTTGATCAATCTTACTCATATACGAACTCTCAAATTGTATAGATCTCTGCTACAACCCTAACAAATTTCATAAAGATAATAAAAACGTTACGAAAGTTATCAACAACTATTCAAAATTAAAAAGCCATCAAAATGTAGGGACGTCTAGGTAGCCGGCTGACATCTCCGTTGTGCCTGAAGTTGTCTGTAAAAACTTACTAAACTTCGCTTACGCTCAGCTCGTTCGGATATAATATTTAGTCATGACAGAAAACTAACAACAATTTTAATTGTTTCAGATGCCGGACGGAAATTCTGAATAAACGCGTTAAAAAGTGTTCGTCGGATCCGATGTGTCGGACAGTGTTAGTGCAGTGATGTGACAGTGATGGTGTGATGGTGACCACCATGCTGCCGGCGCTGCGGGTGCTGGCTCTGGCGTTCGGGGTGGCGTACGCCAATTTAAATAATGGTAAGTTTTATTGAATTTAAACTTTCGTGAGTTCTATCAGAGCGCGCGCGTCGCCCTTCACGCCGCGCCGATCGCCGGATAAATAGTTTTTGCTATTATTAGCAAAACTATTCAGCCGCTTTTTATAAAACAAAACTATCTTTTTATAAAACATTTTTTATTTTTGAAAACTGGCGCTACGAGACGGAATATCGTAAAACGGATTACTTAAAAGCAAAATACTTACTTCAGAAATAAGATGCTTAAGTTTTTTACCTTCTTCCTTGGTGAGAGTTATACTAGGCACAATTTGTTTTTAGAAGCTTTGTCTTTCAACCAACCTAATACGATTTGGCAGAAATATAATATTTCGTATTGAAAATTTATTAAACCAAACAAGTATACGGCCCGTCTGATGGTAAGCGGTCACGGTAGTATGTACGTCTACAACTCCAATAGGTTTGTCTCGTTAATATAAACGAATTTGGACATATAAGGCAATAGGGGGCGCGCCCTATTGACACCGGGATTTCTCCTGTCCTGATAGGTACTAGTAAGAAAGAACGTCTATTAGAGGTAATATATGACTTTAAAACGTGAGTTTAACCATTCTATTTTAGTGTAGGCAACGCGTATGTGACATATTTGCATTTCCAGGCGTCCAAAGATTTCGGTAGCTGCTTACCATCAGGCCGGCCGTATTTGCCTCCGTCCTACTATAAAAAAATATTTTTAATTCTTATTTTATTTTGTAAAATACGAATTTCCTGTAAGTATTAATATGTAAACTTTAACACAGAAGCAAGCACCTAAAATTATAATAATTGTCGGAGGCTTGTAGTTTTTTATCCTTCATTAAAAGATACATTAAGCCAGGTATGTCTACCAGTTCTAATTCTCCCTCAACTGCTCAAAGGTTGACTGGAAGAGATCCTTTAAGGTATAAATCCGCATTTTGTACAAATATTATGTATTCTTTCTGCTATATTTTTATTTGTTGTACATTAAACCATTAAGGGCCTGTTTCACAATCTCCAGATAAACTTATCTGCCAGTTAAAATTATTGCTTTCTTTTTCTCCAGTCATATAAAAGAAAAGGACAGCAAACATTTATCTGACAGATATGCTTTAACTGGAGATTGTGAAACAGGCCATAAGTATGATACATTTTAAGATAAACCCACACATACGTAAGTAGTAATACGGCATATCTTATTTGAATTTCACCCTCAAATGAGTTTAATTATGATGAATAAACAGGTATGCCTGTCGTCAACAGTACATATTTATTTAAAAAGCGGGTTATTCGCAAGTTCTATTAGAAATGTATTCATAAAATAATTTCCTCATTCAAGAGCGTTAATTATATAGGTAATTAGGTATAGAGACAAATATGTATTTGTATAATTTAAATAGGTACATGTTTGTAGTTGGTCGTATGATTACATTGCTTACACAAAACTGGAGATTTTTATTGAAGATTGTAAATGGGTGTGACATATTTGACACTAACTTTTCATTCGCAACTTTCCTGTAGACTTTGCAAGCTAAATTTTACGATACTCTTATCAGCGAGTTTACAGTTTACAGTTAGACATTTAAAAAACCGGCCAAGAGCATGTCGGGCCATGCGCAGTGTAGGGTTCCGTAGTTTCCGGCCTGTTACAATACATCCGTTCAAAAAGTCGTTTATTAAGGAATATTTGGCGGTGCTCATTTTACTATACGGCACTTACGTCCTTACACTATGCGTTTTTGAGGTATAACTCAAAAACGGCTCAACCGATTTTATTCAATACATTTTTAATTGAAAGTACTTATCAGATCTCACTTCCACGATTTCTTTTTTCAAATTTTTGGACCCACGGTCGAAAAGTTAGATGTGGGGGGGGGGGGCGCCATTTTTTGAACTTTCAGAGCTATTATTTACGACACTTTTAGTTTTATCCAAAAACTGTTTCAAAAGACCTGTATTATTTTTGAAAGGCCTATCTAATGATACCCAACACGATAGGGTAGGAGCGAAAAAAAAACACACGGGACGTACGGGAGGTACCCTAATAAAAAAAAACAGTTTTTATTCTACCAGTTTTGTCTACAGCCATGGATGGACCTAAATGGAGCTATAATGGGAGAATCTTTTTTAAAGTTCTTAACAGACTCAACTGTTAGATATGTGATCCATACCTGACAGGGGGGCGCCACTGAATCTGATAGATCGAATACGTTTAGTAACTTACTAACATTGATTTGTTATCAGACATCGGAATAAATCGGGCTAAATTTAATGACAGGTAGGGAGTTTGGCGGTTGACAGTGACAGTGATAAGTTCACAGTCAGTTCTAAGTCCAACACTCCAGACTAGGGATGTCACGAATATTGTTTCTTTCACATTCAAGAAAGCGCGAATGTTAGAATACAAGTACAAATTTTACTGAGTGACTCCAAAAAACTCAATCGTTGCCATTACTTTTGTGTTTCAAGATAATATAGAAAGATTATATTCGATTATATATAGATAGATAAGTATTCAGAATAATACATAAATAATATTAAAATAATATGTAGGTTGAGTCTTTATTATTGGTTAAAATGAGTCAATTGATATCATCGTTGCTGCGTTCCGTGTATGCGGAAACATATGACCAGCGGCCGAGTCAGCGTAAACAAGACACGATGCGTTTTGCGAACATTGGTATTCGCAATGAATGTACATACCCAATGTTAAAAATGATGCAAATGTGAACTCAAGTCCGAGTTCTAACCGACCACAAGCCCTCAAAGCGTAAACGCCAGCTCCGCCAATCCAGGCATGCTCAAATGCAAATTTCCGTATTAGTGTTTCCACGCTTTATTCCGAGACGCGATGGGCCGCGAGGGACGCGAATCAGAGCCACGATAAACTCGCGAATAATAGCTTAAGCGACGCGTTACGCGAACATTCAACGTCTAAAATAAGCTGGCAATTTAAGACTTTATCCCCTTGTAATAAGGAGAAAAATATGTATAAAACTTGACAGTAATCTTACTCACTTAAGACCTTAGTTTTGAAGAGATGAGGTATGCTAAACAGCAGTAGAATGACGTTATTTTTAAAACCTTGGGGGCGTTATTTCGGATTTCTTGAACACGCTGTGAATGAAGAAGCTCTGGGTTGGTTTTAAATATTTAAAAACATAATGTCTTCGATTTATTTTGTACTGTGTCCGTGTACTGACTGAATTATTTTTAACTAATGTTCATTTTAAATGTTGTTCAGAGTTAATGAACCGGTATTTTAAAATGTCGCATGTTTGAAATACCAGCAGCAGTAGCAGTAATTTTGGTCCATTTCCGTAACACGGGTTTCGTAGCACAAAATGGCAAAATCGGAACCCTTATAGTTTCGTCATGTCCGTCTGTCCGCCCCGACCTTATATCACAGCTATTTTATTTGGAAACTATTAGACGTATCTTAATGAAATTTAAAAATAAGGTGTATAAATATAGTTATGTGGTTTACTTGCTCTGTCATATATTTGTCTCTTTCTGGCTGGCTTCCTGCAATACAATCCTAACTAAGCTAGAGTTGATTTATAGAAAATCTGAAAGTGTAATAAAATATCATTCGTGTTATTTATTCGAGTAAACTAACAAATAAATCATTTATTATTCGAAGGGTTAGTCGAATAATTTGCGAATAATTTCACAACGAATAATTGTTTTTTCTAATTATTATTTAAATGAAAAATTATTCTAATAATGCCTAACTGTAGTATAAAATAATTAATAGGCAGCGAATTGTTACCAACATTCCCAAAAGATTATCATTGTAAATTAATCTAAACATGACCGGCGAATTTTTTATATTGTATAAAATGAGTGAGTCTCACAAGAGTGTTAAACTTTAAAAAAAATGTTTTCTTATTTAGAATTTGATCTCCCACGTTATCAAGATTCTGAACTTGAATAAGAATTTACAAGAAAATTCGACTTAATACAGATTGGAACACTTCATCTCCGCTTGACTGAAAATCCAGATAACATCAAACATAATCACTAGATGGAACACATACTTACCTATGATCCGGGTTAATTTTATACATTTTTGTACTACAAACGATACAATAATAATTATATTGCCAATCAAAGCTAACAAGAATGCAAAAGTAATAATCTATTACATTTTTTGCGCGTTTCATCGTGCAAAACATTGTGCCGTATTCTAATTTTAAAATACATAAACAATACACTAAAAACACAATCTATCTCAAACATGAATCCAACACACAATAAATAATCAACCAATTTTATTGTAGTTCCATCGGAATAATTTTCAAGCAAATTATAAGATTCTCTGATTCAAACGTTTAGGAGCTAGCTGTTTTGCGTAGTTTTAGCATTTGGAGGTGTATTGAAGTTGGATTGTGTCTGAACGTGTTTTAAAGTTAGAATACGGCCCATTGTATGTTTTTGAGCTTGAGCCATGAAAAAACCGAAGTAGCAGGGGGTGTCCCTTATATTATACTAGCTGTGCCCGCGGCTCCGCCCGCGTGGAATTCGGTCTGTGTCAGTAAGCGGCAAATTCACCCCTAATTTCTCTCCCGCTACCCTGGAGGCGGAACTTGAAGTAAAGTTGACAGATGACGCTAGAGGACAGTAGTCCTAATAAAATATTTTACAATTACCACTAAATGAACTACACTCAAAAATTAATACTTTTTTTTATCATATTATTTTTTTTGGCATCATTTAAACGACATAGAGTAGTAGGTGTATATCGGACGATAAAAGACCACTTTTGTATTTATACGTTCATATCCACGGCAAATATCATCCAAATCGACCCTCCCGTCAAATCAGTCTAAGCATGAAAGGTAAGAACAGGCGCGGTTGAAATTGGGGGGGGGGGGGGTCACAAATGCAGAAATGATGATGAAATGATTTCGATTGAAATAGTTGAAATGTTTGAATTTTTTGAATTTTTTGAAATATTAGAAATTTTTGAAATTCTTGATACTTTTGAAATTTTTGAAATTTTTGAAGTTTTTGAAATTTTTGAAATTTTTGAAATTTTTGAAATTTTTGAAATTTTTGAAATTTTTGAAATTTTTGAAATTTTTGAAATTTTTGAAATTTTTGAAATTTTTGAAATTTTTGAAATTTTTGAAATTTTTGAAATTTTTGAAATATTTGAAATATTTGAAATCTTTGAAATCTTTGAAATTTTTGAAATTTTTGAAATTTTTGAATTTTTTTTACTTTTATGTTCTCGACTTTTTTCAGTTTTTTCACTTTTATCACTTTGTCACTTCTCACTTTAACTTTTCACTACATTTCACTTCACTTTATTCTATTTTATATATTTTTATTTCATTCCATTTTACATGTTTCTCAATCGTATGGGTGTCGCGTTTTCGTGACGTGACGCTTTTTCGTGACGGTCACGTGACTTTTTCTCGCCTAGCCTCCCATCCGCGAACCGTCCGATAAGGAACTTCGTTCCAAAACTACCACCGGTTCTAACCCTACACCTCTGGCCCAATCGATTCTGCGGTTAATAATTCCCTACACAAATTTCCAACTCCCTTTTCACCCCTTTAGGGTTGATTTTGGGGTAAAAACTATACTATTTCTATACACATTTCCATCTAAATCAGTTCAGCGGTAAAAAAATCCTCATACCAACTTCCAACCCCCTTTTCACCCCCACAAGGGTTTGAAAACTATCCTATGACGTTTCTCGAGACTCAAATTATCTCCATACTCATTTTTATCTAAATCGTTTCAGCGGTTAAAAATTCTCCATACAAACTTTCAACCCCATTTTCACCCCCACCAGGGTTGATTTTCGGGATTAAAACTATATATTTTCCTTTCCCGGGACTCAAACTATCTCTATACAAAATTTCATCAAAATCCGTTCAGCCGTTTTCACGTGATGCGCGGTCAAATAAACAGACAAACAGATAAACAGACAAACAGACAAACAGACAAAAATTCTAAAAATTGTTGTAACGTGTTCTGTTATCGATTCTAAGTATCCCCAGCCAACTTTTTTTCGATTATCTTCCATGTACAGACTTTCGACCCTCTTCAGCTTTATTATATGTATAGATAGATTGTTATTTTGAGAAACTAACAACGCATAGCCTTGAAATATATTTCGTTTACCCCAAAAACCTGTACAAAAAAAATTCAGGCCATTCCTGTAACTGTAACCCGTGCCGACTTTTATCCGATTTTTCTATACAAAGTATGAAAATGATAAAAAAAATATTTACTTTTTATTTTTTTCGTATCAGCATAATAATAATAATAAAAACTTCATTGCCACTTATATTAGAACATTTTTTATTTCAAATTAAGGTACCTAATCAATGGTTTACTTTTTATTATTTGACCAGAAATTCTAAAATGGAGGTAGTACCTTTCCTAGATACGAATTTTGAATAATACAGGATCTAGCTGTAGGAAATCTTAAGCTGAAAAGAACAAGCGTTATCGAAAAACTATAAAACAAAACCTTTTCATTCTAAAATCGCCTTCACGAAGCTACGAAACTTTGCAAATCCGCGTATTAAAAGCCAAGTGACGACCTCACCAAAAAGAGATTATCTACTCTTCAACTACACTTCAAACTTCAATCTTAATTCTTCACAGATAGGGTTTGTTTTCAAAGAACCGCGTGAATACAAATAAGCGATTGTCAAAAGCCAACCAAGTGGCATCCAGATTTTATGGTAGACTGTCTCCCATAAACCGGTCCATTGGTCTTTATGGACAACTTTGTGCCTTACTACGACGCCGTTAAAGTCTGTTTTAGCGTGGCAAATGGTTTTCGGACATTTCCATGTGTAATGAGTCACAAAATACCGGTTTAGTGAATTTTCCGTGTTCATTGTAGCTTTAATGGGACAAGAGTCGATACTGGCTGTTAATTGCGTGGAATTTCTAATAAATTATTGTTGGATTGCTTGAAATTACTGTAGTTTTATCGTTTACGATCTATAAAATAAAATTTTAATACATACCAAACTAACTAGTTTTTATACAGATTTTTTTATTTAAAATAAAATAATTCTTAATTTAATTTATTTTTTATTTACTGCTATAGAGCTCCACTGTGAAAGAAAGTTCTC
Source organism: Pammene aurita (assembly GCA_947086415.1). Classification (NCBI taxonomy): domain Eukaryota; kingdom Metazoa; phylum Arthropoda; class Insecta; order Lepidoptera; family Tortricidae; genus Pammene; species Pammene aurita. The sequence continues at coordinate 28,450,147 of OX352306.1, forward strand.
AGATTCAGGGGGGATATCCCTCTAAGAGGGTAGAAATGGATTTAAATTATGTATATGCGACGATTTTAGATAAAAAGAAAAATAATATAAATTATGTTGCTGGATAGCCTGGGTACTTATGACAATTAAAAGAAACTAATAACGTAAAAAATATCTGCAATCATATCAAGAAACACATTCCAATTTTAAGTGCGCTTTATCATTTATTTTACTAAAAACTATTTTAGTCAGTTCAATTAAACAAAAACGAGCGCTCTCAGATTTTCCGCAAAATATTTACAAAAAAATTGAATGCATTTTCATCGTTCACAAAACATAAACGATGCTCTTGTTTTACTTAAACTCGTATCAAAAATGGCCAATTTGCGGCCAAACAGGCGTCCACACTCGTTACGGTGCGTCCACACTGAGCAACTTAATTCGACCTACCTACCTTCAATTCATTACTCAGGTGTTCTACTGGGTTGCTCAAGGTGGTGCAAGACTTTAGAGAATTCAACCCGGATGGAGTAGCCATGTCTGTCATTTCCGATTCAAAAAAAGTCTGCCGATTTTTGTGGGGGAGGGGAACGTCAAATGTATGGCTATTCGTACGTAACGTACAAATAGCTACGTCAGATAAACGTCAGTACATACATGTGTATGACCACTGGTCATATGTTTTCGGCAGAGGGCCTATCAATGGCGACTCCGGTTGGTTGAACTCACAAAGTGCAAGATCAAAAAAAAGGAGACAAGAGAGGAGTGCAAGAGGACATCAGGACTGCAAGTGCAAAGGCAAAAGGGGCTTATTTTAGATAGCTATCCTACAAGTAGGAACTAAAAGAGGCTTTAGCTAAGTGTTTTACCTATACAGCAGGAGGTAACTCTCTGCTAGAGTGGAGGTAGTTATTATTACCATCTAAATCTAGCAGGTTATGGTTCATCAGGTCTGAAAAAGGTATCGTAATTTGAGATCTGTACCGACAGGCAGCTCTCAATCTATATATATAAATGCCTTTGTCCTGACTGACTGACTGACTGACTGATCCACGCAGAGCCGAAAGTACTAAAGTTAGAAAGTTGAAAATTTCAGGTCTGGTTAAATTTGTAATGTGTACAAGTAATAAGAAGCGATTTTGAAAAATTCATCCCCTAAGGGGGTAAAAAGGGGGTTGAATGTTCGTATGGATGGGGCTTTAAATTTATGGTTAGATGTTTGAAATTTTGTACGCTTCCTGATAATTAAAAATAATAAAAATCATTTCAGCGTTTTTTTAAATTCAACCTCTAACGGGGTAAAAAGGGGTTGAAAGTTTGTATAGAGATTACATTTTTTTTGTGACAGACTTGAAATTTTGTTTGCAGGCAACTTAAAAGCAAAAAAATAATTTCAGCGTTTTTCTAAATTCCACCCGAGAGGAGTTGAATCGGGGTTGAAAAGTTTGTATTAAAGCGGGGCCGTAACAACTGAAGCTAGAAAGTTGCAATTTGCAGATCGGGTTACACTTTTAACGTGTACAAATAATAAGAAGCTATTTTGAAAAATTCAACCCATAAGGGGGTAAAAAGGGGGTTAAAAGTTTGCATGTGTAGGATTTTAAATTTTAAGTTAGAGACTTGAAACTTCGTACGTTTTCAGATATTTGTAAAAATTAAAAAGTGATTGCAGCATTTTGGATCATTCCTCCCCTGAAGGGGTTAAATAGGGGTGCAAAGTTTGTATGCGGAAAACTTTATTTCTTTGAGCTAGAGACTTACAACTTTGTAGGAATATTACTTATTAGAAAACACAAAAAGCACTTTTAGCGTTTAGGATAATTTCACCCCTGAGGGGGTTAAAAAGGGGTGTAAAGTTTGTATCGGGGAAATTTATTGTTTTGAGCTAGAATCTTTTAACTCTGTAGGAAGATTACTTATTCAAATACAATAAAAGTACTTTTAGCATTTTGGATAATTCCACCCCTAAGGGGGTTAAAAAGGGGTTCAAAGTTTGTATGGGGGAAATTTATTTTTTTGAGCTAGAGACTTTTAACTTTGTGGGAAGATAACTTATTAATAAAAGTCCTTTCAGCGTCATGGAAAATTCTAACCCTAAGGGGGTTAAAAAGGGGTTCAAAGTTTGTATGGGGGAAATTTATTTTTTTGAGCTAGAGACTTTTAACTTTGTGGGAAGATAACTTATTAAAATACAATAAAAGTCCTTTCAGCGTCATGGAAAATTCTAACCCTGAGGGGGTTAAATAGGGGTGCGAAGTTGCTATCATACGCGGACGAAGTCGCGGGGCGGAAAGCTAGTAAGAAATAGGTACAGTCAGTAGCAAAAGTAGCTAAGCAGCGCAGGTGTTCCAAATGACTTTCACGCGCTTCTCTCAACAATAAAGACGTACCAAGCTCATTTTGAACACTTGAGCTGCTTAGTTACTTTTGCTGTTGACTGTATTATAACTAGTCAAACGAGCTGAGCATAAGCGAAGTTCTTACAAACAATTTCTGCTGGCTTTTGAGTTTGTTCCGCGATAACTAAGGAAACGTTTTTCTGATCTTCATGAAATTTGATGGGGTTGTAACAGAGATACATATAATTTGAGAGCTTGTATAAGAGCAGGATCGATTAAGAGGTCATAGAGCTAGAAGGTGCGAAAAAGTCATCATATGGGTCTTGTTATATTGGTCATCTCGTTTGCAAGGAAATCGCGAGTTCTCAGTTCGAGGCGGACTACTAGTGATAATTTTAAGGGTCACATTATGATCAGCGATAATATCAAACGATAACTGTCACATCGTTCCCTTGGTGTGGACGCACCTTTAAGCAAATTTAAGCAAAAAGTTTTTGTCGGCAAAAAACTGAATGCTAATGTAACCGCGTGGAAGTGGCATTTCATACCGCACTGCGGCTCCGAACTGTTTCGAGAGCGAGAGAACAGCCTGTGTATCTTGATTTCGTCGAACCATTTAACTAGTAGTCCGACTCGAACTCAGAACTCACGATTTCCTTGCATATGAAGTGACCAATATAACAAGACCCTTATAATGATTTTTTCGCGTTTTCTAGCTCCATGACCCCTAGGTAGATCCTGCTCATATACGAACTCTCAAAATATATGCATCTCTGCTACAACCCCAACAAATTTCATGAATATCAGAAAAGCGTTACTAAAGTTATCGCGGAACAAACTTTCAAAATCAAAAAGCCATCGAAATGGCGAGACGTCCCAGTAGCCAGAAGTTGTTTGTAGGAACTTTCTTCGCTTACGCTCCGCTCGTTCGAAAATAGCGTAGTGAAAAAGGGAGTATAATCATGTTCTTCTTCTTTATCGTTACACGTTACAGAGTGGTCGTGGCCATCATGTTGTATGGCTGTGGGCATTTCACGACTCGCCGCCACTCGTCCCGTAGAGCCGCTTTTCGAGAGCATTCGTTTAAGGTACTGCTAGTATAACTAGTCGTCCACCTTGAACTGAGAACTTACGATTTCCTTGCTAATGACGTGAACAATATAATAAGCCCCTTCTGATAATTTTTTCGCGCTTTCTAGCTGCATGACCCCTTGGTCAATACTGCTCATATACGAATCCATACTAATATTATAAATGGGAAAGTGTATGTGTGTGTTTGTTTGTTTGTCCGTCTTTCACGGCAAAACGGGGCGACGAATTGGTGTGATTTTTTAAGTGGAGATAGTTGAAGGGATGGAGAGTGACATAGGCTACTTTTTGTCTCTTTCCAACCCCCCACTTCACTAAAATTGGGGGTGGAAGTTTGTATGGAACATTACGCAATTTTAAAGCTAAAAATTGGTATGCGGACTATTTGTGTGCGGTTTATTCTGTTCCGAGTTCTCTTCTGTGTTTTAAATCAGGAAAGGGGAACCGTGTTACCCCGAATTTAACGCAAGCGAAGCCGCGGGAAAAAGCTAGTATATTATATCATCATCATCATCATCATCATATCAGCCGAAAGACGTTCACAGCTGAACATAGGCCTCCCCCAAAGAGTGCCACAATGACCGCTCCTGCGCCACCCGCATCCAGCGGACTCCCGCTACCTTTACCAGGTCATCAGTCCACCTTGTTGGGGGTCTACCGACGCTGCGCCTTCCGGTTCGTGGTCGCCACTCAAGAACCTTTCCGCCCCGTATATTATATATATTAAATATATTATTAAATATATATTATGGGGACAATATTACTCAAATCACCTAGTCCCACAGTAAGCTCAATAAGGCTTGTGTTGTGGGTACTAGGCGACGATATATATAATAGATATATACATATAAATACTTAAATACATAGAAAACATCCATAACTCAGGAACAAATATCCGTGATAAACACACAAATAAATGCCCTGACCAGGATTCGAACCCGGGACCTCCTGCTTCGTAGGCAGGGTCACTACCGACTAGGCTAGGAGGCCGTTAAATACGAACTCTTAAATTATATGTATCTCTGTTACAACCCCAAGAAATTTCATGAAGATCAGAAAAGAGTTACTAAAGTTATCGCCGAACAAACTCTCAAAATCAAAAAGCCATCGTAATGCCGATACGTCGCACTAGCCAGAAGTTGTTTGTGAGAACTTGCTTTGCTTACGCTCCGGTCGTTCGATTATAGAATGCAGAAAATTGTGTGAATAAAAAAATATTATATTTTCGAAAAAAGCTGTATTTTTACTGTAACATCAATCTCCTTTGATTTTGCGTGTTCTAATGACGTTAATTTTACTTAGGTATTGTCGTATTAAAGATTATTCTTTCTGCGGTCAAGTAACTAAGGCTTAAACTTGACAAAACAAATAATTCCCTCCTGCCTGGTGTCCCAGCTCTGGAACAATTTACCCTCAGACTTAAAGGTGCGACCACACCGCTGCTTAAAATACGGCTACGTTACGGAATCGCAGTGACGCATCGTATCCGCACCGTTTTAATCGCATGCCCCCCACACCGCTGCTTAACATACGGCGACGTTACGGAATCGCAGTGACGCATCGTATTCGTACCGTTTTTATCGCATGCCCTCCACACCGCTGCTCGAAATACGGTTTGGAAGGTTCACGTCAAAAATATTTCGTATGGGGCACGTCACTGCGTACACGTTGCGTCTGCGTATTTTGAGCAGCGGTGTGGAGAGCATGCGTTAAAGTCGTGACGTTTACGGCACGTCATTGCGATTCCGTACCGTCAGCGTATTTTGAGCAGCGGTGTGGAGGGCATGCGATAAAAACGGTATGGATACGATGCGTCACTGCGATTCCGTAGCATCACCGTATTTTAAGCAGCGGTGTGGTCGCACCTTAAGGCGTAGACATAGACACATAGACATCATTTATTGGTAATAACTCATTACAGGTCACGCTTAACAACTAAAATCTGTCACATTACATAACATAATTTAACATCATCATATCATCAATATCATCATTAAATAACAATTTTACACTATTTTATTTATACAATATTACATACTTTAAATTATTTACATTCTATAAAATCCTTATAGCTATAAAAACATTGCTTTATGAGCCATCTTTTTAGTTTAAATTTAAATGCTGCAAGGCTAACAGCTTCTGTAATACAATTAGGCAGTTTGTTATACACTGGAGCGCCCGTAACATGTATTGTCTTTCCAGTTTTTACGAGTCTATGTGGAATCGTATTTAGTTTATGTGCATTTCGAGTGACCCGGGTTTTTCCATCTCCTCGTCTCCCATATAGTTCTAATGGTCTAAGAGCTGGCCACGTCAGATATGACACAATAATGAGAGCAATGAAACCTGTCTTGTTAGACTGCTTTACCATCCTTATTGCTAGATCCGGGCATCTGGCAGCTTTTAATAGGTGGAGGTCAGAGTGACAGACCAACAAAATTTTTAAGTTGGAAAAAAGTAATACCAAAATAGGTAAAAACTGCCAATGTTGTGTCATTTATAGAGGACAGGGCCTATATTTTAACATTAGATTAAAAACCATTGTCTATTATTGCGGAAGCAAAAACAGTAGGCGACTAACTAAAAATTGCATTATACATCATTTGGCACTACTTGCCCCCAACAGAAACGTCTGGATATGATATAATCTAGTTAATTACATAATTTCCCATAATATTGCATCAAATCCAGAAATCTAGAATTTGTTTTCTTCGAGTTATTTGCATTCTTTGACATCCACCACTTTACAGCTGCCAGATGTCCGGATCTAGAAATAAGCATAGTATAGCAAACTAACTAGAGGGGTTTCGTTGCTCTCATTATTGTGTCATATCTGACGTGGCCAGCTCTCCGTCTATAAGTGCTCCCTTGCGTAGACTGCCGCTTGGAATATTAAAAGCGATGGTAGCGTGAGAATACCTAGCTTTACGAAATATGAGCTGGCACTTTCATCTTACTTGGCCCGGGCCAGTATGCGTACGGCGCGCTTCTGTAAAATAAACACGCGTTCCCATTCAGCAGCTCGCCCCCAAAACTCCAGCCCATACTGCATAATAGCTTGTATGGTAGCAAAGTAGCATGTACGGACTGCCTGGCACTGTAAGGTTTGGCGTAACCTTGACAATGCAAAACAAGTCTTACTTAACTTGCTGCATACTGCATCTATCTGGAGTTCCCATGTAAGGCCTTGGTCAAGCTGGAAGCCCAGGAAAGTGGTAGAAGGCACTTGGCTGATGATGGTGCCTTGGTGGTTTACATTCAGCGAGTGACGTTTTCTGCCTGACAGGTCAAATTGTATGAACTGCGTTTTGGTCAGATTGAGTAGCAGTCCGTCCGTACTAAATATCTTGCTGTGTTTAAGAAACACCTTAAAGAAAATTATCTGTCTCTTCCATTATAAGTTATCCTTCAACTCCAATAAATGGTCGCTATTACTATCTGTGGCAAATAGTGTGTACCTATCTTGCTCCTCGATTGTATTTTCTTAATTTATAAATGTTTATTTATATATTTATTTTCATGTAAGTTTATTTTATATTTTTATTTTATATGTGTAAGTTTATTAATGTTTAGTGGATTTGCATTTTCAACACCTACTATTTTTCTGATAATTTTCAATGGTTTCCGCTTCTCAATGGTTGTCTGGAAGATATCGCTTTTAAGCGATAAGACCGCCAATTGTTTTACCTCTACCTTTACTGTTTGTAACTTGTATTTTGTGTGTTTTTTGAGGTGTGCAATAAAGAGTATTTATGTGTTATGTTATGTTATCTTCGTCTAGTACCCATAGTACAGGCTTTGATTTTTTCGGGACTATGTAAGACTGTCTCCAAATAATGATTGATTGATTACAAAATGCACAGGCTGCCCTGCCTAAGCCCTACAAGTTGCTAGTGTTGGCAACATTTGTAAAACTTTAACAGCAAAGTGAACTACGCTCGAGTCAGGCACTCACTTATTTTGGAGCGTAAGTGAAAAATACGCCAATGAGGTGTGAGCAGAAAACTAAATGTCAGCTTTTGATATTAAAGTCCGAATTAAGTAACGTTATTGAGAAATAAACTTCTAAAGTTAGGCGTTACTGTGTTTAGAAAGAAGAATGTAAGAACCAGATATTTTAAAGGGGACCGAATTTTTAGGTACATCTTATCCGCATACACCGTGGGCTGGAATAACCCGACAGATCTTAACCACGAATTTCTAAGACCAAAAGAAGGAAAAAATAGTATGTGACTTTAGGTCAATTACGCCAAAAAAAACCATTTTTTTTCGTTTTTTTTTTTTCATTTTTTTAATGTTTATTGCACATGAAAAGCAAATGTTATTAATAAAATTATCGCCTAAAACAAATTGGTACATTATTTTTGTAAAAATTTAGTTTCTGCATAGTTTTCCTTGTCACTTTGATCTGTCAATAAGGACGTGTTAACTATGTCCAATAGTGCCAACAACGCCATTAGAAAGGCGTTTTGTGATGAGTTATAATAAAAAGTGTATTTTTTTTTAATTGGTACTAACTCTGAAACTAGGCGTATTCCAGAAAAGTTTATAGGACATTTTAGTATCTAAATATGATCAGGAATACACTGTTAAAATCTGTCTAGTTATATGGGCCCACGGTGTATATATCCCATGATCTTTAAATCTAGGTGCCCTATTATTTAATGAATAAGTATAACCACCTGTAAATTACCGTATAAAGTAGTATTATTATTCAAGACAGTAATCTGACAGGTCTTGCATACATTGTACACCACTTGAATTAAAAATACCACTTTACTGTCATATTACACTGTCTCTCTGTATCGCTTATTGTTGTTTGATCTGTGCGATAATAGTAGTTTGCGCAATACGTAAAAAAAAAACAAATTTATTCAAGGCAATGTATCGACCCCGAGCGGACCAAGGGCCGACATAAGTCGAGAATAAAATCGTTTGAGTTAAAAACACACTTGGATTGTGAGGAAATTATATACAAATAAATTTTATATAAACATTGCACTTGCTAAATATGACAGTAGAATAGACAAGTTGTACTAAAAATTAGACTGTTTTCCACCCCCTGTACCTTTTTATCTGTAATACATACAGATCTATTGTGTATGGAAAATTTGTAGACAATTTTATCTTACTTATACGGTCCATAGACACTTTAGCAATACTGACGACCGTTTAAGTGTCAAGGTTAATAAAAATTTGGAACCTTTAAACTAAGATGGCGGCCAACGCTCCGACCCCTCAAGGTCTAAAATCTAGATGTTTAATAACCAGCCTGTATCGTACCAATACCCAAATTAAACATTTTCGACACCACTTTTTGTAAGGCAAGATGCTCCAATGACTGATCTATGCGGACCATATCTAAAATAATTTATATGAGTTAATTTTCTAAGCCATCGAGAGCAACCCATAGATAACCCAACAAGAGCTAGCCCATAATCGATCCATCTGACGCAAACTGACATGGAGACCCGACCCTACATAGGTGGGACAAGGGAAGGCAGAAGAAGAAGAGATTGAGAGAACCGTATCTATACTTTTTTATACGTTTTCTTTACGTTCAAAAGTAGCTGAAACACGTAAATAAACTATCGCCATTTTCTAAGAACAGTAAAAGTACAAATAATATTGACACAAAATTGGAAATTCACTACGCGTATACTTCCTTATAGATCAATGCCTTGGTAACAATACCTGAAAAAACAACCTTGAATCATAAACAAAAATTTCTTCAAAAAACAAGAAACAACAATACGCTGGCAAAATATTCGTAAGAACGAGGGAACGGAATGAAAACATCAATTGTGAGAAATTGGTATTCGGAAAGGATCCTGCTAAGAAAAATAAAGAAAAAAATTTCTTCGAAATTAGGTCTGTAATAAAAGAATTCGCTACCCAAACATAGTGGCCTACTATTGCATTATATATAAGTAGCGATTTGACCGACTTAAAAGTAATTTGATTGGTGTTATTCTTGGAAAGGCTCAGAAAATTACAGTAAAAATAATTTTCTTTTTTTTCTAAATTCTACGTTACTATTTTAGTACCTTCTTATATTATTCTACTCGCAAATTATAATATATCTATCATCATAAAGCTGCATTAGGTACCTAATTGTAGACGGAGAGCTAGCCACGTCAGATATGACACAATAATGAAAGCAAAGAAACCCCTCTAGTCAGTTTGCTATACTATGCTTATTTCTAGATCTGGACATCTGGCAGCTGTTAAGTGGTGGCGGTCGAAGAATGAAAACCACTTCAAAAAAACAAATCCTAGAGTTCTGGGTTTGATGCAACCAAGATGCAACATTATGAGAAATTATATATATAGGCCCTGTCCTTTATAACTGTGACAACTTCGGCAGTTTTTACCTATTTTGATATTACTATTTTCCAATTCAAAAATTTGCTAGCCTGTCACTCTGATCTCCATCCATTTAAAGCTGCCAGATGCCCGGATCCAGCAATAAGGATAGTATAGCAATCTAACCAGCTGGGTTTTGTTGCTCTCATTATTGTGTCATATCTGACGAGGCCAGCTCTTAGTCCATTGGTTTAGTGTGAGGATCTTTCATACTTAAACATTTTTGCTTTAACACATTTGCTAGAATCCCAGTGCCTGTAGAAACTAAATCAATCCAAAAATAGCATCAAGAAAATCTCCAGCGCCTTTCCTTCATATTTTATAGTAGCTAACCATAAGGAATTTCACAATAAAGTACGTCGTAACTTTGCAAAATACTCCACCCACTTAAAAGTCAGTTGAGTTATATTTCAGTCTCATTCTGGATTCACACGCGCACTTTACCGTCACTAAGAGTTGCGGCACAAACGTAGACCACCACCTATAGACCCCGCATCGCTTTGTGATCTTTTAAGACGAATGTGGACAACCGCCTCTCTATGAAAACGTGGACTACTTTTAAATTATTTGATTTATATCAAGCACAGCTATGCCCTTTTGGTACTTTTTCGATATTTCAAACGCACTCTTTAGCGTTACTAAAAAGGTTGCGGTTGAAGCATTACCTAAATACATCTATAAGTATACATCTTTTACAGAAACCGCGCGAGACGACCAGACATGCTTAATGTGTGTCTTCGCAGTTCACTTACCTATTTGCAAAATATACGCCGGTATGGATATGTGTTATATGTATATCCATATCAGCGTATATTTTGCCGCGTAAATAGCCTAGGCTATTTTAAACCGACTTAATAAAAGAGAAGGTTATATTAGGGTGTGTATTTTTTTTGTTACTGCATCAGTCAAAACCACTAAAAATAAAAAATAAATAAAATAAAAATTGATTAAAATAAGACCATGGTTGCGATCCATATTTTGTTAGTAATATTTGAACCTTAAAGACTATGTTAGTAATACCTACTTAGACCTAACTATAATTTCGCCCAGTACTTGGTGAGCGGGCAGTCGAGGCGCTCGTCTAACACCCTTAGCATGCTGTTACTGCTGCCACGAACACGCCTCGGCAATGAGTTTATTATTTTTCGCCTGATTGCATAAAAGTCGACCGTTCGCGCCTCCGCGAACATGCCTGACGCACTACAATGCCTGGGCAGGCTTAACAGCATCCTAAGCATGTTTTTGTACTGGACACGCAATGTATTGTAGGCCCTTTGTTTGAATCTTGCCCATAGACTGTACGTGTAAAATATCTGACATTACGCTTTAAATAGTGTCAGCTTTACTTCCGTGTTACATCGTGCAAATCTGCGGGCAAGAATGTTTCCTCTTATTGACATGGCCCTCCTTAAAACTGAGGTTACCTCTCAAAAATCAATTGTAATTTATAAATTGCTCGTAGACATGTACTCAACTCAAACGAATAATCACACTTTATTATTAAATAAGTAGGAATCAGGATTCTACTGTGTAGTTGTGGCTGCGAATCACCGTAAAACCTGTATTATGTTCCATGATTTATGAGGTAAGTAATCTGTGTATAAACGGTTTATAAAGCAACCGCAGACAACAAACTTTGAAAATAAATAAATTAGGTATAGCTCTGAAAAAAAGCTTTGAAAGATTAGTGCGCCATTAAAAATATTTTCTCGTTATATTTCTTGTGTTAAGCTCTCGAAAATAGCTACCTAAACTTTATCTGCTTAACTATTCTAAGATGCCCTGGGCCGTGATTCGAAAAATAAACACACACACTGGACAGACACAGCTCCAACCCAAGTCAACCCAACTCAACCCAACTCAACTCAACGCTATAACGACATTGACATTTGCTATTCGAACAGATTTTCATTCAACATTGGTCTCACATTGGTCACACATTGGTCACACATTGGTTTCACATTGGTACAACATTGGTACAATGTGTGACCAATGTGTGACCAATGTGAGACCAATGTGAAAATCTGTTCGAATAGCAAATGTCAATGTCGTTATAGCGTTGAGTTGAGTTGGGTTGGAGCTGTGTCTGTCCAGTGTGTGTGTTTATTTTTCGAATCGCGGCCCTGGAGGTAGCCGTCCAATTGGTCGAACTAAATGCACTCAAGGAGAATGAAAATGGCTCACCTTGTACAGTCGACTCCAAAAAAAAATTCCTATTTCAAAAATTTCTCATTTCTCATAATTTTTGGGCTTGGCTACGGGAATTTGTAAACAAAAGGGCTTGCTTTCCTTGTCCTCGATTACCTACATGATGTTTTTACTGAGCAGTCTTTTTCCATCCTTTACAACCAATTAGGTCTCCAAGGTCAATGCACTTGGGCCTCCAAATTAGGTAGTATAGAGGATTTGGCCACATCTTCAATTCTTGCATTTCTACGGACCCTCAAACTACTCACGTCAAGTAATTGGTCAGAGCCGAGCAAAATGGCGTGCTTTTGTGTCGGAGACCACTCATTTCGGGGTTGTTGCACCCAGCCAAGTTAGTGAGTCGATATTGAAATCCTATATTCTAGTGGTTTTAATATTTAACTGCCACAATGAGCTCCATTTGTCAAGGTTTTCGATATGCAAGTCAATTAATTGGTTTTGAAATTCAGTATTTTAATAGATTAAATAATAACTGGCTTCATTAGACTTGAATATACGTTTTTGATATTTATAATTGTATCGTTTGAATTATGCAGTTCAGCAAAGACAGCAAATATTTTTATGTACGAATGTTGGTTGGATTTTGCAAGTAGTTACTTTACACGTAAATTTATTAGATCTGTAAGAAAACAATGCGTTATTATGCACTCAAAAGTAGTCAAATGTGACCAGCTCTTTGCATAAAATTTACACATGTACTGATTTAAACTTACACGATTTTCACTCATTAATTGAATAAAAATTTACACAATTTGTATACATGTATTTATGTCTGGTGGTTTAATAAACAAGAATAGCTATGACATTATCCCGTATTACAAATGCTACAAGGTTTATTACTTATGCAACTTAGGAATGTAGGACAATAATTGATTTTATTAATTAATTCACTTTTAACTATAAAACTTTCGTGAGGCTCTAACATGTTAAAAATATTTATAACGGGTTACTCACGTCGCGGAAGGTAGCTCGTGAAAATGATCATCGTAAATTAATCGAAACATGTCGAGCAAAAATCGACGTAAATTACGTGAGTAACCCGTTATAAATCGGCAAAAACCGATTTTTAAAGGAAAATGGGTTATTTTGATGAGAAAACACGAATCATTCACCGATTTTTGGTTTCAGATAAAAAGTCGATTTTTATGTTAGAAGTCTCATCCATAATACCGGCACGATAGATTTTAATACAATTATTACATGTAATACTAAATTTCTTATTATTATTACACAGCGACAGTGAACGTGTGGTAAGTTATACCTAACCAAATCTACGTCACCTGTAACTTTCCAAACTCAAACAGGGCCCTCGACGAGGTATCTCATCAACCGCCAACTTCAAAATGGAAACTGGGACTTTATTTTACTTGACAACTTGTTCTTGTGCTTATCGCCTGCACTGACAATAAAAGAATAAAACTAAGGTTCCGCAGCTGGAATTCCGAACAGTCTTTGAGGAGTATCAGTCTTAATGAAGTTTTTTTTAAACGACACACTACTTACTCCATGTACTTTCTATAATAAAACTAAGTCAGGAAAAAACTTACATTATTCTTAGAATATAATAACAAGGTTTTGGGCTATTCTTACGCACATGCACGTGTCACTTCCTATTCAAAAACACGTGTAACGTATGTGACACGTGTATCCTTATGTTACTGTCACTTTTATACGCCCTTTTTGTAAAGTTTGTGGACCGTCACAATGTTCGAAAGAAAGGGTCGCTTATTTTCTTTTTGTAAATCATAATAGGTAGAATATTGTCGAAAATAGATTTATAAAGGAAAATAGATTATTCATTCATAGATTTTAGTCCCATCCCTAACAGTAGCACGATGAATGTTAAGAGTAAGACAGTGTATGAGTTAACACTCACTATAGTAGTTTATGTAGGTAACTGTTACGTAATAAGGCCTAATTACGTACAGTTGCATACACTGCTTTATCTACACACATATTATAAATACTAAATGAAGCGTTCGGAAACCATTAGAATGACCGCCATTGCACCGCCATGACCAACTCGATTGTGCCGGCGGTCGGAGAGGAGGGCAGATTTTCATTACGTTACCATAGGTAATGAATTTTCATACGTTTTTACCACACTGTCACAGATAATACACTGATGGTACGTCACTGGTTGCAATAATGGTGGTAATTACATACGGTTTCCGGACGCGGAATAGAGGATTTATGATATTGGTGTAGATAAAACTATTTATTATATAGCGGTACAGCAAACGCGTAGTTACTAAACCATAGCCACGTCACCTGTAACTTTCCCAACTCAAACAGGGTCCCCCGACGAGGTTTCCCATTAACCGCCAACTTCAAAATGGAAACTGGGACTTTATTTTACTTGCCAACTTGCTCTTGAGCTTATTGCCTACACTTACAATAAAAGAATAAAACTCGGGTTCCGCAGCTGGATACCAATTGCTTGCGTTCTTTGAGTAGTGAATCTGTCTTTTTCTAATTACATTTCTTTTAAATGACACTCAAACGTTTCCAGAAGGATGAAGGAAAAGGCTGAGTCAGTCAGTTCAGTATTACGAGTACTAAAACACGGTGGCCCGTTTCTTGTCAGTATTTTAACGCGTTTTCTAATAAATTCAGTCCCATTGTCGCAAACAATAGTATTTTATACAATCGTGACATAATTAAGAGCTTTTCAGTCGAGTACCGTGTTTAGGCCACGAAGCTTGCTGAGTGGCCTAAGTAAGGTACGAGATTGAAAAGCTTGATTATGTCACTATTGTATACAATATTTTTTCTACGAGTGCTCAATCTAGGCAAGCCGGTAAGAATAGAGTTCAACGAAAGACCTGCTGCCTCTATACAATTGAGTAAGTTCTATCTCCCGGTGGATTGTGCCGGCGGTCGGGAAGAAGGACACGGACGGTCGGGAAGGACAACAGTGTTACAATATTGTATGAAAATCCTTTGTACCATCGTTGGCGATGTCACAATATGCGACCATAAAAGCTCTATCGGAAAGTATGCGCTAGCAGTTCGGCCTACACAATCACAATTCAAGCATTACAGTCGACGAGTAGAAAAACACTATTTTTACCTCGGCAGAGCATTTTGCGAACCTGCGGGCCAACATACTCGTGTCTCGTGTTATTCCTCATCGATAACGCCCTACGCTCTTTTCAATGTCTTGATCGTCACAGAGGTATGAAATACTATTATTAATTCTGTGACAGAGGTCGTCTGTGATTATGTGCCAAAGATATTTAAATTTATAAACAAGGCTTAGGGCAACCCCACTAAGAGCGACATGAGGTATATAATAAGACTTAATGTTACCTGCCTTGAAGACCATAACCTCGCTCTTAGCCGAGTTATAAATTAAACCGCGTTCTGCAGCATAAATACTCTTCACATCTATCTATTCAGCCCGCATCCACCCACTGCTGAGTATAGGCCTTTTCTTTATTACGCACTCTCCTCGGTCCCGGGCCGCGATTTGAAAAATAAACACACACACTGGACAGACAGCTCCAACCCAACTCAACCCAACTCCACTTAACGCTATAACGACATTGACATTTGCTATTCGAACAGATTTTCATTCAACATTGGTCTCACATTGGTCTCACATTTGTCACACATTGGTCTCACATTGGTACAACATTGGTACAATGCGTGACCAATGTGAGACCAATGTGAGACCAATGTTGAATGAAAATCTGTTCGAATAGCAAATGTCAATTTCGTTATAGCGTTGAGTTGAGTTGGGTTGAGTTGGGTTGGGGCTGTGTCTGTCCAGTGTGTGTGTTTATTTTTCGAATCGCGGCCCTGTGCCAGTCCCATCCACTGCACACCCACCGTTCGGCAGCGTATACACATATTCGCCGTGGGCTCGAGTAACCCGAAAGATCTTAACCACGCATTTCTGAGACCAAAAGAAGGAAAAAATATTATGTGACTTTAGGTCAATTTCGCCAACTTTTTCATTTTATTTTGAAAGTTTTTTGCACATGAAAAGTAATTTTTATACATTAAATGATCGCCTAAAACAAATTGGTGCATTTTTTTGTAAAAATTTAGTTTCTGCAAAGTGTTCCTTGTCACTTTGATATCTGTCAATAAGGACGTGTAAACTATGCCCAATAGTGGCAACAACGCCATCAAAAGGGCGTTTTGTGCTGAGTTATAATAAAAAATGTATTTTGAAAAAAAAAATATTAGCTCTGTAACTAGGCATATTCCAAAACAGTGTATAGGAGATTTTAGTATCAGTAAGTATATAAATATTATCAGGAATACACTATTAAAATCTTTCTACTTATTATATCTATACATCTATATCTTCTATTCATAAACTTGATTGAGTCCTACAAGAGCATTCTCTCAAATGTTTCTTAGAATTCGTTTGAAGATAACTTTGACTTTTGAAGCATTATTAGTTCAATAAAATGAAAATTTGAAGATATATTATTGATATTAAATTGTTAAGCGATTACTTAGATCTTATTACTGCCAAGGATTAGGTAAATATTTAAAGGGTTTTATATAATAAATATGAGATCAAAAGTAGGTATATTGACGGACCAAAAAAGGATTCCTTGTAAGCTTAGCGATTTCAATTTTAATATTTTAAAATAAATACTCATGAGTTTCTTTGGAATTTTCATTAAATCTTTTTTTAAGAATGACAAGGACAGGTAATGAAACATGAATATTTAATTGGGTAAACAATTGAATGTTTGTATTTATTTGTGGTCGAAAGCGCTGTCGCTGAATCTTATTTTATTGTCATTTCTAAAAGTATAACAAAATAGAAAGATTGTTTTTATCACACTTAGGCAATTTTGAAGTCGTATTAGGCTCAAGTATTGTTAGGATGTCGAAGAAGTTTTGGTTATCTTCTCCCAGAATTTACATAAAAAATCTCATAATATTTACGAATCCTCTAATGCTCCTTTTCCATTGTTTATAAGAAAGTAATAACAAAGTCGAAAATAGGTATAACTTGGGACAGTTTTTGTACCATAGCTACTCTATTCCACTACCTATAGAATCAATCAATTCTAAGAATTTTGAGTAGGAATAATCTTCAGGGGATCTCAAAGCACTGCCCTTGAGCTCCATCACCTAACACATGGAGATGGTTGAAAAAGCTCTTGAGTAAGTGTAGGTACTAGGGGGCAATTATACAAAAGATCCCTTTGGGTCAAAGTGTATCCATATGGGCCCCCGAATCAAATAAGATAATATAAGAGGAATAATCTTAAATTACTTAGAATTCAGAGAACACATTAACTTACCTATACAAAGATTTGTAAAAACGCCCATTTTACCAGAACATACAAATACTCGTAAACAATTCACGTAGACAAAATTAATCATTTATTTCAAAAAATACTGACACATACTCATTAAACCTAAAAGATACAGTCATTAATTACTACCGTCCGTTGTCGTTTCCGGTGCAAAAGTGCCCATAACGCTCGCGGCATTACCGCGCTGGATAGCTATGGACAGCCTTTGCATCAGAAACGACTCGGAGCGCCTCCTCTCCCTTTTGTCTAAGCCGATGTCGCGCACAAGCCTTTTCGCGTCTGCCCCCAACATCCCGCCGTTTCCACTGCGAAAGGCACATACAAATTATATTAAAAAAAAACATACACGAGTTAAAGCGCTTCATCGTACGAAATTGAACCATTTTGCAGCCCCAAAGGAATCCTAGAAAATAAGTTCTTAAAGTCAATTACGCCAAGTTCGACACACGCTCGGACACGAGTACGTATTATTTTAACCACTTTATACGAACCTGCTAGAAATAAAGGACGTATGATAGTAGGATAACTGGGACACTTACGACCTTTTGCGCAGGTTAGCGTACTGTGCCGGGTGTGGTTGAAAATGCTTTATTAGGAACGAACTGAGAATTTATCAACAGTTTTCTTAATTTAAGTGTTGGCTTTTGTTTAAAATTACTTTCTTAACACCGCACGGGTATATTTTTAAGGTTTATAGTATAGAGTAGCAGTGTCCAACAAAAACCTCATTTTAACCATAATAATGTTTATTCGTATTTGATTTCTGCTAGCTTTCAATAATATTTCTAAAATGAAGGTTTGTCTTTCGAAGAATATTCCAATATATTTTTAACTTAATTTAAGTTGACAATTATTGTCAGTGTCCCAGTATTAAACTGTTTTCAAAATCATTCCATAGTCAATTTAATTACCTACCATCCCGTAGCCAACAAACTCCATCCAATATCTATAGCCGTCAGAAGTTTGGCTATGTAGCCCAAGACCGGCCGTGTACAAGCCAATTGGTCCCATACAAGTTCTTTGAAAACTTTTAGTGAATTCCTAACTTGTCTGATCTATTTTGTTCCATCCACTGACATATAGCAAGGCCAAGTTGCCTCATAAATTTGACTCGGTACTCGGAAAGTGTCGCAGAGTTAGAAAGAAGTTGGTATCACAGTGGACATGCTGGAGTTGAGTTTTAGAACGTCAGTGGAAATTAAAATTTATTGGCTCCTTGGAATTGATTGTTGGACTGTTTGTAGATTTTCTTTAACATTACAGAGCTCAATCATGACGGATTAGATGTATATTAGATGTACTGCTATTTTAATTCTTTATTTGTGCTCTTTTATAATAGTAAGATAGTACTTACTTGAGAAGTTTTAGATTAGGTAGTTAAAGATAAAATCAACGAATTAGTCTAGCAATCCCGCGAGAAATGATGCCAGCATCTTCGATCGGTGCGATGCCGCAGGGGCGGTCTATTTTTTTATATATCTTAATTTTATTTTTAGACTAAATTATTTATAGTTTAAGTTCTAGTTGATGTACGTGCATTTGGTCTCCTCTTTCTTTCAATTTATATATAGGTGGTTATTTATGTGAACGCCGGTACTTCTTGCTGGGATTGACTCAATGGTAGCAAAATGAAGGCGACTTTTGAATCAAAAATTTATTTAATAACCAGTATACATAAAAAGTGTAAAAAAGAGGTTAATTAACCGACGAAAAAAACGGAGGAGGTTCTCAAGTCGACGCGTATATTTTTTTTTTTTTTTTTATGTATGATCACGCATAACTTTTTACAGAGTGGTTCGATTTTGATAATTATTTTTTTATTGGAAAGGGTATACCCCGAAATTGGTCCCATATAAATTTGAAACGAAAATTCCAACCTTTAGGGTAGGAAAATAGGGGATGATTGATTTTTCACTCCCCGATTGTAACGTATGACCACGCATAACTTTTTACAGAGTAGTTCGATTTTGATAATAATTTTTTTATTGGAAAGGGTATATCCCGAAATAGGTCCCATATAAATTTGAAAAAGGAAATTCTAACCTTAAGGGTAGGAAAAAAGGGGATGATTGATTTTTCACTCACCGATTGTAACGTATGGCCACGCATAACTTTTTACAGAGTAGTCCGATTTTTTGGATAAAAATCTTACCCTAAGGGTGGGCAAATAGGGGTAATTTATTGTTCACTCGCAGATTTTAAAGCAGAGTTTTTACAAAAAAACCTCACGAGTTTTGACAATGAGTTTTAGACCTGCCAGTCTCTTCTTTCTATTTGCTTCCATCCTTTTTTTTTCTCATTATTAGATTCTTCTAAATATCTTTTTCTCATTCGAGCAGAATTTTTTGTAGGCCTACCCATGTTGGTATATAAAGCCTGTTCTTTTTTAAGTATTTATATTACAGAACAAAATAATAGTTAAAGAAGCTTATTAATATAACAGTTAATAGCTAAAGCAAGGTAGGTAGCTATTTTAAAAGTAATAAAAAATTAAGCATGTAATAATTTTTATAAATTATAGCCACAGAAAATTATGAAATAAAAACTTTTTAACAAAAAAATTGAACCGCCGAAAAGAAAAAAAAAAGCCAATAAAAAACCGTTAAAACGAAACGAATCGACCAACAAAAAAAAAACAATAGCGCACTGAAAAGAAAAAAATAATAATTTGGTCTTCAATAACGCAAGTGCATACCTACCCTACAATTACAATTATAATCTATTTCTATACACTTTCTATATACCTAAAACAATCGCTAGGCTTATATCAATTTAATTACATCTAGAAAGTATGAACTATATACATACTTCTGAAATCAATCACACAAATCTGCGTATTTATATATTTACAATCAGTTATTTTTGGAGTCGGTGCCAGCCTCAAACAAACTTGAGCACCTTTAACCACATAATGTGTTGCGTTCAACTCTTCACTAAGGTGCTCAAGATTGTTTGAGGCTGCCACCGACTCCAAAAATAACTGATTGTAAATATATAAATACGCAGATTTGTGTGATTGATTTCAGAAGTATGTATATAGTTCATACTTTCTAGATGTAATTAAATTGATATAAGCCTAGCGATTGTTTTAGGTATATAGAAAGTGTATAGAAATAGATTATAATTGTAATTGTAGGGTAGGTATGCACTTGCGTTATTGAAGACCAAATTATTATTTTTTTCTTTTCAGTGCGCTATTGTTTTTTTTTTGTTGGTCGATTCGTTTCGTTTTAACGGTTTTTTATTGGCTTTTTTTTTTCTTTTCGGCGGTTCAATTTTTTTGTTAAAAAGTTTTTTTTAAGTAGCGCGTTGGAAGACGAGTGGCTGTCGCGGCGCGGTCGGTAAGCAGGTTCGCTCGCGTCGATACGGCAGATTTGTCGTATGCGTGTGTTAGGGTCAAAACCACATGCTAGGCCTTAACAATTTAATTTAAAATTCGTAAAAACTGTTAATGCTTTTATTTTAGACTAGCTTTAGCCCGCGGCTTCGCTCGCGTTAAATTCGGGGTAACAAACCATACAAACTTCCACCCCCCATTTTAGGGAAGTGGGGGGTTAGAAAGAGACAAAAAGTAGCCTATGTCACTCTCCATCCCTTCCACCATCTCCACTTAAAAAATCAAGTCAATTCGTCGCCCCGTTTTGCCGTGAAAGACGGACAAACAAACAAACAAACAAACACACATATACACTTTCCCATTTATAATATTAGTATGGATTGTTAGGCAACGGTCTCATCTCATCAATTTGAAATCAACGCCTAAAACCGACTTTATGTAACCTACATTTATAGCTACTACGCTTAAGCACTTTAAACTAGTCCTTTGTGAGTATACTGATACTTGATACAGTTTATCAACTAGCAGTCTTATCTAGATGAACTATCTCAAGTTTTAGATCATAGTAATAAAGTGCAAGGTTTCTGTAAGTTCTCTACAAGAGAGCACAGCAGCTACGAGGGAAGAAAAAATATATGGGTCAGTTTTATAAATATCATAACTACATCTGCTTACGAGTTGTTTCGATAGATCATTCAGGTTCATAAGAGAACTGGCGAAGCAGCGGCCATGCGTTATACCACACAAACCATTTGCTCCCACTTTTGACCCCAAAGTAGTTTTAGGATGATGCATGTACTTGTAAGCTTGTAACAGGAATTTTAGGATTGGCTACACATAACTAGGCACCCATGGGAGGGACACATCAATTATTTTGCAGGCGAAGAACTTGGCTTTCATTTCTTATTTATGTTTTTGATGGGATTTTATTAAATGCAGCAAAAAAAGTAATTGTTTTTGCCGAATTAAGTAATCCGACACTTCATCGTGAATGTACGTACATATTTGTATTATATTAATAATGAAAATAATTTTAGTACTTATTTTATTTTATCCTGAGATTAAAATAAACGAAGTACTGTAGGTACTATAGTTGAATTTGAGTAAAAAAGATATTGAGCTAATTTATTAAAACTAAAAAAATATTATACTCCAACGCAAAATTTTACTCAATTTACTTTCAACTCTCCGCAATTGAAAAGCTTGCGTTGATTAAAAGGTTCCTTCCCTGAAAACCTTCAAGTAATGACTCCGTGCACTCCCGCAGTCCGTCAAGTTGTACCCGAGACAGATAGTCGTCGGCAGCAAACTTTGCTCATAAACATGTCGACTGGCTTCATAAAGTGGGCCGTAGGCTGCGTCTCACACCGATATGATTCTTCAATTTTATAATTGAAAGAAAAATTGAAAAATTCACCGCGTCCAGCAAGATTCGAACTTGCGACCTTTCGGAGCACCAGACCGTCCAACTGAGCCATCGACGCTTACTCAACCGCGGTGAATCTTTCCATCAGTTCCTTAATTAGTTTATTTTTTCTTTCAATTATAAAATTGAAATTTCCCTTGCAGACGTTTCTGCTTAGTACAAAATTTATTTTGATATGATTCTTGTTTTAAATTAAAATTGAATGGGATTTAAAACACACAGATCTTATTTTTAAACCTTTAAATAATAAATCAGTGCACTCCTACAGTTAACTACAGAAAACTTTGCTCGTAAACATGTGAAATGCGTTCATAAAGTGGCTCAAAAATCAGACTGATTGATAGTACCTATCCTAAATCGACGAGCTTGTGTAAGCAATATTATGCAAGTGAAGATGTGGTGGGACTTGAAACTGAAAATCATGCAGTTCTTAATTTTACGCTTGCTGGTTAATCATCATCATGATCATATTAGTCGAAAGACGTCCATTGCTGAACATAGGCCTCCCCCAAAAAGTGCCACAGTGACCGGTCCTGCACCACCCGCAATCAGCGGACTCCCACGACCGTTACCAGGTTATCAGTCCACCTTGTGGGGGGGGGGGGGGGGTCTACCAACGCTGCGCCTTCCGGTTCGCGGTCGCCACTCTAGAACCTTTCCGTCCCAACGACTATATCGGATCTACGTTCAATGTGCCCCGTCCACTGCCACTTTAGTTAAGCGATTCGGAGGGCTATATCAGTATTGCTGGTTCAATAAGTGACTATTAATCGATTCACTTTTATATCGTCTATGACATAACTACCTATAGTTGTTATATAACATGTAATATGTATGTTTATTTCGGTGTAAAAGCGGCAAGCCTCAAGTTGCCTGTACAAAGGCCTTTGGTCGCAACTTGGCTGACGCGTTGTACTAAACTTTCTGAATAATTGAGGTTTCTCGTTATTCTAGGGTTTCATAAATTTCACTTATTCTACCCTTATAAATGTTTACTTAGATTTCCTATACTCAAAGGTGTATATAATTTGTGACTCCAAGGGCCGTATTCTAACTTTAAAACACGTTTAAACACGATCCGACTTTAATACAACTGCAATGCATTACCTACGCAATACAGGGCCGCGATTCGAAAAATAATCACACACACTGGACAGACACAGCTACAACCCAACTCAACTCAACGCTATAACGACATTGACATTTGCTATTCGAACAGATTTTCATTCAACATTGGTCTCACATTGGTCTCACATTGGTCACACGTTGGTCTCACATTGGTCACACATTGGTCTCACATTGGTCCAATGTAGGTGCAATGTGTGATCAATGTGAGACCAATGTGAGACCAATGTTGAATGAAAATCTGTTCGAATAGCAAATGTCAATGTCGTTATAGCGTTGAGTTCAGTTGGGTTGAGTTGGGTTGGAGCTGTGTCTGTCCAGTATGTGTGTTTATTTTTCGAATCGCGGCCCAGCTAGCGCCTAAACGTCTGAATCAGAAATATCGGAATTTTCTTGAAAATAATTCCGATGCAATGATTGCAACATAACTTCAACGCACAAAAAATAATCAACCAATATTGAATTTGTATTGGAGTTGTCCAATATTGAAGTTGTATTGGAGTTGTCCAATATTGAAGTTGTCCAATATAACTTCAATATTGGTTGATTATTTGTTGTGCGTTGAAGTTATGTTTGAGATAGGTTGTGTTTCAATGTATTGTTTATGTATTTTAAAATTAGAATACGGCACAAAGTTAAAAATACTAGTTTAACCTACTTTTACCACGTTGTTAGGTGTTTGAAATTACCTAATAAATAATGTTAATTCCATTAAGATTTAACTTGAAACTTTAAAAACTAGCCACTTGAAACTATAATGTATATCTTATTTCAGTTTTAACAGAGCTGTAACAAGTGTAATTCTAGTTAAATTATCCGTAAGCGTCCCAGTGCTCGGCACTCCACCGCTCAATATTTGACACCTTGCTGTCACAGTTATTCCAAATTACTTAAATTTAAAGATGACATGTACTGGGACAGTGACGAGTACTCGGAACAACATAAAGACGTGTACACTGTACAGACTGAAAAGATATAGCGGCATCAGCAACGTTAATATACAATCATACATATATACATATTTATATATATTTTTTACATTTTTACTCTAGCATATCCTATAAAAATAAAAACCAAAAAAACTGACCAAGTGCGCACGAAGCATTCCATGCCATCCATCCATACTAATATTATAAATGGGAAAGTGTGTGTGTTTGTTTGTCCGTCTTTCACGGCAAAACGGGGCGACAAATTGACTTGATTTTTTAAGTGGAGATAGTTGAAGGGATGGAGAGTGACATAGGCTACTTTTTGTCTCTTTCTAACCCCCCACTTCGCTAAAATGGAGGGTAGAAGTTTGTATGGAGCATTACGGGGGGGCAAAGGGGAACCGTGTTAGCCCGAATTTAACGCGAGCGAAGCCGCGGGCAAAGCTAGTTATCTGTAAAAACGGAAAAAAAATATGTCTGTTGTATGGGAGCTCCCTTAAATATTTATTTTATTCTGTTTTTTAGACCCATTTATTGTTATAGCGGCAACATAAATACATCTGTGAAAATTTCAGCTGTTTAACTATTACGGTTCATGAGATACAGCCTGAACAGATAAAAACGGCAAAAAAGTCGTCTGTTGTATGGGAGCTCCCTTAAATATTTATTTTATTCTGTTTTTTAGACCCATTTGTTGTTATAACGGCAACAGAAATACATCTGTGAAAATTTCAGCTGTTACGCTTTAACTATTACGCTTCATGAGATACAGCTTGAACAGATAAAAACGGCAAAAAAGTCATGTCTGTTGTATGGGAGCCCCCCTTAAATATTTATTTTATTACTTTATTTATTTATTTAACTATCACGGTTCATGAGATACAGCCTGGTGACAGACGGACAGCGGAGTCTAAGTTCCCATTTTACCCTTTGGGTGCAAAGCCCTGA
The DNA here is from genome assembly GCA_947086415.1 of Pammene aurita. Taxonomy (NCBI): domain Eukaryota; kingdom Metazoa; phylum Arthropoda; class Insecta; order Lepidoptera; family Tortricidae; genus Pammene; species Pammene aurita. The sequence continues at coordinate 28,475,184 of OX352306.1, forward strand.
AAACAAAAAAAATATATATATACATAAGCAACAAACATGATGACACCTAAGATAAGTCAGCTAAAGCACGATTTACACGAGCAAGCTTGTCCCGTACGGTCCATTTACACGACTTAAAATGCAGCGCGAGTGCAAAGTGCTACGTGCAACGACGTGTTTCATTGATTCGGGTGACAGCAAATATGTGAGCTCACGTCGTTATACTGGAGACGGAATGGACCAGCGGATACTTGAAGCATTTCAAACTAGGCACTATAAACAGTTTACTATTTGTATATTCTTCCTAATGTACGTGGATATGTATGTATTATAATAATGTTTTAGTGACACTAGTTGTCTGGATCAAAATTTGTTTAGATTCCATTTTAATAACATAACAAATCATAATTTTAAAGTTACCTAGAATATTGCGCCAGTTTTAATATTATAATCGTTTACTTTTTGCCAAATTATACCGGGTGTGGCCTGTAATAAGAGCAAAAAATTAAAACGTAGATTCTACTCCTCAAAATAGACAACGATTGTTCAACAACTTTTAAAAATAACTTGTACTTAGTTTGAATTTTATTACAGTTTAAAGTTTATCCGAACACGCAATGTACTACGACATTGATTAATATCTGTAGGGTGACAAGACTGACAGACGATGTCATTTAGGCGGAACTTGATGTACGGTCAGCTGCAGAGAAAAGGTACCACCGTGCCCTATAAACTTGTATGGCGGGTGGTACCTTTTCTCTGCAGCTGACTGTACATTGAAAATACTATTTAGTTTGTTTGAAAAAGAGACAATCTAAAATTTACATAACTTTCAAAAGTCGTTGAACAAACATTGTCTAGTTTGAGGAGTAGAATCTACGTTTAAATTTTTTGCTCCTATTACAGGCCACACCCGGTAAATATGTCTACTTGAAAGTGAGTGACAGCGCTATTATACCTAATACATATTTAAATGAAGTGTGTGTCAAATAGTTTATATCTTATGATATTAAATACTCAACATAAACTCTATTTTTTTCCCTTCCAGAGACTAAAATACAACTCAATCTAATCTGCCCAATTAAACTGTCATCCGGAGGAAAAAAAAAGTTTAGTTACACAGTTTTCCATTGGTGGAACAACTAAACTGATAACACAAAACTGTCATTCCCAACCGTCACCAGTGTCACCCAACCGCAATTCGCACGCTTACAAGCTTCATTCGAAAACAAAAACCATAAATTCAAAAAAGAATTCCAAATACAAATTCTGCAGCGTCATTCTGACGCTGGAAAACAATAAACCGTCGAGCAGAGCCGCGGTGTTCCAATTTCAAATTTGCCAATCACCGAGGCCGTTTCGCGCCTGGCTTGATTAAATTCGGTCTTTATGTGCGTGGGAGCAGCGTCTTCGTATTAACAACGCCATATTGTGTAAAAGTGTTCCCTTTTATTGTCCGTGCATGGGGACGAGTGGGAAATTTTAATATGGCGGCCTTCGATGTTGTACTTGATGAATTGGATTGAGGTAGAAATTTTGCCGTTTTTTTTTCGTATGACAAGGTGGGGATGTCGGGGCTCTTCCAACCTCCTTGTCGACGAGACATCGACTGAGCGACTGGCTGACTGACACTCTTCTGAAACGACTGACTTTAAATTCAAAATTAGACAGGACGAAACAATAGACCGGACAACCGACAGTCGACGATATACAGTGACACGAGAAACATCGCTTCGACTCCTGGAACCAGACCCGACAGTTCGTTTTAATACTATTTTTATTTGTAATTACTGTATTTTTATTTTGTATTTGACATTCTTAATGCAATAAACGATTATTTAATAAAGATAAAATATTATTAATACCTATATATTATTTTTTAAATGTTTTGTTCAAAAGACAGCCGCTTAAAATCAGAGAAAAATTATAAACAATTTGTCACAATATTTAGTCGCCTCAAATCTTGCGCAGTTTGAAACCTACAATCAATTATTTTTCCATTACCTCGCACATCACATACCGAAATCTCCACATTCTGTCGTCAATCATACGTGCGCATTGATCGTTAAAAGAATATCTCAAATGTAATGGTCATAGCTAGCAAACGAGATACAACTCTAAACCATAAGTTTAAGGTTCACATTCGAATACGGGAAGCATGAAGTAACCTCGCGAAGGTGTATCATGTTTTTCGGGATCGTACAGAACGCTATTATACGCAGTTAATCCTTCAGAAACGTTCTTGAGCTCCATATTGCTTCGTAGAAGGTGAATTCGTAATGTGCGGTAACTGGCTGTGAACCGTTATAAATGAAAGTATTATAAGTTATAACCGTTGGCTGCATAAGGCCCGTTGAGGGGCAAATTTAAAGACAGTTAAGCCAAGTGGGATGTGCTGAAACAATTTGTGTTATCCGATTTTGGCGTTTGTAAAATCGTGTTGGTGTTTTGTTATGTAAGAAGGTTATGGAGCGTGGTTTAAGGTTATGTTTTGCATAAATTATTCCAGTGAAAAGCGCTGGAGTTAGGTTATAAAACGTGGTTGAGTAACTTTGGTATTTTTCTTAAAATAAGGTCGGAATTATTAGCATTTTTTTTACAAATTGAACGTGGCAAATTCCCATTTTTTACCGTGACTCTAGTATTTGATAAAGCTTCTACAATAATTGTCTGAAACGATATTTCAAGCTGTTGAAAACCCTGAAAATTAACAAAATGTGAATACATTTTTTTCTTGGTACAAAATATAGTTTGATACTAAATTGTGGTAAATTATTTATATTGTTACACACAGAATTAATTGTTTAACCCGCTGAAGATACATTATTCATTATCATATTACATATAAATTAAATAAGTATCGACGTTTTTTATTCAATATTTGATTTCCAATATTATATTTAAGTTTAGAAATAAAGGTTAAGAAGAAAAATCCACTGCCTCAGGCGAGAATCGAACTCGCGACTCTGGGCTACATGCCCATCGCTCTGACCAACTGAGCTACTGAGACTGCTCAACTCTTTTTCTACTTTTCATTTATTTCTAAGCATTGTGGTATCGTTAGCAGACGTTCTGCTTAATTCAAAATTAATTGATTATATTAAAGTTCAATTTATCAATTATCAATAGTTCAGAGAAACATAATTCAAAGAATGTTATTATGAAATCATTAAAACGATTTCACTTCGCCAAACATTGGTTTAGGCTTATTAGAAATTAATTTTAAAACTGTTTTATAGACAATATTAAATTTCATTATAATTAGTTTTAGTATTAAAAGTTATATTGGAAGGTATTCGCTAAAAGGTTTTAAGATTTTCTTTTAATCGCAATTGATAGACTTTTAATGGAAAACTTAATGATTAATTATTGACTTTTACGAACCTAGGCATTTTACTGGGTATAAGTATATTTTTTATACCTCGACGGTGACAAAAAACATACGGTGCATATGATGATAAGCGGCTACCGTAGCCGATGGACGCCTGTAACTCCAGACGTGTGCTGTATTCAAATTTAAAATTACATAAACAATACATTAGAAACACAATTTATCTCAAACATAACTCCAACACAACAAATAATCAACCAATATTGAACTTGTATTGAAGTTGCATCGGAATAATTTTCAAGCAAATTCTGATATTCCTTATTCAGACTTAGGTGCCTAGCTGTATTGCGTAGTTAATGCATTGGACTTTATTGAAGTTGAATCGTGTCTAACCGTGTTTTAAAGTTAGAATACGGCCTCGTGTTGCATGTGCGTTGTTTTTCATAACGTTTTGATTTTCCTTATACATGAATAGGGCTGATTATACACGGTACCGATGAGGATTGCGAGATATTTTAATAGTGTATTCCTGATCATAAATAGTAACTAAAATGTATTTTCTGGAAGTCGCCTAGTTTCGGAGCTAATACCAATTAAATAAAAAACAATTTTTAGGAATACACGGCCTCCTAGCCCAGTCGGTAGTAACCCTGCCTATGAAGCAGGAGGCCTCGGTTTCGAATCCTGGTCAGGGCATTTATTTGTGTGTTGATCACAGATATTTGTTCCTGAGTTATGGATGTTTTCTATGTATTTAAGTATTTATCCATATTTATCTAATATATAATCGTCGTCTAGTACCAATAACACAAGCCTTATTGAGCTTACTGTGGGCCTTCGTCGATTTGTGTAAGATTGTCCTATAATATTTATTTATTTATTTAAAAAGCGAGAGTTTTAGCAGTAATATTTACTTTTTATGTGCAAAAGCATTCTCATACATCGTGGTTTTTTTAATTCGTATGGCATCGTGTTATTAATAATGGACAAATTCATGAGTAGCTAGGTACAAATTAGGTATTTTAGCTAGGTATTTCTAGATTACTCCTTGAACATACCTCAACAAACGAGTTGCAAGAATTCTGACAAGGCAAGATGAATTTGTTTCTATACTCTTAATCAAAAACCTAATCATAATCTATCTCCTCTAACCGATTCTAGGTACTTCAAAGTTCTATGTAAAACAAAAATACCTCTAAAATTTCGTTAACTATTCAAAGTCACCTTAACCTAAAAACCGTTCAAAGGCGCCCCTAAGTTGCAAACCTTATATTCCAAAATCGTGTTCATTTGTTTTTCCTTCATAAATTACTACGGTGCTCGTATCAAAAATTCATTTTCGTTTTCGTGTTCCTGCTGATTAAAACTTTACTTTATGGCGTCTGTTTTAAAGTTGAATTTGCAATGAGTTTTTAGCGTGGACTGGTTTTTTGTTCGTCTAATTAGATTGCTTTGCCTCGTGCTGTCTTACTCTTTGTTTGTATTTTTTAAGACTTGGGACGAGACGGGAGTAATATTTAAATCACCAGCTATCTGTATCTTTAAAATGTGAAATACTAAATATCTTATTTTTTATTAACCTAACATTTTAAAAGCGAAAAGAGTTATTTTTAAAAAAGAAATTTAAATTTTAAAATGTAGTTGGAGGCAATTGCTATGGTTCTCTTCATGAAATTAGAAATTTAAAGTTCTTATCTAAGGGCTATTTCTTTTCGGTGAAGGAATCCATCGCGAGGATGGCGACTTATTCCCAAAAAAGTTCATTTCCCTTCAGTGTAGGAAGGAAGCTTAAGCGACCACTTTCGTAAAAACTAATGCCTGCTAATTTCTGGGATTAGCTTGCCAAGCAGACTCCAGCCTCCATTGAGCTTTCGAGCTCTCGTTTAACCCAGCCGTTTTTCACCAATAGAATTGCTATGGGTTTATCTTAAAACTAAGGATTCAGTTGCTTTTTTAACGTTTTTATAACGGGTCACTCACGTAATCTACATCGCATTCTGCTCGACGTGGTTCGATTTGTTACGAGAACCTTTGACAGGAGCTTCATCCGCAGCCAAAAGCCGGCAGCAGCGGCTTATGTGTTCTATTTGTGTTTGAGTATCTAATAAATTGAACCAGACTCATAAGTTAATGTCAAATGATAATCTGTAGAACGTTTCATAAAAATTAAAAAAAAAGAACACTGCTGTCACTCTCTGCTAGACTAGACGCCATTAATAATGTGATGTGCTCTGTTCTTACTGTTTAATAAAAAGGATTTGTGTTAAAAACATCTGCTCTATTACTTAAAATCCTCACATGGTAGCAGAGGTCCGTGGTTCGTCACGAGTAAAACAAGTAAAAACGCTAAAAAAAGTAAAACAACAACACGTTTTTCTCTGTGAAAAATGTAACAAGACGCCACGTGTCGAGGGAAGCTAATATAAAGAAAAACCATGGAAATACCAATTACGGCAGCGGAATTAGCCAACATTCAACGTCTGGAGGACGCCGAATCGTTCCCAATATGGAAATTTCAAGTCGAAATCCTATTTAAAAGCTACGGTTTGTACGAAATTGTGTGCGCATCGACAAACGCCGTCGAAAGTGCCGGTTCATCCCAACAAAGCCTGAAAGATGCGCAAGATCAACGCATTATTATGCAAACTGTTGATAAAAACACTTAACCTTAATTATGACATGTGAAAGTGCCTACCATATGTATAAAAAATTATGTTTCCTATTCGAAAAATCTGATGAACAACAAAGGTGCAAATTAATGCAGATTTTTTTTCAATGCCATTATAAAAGGGGCACTTCAATGACGGAACACTTGGACAATTTAGAAAATCTGGCATTTAAACTACGAGGGTTTGATGAAAAAATCGAAGAAAAAATGATTATATCAAAAATCGTCTCAAGTTTACCTATCGAATATAACAACTTAATAACTGCGTGGGAAAGCACTTCTTTTGCCGATAAAACTTTAGAAAATCTACAAGCCAGATTACTGAGCGAAGAAAAGAGACTGAACAAAAGCGAGCTCGAATCATCATCTTCCGAAAAAGTAGCTTTCAAAGCATTTAAAAACAAAACTAAGGTGTGTAAAATCTGTAAAAAACAAATCATCAAGAAAAATACTGTTTTTACAAAAAGAAATGCGGCATATGTAAAAAAACAAATCATCGAGAAAAATACTGTTTTTACAAAAATAAATGCGGCATATGTAAAAAAACAAATCACGAAGAAAAAGACTGCTTCTTTAAGAAAAATAAGACTAAGGAGAAGGTAGCATTTCTAACTACATTTGATAAAACAAGAAACCTTGACGCTGAAGTGTTCATCGTTGATTCAGGTTGTACTTCACATATGACCAAAAACAAAAATATCTTGTCCGACATTAAAAAAGAAGAAAACAGCATCCAAATTGCTAAAGAAAAGAAGATAACATCCATTGGAAAAGGTGTCATTGAATCGGACTATGTAAATCTAACAGTAGTACTATATGTTCCTGAACTACCAGAAAACCTGATGTCAGTAAATGAAATCACTAAAAAAGATGGACAAGTTTTGTTTACTAAAAACAAAGTTATTATCTCTAAAAACAATGAAGAAATCTTAACCGGTGAGAAAAATAAAAATGGTCTGTACTCCATAAAACTGCAAATTAAAGAAAAAGAGACATCTTTATTAAAAACTAAAAATGATACAGCATTAAAGTGGCATATAAAACAAGAACAAAAAAACAATGAAGAAAATGCTAGACAAAGTAGATGGCATAAATATAACTAAAAACGACATAGATCAACTCATCGACTGCGAAGTTTGCCTAGAAGCCAAACAAACCCGTTTACCGTTTAATACCCAGAGGAAAAAAGCTGAAAGAAAATTGGAAATTATACATACAGACATATGTGGTCCTATAACACCAAACACCTGGGATGGAAAGAAATATATACTCACTGTGATGGATGACTACAGCCATTTTACAAAAATATACCTGCTGAAAAATAAAAATGAAGCGTTTGAATACCTGAAAGAATACATACAAGAAGCAGAAAGAACCCACAGCGAAAAAGTAAAAATGATAAGATGTGATAATGGTGGAGAATATACTTCTAATAACATAAAAGAATGGTGCAAACAAAAAGGAATAATACTGGATTATACAATCCCATATTCACCTCAACTTAATGGGAAGAGTGAGAGATTGAACCGTACAATTCTGGAAAAAGTAAGAGCATTGCTGTATGAGAATAATGTACCTAATTATCTATGGGGTGAAGCAACAAGAACGGCGACATATATAATCAACAGACTGCCTACAGATGGAAAAGAGGTTACACCCTCAGAGATATGGACCGGTAAAAGACCGGATCTGAAAAATATGAGCTACTTCGGAAGTCAAGCTCACAGTAAAATACTTGGAAACTTGAGTAAACTAGACAAAAGATCTGAGAAATTCCTTATGGTTGGATACTCCCCTACTGCATACCGTCTTTGGGATGAAGAAAAACGACGTATCATAGAGCAAAGAGATGTGACTTTCTCAAATCTAATACAAAGATCCTTCCAACCTAAAAATATAAAGCAACAACCTGTAGTAGAACTAGAAGTAATAAACCAAGACAGAAGAGAAGAAGAAAACCCAAGTCAAGAAGAAAGAAAAGAAACTCTAAACCAAGACAGAAAAGAAGAAGAAAGAAACGAAGAAAACCCAAGACAAGAAGAAAGAAAAGAAACTCTTAACCAAGACAGAAGAGAAGAAGAAAGAAACGAAGAAAACCCGAGACAAAAAGAAAGAAAAGAAACTCTAAACCAAGAAAGAAGTGAAGAAATACTAAATCAAGAAGAGAGAAACAAAAATCAAAACCTCCAGAAAAGAGAAGAAACAACTGTCGAAGCAGAAATACCTGAAACAATTCGAAGGTCTGGAAGAATAAGAAAACAGCCAGCAAAACTAAATGACTATTTCACTTTCCTTACCTACAGCGAAGCCACAACCGGTCCTGAAAAAGAAGAATGAATAAAAGCCATCAACTCTGAAAAACAATCTTTGAAAAACAACACAGTATGGGAACTCGTTGATAGAGCTGAAGCTGGAACAAGAAAAATCTTGAGCAATAGTCCCGAAACAGAAAAGTGATGGAAAGTACAAAGCTCGATTGGTGATGAGAGGATGTGAACAAAAACCTGGCATTGACTATGCAGAAACTTTCAGTCCTGTGATTAATAACAGCTCTATCAGAACTATGCTAGCTATCGCTGCAAATAAACAATACCATATCATGAAACTGGATATAAAAACTGCTCTCCTCTATGGTGAAATAACTGAAGATCTGTACATGCAGATACCAGAAGGCTATGAAAAAGAAGAAGGAAAAATATGTAAACTGAAAAAAAGCCTTTATGGACTAAAAAAATCTCCTCTGAAGTGGAACCAAAAGTTCTCAATGACCCTAAAGAAGAAGGGATTATGCCCACTTAACACAGATAACTGTATTTTCAAATCAAAAAATGGAGATATTATCCTTGGAATATATGTAGACGACGGATTGCTAATAGGAAAAAATAAAGAAGAAATGCTCTCATTGTTGAAGAAACTCGAAGAAGACTTTGAGATGACTTTTGTAGAAAATCCTACTTCCTTTCTAGGAATGGAGATAGTTAGAACAGAAAAACAAATAAGAATTGGACAAGAAGAATATGCCAAAAGCATAGTGGAAAAATTCAAGATGGAGAACTCGAAACCATGTCCAACACCATTAGTAAAAGATCAGAAGGAAAAAGACAAAGAAGATACAGAAGATGTAAGATTTCCCTACCGTGAAGCTATAGGCTCTTTAATGTACCTAAGTAGCAAGACTCGACCGGATCTGGCATTCTTTGTTAATTTTGAAAGTCGTAATATGGAAAAGCCTACCAACACTGATGTGAAAAACGTAAAAGGAATCCTAAGATACATACAAGGAAGTAAGAATATAGACATCGGCTATGACATAAACTCAGACCTTACCAAATTAGAAGCCTACAGCGACTCAGACTTTGCTGAAGACCTGGAATCAAGAAGAAGCACAATCGGATACATTATTATGTACTGCGGAGGTCCCTTGCAATGGTGTGCAAGGAAACAACCTATTGTCGCACTCTCAGCTGCTGCAGAATGCAGTAAAGAAGTGCTGTACCTGAAAAGCCTAATATAAGAAATGTTACAAATAAAAGTGTGTGTGAATTTAAAAGTGGACAATCAAAGTGCTATAAAACTGATAGAGAATGGAGTGTTAAACAGACGTTCTAAACATATAGATGTTCGTTATAAATTCATTCATGAAAATGTTGTAAATGGTAATTTATGTGTTGAGTATGTACCTACTGTCTATAACTGTGCTGACATTCTAACGAAACCTTTAGAGCCTGTTGAGTTTATAAATATTTGTGAACTAATCTACAATTATGGGGGAATGTCAAATGATAATCTGTAGAACGTATCATAAAAATTAAAAAAGAAACACTGCTGTCACTCTCTGCTAGACTAGACGCCATTAATAATGTGATGTACTCTGTTATTACTGTTTAATAAAAAGGATTTGTGTTAAAAAACATCCGCTCTATTACTTAAAATCCTGACAGTTAATTGATTTTACCGTAACGTCGCGTTCTTCAATAAAATCACTTAAGCGCCAACGAGCCATAGAGCTAAGAGGCGTCAGACCTGTTAACATGAAATATCGCCCATTCCGCCGATGCAGCCTCTGTCGAGTGCTATTACTATGACTTACAGCAAACTGTTCTTAGTGATGTGCTGTTGCCTATATTCCTGTAGGAAGTAATATACTAATATTCCCATAATGAAAGTTAAGTTCCCATTAATCTAAAAAGTTAAAAAAGTTTTTTTTTTTAGAAGTAAATGTTGCAAGAAATACCAATAACTAGGTAAAACCTTCGAGAACAGTTAAGAATGTTATGTAAAAGTGTTTAGACATTGTTTGAAAAAATAATATTTAAATTGTATTGATGCAAAAACAGATTTATAGTTTAATTGGTAGTAACCCTGCTGAAGGAACAGGAGGTCTTGGTTTGAATACTGATGCATTTTTTGGTGTATTTTTCACGAATACTCTTTTGAATTTTGTCGTCTATTACACAAGTATACTGCAGAATAAAGTTGATTTGTGTATAAAAATATCGTAATATTTTTTTCAAATATTGCAAAACTATCTCTATGTTATTGATTTATTTATATTAAAAGGTCCAAGGCCTACAGTAATAAGTACCTGATGAAACTTAGATCATTGCCCGTAATTTCCTATTTTTCCCAACAAAGGGCACCACTAGTTACAGTAGTTACTGCTGATACCACAGTGATAGGTGATTTAGGTGCGGCTTTAATCTTCATAATACGGTTATGTTTGTGCCAACTCTACAGGTTTATGTATTCATGGTTTCGTGTAGTGCCCATAACTTTAGATCATTGCTTTAATTTTAATATTTCAACAATATTTCGTGATCTGGAAGTTATGTTTCTTAGCGATGAGGCTGGTGGTATTTTATTGTAGTGTTTTTTAAAATGTTAATTTGATGAATATTACAAACAGATGCTCCGCTAAACTTGGATGCAATACCTAATAAATAAATAAAACTTAAATAATAGGAATTTTAAAATTAAAAATAAATACTGTTAAAATAAGATTTATGAATAAAGAAGGCCGGAATATCACATGACTAGAAAAGTGCTAGAGTATAATATAAATGGACCTAAAAAGTGAAGTCCTTGATTACTTATTAAGATAGATACTGAGAATACCAACGATGACCCGGAATAGATATAACTGAAGTAAATTAATTAGGAGAGCCGACCCCAAATAAAAATGGGATAAGGTCAGATGATGAAGAAGAAGAAAAATAGGAGTTATAAATATAATCCAAAGTAAAAAGTTACTACAGCTCGTGTAAATACACTTTTGAAGTATCTGGATAATTCTGATTAAGTAATAATGATAATGATTCATAGTTTCTTACTTAACTCAATTTTGAATGTTTGTTCCACGATAACTTTAGTAAAGTTCTTTTGATCTTCATGAAATATGAGATAGATTGGCCAGGGGGTTCTGGAATCAGAAAACTACAAAGAGTTCCGTTAAGGGGTCTTGTTATACAGGTGAATTAATTTGCAAGAATCGCGAGTTCTTAGTTCACAGACTTCAAATAATAATAAATATAATCACAAAATACATCAATCACCAGATCAATTTTTTTTTAATTTTCCTTAGGTATTTACAATAAAAATTAGCTTGTAGTGCAACCAACCCTTACTTATTAAGTCATAGTTTTCTTTGTAGGTACTTGTTTCTTTTCCTCTCTTTATTTAAATAATAACTCGGGCAACGTAAGATTGCGCATAGAATTGCACCTCCGTGCGCCGTTAGCATCAGCTGGTGCCCTGGCAAGACGCATAGCTCCCAGAGCGCGTCTTAGCCTGCGATATTCATTTAGTGGTAGTGATTTATAACGGTTATTTTCTTTCTTTCTTTCTTAGGTATCCATTAGGGTTTGCTCTCCGATCTGATTTGGTAGAGAACCGGGACTTCCGGGATTGTCGAGAATTTTTGTATAGAAAATAAAAACCGGGAGTAAACCCTAGGATCCACAGTCAATATCAAAGACAGAGCAAAGTGTAAAGGAAGTTTTCAGCTAAAGGTCATGCTGAGTTTCTTACTGTTGAGGTGTAGAAGTAGAACTAGTGGTCTTTGTTTCTATAGAACACTGTAGAGGTGATATGCCTTAATTGATGCATAAAGAAGACAGATAATTAATAATATAGACGGAGAGCTAGCCACGTCAAATATGACACAATAATGAGAGCAACGAAAGCCCTCTAGTCAGTTTGCTATACTATGCTTATTTATAGATCTGGACATCTGGCATCTGTAAAGTGGCGGAGGTCAAAAGCAAACCACTTCAATTAAACAAAAGTTCTGGGTTTGATGCAATATTATGAGAAAATATACAAATAATTAGATTATATCATTGCCAACATTTTCTGTTTGGGGAAAGTGCCAAACGACGTAAAATGTAATTCATAGTTTTTCGCCTACTGTTTTTGTTTCTTTAATAATACGCAAGTTAAATATGTTTTCATGTTAAAATATAGGCCCTGTCCTTTATAAACGAGACAATTGCGCAGTTTTTACCTATTTTGGTATTACTACTTTCCAATTCAAAAATATTTTGCCACGCCGACCTCCACCCATAAAAAGCTGTCAGTTGCCCAGATCTAACAATAACGATAGTATAGCAATCTAACCAGACGGGTTTTGTTGCTCTCATTATTGTGTCATATCTGACGTGGCCAGCTCTTAGTCCAATATATCAATAATAAAATATGTTTGAGATTGTATGTGAATGATCCTTATTCACTCCCAAATGAACAATCAATTGTAGAACGAAATGTAAATCAAACCTAACGTTTAACTGAAGCAATGTGACATTACAACATTACTCACTCGAATGAAACCAAAAATCGTCGATTAACGAATTAAAAGCACTCTTACGCAACGAACAAATCATTTAGCACCCACCTCCCAAACATTGGAGAAATTACGTGAAAGTGGATTTAGAAAGCATCCTTAGTAAATAAATTTATTGTGTCGTTATTCTTTATATCTTCGAGCACTCTTTATATTTCGCGGAGTTTTGGGCTCAAAATAACGGGTAACGTTTTGGCTCGGTGTTTCAAGAGGGATGAGATTTACAGTAGGTAGGTTGCAAAGAAAACCTTTTTGTTGAGATATAGGTACACTTTTCGTGACGAATCTTATAAATGCAAAAGTAATCAGTCTTATCACTCCATGCCTAACACTTTCAAGACCAGGAACCCGACTGTCGGTTTCCCTCTTCGTAGCTACTACGCGCTACATACGACAAATACGTGGGCTACGGGCTACGAGCGTAGCACTAGGTGGTACGGAAAGTGAACGCTGAACCAATTTAGAATAAATTAGACTTTGGAGATATTTTTGATTCCTAGGGTAGAAAGGATAAATATTATTACGGAAATCATCTCTGAAGAAGTAGGTTTTACTAATAAGTACTAATTCAAATTATAATTATTATCCAAAAAAATCTGTTGAATTCTAGTAGAGTAGGTAATACAAACAAAAATCGTTATGCTCTATAATCTATTTAAAAAAAAGAGTTTATTTCCACACTCTATTTAAAGTAAGAAAAAGGTAAGTAGTATAAGTTTTTATTAATAAGCGTTAGAACAATGGTAATAATCCACCTTAAGTTATAAGATAGCTTTAAACCATCGATTCTTGTATTTAAACTTTAGTGAGGCATATTAACACTATAATAGTTTACAGTTGACCTCGTTTGTATTTAAACATTGCGCGCAACATTGTGTCGGATTCTAATTTTAAAATACATTAACAATACATTAAGAACACAACCTGGCCGCGATTCGAAAAATAAACACACACACTGGACAGACACAGCTCCAACCCAACTCAACTCAACGCTATAACGACATTGACATTTGCTATTCGAACAGATTTTCATTCAACATTGGTCTCACATTGGTCTCACATTGGTCAGGCATTGGTCACACATTGGTCTCACATTGGTCCAATGTGTGACCAATGTGTGACAAATGTGAGACCAATGTGAGACTAATGTTGAATTAAAATCTGTTCGAACAGCAAATGTCAATGTCGTTATATCGTTGAGTTGAGTTAGGTTGAGTTGGGTTGGAGCTGTGTCTGTCCAGTGTGTGTGTTTATTTTTCGAATCACGGCCCCTATCTCAAGCATAACTCCAACACACAACAAACAATCAACCAATATTGAAGTTGTATTGGAGTTGCGTTGGAATATTTTTACGGCAAATTCTGATATTTCTGATTCAGATGTTTGTGCCGTAGCTGTATTGCGTTATTAATGCACTGGTGTTGTATTGAATTTGGATCGTGTCTATACGTATTTTAAAGTTAGAATATGACCCATGCAGTAGCGCGCCTCCGCAACGGCGAGTCACGGACCGGTTTCCTAGTAGTAATGGCGATTGAAGATTGAGGCTCGAAATATATCACGGGAATTAAACCGCAAATTTTTATACATTCGATTTTTGACTCTGCTAAAGTTAAGATTTCAATAAGTACTACATATATATTAGGTATATATGTGACACGCTCTTATGGCCCTACAAATACGAGCGTGTCACATATTTTTGCGGCCCTCGTGTAAAGATACTATTGCCGGTGACTGTACCTAGTCGTTGTGATCAAAATAATAAACATAAGCTAAATACTTAACTGACAAGTTAAGATAGGTGTTCAGTGCCAAGGCAGCGGTAATCGTTGAGCTTAAACCAAGTTGAAGGAAACTGCCGAGGTTTCGCGGATTAGCGGTAAATAGTTGCTAAGTCGGAGCAGTCTTTCCGAAGATGTCTAAATACTTAAGAGCTTTGTCTACCATTAAAAATATCTTGAAACAACGCGTTTTGCGGCAGACACTTGTGTGTTTAATTGAGCAAATTTTTTTTTCTATTAGATACTTTCGATAGGGGAGAACCTGTAAATTTACTCTAGTTTATAGGAATGTTTTACGCTTTTGGTTTTCTATGTACCTGTGCAATATAAAAAAAAAGCACGGTCTGTACAGGTTTTTAGTGTTCCGTACCCAAAGGGTAAAACGGTCTTACTAAGACTCCGCTGTCCGTCTGTCACCAGGCTGTATCTCATGAACCGTGATAGTTATACAGTTGAAATTTTCACATAAACATTTTCATACAACAGACATGTTTTTTACCGTTTTTATAGATAATGGTACAGAACCCTTCGTGCACGAGTCCGACTCGCACTTCGCCGGTTTTTTTTACATATTTCGACAAAAAAAAACTTAAATCCATTGGCATGGTACCAGTCACTTCAAAGATATTTTATTATTTTTATTAAGGGAGAGATAGTTTGTTCATTTGTGTTAAGGAAGAGATAGGTAATACTCCTTAAAAAGCCCTGTTACATTTGTCCTAGTTAGCTTCCTAAATGACTTAGTTCTTAAATTTAGTTAACTGCATTTAGCAAGTAAATTTACTATTGAAATAAGTTAGCTTCCTAATTAAGATGCCAGTTAGGACACTAAAAAAAAATGTGTAACAAGGCTCTAAGGTGTAGGTAGGTGTAAGTGGTTTTAATGTTGCGTACAATAAAGTGTTTACTACTTACCACTATAATACCGTTTGAAAGCGTTAAAAACAATATTGCGTTTCGTTGTTACACGTAACCATTTCCTAGCTACATTAAATTGATAAACAAATTACAGTCTTGCCTCGGAAATATAAATTACGACTGAAGTTTGTCTTTAATTTTCTTAGGTAGCTTCTAGAAATAACATACGTAATCAGGAACGTTTCTTAACAGCGCCCGTTATCCTTACTCCTTGGAGAAGTGCCAGCGTGCCCGGAAAAAATACTCCGGCAATAAGACCGATTCCACGCCAGTTACTGTTTTTGTAGTATCCAATTAACTATTTTATTGTTGGTAACTTCTATACGAGTAAGAGTTTTGTTAACTAACTTTGGAAGTATTTTAGGCCATTGATTGATAAAACTATGAAAGTATTCGCCCTCCTAGCGTTGTCCCGGCTTTTTTACCAAGGCTGAATAAAATTAAGCCTGGAGTCCGCACGGCAACCTGATCCAATGAATGAATGAGGCACTACTTTTAACGAAAGCGACTGTCATTTTACTTCTTCAGGGAAAACTAGGCTTTACTGGGTCCGGGTTATGAGGTCCAGTTTCCTTACAATATTTTGCTTCACTGAAAAGCGTCTGGTAAATATTAAATGATATTTTAATTATATATATAAATTCCGAAAACTCAGTAGTTCGAGCCAGGGTTTGAAACCGAGACGTCTGGATTGAAAGTCGGGCATCTTACTAGCAATGCTTTTTTTCCCTAATATTAACCGTTTATAAATATAAGTACACATTACTTAACTGTACAGAAAAACTCAGCTTAATTTTACTTAGTATTTTTTTATTATTAATCGTATGGCTACTGGTTATTGATAGGTATTTCTTCTCTGGGGCAGTAGGAGTGTGAAAACAGATAATGAAGAAATCCAGTGAGTGCTGCGAGGTCCAGATGGGACAGTGCAGCTACCAAGTTTGTTACTCTTTCAGCACCATTAAAAACGGGTAACTTTGTAAATAAATTTCCATACTAGGCAATCCCGTTGCCATTGACATTGAGTGTATTTGGGAACATTCCTTACTGCACAAACACGCAATTCTCAACCTTTAATCATAGAAGGCTCTATATAATAATCTACATACGAGTATTCGACATCTACATATCAAAGCAACTACTATTAGGCCAAACAAGCATATACACGTTCAAATCTACAATGGCTGGGTTTCATATATACGCGGTGCCCGTGAGCATTGCGAAAGATTTTAACCTCGCATTTCTGAGGTCAAAAGAAGGAAAAAACATTATGAGACTAGTTGCAAAACGACAAAAAAAAAAAATTTATTCTTTTTTTTTAACTTTTTTGGAATGCATTAATTGCTATATTTTTAGGGTTCCGTAGCCAAATGGCAAAAAACGGAACTCTTATGGATTCGTCATGTCTGTCTGTCTGTCTGTCTGTCTGTCCGTCCGTATGTCACAGGCATTTTACTCAGAAACTATACGACGTATCTGAATAAAATTTACACATAAGGTGTATTTTGTATGCAGCTACTTAGTTATATAGTTAAATTTGAAAAAAAAATATATTTTTAGGGGGGCGCTCCATACAGGTAACTAAATAATTAAAAAAAAATTAACCAAATATCAACATGTGACACATCAATCGATAGGTCTTTAAAAATAACATTGAGATTTATTTGACTATTTTGTGATTAAGTGAATATTTTCTGAAATAATCGCTTCGAAAGTCAGAAAAGTTGTGTAGCCCCCCCCGTAACTTTTGAACCGTAAGTTCAAAAAATATGAAAAAATTTGAAGAGATGCGCCTTATTATATAATTTTTTTTTTTTTTATACCACGACGGTGGCAAACAAGCATACGGCCTACTTGATGGTAAGCAGCTACCGTAACCTATGGACGCCTGTAACTCCACAGGAGTCACATGCGCGTTGCCGACCCTTTACAAAAAGAAGGATTCACTGTGTTGACGGCTAAAGGAACAAGAGGGTCCCTCATCGTCATCACACTGGGTCCTCTTTGAGCTCTTTGGCAACCTTACTCACCAGCAGGAACACAACACTATGAGTAGGGTCTAGTGCTATTTGGTTGTGGTTTTCTGTAAGGTGGAGGTACTTCCCCAGTCGGGCTCTGCTCCAGATTTGAGCGAGATGACATTCACTGAACGTGCCCTACCACACTAAGCGAGATGCCATTCGCAGTGCCCATACCTCTCTTTTTGGCATAGTTTAAGGACATACCCAAGTCCGGACGTAGTTTAAGGACATACCCCGGGTCCGGGTCGAATTTCAACGAAAATTGTTTTGAACATTATCGGTTCAGCCATTTTTGAGTTATCTCCAAAAAGTTAATTCCATTGAAGGTACGGAACCCTCCTATGCGTGGTCCGACACGCACTTGGCCGGTTTTTCTGGTAATAACTAGTTCATGCAAAGTGTTTCTTGAGTCTTTGATATCTGTCAATAAGAGATGACTAGACTATGCCCCATACTGGTAACATCGCCATCAAAAAAGCATTTTACACTGAGTAACAATTAAAAATGTTATTTTTTGTAAGTAGTACTCGTATTTACTCTGAAACTATGGCGAATTTCGGAAAAGTTTATACGACATGTTTTTTTCTAAATATGATCATGAATACAATGTTAAAGTCTCTCGCAATGCTCGCGAACACCGTGTATATATTGATGTTATCTTTGTTATGTACAGTCGCCATCCCCATAGTCTGGCAACCCTGGCCAATTAAACACAAACAGAAAGTGCTCTTAGTGATTTAATTATTAAAATTTGATAAAAACGTACCATGGTGATTATCCGTGCATTTTAAGGTTGGAATTAACCCCTCGTTTGAAGTTCACACTATTTTTAACTGCACAGTGTCACTATTTGGGATTCTATAACATCGGTAAGAACATATTATTAGCCGTTTGGATTTTAAAATCGTCATTATAAAGAAATTATCCCGTTAATTATAACGGTGCAAAGATCATAGCACACAGCTGATTGGACGAAGTTTATGACAACTGACAGCTTGACATCCCGTGATACACAGATAAAGTATAGTGTTGCCAAGACGGAAGGGTGCGTTCGGAAACCAATTTAAATTAACTTTGAAATAATTTAAGAGAATAGAAATAATAGTAAAATGGCATCTAAAAAATCCATCAAAGCGACTACAAGTAGCCGAAATACGGTTTTAGCTACCTGCTTCAAGTGCAAATCTTCGGTTGACTTAAAAACTACAGTTACATGCTCGGAGTGCAAAAACAGATACGAGTATGACTGCGCAGGCATCTCAGAAAAGCTACACAGGTTGAGAAAACTGGATTCGCGGAAACAGTGGAAATGTAAAATGTGTATCGAAAATTTAGCCTTGAAGAATAAACAGAACCCTAGCACCACTTTTTCATCCCCTGTGACCTACGAAGATTCTAAAATATTAAAACAGCATACACATCCCGGGATTGACAAAAATCTTGATCAGAGCCCAGCGCAATCAACGAGTGCTAATGTTTTTACAGAACAAGAAGAGATAAATAGACACGCACAGATTACGCCCCCTGAAACTACTAAAAATCAAGATGAGGTTCTAGAACAGCAAGAAACTCGCGAAGTTTGCGAAAAGCATGACGAGGAACCGTCTTCTCTCGAGACATCCCAAAACTCATCTCTTATTGGAGATGATGATATACTTGATGAATCCACCACTGCGTATACTCCGGTATCATCAGCCTTATTATCAAAAAGTGCTGATATGTCCCTTAGTAACTCTAGGGAACTACGAGAAGCGAAAGATAAAACTGAACAGTTAACATCTACACTAGATATTACGCAAAATGAATTGGAAAACACAATACTAGAGAATAATCATTTAAAAAGACAAATAGATAAACTCACAGTGGAGATTAGCACACTGAAAGCTCTATGCTATTCGCCAACAACTAAAGGGAAATCGAGTACCACCAAAAAGAATAAGAAATTACCTTCAACGAGGTCCCCAAAGGGCATCTCAACGCCATCAATTGCTTCTAATCAGACACCAAATGCTAAAGAAGGAAGCGCAGACGTCTCACACTTACGACGGAAAATTATGATTCTCGAGGAGCAGTTAAAAGATGCAGCAAGTGAAATTGAGGAATTAACAAAACAAATCGAATTATTGTCAGACAAACTCCTATGCATGAATAATAATGTATGTGTAAATAACGACGTGTCAGTTACGACGAGTGTTGGTTTGTCATCCAGCAGAAGTGATCAGTTAAGACAGTCTTCTACTACCACCTGTTCAGAGGGGAAAAAAACCAAACTGTGCGTTATTAGTAATCAGAGGTACAAAGGTACTTTATCAGCAATAGAAAATGCATTTAATCAGAACTTTGATTATTGCCATTACACAATGCCGAACTCTGGAATAATAGATATGTTGAAGACATTAGATCAGAAACTATCGAATTTTACTCAAAATGATTTTTGTATAATTCTATTAGGGGAAACTGACTTTAGAAACGACCCGAATAATCTTCAGTTAGTTCGAGACATAAGGTCGGAATTACAAAAAATAACTCGAACTAAAATAATAATTTGTCTGCCTATTTACGTATGTGAAGCACCTATATATAATTTTGTAATTGAGAGCTTTGGAAAAGAACTAATACAGGATGTGCAAAGAGATCAGTACTGTCACATTTTTAACACTAATTTAGATTTATCATTGGATATGTTTTCCTACTATTCTGGCAAAATTAATAAATATGGAGTAACAAATATATTCTTAAATATAAAAAAAATCTAACAGACATTCATTCAATCCAAAAAATGGACTGTCAGTCAAATGAAAATGAGTTATTAAACTGTAGTTTACATAAGACAAATAGACATGATTATCATAACAATGTTGCAGTATCTGGCGGCGCTAAGGCAACACCTGATACATCGGCCGCACTTGGTCCCCGAAAGGGTACCATTACATATTATTTTAATTCAAAAAATAAGAATTGCAATGTTGTGGCCAATCCAGAGAATAACAATGTTTCTCATGCAGATTTTTTTCGTGTCCAACAATGAGTCAAAAAGTTGCTTCACCGCAAATTTACCAGGAAACACTGTTGGTATAATGCATCAAAATATTTCGGGGGCGATAAATAAACAAGACTTGTCGAGTTATGCAGTTGCTGACCTTGAAAAAGATGGTTCGCATATAGATATTTTGTGCTTATCTGAAACTAATATTCCGCTAGGTTCTGAAGGCAATTTAAAATGTAACAACTTTCAGTTAGCTTCTTATTTTTGTCGAAATCGCGCTAAAAGGGGTGGAGTAGCGATTCTCGTCCGAAACGGTTTGGCTTACAGTCCAGTTAAAGATGTTGCTTCCCTTTCGGTATCTCATATTTTTGAATGTTGCGCGATTAAAATTCCACACTATAACTTAGTAATTATTTGTTTGTATACAAATAGAACTCCGTCTTCATCCTCGTCCGTCTTCTTTCATAAACTTGACGAACTGCTTAAAATTGTTTGTAAAAATAAAAGAAGTAAATATATCTTGTGTGGGGATTTTAACATTGACGTTATGAAGCTGTCACCAGTATCTAAAGAGTTGATGAGAATCCTAGAGAACTATGGTTTAAAATTAACTATTAATGAACCAACACGAATTACTGCTAATTCTAGCACATGTATAGACAATATGGCTACTAGTGTTCAGGAAGTTACTGTGAAAATTCACGATTTAGGACTCTCCGATCATACAGCACAACTATGCCAGTTACCTGTACAAAAACGGGCACCACCGCCATTAAAATGGTGGTACGAGATTAAAAGGGATTTTCATCCTGATAATGTATTAAAGTTTACGAACTGTCTGAAAAGCTTAAACTTTGATGATGTCCTTTATGAAAATGATGCAACTAAAGCATTTGATAACTTTTATGACTTCTTTATACTTTTTTATGATCTGTGCTTTCCCAAAATTAAAGTAAAAATTACAAATCGCCAAAATCAAGCCAAACATTTAAACTTGGCATTACGAAAATGTTGTCGTAAAAAAATAGAATTGTATTTACTAACTAGACACACGAAATCTTTGAAATTACACTATATAAATTACACTCGCCTTTTAAAAAAATGTATATTGTCTCATCAAAAAGCCGAAAATTTAAATTATATAAATAAGAATAGGAATAAGTGCAAAGCAGTCTGGAACATCATTAATAAGTACACGACCTCCAACTGCAATAGTAAGTCTGTGGAAAAACTAATAGTAGACAACGAGTGTATCAATAACCCACAACAAATTGCAGATTGCTTCAATAATTACTTCATTAACTCTGTTCGTGACAATTTAACATCAGAAAATGCCATTAATATTCCTAATTATGATTCAACCATTTTTCTTGATCCTATAAATTCGAATGAACTAATAAATATTATTAAAAGTCTCAAAAATTCTAAAGCAGTTGGTTATGATGGCATAAGGACAGATGTAATAAAAAAAAGTATGTTTGTTATTGCGGAACCACTTACTCATGTACTGAATCTGTCATTATTGCAGGGTAGTTTTCCTGACTACCTTAAGAAATCAGTTGTTAAACCCCTATATAAAAAGGGAGATCGATTTGAAATGTGTAACTATAGACCAGTAACTCTAATTCATATCTTTTCTAAAATATATGAAAAGGTTATGTATAATAGGCTGATCAAATTTTTGGAAAGTAAGAATGTTATAGATGAACAGCAACTTGGATTCCGGAAATCTAAATGTACGTCTTTGGCAACATTTAAGCTATTAAAGAGTGTATTAGAAGCTATTGACAATCAAATACCAGTTACAGTCTTATTCATGGATATGAGTAAAGCGTTCGACTTTGTGAGTCACAAGCGTTTGTTAGCCAAACTTTATAAATATGGGATACGTGGTCCAGCCCTTGACTGGATTAAATCATATCTCAGTGATCGAAGCCAATGTGTAGAGACGTTAAAA
The DNA here is from genome assembly GCA_947086415.1 of Pammene aurita. Lineage (NCBI taxonomy): Eukaryota > Metazoa > Arthropoda > Insecta > Lepidoptera > Tortricidae > Pammene > Pammene aurita. The sequence goes on from OX352306.1 coordinate 28,497,663, forward strand.
TTACGTTCTAGCTCTAAAACCTTAATGTCATATAGATCCATATTTGCAAAAAATAACTATGGCGTACCACAGGGCAGCATATTGGGTCCCTTACTCTTTTTGTTATATATAAATGACTTGCCAAAACATTTAACACAGGAGTGCATTTTGTTCGCAGACGATACTTCAATTGTAATAAAATGTAAGGATTTATCTGAATATAATGATGTTATAAATAAGACATTGGCTGAAACAATTAAATGGTTAAATATCAATAATCTAAAAGTAAATCTAAGTAAGACGAATTATATTCAATTTTACACTGACCGAGGTAACTCACAAAATCTAAATATTAATTTTGATAACGATCCTATTGAAGAAGTCCTTGATACTAAGTTTCTAGGTATAATTATCGATTGTAACTGTAACTGGCAGAAGCAGGTGGATAGTGTTTGCTCAAGAGTGAATAGCTTCACTCATGCAATAAGACGAATATCAAGAACTGTATCAGTACAAGCGGCTTTAGTTGCATATCATGGCTATGTGAACTCAACTCTCCGCTATGGTGTAGTTTTATGGGGAAATAGTACAAGAAGAGAACAAATATTTCTTGCACAAAGAGACTGCATTCGAGCAATTTTCGGAATGGACTATAATGATTCATGTCGTCAAATTTTCTTAGACAATAGTATTCTGACCTTTCCTTGTGTGTATATTTTGGAAGCCTTGGTATTCGCTCATAAATATAAAACCCAGTTTTTAGGAGTGCAGCAGCTACGAACTCGTAAAGTCCGCGAACAATACAGACACAAACTCTATAAGCCTGGAGTCAACCTTGCACTTTCCTCCAAAAATGCATTTTGTATGTGCATAAAAATGTATAATAAGTTACCCAATTCGTTTAAGGACCATAATTTAAGGCTATTCAAGCACTCAGTAAAAAGATGGCTTAGTGACAAATGCTATTATAGCGTAAATGAATATTTGAATGACCCGTTGTAACTTGTAATTTGTGATATTAATTAAGATATTAATCCAATGAATTTTTTTTTTATATAACTTTGTGACATATTTAAATACTTAATCCAATGATTTTTTTTTATTTGACATGACTTTTATATGTACTTACTTGCTAAGCCTTTGTATAATTTATTTCCTTGTACCAACTCTGTATTTTAGATTGATTCATTATAAGTTTAGAATAAGGTGAAATCGTATGTACGCCTGAAAAGGTAGAGTTTGGAGATACCAATAAAAATAGCAATTATAACTGCAAATGTAACCCAATCTCCACATACATGAATAAATCATTAAATCATCAGATATATGGTAGCGGTCGAGGTACTCAAATATTTCGAAGCAGCATTAAATTTCAATATGTTGGTTACGCTAGATAAGGGCTATAATATCGGACCATATAATTCGCCATAAATTTAAGAGCAGCGACTTTTCAATAAAATCGTGACATACAATCTGGTAAAGATATCGGAACGAACATATCGTCAAAGGTATCTAAGCAGTCAGGATGATCATAAAGATCGGAACATTTATGGAAAATATACCGTAAGTCTGTGTCATATAGTTTAAAATACGTTACTGTGGGCCCGTAAAAATAAGGTTTCAGACACGTATCATTAATATGTTGTCAACAATTTGAATTTAGAACGAAGTGGTTTGTTGTGACATTCTCCGAAAAGAGTGTGGATTTGTCATAGTGACAAATATACAATTCAATACAATACAATAATCTTTATTTCAGAATTTAAATTCCAAATATATCTGTCTCTTTCATAAATTAGACAGATATTCTACAAAACTAAATTTCTATAAAAATGTTTCGACGCAATGTCAAAATTGACGGGCGTAGAATGAGTAGCTTAATTTCGTGTGATGACGTGAGATACATACTCGTAGTGGCGTGATTGATAGTTGCTTGACTATTGAAGTGCAAGGTCTTGGGTTCAAATCTGACATGTTCTTTTTTGTCTTTCTATTAACAAAAATAGCGTCATTTCAATCAATCAAACATTTATTGATAAAATATAAGTAAATATTTGACATTTAATAATAATATGACGGCATTTTTTCTGGCAGATATAAACTCCAGCCATTTTATTCTACCCAGAGAATCAGTCACTTTCAAGTATTTTTAGTATAGGTCGTAACAGTAACATACATATACACCGTGGGCTGGAATAACCCGACAGATCTTAACCACGAATTTCTAAGACCAAAAGAAGGAAAAAATATAATGTGACTTTAGGTAAATTTCGCCAAAAAAAATTATTTTTTTTTTCGTTTTTTTTTCCCATTTTTTAAATGTTTATTGCACATGAAAAGCAAATGTTATTACTTAATAAAATTATTGCCTAAAACAAATTGGTACATTTTTTTTGTAAAAATGTAGTTTCTGCAAAGTTTTCCTTGTCACTTTGATATCTGTCAATAAGGACGTGTAAACTATGTCCAATAGTGGCAACAACGCCATTGGAAAGGCGTTTTGTGATAAGTTATAATAAAAAGTGTTTTTTTTTATTGGTATTAACTCTGAAACTAGCGTATTCCAGAAAAGTTTATAGGACTTTTTAGTATCTAAATATGATCAGGAATACACTGTTAAAATCTGTCTAGTTATATGGGCCCACGGTGTATGTCTGATTAGCCCTGATAAGTAATAAACCCGACTGGTATTAGCGACTGCCTTTAAGCATTGACTTCGCCATTTGTACTTTTTGGGACGAAGTTCCTTAGCGGACGGTTCGCGGATGGCTAGGCGAAAAAAAGTCACGTGACCGGCACGAAAAAGCGACACGTCACGAAAACGCGACATGATTGAGAAACATGTAAAATGGAATGAAATAAAAAAAAATTAAAATAGAATAATGTGAAGTGAAGTGAAGTGAGAAAAGTGAAAAAAGTCAATAAAGTCGAGAAAGTCCTAAAAGTCAAAAGTCAAAAATGTCAAAATCAAGTTTCAGAATTTCAAAAATTTCAACAATTCTAAAAATATCAAAAATTTCAAGTTAATTTATCTTTGTATTTTCTAAAATTTCATTTAATACAAAAATTTCAGAAAATTCAAAAAATTAAAAAAAATTCAAAATTTCAAAAATTTCAAAAATTTCTAGAATTTCTAAAATTTCAAAAATTTCAAAAATTTCAAAAATTTCAAAAATTTCAAAAATTTCAAAAATTTCAAAAATAAAAAAAAAAACAATTATTTCAAAAAAATCAAAATTTCAAAAATTACAAAAAAATACGTGAGTGTCGTGTGGAACACTTGGTTGGAACGAAGTTATGTTATTTAATTTTTGACTTTTTCGTAATTTGTGGTTTTGTAATTTTTGAAATTAGGATTTTTTTGAAATATTTGATATTTTTGTCATTTTTGACATTGACATTTTTGACATTTTTGGATTTTTTTGTCATTTTTGACATGTTTGACATTTTGAAATTTTTGACATTTTGCACTTTTGTCAATTTTGTCATTTTTGATATTTTTGTAATTTTTTACAAAAAAACGTAACGTAACGTAAAAAAACGTTTCGTGACGTGACGCTTTTTCGTGACGGTCACGTGACTTTTTTTCGCCTAGCCCGATCCGCGAACCGTCCGATAAGGAACCACAAAAATTACGAAAAAGTCAAAAATGAAATAAAATTAAATAACATAACTTCGTTCCAACCAAGTGTTCCATGATACTCACGTATTTTTTAATTCAGTTTTAATAATGAAATCAACACAGACATTTCGCAATAAAAATATATGTATAATACCTATCTATTAGTCAAGTGATGAGTAAAAAATAGTTTGTAATCTACCTAGGCGTAAGTGATAATTTTCAGAATAAGTCTTTCTCCAGAACTCAAACTATTACTAAGCCAAATTTCCTCGAAGTGGATTATTAATATTATTGTAATAACTATTTAAACCAAGCAAACAGACAGAATAAAATTTGTCTTAATAATATTAGTAGGAAAATAATAATATTAGCAGGTAGGTTTTTATAAGTGAGGATAGTCTTTAAGATGATTTGTGCATCACGTTTTAATTGTCGATTATCGATCGAGAACCTACTTCGTAATTATCTTTCACGTGCGAACTCTTTTCACAAGTGTAAGTGTACTTCAAACTGCGTTCGATATTTAGTTTTGTTGGTTTTCTATATTCTTGACGTTGACAACTTCTTGCAATTGTTATCCTCGTACTGTTTCATCAAAAGTTAACTTTGATGAAAATTGTTATTCCTATCTAACAGTTTTTCTTATCATCATGATTCCGTATCGCGTAGATACTGAAATAAAAAAGAAAATAATACAATTACGGAATGATGGCCTGCCTATAACAGACGTAGCTAATGAAGTTGGAGTAGCAGTAAGTATTGTTTACTATATTTAATACTAGACGTACATAATTTAAATACAAAGCTTTTTTACGATGATAAATTGATAATACAATGTAAATATATAAAAGAAGAAACTGACTGACTGACTGACTGACATATCAACGCACAGCCCAAACCGCTGGGTCTAGAGATTTCAAATTTGGCACATAGGTTCCTTATAAGGTCTAGGGGAGCACTAGGAAAGGATTTTTCAAAATTCACCCCCTAAGGGGGTAAAATGGGAGTCCAAAGTTTGTATGGCGAAACAAGATTTGTTAGACTATTTTATTCGAAACTTCACAGGAGTATTCCTAACGATAAATGAGTAAACACGTGTTTCAGGTTTTTTGAAATTTAACCCCCAAAAGGGGCAAATGTGGTCACAAAGTCTGAAAATCAACATGGGTATCGTATCCTTTTTGAGTACTTATAGTACGTGGGCGAAGCCGCGGGAAAAGGCTAGTTTACTATAAATTGATTTCAGAGAAACACTGTGTATCGATGGCTGGAGAGATGGCAGCAAGAAGGTGCCTTGTCGAATCACGTATCATTTGGACGTCCGCGTTCTACGACAAGGCGTCAAGACACGAATATAATAAATGAAGCCCAAGAAGAAAGATTCATAAATACCACTCAGTTTGCAAATAAATACCAAGTATCGAGCAGTACCATACGACGGCGTCTAAGAGAGGGTGGTTTACAAAATAGAGTTCCAGCAAGGAAACCAGCACTAACTGATAGACACAAAGATGACAGGTTGGAATTTGCAGCTAGGTATTTAAATCACAATTTTTAATAAAGTGATTTTTATGGACGAAAAGGTATTCTGTTCATCGGATAATGGGCGAATGAGTTTATGGAGACCAGATAATACGCGATATCTGGAGCAAAATGTAGTGCCTAATCGCCAGAGTGGGCGTATTACGATTGGGTTTTGGGGCTGGATGTGTAAAGATGGACCAGGGGAGTTAGTAGAAATTACAGGTCGTATGAATGCGGTTGATTACAAAGAAATACTTGAGGAATCGTTTTTGCCAACTGCCAACATTTTTTACCCAAATGAGCACATAACTTTCATGCAAGACAACAGCTCGGTGCATAATGTTCGCTTGGTACAGAGATGGATTCATGACCACAGAGATGTGCTGACTCGTATAAAAATGCCTGCTAAAAGCCCCGATCTTAAGCCCATAGAAAATCTGTGGGGTAAAATGGTGCAAGAGTGGGACGGAAACCAGTGTCGCACCAAAGATGCTTTAAGACGCCACGCTATCAACGTCTGGGAGTCTTTTCGAGGGCGAAACGTATGTGAAAACCTGGTTAGCTCTATGCGAAGACGGTTGTATAATGTATTAAGAGCAGCAGGAAGTTATACGAAGTACTAACGTTTTCACAGACTGAAGAAAATTTGAATTTTTTATTAGTTTACGAGTAGTGAAGTAGCTATTAAGAAGTTTTTTCACCACACCACCGGGTAAAGACCTTCTTGCTTGTTCGAAAACGAAATATTTAACTACGTTTACTTGGATTTGATTTAGTCTTTTTTTTACAGTTAGTATATTCCTTGCAATGGTGTGGTGAATTTTTTTTTATCTATACACTCATCCGCGACTCGGCAAACGTAGTGTAGGACGCCCTCTGGCCAGGTGGGATGACGATCTGCGAAAGACTGCAGGCAGATGCTGGATGCGGCAAGCTGAAGACAGGGCGCTATGGCGCTCATTAGGGGAGGCCTATGTCCAGCAGTGGACTAATATAGGCTGATGATGATGATGATGATGATGATGATACACTCATATTGTAAGTTCTCTAAAACGTGTTCGAAAACGGTAGGCAATGGCTAGCATTACCACGACCGATTTTACTATGATAATATTTTTATCTGTGGCAGTAACGTAATTTTAACTTTTCATGCTCATATATTGATGTGATATGAGTTTTGATAACATAATGTACACCTGCACGCTCCCGCGCATCCGCCGACAGCCTGACACGCGATCGCAATCGAGTTGGCCATGGCGGTACAATGGCGGCCATTCTATGGTTTTCGAATACGGCATTTAGAATAAATAATATGAGTGTAGATAAAGCAGTGTATGCAACTGTACGTAATTAGGCCTTAAAACACTCGTGTGATCTTATTATGAAATTCGCCTGCGGCTCATTTCATAAAACCACACTCATGTTTTAAGGACCCTTATTACGTAACAGTTACATAAACTACTAGTGTTTCACACGGGGCCAAAATTTGTTTACGCTACGCTCGTGGTTCAATATCGGTATCTTGAGCGTCGCGAGGGTTTCAATTCAAGGCACGAGGGTTAAGCACATTTTGTCCCCATGTAAAACAAATAAGTATTTTGATGATTAAGTTAATAAAGTGTTTGTATTCAAATCTTAAAATAAAAACCATTTTCTGCTTTATTACACGTTTTTATTCACCTTACCTCGTATTAATATGAATACCTACCTATCAATAAAAATAGAATCTGGCAGGTGGAATTTATGCAGTTTTCGAGTATACTGCTTGAACAGTAGTAGTAGTATACAGTCACCATCAGATATATCGGAACGGCCAGACTACCCAGTCACAAATATCTAAACAACGTGTCTATTGTCAAGGCGAAGTGCATGCTAAGATAATTTTGAGTACCTTGGCCGCTCCGATATATTTGATGGCGACTGTAGTTAGACCTATCTAACTCACTCTCACATGCTTGCTACTAGACGGAGAGCTGGCCACGTCAGAGATGACACAATAATGAGAGCAACGAAACCCCTCTAGTTAGTTTTCTATACTATGATGATTTCTAGACCCAGACATCTGGCAGCTGTAAAGTGGTGGATGTCAAAGAATGTAAATAACTCGAAGAAAACAAATCCTATTAGAGTTCTGGGTTTGATGCAATATTATGGGAAATTATGTAATTAATTAGATTATATCATATCATCATCATCATCATCATATCAGCCGAAAGACGTCCACTGCTGGACATAGGCCTCCCCCAAAGAGTGGCACAATGACCGGTCCTGCGCCACCCGCATCCAGCGGACTCCCGCGACCTTCACCAGGTCATCAGTCCACCTTGCGGGGGGTCTACCCACGCTGCGCCTTCCGGTTCGTGGTCGCCACTCGAGAACCTTTCCGCCCCAACGGCCATCGGTTCTACGAGCAATGTGCCCCGCCCACTGCCACTTTAGTTTAGCGATTCGGAGGGCTATATCGGTTACTTTGGTTCTGCTGCGGATGGCCTCATTTCTGATGCGATCACGCAGAGAGACTCCAACCATAGCCCTCTCCATTGCCCTTTGGGTGACTTTGAACTTTCTTATGAGGCCCATTGTAAGCGACCACGTTTCAGTACCATATGTCATCACTGGCAACACACACTGGTCAAAGACTTTCGTCTTGAGACACTGCGGAATATTGGACAAAAAGATGTGCCGTAGCTTCCCGAACGCTGCCCAACCGAGTCGGATTCGTCGATTGACCTCTTTCTCGAAGTTGGATCTACCTAAGTGGACAGTATGTCCTAAGTATATATAATCGTCCACAATTTCGAGTGTAAAGTCTCCGATTGTAACGGGAATTGGTGCTACATGGGTATTTGACATGATCTTCGTCTTATCCATGTTCATCTTTAGACCAACTCGCTGGGAGGCTTTACTGAGGTCATCGAGCATCGTACTCAAATCCTCCATGGTCTCAGCCAAGACTACTATGTCGTCAGCAAACCGAAGTTGAGTGATGTACTCGCCGTTTATGTTGATGCCTAGCCTTCTCCAGTCCAGAGTCTTGACAACATCCTCCAGTGCAGCGGTAAATAGTTTAGGAGAAATAACATCTCCTTGCCTGACTCCCCGCTGCAACGGAATAGGCTTCAAGTTCTGGTCCTGGAGTCGGACTGACATAGTGGCGTTCTCGTACAAACACTTCAGCACTTCGATATAGCGATAGTCCACTTGGCACCTCTGGAGAGATTGTAGTACAGCCCAGGTTTCGATCTAGTCGAAGGCTTTCTCGTAGTCCACGAACGTTAAGCAGAGGGGCAGGTTATACTCCTCAGTCTTCTGTATAACCTGACGGAGCGTATAGATGTGGTCTACGGTACTAAAGCCTCTTCGGAAACCGGCTTGTTCGGGAGGCTGGAAGTCATCTAGCCTGCGTGCGAGACGGTTCGTAATGACTCTTGAAAACAGCTTATAAACATGGCTCAGAAGTGAAATGGGTCGGTAGTTCTTCAGTAACGCGTTATCACCCTTTTTGAAGAAAAATACCACCACACCTCTGTTCCATGCCTTAGGCGTTCTCCCTTCTAGTAAAACGGAGTCGAACAACTTCTGAAGGGCCATAAGGACCGGTTTACCACCCGCCTTCAGAAGTTCGGCTGTAATTCCGTCTTCACCTGGTGCCTTATTGTTTTTGAGCTGTTTAAGAGCCATTCTAATCTCATATCCAGAAGTTTATATTGTTGGGAGCAAGTAGTGCCAAATGATGTATAATGCAATGTTTAGTTAGTCGCCTACTGTTTTTGTTTCCGCAATAATAGACAATCGTTTTTAATCTAATGTTAAAATATAGGCCATCTCCTGTATAAATGACACAACTTTGGCAGTTTTTACCTATTTTGGTATTATTTTTTTCCAACTTAAAAATTTTGTTGCTCTGTCACTCTGACCTCCACCCATTAAAAGCTGCCAGATTCTCGGATATAGCAATAAGGATAGAAAAGCAGTCTAACAAGACAGGTTTAATTGCTCTCATTATTGTGTCATATCTGAGATGGCCAGCTCTTAAACCATACGAGTATATCATTCAGAATAGTCGTCAAAATTATTTATGACAACTTAGAGTCAATATAGTAACGAATTTAAATTTAAACTATGTGACACAGACTTACGGTATATTTTCCATAAATGTTCCGATCTTTATGATCATCCTGACTACTTAGATACCTTTGACGATATGTTCGTTCCGATATCTTTACCAGATTGTATGTCACGATTTTATTGAAAAGTCGCTGCTCTTAAATTTATGGCGAATTATATGGTCCGATATTATAGCCCTTATCTAGCGTAACCAACATATTGAAATTTAATATTTGAGTTTAACATAACGAAATATTTGAGTACCTCGACCGCTACCAAATATCTGATGGCGACTGTACATCCTCTATACTTAACTCCGATGATATTTTTTTTCAATGTGCACTTTATCGCCTCTATACTTCCAACTCATTTTAAACCCCCTCAAGGATAAAACTTTTAAAAATATTTTTATATTGGAGCTCCATGACATTTTAAAAACAAGTAGGTATAACTCCAAAATAAAATTCGTACACATTTATTGTTGTCTGCATGTACACCAATGATATTTACTATGGATGGGTTATACTCTAACAAAATGAGCAGAAAAAATACATCCAGAGTTATTTCATAACCTAGCAACGATTCTCTTTTGTTTATCTATTTTGACAATCATTACATCTTTGTCACTATCATTGTTAGAAAATTACAGTTTGTCTCTTTCTCACGCGGATGACGGGAGCTCATTCGCACGTCCGCATCTCACGCTGGCCGGTGCGCGACTAGCGACAGTTGTTTGAATTCACTCATATTAAGTGCTTCACTTTTGGAGCGTGCATAACCCATCTGTCATTATTATATATCATAGATATACACATGTAAATTAGACATGAAAGTATGTCACAGCTCAATCACATACCGGGAAGTGGTTGAAATTTAACTTGAAAAAAGATTATAAGATTTATAAGTAAATAAAAGTGTGTAGGTAATTATGAACTATGTTCAAGGACTCTCAGCCTCTAGGTGATATAACCGTGTTATATTATTTACATTAATCGTGTAAAGTCTCAAAAAGAATAATAAATCAATCATTGATATGTAATAAGTCGTTTCCAAGTATTTTTACAATCAATAGAAACTTATTATTTAAGATTAAAGTGGATACCATAGTGTGGGAGAGGACACTGACCTCTGTAATACAGGTTCCGCCCTAGTACAGAAGTCAGGGACTCCAGGTGCCGGATTCTTATTTTAACATACATAAACAATACATTACAAACACAATCTTTCTCAAACATAATTCCAACACACAACAAACAATCAACCAATATTGAAGTTGTATTGGAGTTGCGTTGGAATATTTCTCAAGCAAATTCTGATATTTATAATTCTGATGTTTATGCCGTAGCTGTATTGCGTTGTTAATGCATTGGATTTGTATTGAAGTTGGATCGTGTCTATACGTGTTTTAAAGTCAGAATACGGCCCCAGCACGTCTTTGTAACCATTTCCGAAAATTAAAGAGTTTATATATTATATCCTATTTATTTATCGCGGGAGTCCGCTGGATGCGGGTGGCGCAGGACCGGTCATTGTGGCACTCTTTGGGGGAGGCCTATGTTCAGCAGTGGACGTCTTTCGGCTGATATGATGATGATGATGATTTATTGAGCCCGGAAACATTAAAAACAAAGAAGAAAGCATTCTTATTGTGTAAGCTGACTTATTAGATTAACTATAAAGACAGACAGGAAGTTTCTGCCAAAAATGATGAACGATATGTTTTAACAAATAAACGAGCGTTATTATATTTTAATGCTCCGGCCATGGCCCGTAATATCAGAGATACTAAGTACCTTTTACGGGGGATGAGGTTGGCATGGATCCAACATCAGATGGGCCGGAGTATCGTGACGTGATCAAAATATGTATGCGTTGTTGTTGAATTTTGAAACGGCTTTCATGTTACAGGAATAATAATAAAACTTAAGTTATGGAACAAACAAGAATGTTATATCATAAAATTTTATGTCAGATAACTATTTGCAGATGAGATTTACGAAGAAATTGGAAATAAAATAGATTGTATACAATCGCGAGAGACTGAAAAGCTTAATTATGTGACTATTGTATACAATATTTCTACGAGTGTTTAAAATAGGAAAGCCGGTAAGAATTGAGTTCGACGAATGCCTTACAACTTGCTGCCTCTATACAATTTAGTAACTTCAATCTCCTGGTGGATTGTACTTGTGCTCGGCGGTGTCGGCGGCACTGGGCAGGCACTGGCAGCAAGAGTGCTTTAAATTAAATTAAATTAAATAATCATTTATTTCGGGCAAAGCCCATAAAAGTGTTAGAACATACAAAAAACTTACGGAACTATTGTTAGGCAAAAGTCAGAAACACAAACACGAAGCACAGAAACACACACAGCACATAACCGGATGAGCAATAAACAATAATAGTAAAAATAAAAATAAAATAACAATAAAAATAAAAATTTAATGATCAATTGAATCCAGCAGAATTTGATATCATTGAAGCTATAATATTGTACAAAAATACATAAGACATAGGCGGCGATGCTAAAGTATTCCACTATAAAAGCTCCATCGAAAAGTGCGCTATAGTTCGGCCTACAAAGTTTCAATTCAAGCAAAGTTTACGAGTAGAAATATGGAAATTTAATTTGTCGTATGTAAATTGATAAATATAACAAATTCCTACAAAACCTTGGACTACCTACTTTAAAGGGGCCGTATTATAACTTTAAAACACATTTACATACGATCCAACTTCAATATAACTCCAATGCTTTAACTACGCAACACAGCTAGTGCCTAAACGTCTGAATCAGAAATATCAAAATTGGCTTGAAAATTATTCCGAAATAACTCCAATTAAAACGAAGTTATTATTTGTTGTGTGTTGAATTTATATTTGAGATATTTGTGTTGTTGTATTTTAAAATTAGAACATAGCACCAAAACTATTGTATTTGTTTCTTAAGAGTTGTAAAGCAGAATAATTTATATGTATTCAAATGTATATGAAACTTTCTGCCCTGTCAGGCTAAAACACTTCCAAAACAAAGGACTAACACTTCTTTATCTACATTTTTGCCCTCGAATGCTCAAACTTGAGCCATCCAAGAGTAAACGTACGTGAAATATTGGTATTGCTCTTGTTTACCTTACATTGGGAAACTTTTACCATACTGTGTTAGGATTTATGGCTGCCAGGCATTGTCAAAATGACAGCGATAAAGAGCTCATTTCAATTACACCCACAAGAAAATAGATCCGACAAAAGAGCCAAAACACGAAATAACTCAAATGTGTCGTAATAAATCCGAACGGTGAAGATAAAGTTTGAATTACTTCCCCATTGAAAATCGCAAGGATCGAGAGCGAATCGCACGCTCAGCCGTTCAAAGTTCTGCCAAGTTCAGGACAGCAGTTTTCTTGTATGACCAAACTCCGTGAGGGCTGTTCAGACAGTATGTTGTGAAGTTGCCGTTAAAATGTAACATTAGATCGTTTCTTTGGGAAGTTTCGTGCCGGGAATTTGAGGTCAAACTTTGTGTTTCACTAATAAATTATTCGTAGAATTGGAACTTGGATTCGGTGTTGTAAATAACATATTAAATTTGCTCTTTATAACTAAGCTATTTTGTCAGTTATTAAATAATTAGCTATAAAATGAAATATATCACTAGACGTATACGGTGACATGAGCAGAAATGGCAATGGAGTCGCCTAGGTTAAATTTTATGATTGAATGATCGTATTATTGAACCCTCCCTCGTTTTCTCCGCTAGACCTTTGGCTGATGTTTGAACTCTTTTTTGGTCTGCCTAATTAAATGAGTAATAATATGAAAAATTATTAAATCATTCGATCCAAAAATATTGGCACTAGTTGCATAAGACTTGTATGTTTAACCAAAAAAAATATAATAATTTAATTTAAAAAATATTTAATAATTTCATATAATATTTATTATTTGAGGTGGGCAATAAAGAGTATATATGTAATGTTATAATAAATAAATAAATAAATATTATGCGACAATCTTACACAAATCAACCTAGTCCCACAGTAAGCTCAATAAGGCTTGTGTTGTTGGTACTAGACGACGATATATATAATAGATAGATATAGATAAGTACTTAAATACATATAAAACATCCATAACTCGGGTACAAATATTTGTGATAAACACACAAATAAATGCCCTGACCAGGATTTGAACCCGGGACCTCCCAACTAGGCTAGGAGGCCGTTAATAATTAGTCATTCAATCATAAAATGTAACCTAGGCGACTCCATTGCCCTCTTGCAAATTACTTATAGAAACGGGGTACTTACCATGTTTTTTGAAAATATGTACCTACCCCGTCTCTAATAGTAATTACGAGTATAATGTTTATCTTGAAATAGTATAGAAAATAAAACATTATTTTTTTACATACTTGAAAGGACTCGTGAGTGTGTCACTGATATTGGTCAAAATATAAATGAACATAAAAAAAATTATAAAACCTGATGAAAGGCCTTTTTTAGGTTTCCGTAGCCAGAATGGCAAAAACGGAACCCTTATAGATTTGGTCATGTCCGTCTGTCCGTCCGTCCGTATGTCACAGCCGTTTTACTCGGAAATTATAAGACGTATCTTAATAAAATTTAGACATAACCTGTAGTTTGAATGCCGCTATTTAGTATGTAGTGAAATTGCCGGAAAAAATGTTTTCAGGGCTCCATGTAACTAAATTTTTGAGTTATTTATAAAAAACTTCTTCCATAGGCATCAGATACGACCTTTTGGCATTAGTCTGGTTCTTATTCCATTGAAGCTACGGTTGGAAGTACGGTTTCTTTTATTTTTTACGAGTAGTTACATAGAAAAACATGGATGGGACAAGGGCAAACAAATTATAACGATAAAGATGTTTTTGTTTAGCTTATTACTGTACTAATATTTAAGAAATAAACTGTACAAATGGTAGGAAATAACTAACTTTAAAACAATAAAATGAAATCAATAACAACTCCGCCATCCTGACTTAAAACATGTCCTAATTTCCTAACAAAATCATAGGGAGATAGGTACAACGTTTTGGCCTAGAGCTAGCATCCATCCACACACGGTTAACATCCATTAAATCAGACCGCAAAATTCATCACTATATTTCCCTGGATATATAAAATAAACCATGACCTGCCCGAATCAATGCTATGTGACGTCATTAAAATTTACAACTTCACCAACTGGAAAAAGCCATAAACTAGAAAAAAAACGTGACCCAGTCAAAAATTTACCAGAAACAGCACTGACTCACAGGGTAGTAAAACCGAATGACATGCGTTACTGGGAATTTTACGACGATCTGGTGTATTTTTAATACATTCTTTGTGGTGCAGGAGTTGTGCCAAAAGTCGCTTGATTTAAACGTGGGGTAGGGACAGGTGTACGTGATTTTAGAGAGGTTTTGGGGATATGCTGGTATCGGAGATTATAGAAGCGTATTGTACACAGTGATGGGATAACATCCTTAATATAAAAGGTTGACGGAGTTTGAAACTTTGTTTTTATTTTTCTTAGATCACCCACGTGTAACGAAAATAGCGGTTTATCGGTATCGTGTTCTACTGGACTAAGAGCTGGCCACGTCAGATATGACACAATAATGAGAGCAAGAAAACCCGTCTGCTTGATTGCTATATTATCCTTATTACTAGAACCGGGCATCTGGCAGCTTTTAATGGGTGAAAGTCAGAGTGTGAAGAAAATAGTAATACCAAAATAGGTAAAAACTGCCGAAGTGGTCTCAGTTATAAAGGGCCTATATTTTAACATTAGAACAAATAACATTGGGTATTATTACGGAAACAAAAACAGTAGGCGACAAACTATGAATTACATTATACGTCGTTTGGCACTACTCACCCTCAACAGAAACTTTTGGCAATGATATAATCTAATTATTTTTATAATTTGTCATAATATTGCATCAAACCCAGAACTCTAGGATTTGTTTTCTTGAAGTGATTTGCATCCTTTGACCTCCACCACTTTACAGCTGCCAGATTTCCATATCTAGAAATAAGCATAGTATAGCAAACTGACTAGAGGGATTTCGTTGCTCTCATTATTGTGTCATATCTGACGTGGCTAGCTCTTGAATATCTAGAACACCTTGTGCGATTTTTTTCATTTGGAGTTTGTCCAAACGTCAACCCTTCATACATTAGCATATAGCTGGAACAGATCTCAGATATTTGCAATTGTACATTCTTAAAATTATATTGAAACATATATATTTTGTGTGTAATTGAGTCATTGAACTTTTTATTGTTCCTCATTCATGCTATGGTTACGTCCCTTGGACAACCAAACATTTACTATGAACAGTATGAAGATGTCCCTCGGACAACAGGGCCAGAGTAAACAACATTAAAATGTTGATTCGCTCAATTTAGTGCTAGTAGATACTACTACTACAGCAAAATGTAAAAAAGTTATCTTCTTTATACGAATTTCGTATACAATGTTTTACTATTTCGCAATAATTAACAACAAACCGTTGTCCAAAGTCCCTTTAAACCGGGATTAGGGAGCAAAGGTATTTTGGGCCTATTTTAGTACATTATCCAACATAGTACAGTATCCATCGCTTTTAATCCACTCATTGTATTGTACTGATCTCCGTTAATCTTGTAAATCTTTTTGTAGAGTAGATTACAAAGAGATGTATCCAGTTTTTCATCTTATTGCGTTGTAATAAGGTCCAAAATTGGATATATCTCTCTGTAGTCGACTGTACTAAACACAGAGCGTCGATTTAGGTTAAATCCTACATAAATTAGTATGTTATTCAATCAAATACAAACACTGAAAACATTGAAAAAATGTTTTCAGTGTTTGTATTTGATTGAATAACATACTATTGTATGAGTGGAATGCCCCACTTTAAAAAAACATGTAAAATTACCTACATAAATTATCATTTTTTTTTGTATTAAAGTTATAAGCGCGGGATAAAAAACTACATTTTTAAAATGAAATTATACTAGTAGTCCGCCTCGAACTGAGAACTCGTGATTTTCTTGCAAACGAGTTGACCAATATAACAAGAACCTAATAATGATTTTTTCGAGCCTTCTAGCTTCATAACCCCTTGATCGATCATGCTCATGAACGAACTGTCAAATTATATTGAGCTCTACTACAACCCCAACAAAGGAGATCGTCAATTTTTGTTAGGTAATCTGGCCCAAATTATTTAGGACCGTTTAGGAATGACTCTAACTTTTAAAAAATCGTCATAATTTCTAGATCAGGACGGTGGTAAAAAAGTTTCGAAATCTACTGGGAAAATTGAAAAATCATGCATTTAAAACTTGAATCTGACGAGGACAATTTTTGAAAGCGTACATGCCTATGATTTATACATTAATGTAAAAAAAAGTACTGGTTTTTTAAAGAAAATGTACAGAAGCGGACTTAAAAACAAAACGGGAATCATGATGAAATAATAATAAGTCATATTTTGATCATATTTATAGTTCCTGTATTTCGGTAAACAAAGACGGCTGTCAAACCATCGTTGATACTATTAACTGAACATTCCTAACACCTATTGCAAAGGGATAAGGTTTACCACCGTTAAGTGCAATAGCACTAGTATCTGACATTGCAAAATTGAAAAAAAGATGCGTTTCGTTATCGAAGGAGCATGATATTATGCCATTATGAAACCCACTTTTAATATTCAAACTCCGATCAAAAATGCAAAAATACGCATTTTCAATCTTTAGGCGTTTTAATACAGTCGATTTCTAATTTAAACTTCCGTATTCGTAGGCTTAGATATTATTTTAATATTACAATGTTGTAACTTACCGAACAGTATCAAAACGCAGATTATGTAACGGTAGATATTGACAGTGTCAAACCAAAAAACAAACCCTTTTCAGTCCAGGTGAAGTTAAACTTTATATCAATGCCATAAGGATGTTAACGACTTGTCTTGCCGTATTTTAATCGCGGAAAGATCAACATAATGTTCATTTATTTAGTATTTATAATTCCCGTTTCATTTTTTTGTAATATTTTGTCTACTTTAGTAATAAAATGAGTATTTATTTTACATTGTAGTACACACTGTATACGGTTTATATCAGGTGGCCCAGAATTGACGATCTCCTTTCATGTAGATCACAAAAACGTTAGTAAAGTTATCGCAGAACTATTAAAAATCAAAAAGCAATCGAAATGCACAGACGTCTAGTTAGCCAGCTGCCAGCTCCGTTGTGTCCGAAGTTGTCTGTAAGAACCAGGGACCGGAACCGGTAACCATTAAAGGGGTATTAGATTGGGTATTTGATAGAGTTGTTTTTAAAAACCCTATCAATTCGGTAAGCGTATCGTTTGACTTACCCGAACGAAAGGCTAACCATGTCAATACAGTTAATTCGGGTAAGTGGTTACAACCCAGCATATGGTTTCCCTATCAGATAGGGTTTTTCAAATGCGATTAAGCTATTTTAAACTCTGTGACCAATACATTTGGCTTATTTATTATTCGAGCACCCTACGAGCTAAGCGCTGCCGGGCGGCACGAGCGAGCCTACAGACAAACAAGAATCTTTTTGCGTATGTTTTCGTACTTACGCCTTTGATCTAGACGCTATTATTGCTTGTTAGTGCGCTAAAAGATCGTTGTGTGGTGCCGGTGTTTTTGTTCTTGCCATTCGAGCGTGACGGCTCGTGTCGATTGAATCTTAGACCCAGGCTTATAGGAATCAAAATCAAATGCATATTGTGAAGTGTTAAAATATATAATTTTGTGTTATTCTAGTTATAGGTAGTACTTTGTTTCAATGGCTCCAGCAAAATGTGACGCCGTTCACCGATACTTCTAGTATAATGAAACGATCAATATCAGTCATTGTTGGACACTCAAGAATAAAATGATTATTTGAAAAAAATATCGTAAGAATAAACTTATGTTGATTGTATTCCCGTTAAAATGATTCAAAATAATTTCGTCGGGACTAATTCATATACGAGAAAATGTAATAAAAATAATTGATTCTTAACAGAATTATTTAATCATGCTTTTTATTTTAAATAATGTTCCGCGTATAAGAATGTATTCTGGGTTTTTAGGTGTAAGAAAACATCGTGTGGAAACTGGACCTAATCCCAATAAGGCGTAGTTTCCCTTATGCCCAGCAAAAATTATATCTGTTTTAAAATCCACGGTAGGCAGATATACTCTTTTCACTTCTCATGCTCGTAAAGTTCGACTTTAAATCGTGCGTGGACGATATAAAATCGCATTTTAAGCTCTAGGGCATAAAGTTAAATTTTCTTCTAAGACCAAGAATGTGGCTCAACAGCCAAACAGAGTCAAAATATATTGCACAATTTAATTGAACAGTAAAATTTCGTAAAATACTGAAACTTGTTCTTTTATTATATTCTTGTACTCAGATAGAATAAGCTTTCTGGCCCAGACAATTCCTATTGGATGGGTTTTTTTTTGTATAGATCAAAGTGTCAGGAATTGATACCAATAAAATTTATAAGTAAATATTGGGCGCTAAGATGCCAAAAAAATGGTAAAAATGGTAAAAATCAGTTTTTCGATTCTTGAGGAAAAACTACGGCTCCGACAAAAAATAGTTAAATGTAACAAATGTGCGCTATAAAAAAACATAGAGAATGAGCCCCAGTAGAGCAAAATCTGTTTAGAGGATCGTCCGCAATGTGAAAAAAATTAACCAGTGTAAGTTGACCTTTGTATAAGAATAATTACTAGGGCAGAAGAGGTCAGCTTAACATGGTTAAGTAATTTTAAGAGAAATTAAGCATTATTGCAAATGGCACCTAAAATATAAGAATAGCAGAATTAAAATACTTAAGTTTAATTTAAGTTAATCATTAATTTTTTTAGGTGCCATTTGTAATAATGCTTCATTTCTCTGAAAATTACACATCCAAGTTTAGCTGACCTCTTCTGCCCTAGTAATTATTCTTATACAAAGGTCAACTTACACTGGTTAACTTTTTTCACATTGCGGACGATCCTCTAAACAGATTTTGCTCTACTGGGGCTCATTCTCTGTTTTTTTATAGCGCACATTTGTTACATTTAACTATTTTTTGTCGGAGCCGTAGTTTTTCCTCAAGAATCGAAAAACTGATTTTTACCATTTTTACCATTTTTTTGGCATCTTAGCGCCCAATATTTACTTATAAATTTTATTGGTATCAATTCCTGACACTTTGATCTATACAAAAAAAAAACCCATCCAATAGGAATTGTCTGGGCCAGAAAGCTTATTCTATCTGAGTACAAGAATATAATAAAAGAACAAGTTTCAGTATTTTACGAAATTTTACTGTTCAATTAAATTGTGCAATATATTTTGACTCTGTTTGGCTGTTGAGCCACATTCTTGGTCTTAGAAGAAAATTTAACTTTATGCCCTAGAGCTTAAAATGCGATTTTATATCGTCCACGCACGATTTAAAGTCGAACTTTACGAGCATGAGAAGTGAAAAGAGTATATCTGCCTACCGTGGATTTTAAAACAGATATAATTTTTGCTGGGCATAAGGGAAACTACGCCTTATTGGGATTAGGTCCAGTTTCCACACGATGTTTTCTTACACCTAAAAACCCAGAATACATTCTTATACGCGGAACATTATTTAAAATAAAAAGCATGATTAAATAATTCTGTTAAGAATCAATTATTTTTATTACATTTTCTCGTATATGAATTAGTCCCGACGAAATTATTTTGAATCATTTTAACGGGAATACAATCAACATAAGTTTATTCTTACGATATTTTTTTCAAATAATCATTTTATTCTTGAGTGTCCAACAATGACTGATATTGATCGTTTCATTATACTAGAAGTATCGGTGAACGGCGTCACATTTTGCTGGAGCCATTGAAACAAAGTACTACCTATAACTAGAATAACACAAAATTATATATTTTAACACTTCACAATATGCATTTGATTTTGATTCCTATAAGCCTGGGTCTAAGATTCAATCGACACGAGCCGTCACGCTCGAATGGCAAGAACAAAAACACCGGCACCACACAACGATCTTTTAGCGCACTAACAAGCAATAATAGCGTCTAGATCAAAGGCGTAAGTACGAAAACATACGCAAAAAGATTCTTGTTTGTCTGTAGGCTCGCTCGTGCCGCCCGGCAGCGCTTAGCTCGTAGGGTGCTCGAATAATAAATAAGCCAAATGTATTGGTCACAGAGTTTAAAATAGCTTAATCGCATTTGAAAAACCCTATCTGATAGGGAAACCATATGCTGGGTTGTAACCACTTACCCGAATTAACTGTATTGACATGGTTAGCCTTTCGTTCGGGTAAGTCAAACGATACGCTTACCGAATTGATAGGGTTTTTAAAAACAACTCTATCAAATACCCAATCTAATACCCCTTTAATGGTTACCGGTTCCGGTCCCTGGTTCTTACAGACAACTTCGGACACAACGGAGCTGGCAGCTGGCTAACTAGACGTCTGTGCATTTCGATTGCTTTTTGATTTTTAATAGTTCTGCGATAACTTTACTAACGTTTTTGTGATCTACATGAAAGGAGATCGTCAATTCTGGGCCACCTGATATAAACCGTATACAGTGTGTACTACAATGTAAAATAAATACTCATTTTATTACTAAAGTAGACAAAATATTACAAAAAAATGAAACGGGAATTATAAATACTAAATAAATGAACATTATGTTGATCTTTCCGCGATTAAAATACGGCAAGACAAGTCGTTAACATCCTTATGGCATTGATATAAAGTTTAACTTCACCTGGACTGAAAAGGGTTTGTTTTTTGGTTTGACACTGTCAATATCTACCGTTACATAATCTGCGTTTTGATACTGTTCGGTAAGTTACAACATTGTAATATTAAAATAATATCTAAGCCTACGAATACGGAAGTTTAAATTAGAAATCGACTGTATTAAAACGCCTAAAGATTGAAAATGCGTATTTTTGCATTTTTGATCGGAGTTTGAATATTAAAAGTGGGTTTCATAATGGCATAATATCATGCTCCTTCGATAACGAAACGCATCTTTTTTTCAATTTTGCAATGTCAGATACTAGTGCTATTGCACTTAACGGTGGTAAACCTTATCCCTTTGCAATAGGTGTTAGGAATGTTCAGTTAATAGTATCAACGATGGTTTGACAGCCGTCTTTGTTTACCGAAATACAGGAACTATAAATATGATCAAAATATGACTTATTATTATTTCATCATGATTCCCGTTTTGTTTTTAAGTCCGCTTCTGTACATTTTCTTTAAAAAACCAGTACTTTTTTTTACATTAATGTATAAATCATAGGCATGTACGCTTTCAAAAATTGTCCTCGTCAGATTCAAGTTTTAAATGCATGATTTTTCAATTTTCCCAGTAGATTTCGAAACTTTTTTACCACCGTCCTGACCTAGAAATTATGACGATTTTTTAAAAGTTAGAGTCATTCCTAAACGGTCCTAAATAATTTGGGCCAGATTACCTAACAAAAATTGACGATCTCCTTTGTTGGGGTTGTAGTAGAGCTCAATATAATTTGACAGTTCGTTCATGAGCATGATCGATCAAGGGGTTATGAAGCTAGAAGGCTCGAAAAAATCATTATTAGGTTCTTGTTATATTGGTCAACTCGTTTGCAAGAAAATCACGAGTTCTCAGTTCGAGGCGGACTACTAGTATAATTTCATTTTAAAAATGTAGTTTTTTATCCCGCGCTTATAACTTTAATACAAAAAAAAATGATAATTTATGTAGGTAATTTTACATGTTTTTTTAAAGTGGGGCATTCCACTCATACAATAGTATGTTATTCAATCAAATACAAACACTGAAAACATTTTTTCAATGTTTTCAGTGTTTGTATTTGATTGAATAACATACTAATTTATGTAGGATTTAACCTAAATCGACGCTCTGTGTTTAGTACAGTCGACTACAGAGAGATATATCCAATTTTGGACCTTATTACAACGCAATAAGATGAAAAACTGGATACATCTCTTTGTAATCTACTCTACAAAAAGATTTACAAGATTAACGGAGATCAGTACAATACAATGAGTGGATTAAAAGCGATGGATACTGTACTATGATGGATAATGTACTAAAATAGGCCCAAAATACCTTTGCTCCCTAATCCCGGTTTAAAGGGTAAATTTTTTTTCACATGAATTATAGCAAACTAATAATAAAAATAGTCAATTTTAGTCTATGAGTGTAAAATAATTTTGTCCAGCTAGATCGGGCGTTTGGGCCATAGTGCGTGGCAGAATAAACAACAGTAAGTTCACTCCAACTATACTTGCGCGCTGGGCGAGATACGCCGGTTTTGTACCTACTTATATTATAACATAGAACATGCGAATCATGCGATAAACTATTAAAAGATACTAAAGTCAATAATATTATTATTATTTCAAGATAATTTATTGCGTAAACAATAGAGTTTTTTTTTTTTACCTTATGGAGTTTGTCCAAATACAGAAGTGTCGTGGTTTATATGGGAGCTCATACATTCTACGACACTTCTCTTTCCGGACAGATTCTACCTTAGTGTAAACAGCTTCTATACAGTACAGTGGACGTATTTCGGCCTTTTCCGGGGCAACCTTAGGAGCCACGTCAGAAATGACACAATAATGAGAGCAACGAAACTCCTCTAGTCAGTTTGCTATATACTATGCTTATTTCTAGATCTGGACACCTGGCAGCTGTAAAGTGGTGGAGGTCAAAGAAAGCAAACCACTTCAAGAAAACCAATCCTAGAGTTCTGGGTTTCATGCAATATTATGAGAAATTATATAAATAATTAGATTATATCATTGCCAACAGTTTCTGTTGTAGGAAGTAGTGCCAAACGACGTATAATGTAATTCATAGTTTGTCGCCTACTGTTTTTGTTTCCGTGATAATACGCAATGTTTTTTATTCTAATGTTAAAATATAGGCCCTGTCCTTCACAAATTCGGCAGTTTTTACCTATTTTGGTATTACTATTTTCTCTGACCTCCACCAATTAAAAGCACCCAGATGCCCGGATCTAGCAATAAGGATAGTATAGCAATCTAACCAGACGGGTTTTGTTGCTCTCATTATTGTGTCATATCTGACGTGACCAGCTCTTAGTCCAAAAGGGAGCGGAGGAGAAAACATGTGCAATTTTCATACAAATTGCGCAGCATATTTTGAGGGGTGTCAAACAGGGACTGAAAGGCTACCTTTATAAACGGTTTTTACGGTCTTTTTAAGGCAGTTTTACTCTTTTTTTCTCAAAAATCATCATGGTAGAGTCCTTTTAGCTAATTAGGGGGTGTAGATTCCGAAAATTTTGTCTGTTTTTAAATCCAAGATGGCGGATACACTCTGTTTTCTCAAAAATCGTTATGGTATCGTTTTCGGCTAATTAGGGGATACAGATTTCGAAAATTATGTGTGTCTAAAATCCAAGATCGCTGTTGTACACTTCTTTATGAAAAATCGTCATGGTAGTAATTTCCGGCTAATTAGGGCGTGAAGATTTCTTAACTTATGTCTGTTTTAAAATCTAAGATATAATACTATACGCGGTAATACACTCTTTTCTGAAACCTACATACTACCTACTGGATCTCAGGATTGGAGAATGAGTCATGCAGTTTTGGCTCAAATCGCTCGACGTAATGAGCAGTTGAAAACAGGGTCACTCTAAAGACCTCAATCTTTTTATTTTTCACTATAATAGTTATTGTAGCGTCATTAAACCAAAGTTTAGGTAGGTATATTTCACATTTATCTACAATATTTAGTACAGCGCCATCTATTTAACTTAAGTTACCTACTTCCTTTTGTGTCAGTTGAGATTTTATCATTTTTTTAAACCGGGTTAGTTCAATGGCAAAGAAGTTATAATATCGAACCCATTTTGTCAACTTAATGACCTGGTTTAGACATTTCATCTAATCGCTAAACCAGTTTAGTGAAATGACAAATCTAGTTTTACTCATTCATTTTACTCAGATTTAGTTAGATTAGGTAAGCCATTTTGTCATCCTGCGCGATTTTATCATATCTCTTAGCCATTTTAATTTAAATTGCAGTATGAATTCCGAATATAATCCGTTTTAAGTTGTTCGGGTTGGTTGAGGGTCACAGTTCTAACCTAACCTAGCCCACTCTTTGAGCAGCCGTTCGGGTTCAGTGAGGGTTAGAGCTCTAACCTTACGAGTACTTAACTCACTTTTTAGCAGATTCTTGATAGATTGTGGACATATAAATACTAAGTAAAGCTTAAAATTCAGGTAGGAGAATCTGCTGTACTTGTACTTTTAATTATTCTGTACTATAACCGCCATCTTCATTCGCCCTGCGCTATCATACTATCATCATATCATACGGCCTACGAAACGCTCTCTTCACCATCTTAAGGAATTTTGACTTCCCCAACATGAGCAACATGGTTCAGGTTGCGACAGGGGAGAGCAAAATGGTGGTGCGTGTCGAGGGGGAACTTACTGACGACTTCACAGTAGTGACGGGGGACTCAAGCAGGGCGATGCCTTGTCACCTATGCTCTTCAACTTTC
Source organism: Pammene aurita (assembly GCA_947086415.1). NCBI lineage: Eukaryota > Metazoa > Arthropoda > Insecta > Lepidoptera > Tortricidae > Pammene > Pammene aurita. Next base: position 28,522,507 of record OX352306.1, read on the forward strand.
TTAGAATATGTCCTAAGGAAAGTTTTAACACTGGAGGGATGGCTAGAACTGAGTTGAAGGCACAAGATGATAGGATACGCAGATGATCTGGCCATCTATAGACCAGGTGCGGGAGTCCGTAAGGGTCCTTGCAGATCGAAGATCGGCCTAAGGATATCCCACGAAAAAACAGAGGAGTATCTCCACATGAAACGATACAAAAACACTCGTATTCAACCGTAGGACCTGCATGTCGGAGATACTACTTACAGAGGCATGGAGAAATTCAGGTACTTAGGCTGCACCATCACAAATATAAACACTCGCAGCGAAGAAATCAAAATCCGAGTGCAATACACCTTGCGATGCAGTGCTGCCCTTCACAAAGTGTTAGCGTTTAAACTGCTGACCAGATCCGCTAAAATCCGTATTTATAAAACCATTAGGCCAATCCTTATGCACGGTTGTGAGGCATGGACACTGACACTTGGAGAGGAGAATATGCTGCTAGTCGCAGAAAGAAAGATACTTCGCAAGATCCTCGGGCCGAAACAACGACTGGATGGAAGCTGGAGAGTTCTAAAGAACGCGGAAATAGAAGACCTGGTGGCTGAACCTAATATTATAGGAGAGACCAAAGCTCACAGACTTCGCTGGCTTGGCCACCTCGAGAGGATGGGGGAAGATTGGAAAGTGAAGAACGCATTCCATGGTTGTCCGGAAGGGCGACACCCTGTTGGACGACCACGGTATCGCTGGAAAGACATGATCGAGGCGGATCTGAGCGAACTCCGAATCTGAAATTGGCAAGAGCTAGCGCAGGATCGAGGAAAGTGGCACACCCTGGTATCGGAGGCCAAGATTCACTTTGGGTCGCTGAGCCAACGGAGTAAGTAAGTAAGTAGTAAGTACAACCGCCATCTTGGATTTTAAAACAGATCATTTTCGAAATCTACATCCCCTAATTAGCCGGCAACGATAGATAGATCTGGGCATCTGGCAGCTTTTAATGGGAGGTCAGAGTGATTCACCAACAAAAATTTTCTGTTGGAAAAAAGTAATACCTAAATAGGTAAAAATTGCCCAAGTTTTCTCATTTATAGAGGACAGAACGACAAACGACAAACTATGAATGATGAAGGCCGGTGAAAACTTTTTGTAGAGGGCGCTGTTCCGGATTCCATACAACTGCATACAGTGAGAGAAGATGAATGGTCCTTAACAATGTACTGAAACTATATACAGTCAGAAGGCTTTTCTTAGGGGAAATCTTCCCTGTCGCTTTATTCTACAGCATTTTAGTTTTAGAGTATTTTGGAAACTTTAGAATTTCACTTAGGGACCAATTCGAGATGAAACAGTTAGTAGTTTTCGCTAAAATAAATAAAAACTACTTCCCACCATACACATTTTGCTTTTCTAAGGACCATTGTTGGAAATTTCATTTTGACAGTTCCCCATTATATATGATATGGCGTCGTTTGGCACAATTTTTTTCCAACAAAAACTTTAGGCAATGATATAATTTAATTATTTGCATAATTTATTATCATATAGAATTAAGAAAATTATATTAAACTTAGAACGCTAGGATTTGTCTTTTTGAAGTGGTTTACATAATTTGACCTCTACCAATGAACAGCTGCCAGATGTCCGGAGCTAGAAAAAAGCATAGGATAGCAAACTAACTAGGTTTCGTTGCTCTCATTATTGTGTCATATCTGACGTAGCCAGCTCTCCGTCGTCTTTATTGATAACTATCATTAATGTTTATTTAAAAACGTGCATATAATATATAATAGTGCATACACGTTTTTGTACGATATGATGTACATGTTCGAGTGAATCTGGCTCCTCGTCGTTTTGTCGTTTGTTCCAAGTGAACTATCTTGGAGCCTTTAGTCTGAGCGAACTACCATATGACCGCGTTCGCAAGGAGGCGGGACTACGCGATGATTAATCCACCCACAATCGAGGTACATGTATTTTCTGGTACTCGTCTAAAAAGCCAAATGAATGGGTTTTGAGAGGCAACGGCTTTGGAAAGCAAAGCCTTACGAAAACCCTTCAATTCAATGTTCACACCGTGGTGTTCGCGAAAGAAATGGCACAAATAATGAATATTCACACCGATACTTCGTAAGAACTATTATATAATCTGTGCCGATACATAAACAAAAACACAGTTCCAAACTTCCCAAAACGATGCGTCGCACGCGCTCCAAATTCTTCCGCCCCTTCGCCACACAAAAGGTAACCGTATTACAATGCAATAAGGTACTTCTTAACCGCAAGCAGCGGCAACTTGGCGGCTTTGTCAAAGGCGCCGCCGCTTCGACACCGCTCTAGACATACGGTCGTCCAACGTAAATTTACAATTTTGCTCTTATTGTCATTAGGAAAAGGATAAAAATTGCATGAGCGTAGAAAGGGAAACCCCTTCAAGAGCTACCAACGCTACCCTTTCGAAAGGCTTTTTTAAGCGCTTGAGAAGGTATCTGATATTCGTTAGGGGAACTGCTTACCCGTATTTAAAGCGCTTTAAATAACTAAATGAATGGGTATTGAGAAGCAACGGCTTTGGCGAGCAAAGCCTTACGAAAAACCCTTTCAAAAACCCTCGAAGGGGATACCGTATTTATAGCGCTTTAATAGCCAAATGAATGGGTTTTGAGGAGCATCGGCTTTGGTAAGCAAAGCCTTACGAAAAACCCTTTCAAAAACCCTCGAAGGGGATACCGGGCGGGTCCCTGGTTCAAAAGCATTTTAAAAATCGGAAAAATGAAAAAAATTTTTTTTTCGATCGAACTAAATTCGTAAAACATTTATTACTCCTTATGACCTCAGGAATTTATGGTTGAAATCTTTCGGGTTACTCAGATTCACCGTGTATAATAATAATAATAAAAAAAACCAGTCTATCTTGAATTTTAAAACAGATATAATTTATACACCCCGAATAATTAACCGAAAATAACTAACATGACTATTTTTCAGTAAAAAGTATATAACCGCCATCTTGGATTATAAAACAGAAATAATTTTCGAAATTACATTCCCTAATTATAAATATTAATTATTTGTAACGGGGTATTTACCTCGTACCCGAAATATCGGGTGCCCAATATGCAATAACGCTAATATACATGGTAAATACCCCGTTTCAAATAATATTTATAATGTGAATGACCATGTGAGCTTAAAAAATCGTATATCCCATAATTAGCTGAAAACGACTACCAATCCCTACGCCAATTCATGGGATTAGGTTGCCAAGGGGACCACAGGCTCAACTGAGCCGTGGCAAAAGCCGGGACAAACAGGACAAAAGGATGATGAATACTGGTTTGTGTAAAATCGATTTGAATATGAATAAAAATTGTGTTTTTATTCTTATTCAAAATAATTATTGCCCATCTCATCAGTACGTGCGAACTATGCAAAAATAAACTGAACGTAAGACACATTTCTTTAACAGAAATTCTTTAATGGAAAGTTGTGTACGTGAGCAGAGGACTGGACTGTGTGTGACTTTTCCAGAATGAATAAACGACAGCAAATCTTATATTTACTAAATTTGTTCCGCCGCCACCTCTCCTGTTCCATTTCAAATGAGAAAGATAGAACCGCCTGCCTGCGTGGAAAAGAGACAGGAAAAGGGTAGCCCTATGATAGGGTAAGCGGTAAATATTAAAGCTATCTTTACCCCATTCGACTCGGAAACCACATTGAAAAGGGTTAAGCCTATTCAAAATGATTTCCATATCGATAGGGTAACCCAATGATAGGGTAACCCTATCATTAGGGTAAGACTTTAATAGGGTTACCCTATCGAAACGATTAATCAAATGAAGGGGTTTTCCGGTCCCTGGTAAGAACTTCACTTCGCTTACGCTCCGCTCGTTCGATAACAGATTAAGTTAAATATAAGACATTTACTCAAATGTATCTAATATTATTTCGTTAAATCTATATGCCTGTTCTAACCAAGCAAAAAAGGCATACATTTTTCCTAAAAATACCTACACAAAATAGATAGTAAAGTGCAGCCATTTTTTTAATATTCATTTAAAACAGTCACTTTACATTCAGACACAACCGTAAAATCCGGAGCATACAGGGCGGGCAATTTAGATCGGTCAGTATGTGCAGGTTCGAAACTAGAACAGCACATCCGAAGATCCATTTTCAGGAACCATGTAAAAGGCTAGGAATACATCCCATAGCACCGCACTAGTGACAGCGGTTGGCATTGGTGTGCCTCTTCACTAGCAGCGTCGCTTATCAACTGTCATTTGAGTACCAGGTGCCCGCCGCGCCCTTTTAGAACTATATTTGTGTTTCATCTTGTTCTTAAATGTATTTCAATAATACTAAGTCATGTACTTAAAATGGTGTTTGGTGTTTTTACCCTAAAACATGTCATCGATGTAAGTGACAAGAAAAACTGTATACCTTAAAAAAAGGTTGTTCGCAGCTCGGCAATCGACACGTTATTCCTATTTGGTTTATCACTTGGACAACCCCGTTCATTCATGCCCGCAGCTTCTTCTTATCGCTTAGTCAGTGATATCTATACTACAACGTGTTGTTTTATTTGCTTTAATTTCAGCATATGGTTAGTTACGATTAAGGAAACGAATTGGCATAGGTAATTAGTAAAAAATATTTTTTTTCAAGCTATTACCCATTGGATGTCTAAATATACTTTAGAAGGACATCGTAACTACGCTTTAACATTCCTGAGCTTAAATTAAGTACATTTCTCAATATAGATACCAGTGTCCTAATTACCTCCAGTTCTGAAATAATCAATAGTTAATTTTATCTTTATGATTGTGTAAACCTCCATTAAATTATTTTTGTTCTTTGAGACACCGCAATAAATGATGCACCTGCCTGTGTGTAATACGTCAATAAAATATGCTTCCTTTGTATCTCGGAGTATTCATGTTCGAAATTACATAGACATGTCATAATTTTCAATTGTTTGGTTGAGTTAATCATAATACCCTAATACCCTAGTTACATCAGTGGCCGATATAATAATTATCGTCATGAGAAATATACTTAATTTAAGCTCAGGAATGTACCCTTATAATAAAAGCAAATGAAAAAAACCACGTTGTATAGCTTAGTTACGATGTCATTCTAAAGGTGTCCTTGTTTTGTCGACAACCTTTTCATCGAATATTATTTCACCGACAACGATTCATCGAAACTTTAGTACTAGTAATATTGTTTGGCGTTATTTTATTTCAACCACTATTTATTTAAATTTTATCTCACTACGTAGAAATACTGTTCAACGAATATTATTTAATCGCTGATTTGTTTTAAATTATCTTAATTGGCACAACTACAAATCATTGCATTTAATACAATTTTATATGTCCTACTGCACATTTATACTACTGCATATTTACTGTTGCCGGAAGTGGGTTAGGTTAGAACTGCGTCCCCCAAGAAAACGAACTGTTGCCAGAAGTGGGTTAGGTTAGAATTGCGACCCCCAAGAAAACGAGCTGTTGCCAGAAGTGGGTTAGGTCAGGTTAGAACTGCGACCCCCAATAATACGAACTGTTGCCAGAAGTGGGTTAGGTTAGTTTAGAACTGCGATCCCCAAGAAAACGAATTGTGGTCAGAAAAGCCACACATGATCAGATAAACAATTTCACATCTAAAACTACCCACATAACTATAATCGCGCAGAGTGAGCCGACTGACGTGATTGCGTTTAGTTTCGATAACGAAATATTATCAATTGAAATAATTTTATGCGGAATAAGCCACGACATGAATTTTATTGAAATAAGTCAACTACCAATTAAAAGACCTCGGTTCAAATTACCTAGTAACGAGTCCTCGACCCAATGACTTGTCGATGAAATGAAAATACTTGAAACGTTGTCTTTGAAATAATATTCGATCAAATGTCTGTCGGCAATTCAATGGTAAACCCATTCTAAAGTATATTTAGACATCCAATCCGTAATGTTTGAATTCCTCGGTGACCAAAGTCTCGTAAAATTCACGGCCTTCAAAGAAATACTTTGAAGAGATCCCTGATGATTTCCGGTCGTACCCGGTGTTCTAATTTCGCTGTAACATTTTCATGCGTTTTCCTTTGAGTCAAGGCTGTGTACATGCCTTTATTCCTATTTTTAGATTGTAGGTAAATGTTGTGCGAAAAATTCTAATATTAAAATGGCATGTATATTTTCTGCCACCAAACCACGCACATTTGCCACCTAATTTGTATAAACTATTTATAATATCTTCCTCCAACGAACATATACGAGTATGCGACCATTTTCAACCGACTTCAAGATTTCGAAGGAGGAGGTTATCAATTCGTCGGGATCTTTGTTTTTGCTATTTCTTTTTTTTTGTGTATGTTCACCGATTATACGAAGACGGCTGGACCGATTTGAAAAATTCTTTTTTCGTTTGAAACTTCACAGGTCAGGATCTAATGATGGGATCTTGGAGAAATCGAGGGAACTCTTCAACTATTATAGGCACACCTATAGTGATTTGAGTATTTTTTACAGCAGCTCGAGTATTTCCTTTTGGAAAGGTGGATGTTTAGTGAAGTCGGTTTATTTTTGTTCAAAATTTTAATAAAAACTGTCACCAACTTTAACTTTGAAACCCCAAATTAATGTATATTTGTATCCAATATAACACTTTGATCACCAAATTTGTATAACTAAAATAGTAGATCTACAACTAAATAATAAAAAAAATATATGAAAGGATCGGCAACGCACATGTGGCACTTCTGGAGTTGCAGGCGCCCTCTTTTTCTTTGTCCAACCCTTTTCCCAGTTTCGGGGTCGGGTCTTCCCGTACATTTGCGCCAAAGATATGGGTTGATATTTTGCTTCTGGATCTCTTTTTGCATATTGGACCACCAAATAGAAGGTGCCCTACCTCTCCTCTTAGGCTGTTCTGGGAGGTTAAGGACGCGTTTTATGAGATGGTTCTCTTCACGTCTCATAATAAAAATAAAAATAAAAAAATAAAAAAGCATTTATTGTCGCAATACAGAAAAAAATACAAAAAGAAATACAGACACGTAGACATACACCGAAGTAAACAAAAAAACATAAAACAATACACAAGAAGGGAAAGGAAAAAAAAATACAAGTAACACACAACTTAAAAACTAAACTAAACGCGACAATAGGCTCGGAGCTCAGCATTTGCCGCAAACTCGGTCGGCTGCACAGCGCTGTTTTTCAGCCCGCGCCTGTCTCTTGGCTTATACAGATTAAAGATTAAATAGCTAGCTAAAGGGGAAACATCGCATTCACGGTCGCACTCAATTTTTATTACATATCAATAAACATTATAACTAAAACCTGTGACACTTTAGAGATTAAACATGATACCTATTTATCTATTTATTTAGTTAATTAATTTAATTAATTTCGTCTAGCAATGTGCAGCGTTCGGCGGTTTTGTTTCTTTCCTTTTATACTAGTTTGTTAAGTGATAATATCGTAGTTATCGTTCACACAATTGATTATTAAAAATGATTTTACGAGTTTTAGTCTTGAAGGTTGGTAGTGACATGCTAGTACGTAAGGGGGGCGGTAAGTCATTCCATATTTTCGAGGCACGATAACGAAAGCTTCCTTTAATACCCTGATTTATGTGATTAGGCATTATAACTTTATTAACGTACATACTTCGGACTCCACGGTCTTTATTTCTAGGCCACTTAAGCTTCTCAAACAAGTACTCAGGTCTCCGAGTTTGGACTATTTTGTAGACCTGCGTTACCATATGGAGATGCCTCCGCGCCGCCATTTTTAGGGTCTCTTTATCATTAAGAAAAGGCGTGACGTGTGCGCGCTTCGGCACGTTATAACAAAATCTAACACACGCGTTCTGCACCCGTTGAATAGCTCGTGCGGTCTTTGCGTACAACCGTGGTCCGTACACTGAATCACAATAGTTAAAATGTGACAAAACTAACGCCTCAACAAGTAGCTCCCGTACCTTTTCCGACAGGTGGTCTCTTATAGTATAAAGAGCTTTAAGGCGAAAATACGCGTTTCTAATCTTATTACTGACATGCTCAGAAAATCGCAGTTCACTATCCAATAAAATGCCTAAGTTCTTTGTAATATTTACCTGTTCAATTACTTGATGACCTACTTTAATAGTTGGATTGTTTTCTATAATATTCGTACATTGCGCGGTAGTTCCAAGAATCATGTATTTGGTTTTGAACGGATTCAAAACGAGCGTGTTTTGAGTTGACCATTGTGATATGGCATTTAGGTCCAAATTTATTAGACTTTCAGCCATTTTTGTGTCACTGCTTTTGAACGAGTAATAAATCTGGGTATCATCTGCGTACAGGTGTATTTTACAGTTCGTAACGCAATTGGGCAGATCGGCCGTAAACAAAATAAACAAAATCGGGCTCAAAATCGATCCCTGAGGTGTACCCCTTTTTATTGATTTAACCTGTGACTTTCGTAACTCCCCGTCATTATTTTCAGTTTCTACATACTGGGTCCTATTTGTTAGATACGACTTAAACCATTTACATGCTGAATTCGAGATACCATAGTGACCCACTTTAGCCAGAAGCAAGTCTGTACTCAGGCAATCGAAAGCACGTGAGAAGTCCAATAGAACCAGGGCAGTGCCGCAACCCTCGTCCGCGGCCGCTAGCACATCGTCGACCACGTGCGCAAGCGCCGTCGCGGTGCCGTGCCCGCTACGGAAGCCGGATTGTATTACGGGCAAAACGCGCTCGTTTTCTAAATATTTCGTTAGCTGTGTGCAAATAACTCTCTCTATTATCTTAGAGAGTACAGGTAAAATGCTAATTGGCCGCAAATCCTTAAAATCTTCTACGGGGGAGCCCTTCGGAATGGGTTTCACACGAGCGCATTTCCAATCATCCGGACACTCGCCGTCTTTAATTGACTTATTCACTATGCAGATAATGATAGGTAAAGTGGTCGGCAAGGTCATCCGCACCATTTGAATAGTTATACCATCGAATCCCGCTGCCCCCGTGTCAATGCCATTAATAATTTTCAGAATTTCAGATTCGGTAGCTAATTCTATGTGAAACTGAGCGTCAGTGAATTTATTCGTTCTAAAATATTCTATAGTCTCAGGGTCAACGGTTGAAGCCCATGGCACATAAAAAAAAAAATATTAATGTCATCTGGAATATTAAGATGTTCAGGTACACCGGGCAACGCCGCGTTACCTACTGATGTATGGCGTTTAAGGTGCTGCCACATAGTATAAGGTTTGTTTAAATTTTTATTTACGTAACATTCGAAGTATGAGTGTTTTTCTCTTTTAATAGCTAAGTTAACGTAATTACGCAAGCTTTTATAATATTCAATTTGAGGTTTCGCCTTTGTACTACGCGCCCTAACTAATGCGGAGTTCTTAAGTGACACCATCTGTTTTATAGTATCTGTAATCCATGGACTGATATTATCTGGAATACGCGTTTTCCGATACGGAGCATGTCTTTCAAACAATTCAATTATTAATCTATTAAATAGTCTTACCATGCCATTAACCTTACCTACCTTAATAACTTCTGCCCAAGGTACACACTCTAAATCACTTAAGAATGCCTCCTCATTAATATTTGTAATCGAACGTTTATAGCAAAATCGAGGAAGCGGCCGAAGACTTGCGATCACTAATTGACGGATTATGTTGCACCTCCACTCGAGAACATAGTTGAGGAGAATCGGTTATTACTAAATCTAGCAGTGTGCTAGTTGTGTCACTCAGACGCGTAGGTTCTTTAACTAACTGTTCTAAATTATGCTCGTTAAAAATGCAAGAAGGTCCCGAGCGCAAGAGCTGTTATTCGGTGGCGTAAGGTCAACATTAAAATCCGTCAAAAGAAACACAACTTCACAGTAGGCAAAGGCACTGATTGATTCACTTAGGGAGTCCAGTGCCTGCGTCACAGGTACAGCCTCAGGTCGATAAGCTGTGCCAACCGCGACACGGCGGCTGCCGGGCAGGCGCACCTCCAGCCACATTTGCTCGAGCGGCGCCGGAGGATGTGCACATACGCGCACGCGCATCTCGCGCCGCACGTAGAAGCCGACGCGTCCCCCGCGCCCGCCACTCGCCCTCGGTTTATGCTTAAAAACGTACCCCGGTATTCGCGGTGCACCAGACTCGCCATGTGATTTTAACCAAGTTTCATTTAAAGCGAGTATATGTGGCGAGTTATCTTGCACTGTTATTACTAATTCATCACAACCTGTATTTAAAGATCTTACGTTTAGCAGTCCCAACCTTAAACAAATATCTTTCCTGTTTTTCCTACCTGCCATACTTTTTCAAAATAATCACAGAGCTCAACGATAGAATCAAGTAATAGACAGTATAATAATTATAATTATAATATTTATAACATTTAGTCGTACCACAGTGCACTCCAATTGCTAAACGACACAAAACAAACATGTATAGTTGAGCTATACAAACAGCCTTATAATACGCATGTTCTATAGTAAATATAACTACAGTATGATACAATATCAAGTAATTCCACGAGACAAACCGATTTGTAATTTCATTTATTTTTATTATCAGTCGAATCGTTTGAAAAAACACTGTCTAAATCAGCGTCGCAGCTGATACGATGGGCAACGAACCCTACGGCTTTACGCACCAGAATTCGCCCATTAAACGACCAGACATATTTCCACTGAAATTTTTTTGCCATTTCTTTTGTTTTACCGAACAGGCGTCTGTTCGTACGAGTGAGTCTTTCGTTTATATAAATAGACGTGTCACCTGGTAGTCCCACATCACGTGTTTTGAAGAATCGACGAACCCGTGCAGCCTGCAGAATAGCATCGCGGACGCTGCGCCACGCGCAGCGCACTACCAGGGGGCGGGCGCGCGGCGCGTGCACCGCCGTCGCCGGCTCCGCGGAGCCCGCGGGTGCAGCGGCCTGCACGGCGCTCAGCCTCTTCGGCCCGGCGCGCCATGTCTCCACCAGGTCGCGATCGTCGATGTTGACGTCGATTTTAGCGGCGATCAGTTTCACAATGTGCATGGAATTTTCATTAGACTCTTCCGGGAGTCCACTTATTTCCAAGTCGTTAATGAGTGAATCTTGCTCCTTGTCGTTCAGTTCCGACTTAAGCTGCTCGATAGTGGCCTGCAACTCTTCCACATGACTGTTTACTTGGCATTCTTCTTTATTCTCTGCGTTACTCAGGCGTGTCTCGATACTACTAAGTCGCTGCGTCAGTTGAGTCACTGTGTTTGCATTGTCGTCGATCTTAGCCTCCAGGTCATTCACCTGCTTATCTATTGCATCAACTCGTCCCGATAAGGTCATCATGCTCCTGTCACAGGCTGCGATATCAGCTCGGACGTCCTTCATCTCCTCGCGGAACTGCATTATTTCTCCTCGAAGGGAGCCAATCTCCTCCCGCACCTGCCGCAGTTCGGAGACCAGAAGTTCGGAATCCGTACCAACCGTGTCACAGCTGGTCCTACGGTTATCGCGCTCGCCTTGCGACTGAGACTCGGCGTCACTTTCAGTGCCCTTACCAGGTGTTCCAGCATTGTTGTCCCTAGGCGTGGGTGGTTTGCACTTAGGGCATATCCAAGATGCGCTTATTTTCGTCTGTGGCGTTAATCCCACGCATTCCCTGTGGTAGGTTTTAAATTTGCACGCCGATAAGCCACAGGTCGCGCTCGCGCCCTCTGTTTGCGCCATATACTTTTTACACCAACCGCATTTGGCCATTATGTATCACACTTGTAGTTTCACTGCACTCCGAAAACGTAAAGTACTTGAGCACGGATATATTTGGAAAGTAATCACTTCGTGTTAGGCAGCACGCTCTGTCTTTGTTGTTTATTTCGCGACACCAACGGGTATGCCTACATTACGTGGGCCGCACTTCGTTAGTAAATTACTCCAAAATCCTCGAAAAACGTTATGATACTAATAGATTTTTATTTGTACACTTATTTCACAACACTATCTATGCAAATGAATCAGTCTATGATCCAATTAAGTAGTATAACTAATATTAACGAATTATTTTAGCAGAGCCATTGCAGCGCGTGCGGCGTACCCCCCGAAAAAAAAAAAGATTATATAATGTGGCCGTACCAACGTAACCGTCCTTCTTTTACCTTGGTATCAATAGGGGCTACCTTAAAGGCCCCCGGACATACTCGTTTCGAACCCTATCGAGACGTGTTATTCCTCCTGCCCACATCAGCATCTTAATCTCGTTAACGTGTAGTTGTTGTTCGTGTATCTTTTTAATAGTCCAAGACTCCGTCCCGTATGTCATAGCTGGTCTGACTACGGTTTTATATACTTTGCCTTTTATTTGTATAGGCATTTTGGGGTCACATGACACGCTAGACAATGAGCGCCATTTCATCGAGGCGGTGTTGATACGATGTGTGACATCTTTGTCGACATTTGCATCAGGAGTTACAATGGAGCCTAAGTACTTGAAGTGCTCAACCTTCGCTATGGGTTTCTTATCAATACGGATACTATAGTGATAACCGCATTAGGTGTATCTCGGTAATAACACTCCATGAACTCGGGTTTGCTGCGACTGATGCGAAGTCCTTTGCTCTCTATGTTGGTCACCCATTTATCAAGGCTCTTCTGCAATTCGGCTGTACTATTTCCCATAAGTGCTATGTCGTCCGCATACAGCATGCACATGGCACTGGCTCCTGTATGTCTCGTGTTATATATTCCATCGCCAGGTTAAATAAAAGTGGGCTTAGGGCTGATGCCCTGGTGCACTCCAACATTGACGGAAAATGGGCCACTCATTCCTGATGGGGTTTTGACGCGAGTTTTTGTGTCTCTATACATATCCTGCACAATCGATATATATTTAGTTCTCTCGGATCATCTGAGCTCTCATGGATTGCCAGACCAACTTTCTTGGGACACGATCGAATGCCTTCTCAAGGTCGATAAAGAGTAGGAAGAGGTTTTCTTTATTCACTCCGTGTTTCTCCATGGATGTTCTGAGTATCTGGATGGCATCAGTGGTGGATTTCCCAGATGTGAAGCCAAATTGATTTTCCGAGACAGTGGATATAGCTTTCAGACGGTTAGCGACAATTCTTTCCCAGATCCTTAGGGTGTGTGAAGTCAGTTTTATTCCCCTGTAGTTATTAAATTCTGCTATATCACCTTTATTTTTATATATTGGGCACAAGATGCTCTTACGCCAGGAGTTTGGGATTTCACCCCCGACTAGGATTCGGTTGAAAATCAGTGTTAACCAAGGTAGTGCGGCGTTGCTCATCATTTTCCAAATGTCTGCTGGTATCTGATCTGGTCCAGTAGCCTTGTGATATTTCATACTTATGAGGGCCTTCTTTGTTTCTTCGGGGGATATACAATTTATAGGTCCAGCAATAGAAGGCATATGTGGTAGGTCTTCGCTTGGGAACTCCTCGTTCATCAGCTGTTCATAATATTCCTTCCATCTCTTGCTTATTTCCTTATGCGATTTAAGCAGCTGGCCGTGATTATCTTTTATATATTTACTAGACTTGACATCCAAAGTAGCTTTGTGCCTCTGCCTGGATATTTTGTATATATCCCTCTCATTTTCAGCTTTTAGTTGCAGGCGCCCATAGGTTGCTTGCCATCAGGCGGGCCGTTTGCTAATGTCGTAGTATTAAAGAAGTTGAAATGAATCCACCCAAGATAAGATAAGATAAGATAATTTTTATTGGTAACATAATTGTAGGTACAATTCAGGTACAATTTTGTGATAATATTTGTACATAAAAATAACAATGTCATAATTTTATATAATAATATTAATTCTTACTAACAATTTCGTGTGAAGTTACTATGCCTTTACGTTTACATTTATCGATATTTGTGTTGGTGAAAAAAGCGAGTTGAAGGATAATATAAAGCCAATAGAAAGGTAAGTATTATTTAACCGTTCAGGGTAGTTCTTTTCCTTTTATGAAAGAATATGCAATGGTAATAAATACTTGTACCAAGATTTCACAAAAAACAAAAAGTCAAATGAAACGTTCTCGTCAGCTGTGTCGAGCCGGGTCTGATTTTATTTCATCCGCTGTATACAACCTGAATCGATCAGCCTTCGTGGCGATAGCGAACGGTTTTTGAAGCACCAAATAAAATACAATGCACTTCACTGACCGGAATTTTGTGCTTCATTCACACGAGAATTTGATTTTAAGTTCGCGTAGACATACTTTGATGCTTGTGACGTATGGTTGTTTGTGTTGTCTGTGTAAAATGTCAAATTCCGTTTTTTCTGTTTAATTGTATTAACAGAAAAAAGGCAATTTTAGAAGATAATGTAAGGAATTTAGTTGAACAATAAATCGTATGACGACTATTTACATAACGCCAAACTACTTATTTTCTTCTTGCGAGGCAGATTTCAAAAATTGTTGATAAAATAATTATTAATGATTAAATAAATTTCCCTTTTATTTTCATCATATTTGAAGTAATTGATAACATCATCGATTGCAGACATTTCTGTGGGCCGTTTTAAGGGGGATAAATAGATATACAAATTTCACTCATCATATTTCTATCTATGCATCCGTTTCATATCCTATTAGGGCCGCCAGCTCAGGATTGAAACATCACATCCATGTTTGCAAACATATATTTTTTTAATCATGTCAATTTCAGTCAATCACGACCTGTTCCTTACGAACATCATAGAAGGAAAAATAGAGGGAAAGAGAAGAAGAGGAAGACCGAGAATAAATTATTTCAACCAAATAAAAGAAAAGGTTCAGGTCGTGTCATACCAGAAGGTTAAAGAGTTGGCAGAGGACCGGACGAGTTTGAGATTGCTCCACCGACAAGAGCACAGCTCTTAAATGTAAAGAAGAAGAAAAAGTCAATTTCTATATTTCACAATCCTTTCGAATCACAACTTAATCGGTACTAACTAGATGCGTCTCGCTTGATAGTTCACAATCGAATGCCCTAGTCAGGTGGTCGACGTGTTATATAGCCGTCTATTCCCGCCAATCTAACCCCTCAATCGGTCCGTTAGACAAGTCACGCCACAGATCACGTGACTTGCCAAAAGAATCAATTGACTGTCCCTTAATAAGTAGAATACGAACAATTACTAATAATAATCTGCAACTTGCGAATAAAAGTAAGTATTGTTACCTTACAGCTATCTCAACTGGCTTCCTATGCGTCTTCGTCTTGACTTTCACACTTTATATCTTTTTTACACACCATTCTTTTTCATCCCGTAACTCCCCGTTACCTAAAAGAACGTTTTAGTTACTTGCTTTCTCTAAAAATTGCTACTTAAAGTACTGTCTTTTTCTTCTAAATTTTAAAATAGTTCTTTATTATTTTTTTCAGGCTTAGGAACAATATTTACCCTTACACTTAAGGCGTGCTTAATCTCTTGCTGTTTTTAAGACACAACTTAAAGATTTGTCTCTCCCATGACCCGTTCATCGTGCAACTCCGATAACCGTTTTTTACAAACTTTGGTCTGTAGTGTGTTTGGTCCTACTTTATATTATTTTTATTGTATATATATATAATACACACCTTTTTTTTTGTGTTCCGTTAATTTCAGCATATGGTTAGGTACAATTAAGGAAACGAATTGGCATAATGATTAAAAAAAATCCTTTTTTTATATTTTATCGGTCACTAATGTAAGTAGGGTAATGGTTATGATGATTAACACTAAACTGATTATAACATGTCGTTTAATTTCAAACATTATTACTCCGAGATACAAATGAAGCATTTTTATTAACGTAACACACAGGTTGCAATAACATACCTTTGTTGAATTTGTTACAAGTTTGGAAAACGACGAGCATTGTTTTGCTTGGGAGTGGTCTTAGTTTGGTCCGTGTAGGTAGTCATTAAAAATGACGTTTCGATTTACCCACTTTTGAAGTAAGAAATGCGTCGGTAGTCATTAAAACTCACGTTTAGATTTACCCGCCTGGTGACAGTATAAAAACCATGAGCACAGTACCTGTGCATTCATTCTTGATTCAGTATTCATTCAGTATTGATTGAGTAGTCACATTCAGTCTTGATGCAGTCTTGATTCAGTACTCTTTGTGGCTTTGGTAGCCGAGCAGTCACTATCGTGATCGTTCTCATGTAGACGGGTCGGGTCGGTTTGGTAGTTTAGATTAACGGGTTGTATTTTGAGTAGCACACGGACGCAAGCTGGGAACTCTCTTCGTTTTCCTGATGCCTTATAAAATCAGTCAATGCTTTTCGTAGTTAAAGTGTTTAAGATCATTTTGTGATTAGAAAGGATTTTTGTACCTGTGTTATCTGTACCATAGTGTAATCTACGCAATTTAGTTTTAATAGTGTTTCAGATAACAAAAGATAAGTACCACTGAGTTTCTTACGCTAGTTCTTCTCAGTAGGGCTCTTTTCCGAACCAGTGGTAATTTATTGCCCTCCCTTAATCTGGTTTAAAAAAGTGATTTGTAATCAATAAATACAGTTATTAAACCTGTGTTTATGTTTTATTTCACTACCGTACGTCCGTGTATAACGTGTGTAATGGTTTAGTGTTAGGCTATCCTGATTCCTGATAGTGTCAGTATTTGAGTTTCCGAAACAACCCGCACTACCCAAATATGGATAAATGCTTAAATATATAGAAAACATCCATAACTCAGGAACAAATATCTGTGATAAACACACAAATAAATGCCCTGACCAGGATTCGAACCCGTGACCTCCTGCTTCGTCGGCAGGGTCACTAAGGCTAGGAGGCCGTTGATTTTTGCACTGATGCAGTTGGTCCTATACTGAAATTTGATCCTGCTAAAAAATAGGATAGATTTTAACCTAAAGAACCTATTACCTAAGCATCTGCATTTAAATAGATATATACAATATAAAATCTTACTATTTCTTTTTGTTACAGGTAATATCAAAGTTCTGAAAGTTCAATGCCTTTTGAGGAGTTGCCAGAGATAGTCACAAGAAATTCAAAAGTTGGTGTAAATAGTCTATCTACCTATGTTTGGACCCAGGTACCTGATTTTTATGTCGTAATTATATATATTATAATGTCAACTTCGTTTTCAATTAATTATTAGGTACTCATCAGGCATCATTTTATTTTCTTAAAATAATGTACAGTTTTTTGTAAATGGATACAAAAATAATGTACGAGTAATTTATGAAACTTAAGTAGATATATATAAACTTTTTTACAACTTAATCAAGATATTTGTTTCATAACTGTTCAAATTATTTTTAATGATATACCATTACAATTAAAAATATGCCGTAACGACCTTAAATTTTAAAATCGCTCATCAGAATATAGATTTTCATCTTAAGAATACTCGTTATCACAAAATTAATTTGTAAGAATTATTACGATTTAAAGAAGTTGACGTAGCGTAGGGGCTTCAAACCACTCTACCTTCTTGAGTGCTCATTTATTCCCACTTATTAACTTAGGTAAATTAAGCGAATGTGTTCTACCTTCATTCTAATGGCTATAAGATTTAAAATTAATTTTCTTTGACGTAATGGGATTTCGTCGAGTAATTGTTTTGACAGCATTAATTTTATGACAAAAGTTGTATGTGAAATTAATTTGGTGCTTAAATATTTTGTACTTAAAAAGTAATTATATAATTCATACGCATAAGTACAATTATGTAAAATAGAAGTACAGTACCTCAACTCAAACTCAAACATTTATTCAGTAAGTAGGCCACAAGAGCACTTTTACACGGCAGATAGTTTATCAAAGTAAAAGAGAAAAAAAACTACACCGGTTCTAACCCTACAACTCTGACCCGATAAGAATTATGGCCAGCAAGAAACTCGACGGGACTTATTTATTCATAACAACAGTACTTACATCAAAACTATAGGTAAAAAATACATATAAATGCGTTGGTCTATTAGAAAGATATTAGGAACATATTAACAAAGGTGACGTTAGGTTAAAGAAAAAATAATGTCCTCTACTCCTTCTTCGAATTTCCTTTATGACTGAGGATCGTGGCCAATTGTGATGTCCCTCCATGTAACGCAGTCGAGGGCCATATGATACGGGCCACCCTCTGTATGGAGCCACCAATGGAGGGGGGGGGGGGTCATGTCCCAAGTGATCCCCACCTCCTCGGACCGCGCCTGGGGCCGTGTTCTAATTTTAAAAACACGTTTTATTAACTACGAAATACACCGAGTGCCTAAACGACTGAATTAGAAATTTCAGAACTAGCTTGAGAATTATTCCGACGCAACTCCAATACAACTTCAATATCGCTTGATTATTTGTTGTTAGTTGAAGTTAGGTTTGAGATAGATTGTGTTTTTAGTGTATTGTTTATGTAAGTACTAACGCGGCTACGCTCGCGTTAAATTCGGGGTAACAAACCATACAAACTTCCACCCCCTATTTTAGGGATGTGGGGGGTTAGAAAGAGACAAAAAGTAGCCTATGTCACTCTCCATCCCTTCAACTATCTCCACTTAAAAAATCACGTCAATTCGTCGCCCCGTTTTGCCGTTAAAAACGGACAAACAAACAAACAAACACACACATACACTTTCACCATTTATAATATTAGTATGGATTTTAAAAGTAGAATATGGCACCTGGGAGCCTCACACGCCTTCTTTAGAAGTGTAAACTTATTTTATTTATCGTATGGCTACATGTCACTGTATATAGACCGTCATTTCTCCCAGTAGTAGTGGAAAAGCAGATGATAATGAAAATCCAGTGAGTGCTGCGAGGTCCAGATGGGACAGTGCAGCTGCCAAGTTTGTTACTCTTTTAGCACCACCCAAGGATCACGTGTAGGGTTGTCTAAGGTGTTTCCTACGGACGCAGAGTAACATCCCCTGTGTGTACACTTCTACAGCAGCAAAGGTATCTAAGAGGGTGATGTGTTTTTGTTAAGAAGAGTGTATGAAGATTATGCGTGATGGATTAAATTATTAAGACACCTCACCCGATTAATAAATCCTACTGACTATAACTACTAGAGCTCCCGCTACACGTGTTACACGCGGAGACGAATACCCGTGTGTTTAAGACCGGCGGTGCTAAGGAACCGGTTTACACGAACCGCCGTCTCTTGGAGACGTTTCCAAGAGACGTTTCTCAGACACGTTTCCACGGGTACACGGGTAGTTAATACCGGCCCGAACGGGTCCGAAGTAGTTAGAACCGATTCAAATAAGGTTTATTTTTATTTTATTCGTTTCTTATTCGTAGCTTTTAAACGACTCGACACGTTTTGACCCGTACCTCCAGCTACTCGTCAAGGACGATTCCAGATCCGCGTGTAATTTAAGAAACGTTTCTTCGGCTACCCGTTTACCCGCGGAAACGGATCTTAACTAAACGTTTCTTAATTACACGTGCGAAACGGGCCAGAAAACCATGTAGCGTGTTATTCAGAAACGGGTATTCGAAACGGGGACACGAGACCCGGATACGACCGAGAGCCCTAATACCTACCCACCAACTCCTGTAATACTTTTGTACTTGACAAAATATACCGACATCTTACAATTGTAATATTCAGAACACGGGTTATTTTTAAGAAATAACGTATCTGTTAAAATACTATTTATTATACATATATACTCAAATGTTACTACAAGTAAACATCAGATCATAAGTATACCACAACTTTACTCGCATAATGATTTTTTACGACAGTTACGGCCGAAACATAAACTCTAGACGCACCTGACTCCATTGTTCCAACCTAGATTTGTGAGCTAACTTTTCCATTCACGGTACTCCGAGTGCTATTGAGAATTCCGAACGTTCAATACTCTCGAGAAGCGGTATTCTGACTTTAAAACCTTAATTTGTTACGTATTCGTTATCAAAAATTCATGTTTTATCATCAAAAATAAAACATGTTTTTTTGATGACAAATACATAACAAATTAAGATTTCAATGTCAAAATACCGCTTCTCGAGGATTTTGAACGTTTGGAATTTTAAATAGCACTCGGTTTAGATGACAATCTAAACAAGTGTTGTTCTGAAAATCACTGTTATAAAAACTTCGTATTTATTTGTATATTCGATGTGAATTGAATTTATACTGAAAAGAGTGACACATTATAAAACAATACATTATTTTTATTGTTTACTACAAATATCTACAAAAAACAACATACGAAGCATAAAATTAAAAACTGGTTGACATCCGAATATACATTATATACATATTTACTTTATACATTTTATATTTACAATTAACTTACAACATTATTATTTAGTTACGAAACTATTCTATTATCAATACAGAACTACACTATAAAAAGTGTTCTGTTAAATTCATTTATAACATTACTGTACAAATACTCCAATATTTCATTTTGCATCACAGCATAACATAACATTAACATAATTTTAAACAAAAAAGAACCGACTTCACTTAGCATCCACGTTTCCAAAAGTAAATGCTCGAGCTGCTGTGCCTATAATAGTTGAAGAGTTCCCTCGATTTCTCCAGCATCCCATCATCAGATCCTGACCTGAATACAATGGGACCAACTGTAAAGTCTACTCTTTCAAACAAAAAAGAATTTTCCAAATCGGTCCAGCCGTCTTCGAATAATCGGTGAACATATAAACATCGGAGAATATCGGTGAAAAAAAAGAAGCAAAAACAAAGATCCCGACGAATTAATAACCTCATTCTTCGAAATCTTGAAGTCGGTTGATAAATATAATCATAAATACCTACTCTTTATGGCACACCTCAAAATTAAAAAACCGGCCAAGAGCGTGTCGGACCACGCTCAATGTAGGGTTCCGTAGTTTTCCGTCCTTCACAGTAAGTGTCTCCACTTAAGAGTTAAATATTTGAAAGCACGTCATTTACGGTTAAATTACAAACTTAGTTCAGAAATTATTTTGTAATTTTTTTTCAATAACTATTCAACCTATCAAGTTCAAAATAATTTTCCTAATCATATTTCAACTGTCATCCGTATCTGTCAACTTAATTTTGACTCCCTAATATAAAATCTATGTTTACCTTTGGCTTCTCAATTTCGTGACAAAAAGTGCCCGAGAAAGCTTATTTACACTTAATAATACAGATGAAATAATTATATGTTTCAAAAGTCTCTATATTTTTGAAAATAAATAGATCTCCTGTCATTCGCTCGACCATATTTTTTATCGTCACGCGCAAACGACGCTGTATATTATGGTCAGCGGCAGCTTGCAGGACCTTAAGCCTCCCCCGAAAGCCGTCCGCCTGGCTAAATCCACCATGAAGGCCCCGAATGCATCCAGAGACTGCGCCCCAAATTCGCTGACAATGCCGCTGTCAATCATGCCTGTCATGAATTTGTAAACATTAGACATGATTATTTATTTAATCCAAGAAGATTTTAAAGTGTTGAACACTCTAGGATTATTTTGTGAACCTGAGTGCAGTTTTTAAATATTTTCTGATGTTGGACGTAACAAGACGTTGATCAGTGTTCACTACTCACAATCCTCAAGACAAAATAGTGTACATAACGATACTGGAGTGCCTGATCGCAGTGATCGCCTTACTATTTTCATACTTTACTTATTTTATATCCTTTTTAGGGTTCCGTACCTCGAAAGGAAAAAACGGAACCCTTATAGGATCACTTTGTTGTCCGTCTGTCTGTCTGTCTGTCTGTCAAGACCATTTTTCTCAGGAACGCGTGGAGGTATCAAGCTGAAATTCATATCAAATACTCAGATCTATTGTCCCTTGGAGCTGTGAAAAAATCAAACTTAAAAGCCAACGCAATCAAAAGATACAGTCGTTTATGCTGCAAATTTTAGAGTTTTTAGGCACTCGCAAAACCTACGGGGTACTTCCCGTGAACTCAGAAACTTGAAATTTGGTACGAAGCAACGTCTTATAGCACATATAAAGGAAAAATTGCGAAAACCGTAAATTTTTAGTTACATCATATAATACAAATATTTTTAATAATTTTAAAGTTACTACCCCTACGAGTATATACCTACAGATATATACGGAACCCTCGGTGCGCGAGTGCGACTCGCGCTTGGTCGGTGTTTTTATTTATTTATAGCATAAGTTTTTCTCTATATTACTTAAGTAGCGATTAGAATCTGTATGTCCCAGAGAGTTCTAAACCAGGAGAGGCCCTGAGTATCATTTCCCCTCTGTCAAAAGTATTGGCGGAAAATCTAGTAGGTACATCTATAAAAACTATTTCAATAATCGATGTCACGCATTTTCGTCATCGCTGTCAATGGATAACAAGCTCCGTGAAAATGCCCTTATGCGCTGTTTTTGGATGTAAAAAAATGTTATATTTCGTCTAGTTTACAAAAAGATGAAATACCATTTCAGATGTAAGTACAGTTTTACTTTATTTATCATTACTTTCGTAATAAAAGATTTAACCTAAATCGAAAATCAAGCTTCGTTTACAGAATCGATTCAAAGACAATCGTTTTCTTTCTGACGGGCAGTAACTATTTGACGTTTGACACTTCTCCATATTTAACGCGCTTAAGGATTGCTGTCTTCTATATTTTGTTTGAAAATACAATCAAAAATGATCCTTGGCTTTTTTGTTTGACATTTCCAAAGACTGCATGCAATAATAAACCATATGTCAACATTTGTACAGTCGACTATCTATTGCTCCATTTAGTGTTATGAAGCATAAAAAGAATATGTCAAATATGTTTGGTGTTTTCAAGTCAAAGGTACATCTTTGTCGGTTGTCAATAAAGCGTTGCTGCCATAAAAATTCATTTAGAAATAAACTGTATTAACAACCGACAATGATGTACCTTTGACTTGAAAACTTCACATGCGTGCTACCTCGCCCCCCTCAGATTTTGGCAGACTTTTTTGTTTGGAAAGATGAGGCGAAGCGTACTCCATTTATAGAGCTTTATGGTATGTCCCTATTAGCAAACAATGTCGCTTCGTCTACTGCGTCGTTGGATATTAATGTGCGTTGTCCGCATTGTCCCCTGCTTCGTTATTTCAAAGGTACAAAAGGTTTAAATATCCATATTGCAAAAAAACACAAACCTCAGGTCCCATGTTCGGCCCCGTAAGCTCTGTCCCTCCATCGAAATCCATTTCACAACCACACACCGTGCCTTCCGACCTACCTTTTTGGAAAACTATTAGTAACTTAAAAAGTTACCCTACCAACTCTCAAACGCATACCCAGGGGCGCCCCCGTCGCAGTCTCTAAATGTTTAGCAGAAACAATAAAAACTGCCGTGAGTGAGAATTCAAAACGCGCCCGGGAAGAACTTCTGACATGTTGGCAACGCGTCGTGCAATAGCGCGCAACGGGCCGGTTCGAAATAGCACTCTTAGTGCTTGAAGATGGAGACCTAAGCTCTGCGAAACATGTCGCGCGAAGTGACTAAAGTGACGTGAGTGTAACCGTTATATTTTATAGTGAACTTTGACATTTTCGTTCAAAGTTCTCCATGTTAATAACGACGATCAGAGTAAAAGGTCCCTTACCGCCAAAATAAAAGAGAACTGCGTTCGCAATTCCTCTGTAAGTCCCATTACTCCCCAACATCACTCCTCCAAACGAAATATATCTAAAATAGTAGAAAACAAAGTAGCGGATGGAGATATTAGGGGTGCCGTACGCATAATTTTCTCCAACGACGCAATAGCTCCTGACAACCCAGATACACTTTCGGCTCTTAATAATAAACACCCACTTCCAGCAGCAAACTCTGTCCTGCCCGGCCCTCCACTGACCACTGACGTGCCGCTTCAAGCTACCAGCCAATGGGCTGCCAATAGGCAGGGTACCCAGAAGGCTGGCCGCATTGCCACGTTGTATCTAGACACACGGCAGTGTGTCCGCCAAGTTCGAGCAAAAAAAAGCGACACACCGGCCGTGGGTTA
This sequence comes from Pammene aurita, assembly GCA_947086415.1. Taxonomy (NCBI): domain Eukaryota; kingdom Metazoa; phylum Arthropoda; class Insecta; order Lepidoptera; family Tortricidae; genus Pammene; species Pammene aurita. The sequence continues at coordinate 28,546,438 of OX352306.1, forward strand.
TATTACACGAACCATTTCGGGCCAATTTCGACCACCCTATAACTCAAAACATATTTTATCTACGCATATGAAATTTCGAGTGTCTGTTGACATCCCCTTAATTGTCTAGAATACAAAATTTCATTATTCTACCTATAGCAGTTCTTGAGATATTGACGTCAGAAAATCGTTATTTTTACTATACACTCACTCACTGACTCACTGACTCATCAAAAACCTAGACCACTTCCAATGGTCGTACTGACTTGAAATTTGGCATGGAGATAGGTCTTAAGGTCAAAGTAAAGGGAAAAATCTGATAACGGCCAAGTGTGAGTCAGTTTTAAAAATAGCGAAGGTGTAACTTTGTTCTACTATGAAGTCATAATGAACTAAATGGGTCTATCTTCCAATGGTCGTACCGACCTGAAATTTGGCTCGAAGGTTTGTCTTTAGGTCGAAATAAAGTAAAAATCTGAAAACGGCCAAGTGTGAGTCAGTTTCGAAAACAACGAATGTGTAATTTTGTTCTACTATAAGTAGATATGGAGTGGAAATGAGATAAGACTTATTTAAACTTAGATACATACCAATTTAAGACAATACATGTTTGTAGACAAGACAAGATCAATAAAATTGTTCACCACTCTGTGTGTGTCTGTTGCGGGAACCGAACCCACGATTTACGAAGTGCAAAGCAGGTCACTAGGTACACTAGGTGCTCTAAATCAGTCAAACAAAAATGAAAAGACTATTTTTTCTCGCATAGTCTAAATAATTTCTAATTTTACAACTAATAAAATCGCAGATTCAAGAACATGGAAATCATATATACTCTAAGATGGAATTATATATACTACTGCCCATCTCACCCTCCGATACGCCACGGGATGAGATGGGATGGTGCACTTCTAGGGCTACATAATAGGCCACCAATTATAATACCTACTGGTAGGTAGGTATTACCAAGTTATTAATTATCTATGTAGGTAGCGTACTTACAAACAGAATAAAGTACGTTATTGATGTATGTAATTATATGTAAGTAGGTACATTTTATAGGTGTAGGGAGCCAGTTTATTTGTAAAAATCACCTATAAATAAATAGTAAAATAGAATTAGACGCTTAGTATAAAGGATTATAGTATAAAGTACATACCTAAGTGGAATGAGACATTTCCTAAAGCAAAAGTGATAAAAAAATAATAAAGAACCTACACCTAACAAAAATAAATGAAATCCCATCAAAAACATAAATGTGAAAGGCTGCCAAGTTCGATACTATGGGAATGCTTCGCCTATAAAAGAAGTGAGATCTGAATGAGTACCAAGTTCCATAAAAATACCTCAAATCATAAATAGTTATAGGAATGCACACTTGATTTCCAGCAGTTTTTAAGGTACATTTTGAATAAGTATCACGTTACATAGAAATACCTAAAATTATAATAGTCAGAGAAACGCACACCGGTTTTTTAGCAGTTTCCTGATAACATTTATTATTTTCAGTACTTTTTAATGATGTAACTTGGCAAGTTTTAATAGAAAATTATATACTTGACACATTGCAGTCCAAAGGTGTCGATTCATTGCATTGAAAAGGTGTGTGGTGTGTGAAAACTTGCCAACGTCATTAAAAAGTACTGAAAATAATAAATGTTATCAGAAAACTGCTAAAAAAACCGGTGTGCGTTTCTCTGACTATTATGATTTTAGGTATTTCTATGTAACGTGATACTTATTCAAAATGTACCTTAAAAACTGCTGGAAATCAAGTGTGCATTCCTATAACTATTTATGATTTGAGGTATTTTTATGGAACTTGGTACTTGTTCAGATCTCACTTCTTTTATAGGCGAAGCATTCCCATAGTATCGAACTTGGCAGCCTTTCACATTTATGTTTTTGAAGGGATAGCGATGCTTACACGTTGTGCAAAGTATTAGCCAGCCCTCTGGTCACCCATCGTTTCGATTAAACGCGCCGCTAAGTCTTTGTAGATGCGGCGCGCGCTCGGCCCCCATGGCCCCAACGTTTAGACCCGAAACGCCTCAAATATATAACCACTACCGAGGGTGGCGTATTTGCGGCTTTTGAGGTCTTCTGCTGCGGATGCGGCATTGCCAGCATCTTTGCTGGTACCTGGAAGATGGGACTGGGCTAGAGTATCTACACACGTTGCGTCCCATACCAGAGGCCTTCCCATCCTCCAAGGCACCATGCCGTCGGGCCTCTTGCCGTCGTCCCTTGCCAATCCAACGGGTTCTGAGATGGCAGGAACTTTGACGGTGACAAGGGCCCTTCGGATGACATCATTTATGCTGGCGTGACGTGGTAACCGCCCAGAGCTTCTGCCGCAGGAGAGGCCATGGTGACGGAGGCTATCCACCATCGCACCGCATTGGCATCGATGTGGAGCGTTTGTTGCTGCCCCTATCCGCAAACTAGTCGCCAGTCTAAAGGTACAGTTATCTAGAAGCGTGCCAATAGTTGGTGAAGGCAGAGTCTGTAGCCACACCCGACTCCCACTCCGCAGTGGCAAGGAGACGAGCTCGATCTGCCGGACCAGTTGGCGTGTTAACTAGATTGTTCCGTACTAGTCGGCAGAGCGGCTCGTCCCATTGCCTCTGGGAACAAGGATTGGCAGGCCGGTCAGCATTGGGACATGTCACTGTCAATGTATATTCTTAGCCTCAGTGCAATGAGCAGCCTCCATGGCCCCGAGAGAAGGGGTTAAAATACTTTCAATTAAGTTCTGGGCGCTATGCACTGAGGACAAGAAGGCAGGCAGCGATACACTGGTAATTTTGCGTATCCCCATGCCACCGTGCCGAATAGGTAAAGTAGCCTGGGTCCAGGACCTCTCGTCAAAAGATACGTTGAGAACTGATGATAGGGTTTCTTGTATCAGGGAATCTAGTTTTAGAAGTAGGGTCGGGTGCTTCCAGAGATGGCTGCCACGAAGAACATATGTAAATTTAGGAACAAAAAGACAGTATCGAATGATTGTGTATGCGGTATGCATGTTGATGTTTAATAGACGGTCGGAAACAGACTTAAAATTTTGAATTTTGTCGTTGATGTATTTGTCGAAAGATTGGCCCAAAATAGGGCAGCCAAGGAAAGGTGAAGCTGGTTTTCACTGATTATTTTTATTCCGGGCGCTATATTTTCGAAACTTTGTATTATTCGGTCCTTCTCAGTACACGAGTCGGAAATAAATAGTTCGCATTTTGAAAAATTTAGAGATAGATCTATAGACTCTAGATCAGATGTTAGTTTTTGTAGGTCGTCTAAGACTGTACCTGCATCACCCCCTAGTATACGTCGTCTAGGTACCAGACATTGAATTTTCAATTTAGAGATTTTATGAATGGATGGATGGCGAAGCTAAAGATGGCTGGGCTGACAACCAACAGACGAGGCCAAAAGGTTTAATTTATATACAAGTTTTGAGGGGGAACTGTAACACTGCCATAAAAAAATGGTAGGTTTCGGGAATTTTTTCTTTTATTTGGGTCAGAAGGGGGCCTCGGTCCACAGAGTTGAAGGCGTTCGTCACATCGACTTTCAGCAGCACCTCGCCAGCCCGACGCTCCACAAACGTACGCACGGCGTGGACAGCGGCTTCCCAGCCACTTTTTGCGCCAAATCCCAATTGGAGAGGCCTGAATTCTGTACTCAATTATTCTAAGACTGCTCGGCAAGCTATTTTTGCCGTGAGACGACGAAAAGTAGTGCCAACGGCGATCGGTCGTATGCCGCCGTCTTTTTTTAGGAGGGCGCATAAGTTGGCTCCATACAGTATATCGATCACGTCCGTGGGCACTTCACCTGCTAGCATTAGGTTCACCAGTGATGTTAGATGTTTTAGGAGCTCGTCACGAGTTCCGTTGCAGTCGCTGCTTAAGACGTCTTTTAGGACTGAAACATATTAAAAACTATCGAAGGCAAGTAATGGGTTTGATTTATAACATATTATTCAATCGCTTAAATTTTAATGAACAATTGAATTTTAAAAGCGTTCTAATAGGCATAAAAGAAATCTCGAAATTTTCAAGTCAACGCGTTGTGTTCATTATCATTTTACTAAAGCTTGCACCAAAATTATAACAAATCCATCAATCGCTCCCAGTTTATTTTACTTATCAGTTCTTAACTTAATTCAAACGCGCGGAGATTATGGCAGCCGTCATGGCGCTAGCGGCGGGACCAATCATTACGCGCACGCGACGTTGCCTGTTCGCCGTGCGCCGTTGCCCGGCCGCTGCGCTGTTTCCATGGTAAACCAGTAGGTACGCGAATATTGTATCTGGACGTTTGGTTTAGTTTAGGGCACAGAGTAAATAATAGTACTGCCCAGAATGCGAACAGTTTTGATCTTTGATAACGATTTAATTTTTTAGTTGGAGAGTATAATATAAAGGTATTACAACAGCTCGGTGAGTTATTTTATTTTTATACGTAAAAAGGCGTTCTCGTATGTACCTACTAGTCATATTGCCACTTCTTCTTTTAGGACACGTTCTTTTTTTCTCTTATGCATGTACTCGAGTATGATGTCAAACTGGTTGAGTAACACATTACTGGCTTAGGTATAAAATGTAAAAAACTGGTATTTTTGAAGTTGCGATATTTCAATCCTTCTTAGTTATAAGTGACTTTGAAACTATATATTTACATTTATAATGATTTGGTGAAACCAAATAAGAATGGGAAGGAAAAAACTGTCAATACACCTAATAGCAGAATAAAACATTCCCACCTGCTCCCATATGGCTTTTTATGTGCGAGGAGATGGAAAGTTTTTTTGCTCCTTCCTATATTCATATGGAGGGAAATATTCCTATCGGTTCCCAGCGGGCACAGATGGAAATAGGTGTATTTTCATCCGTTCCTGGCGGGTACAGACGTTGAACGAGAGGAGTCATTCGCATGTGCGCTGGCGTTGATGAAGGTCATGCGCAGTGGGGACAGATAATAAATCTAATACGGGAATAAAAAAATCCCACCTGCTCCCACATGACTATCCATGTGGGAGTAGATAGAAAGTTTATATTGCCTCCTACTATTTTTACATGAAGGGAACATGTGGGAATAGCTACCTATGTTACCGGCGGGTACTGACGTCGAACGAGAGGATTTGTTCCCATCTCATCTATGCCCGCCTTGGTCATGCGAGGCCGGGGCAGATGGGAATACATCTAATAGCGGAATAAAACATTTTCACCTGCTCCCATATGGCTTTTTATGTGCGAGGAGATGGAAAGTTTTTATTACCCCTTCCTATATACATATGGAGGGAAATATTTCCATCGGTTCCCAGCGGGCACAGATGGAAACATGATTATGTAACACTTTAAACAAAGATATTAGTTAAAGCCATGGCGCCTTGTTATGGTGTAAGAGAGAGAGAGAGATATTCATTAGTATGATTTAATCAACTTACTGCTTTAACGGCTTCCTAGCCTAGTCGGTAGTGACACTGCCTGTGAAGCAAGAGGTCCCGGATTCGAATCCTGAATAAGGTATTTATTTGCGTGTTTATCACGTTCCTGAGTTAAATAAATAAATAAATAATAGATAAATATTATAGGACAATCTTATTTACACAAACCGACCGAGTCCCACAGTAAGCTCAATAAGGCTTGTGTTGTGGGTACTAGACGACGATATATATAATAGATAGATATAGATAAATACTTAAATACATAGGAAACATCCATAACTCTGGTACAAATATCTGTGATAACCACACAAATAAATGCCCTGTCCAGGATTCGAACCCGGGACCTCCTGCTTCGTAAGCAGTGTCACTACCGACTGGGCTAGGAGGCCGTTAAAGCAGTAAGTTGATTAAATCATACTAATGAATATAGATGGCTGTTATTCGTTTACTGATATAGTGAGTTATGGATGCTTTCTATTTATAAGTATTTATCTATTATACAACGTGTTATACCCAAGACTAGAAACCTAAAAACTGTTTGTTCAGAATCTAGAGTGGAATCGATTGCAGTATATCTTAACATGGGTATACTTTTTCTTTAATTTTCCAATTTCACACGCGTTGAGTCTAAAAGTTTATAATACTACAGTTTACTATTTTATCGAGAGGTTAGGAGATTAGAGGTAGACTATTTAATAAAGGCTGGCAGCTTTGACAAACTTGTTTTTTCACTGTATATAGTATCATATGGGTTGTAATTGTCAAAGTATATCATCTGATGTCATGTCATACAAATTGTAAAGGAAAGCAAAAGTCACGTCCATCATGCTCCATCCATGACTTGAATCTAAGTAATCATTTAACGTACTTAATAATCACTATCTACCACAATTTATTACGTACAAGTCTCATAATTCGCGAACATAATTAATAATGGTCAAAACATTTGAATTTATAAGAACATGTTAATTAACTAAAAGTAAAAATTAAATAAATTAATCGATTAATGACGTAGGTCGAAAGCTCAGTGGCGCCATCATAGGCGGTGTTCTCGTGACGTATGATGACATAGGCCGGTAACTTCGATGCCTCGCAACATATGGCGCTCTCGTAGGTCTTATTATACTGGTTTAGGCGCCGACAAGGTAGAGGATGCTAACACAAAACATAAATATACATGTCCATGTAAAATTCAATAATTGACCACAAAATGCACTTATCTTCGACATTTTGTTTTGTTTGAGAGGATCATCGCCATCGCGGTTGAACGGTGAGAGTTAAACACAAACAAAGACAGTGACACGGCGCGTCGTGATTGGTGGACCCGCTCGCGTTGCCTACTGCGCACAAGACTCCCGCGCCAATCTCCATGCGTTCAAATTACGAATTGAACTGATAAGTTCATAAAACTTACAGCGATTGATAAATTCGTTATTTCTTTTTAATAAACATTACTATAATAATAATAAACTAAACACGCTGACTTGAAAATTTCGGAGATTTCTTTTATGGTCAAGACAACGCTTTTAAAATTCAAATGCTGTAATAAAATCAATCTATTGATGAATCTATTATAATTTAAACATGATAGTTACTTTACAGAGCTTTCAATACAATGCAGTCATCATAAAACACTTGAAAAATGTTTATGTAGAAATATGTTTTTTTTTTACGTTTTACATTATACTGAATTAAGCGGTTGAAAAATACGTTATTAAATGACAGCCGATGTTCAAACAGTCAAATACTATTATGTCATGAAGTAAAATGCCACTTGTATAATCTTACCTTGAATTAAGAAGGCCTGTTAACAAATACCTTCTTTATACCTAAATCTACACCAAAATCCGATATATTTTTTTATAAGGAGTATTTCTCAGAGTATTCTAACCGACTACAAAAAATTGGCCACTTGTGAGTTATCGAAGCTGATTTTGTTCGTGTACTAGACTAATAACTAAAGAAGTCATATCCAGCCAAGATAAAGTGGAGGTGGGCTGGGCGTAAGAGCTGTACTACAGACGACTGAATGGAGTCGAAAAATATCTAAGCGGAGACTTTGGCTAAGTAGAAGCAATAAAACCGGAAGACAGGCGCAAAATGAACGGATGATGAGTACCAATATGGAAGGGACAATGCAAAAAGTCCAAAAACGTCAAAAATGTCACGCTGATAAGGAGACTGATACTCAACAATGGGTGCAAAAGAATTGAAGAAGACAAAAAGTTATACCAAGTGAAATAAAAGTGTTGGAAAACTATATTCAATTCAGATTTGGGTACCTCATCCTTTTAGAAAATCGATTAGTATTTCACACTACGATACGACTCACTTAACTACCTACCCGTTTCCACATACATTATGTACATACATAGGCTGCTAGTTAAACTCATAGCTTTCCACTTTACCGTTGGGTAAAAAACCGACTGGCTCCGCGTTGAAAGTTCCCAGTCACTCCCACCGAGGAAGCAACTTTGAATTACTTTTCGCAGTTGAAAGCATAATGAATCGAGTCCATCCGAGATATTTGCTCCGGAGTTGGGGAATTCAGCAAAAGGCGAAAGTTGTTCGACAAAATGATTTCTTTGGAGTTCGAATCGTGCTTGGAAATCTTTTGTTGTGCTCGCGTCTTGGAGCAAAAATTATAATATTGGCACAGATTACATGACAGCAGTACCGCCTTTCAAACAAACACATTTTTGAATTATCATTACTGTAGAGGTGGTCATTACTGGCCTTCAGACCTACATACAGATGATTTTGAATGAAATACTTCATGATATGTGTAGTAAATGCAAGGATAAACGGATAAATAAATAAATTGTACAATATAATCCTGCTAGGTTTCTACCATTGTTTGTATGTTATTGTAGATTTTTATTAAACTGTAATTAATTATATTAACCACGTAGAAAGTGATGCAAGAAAGAAGAACGAGTAGACTTATTATATCATAGCCAGGGGAATGAGCAAAGTTTCTGCTGCATATTTGCGAAATTCAAGACTTTATTTAGTTCAGAAATAGTATGGAACAAAGAAGACTGGCTCCAATGACAAGAAGACCTAAACCTTTTAAATGGTGGCAATAAAAACGATTAATATTTTGACCGCCATACGTCAAAAATTTTACTTTTAATTTTGATCTCTGTCATAAATTACGAAAATGTCATTTACATTATCACTTTGTCTTATATATCAGACGACGGCGGTCAAAAGGTTATGACTGTTGACATTTCGAAGTGGTATGTCTGTTTATTACTGTTTGACATTTATAATTGCAGTGTTTTTAGGGTTCCGTAGCCAAACTGGCAAAAACGGAACCCTTATAGTTTCGTCATGTCCGTCTGCCCGTCCTTCCGTCCGTCCGTATATCACATGCCATGCCATTTTACTCGGAACCTAACTACTTATAGGCTTAAAGGTTTTAACGTATCTTAATAAAATTTAGAAGTGAGGTGTATTTTGTATGCCGCTATTTAGTTATGTAGTGAAATTGCAGAAAAATATATTTTCAGGGGGGGCGCTCCATACATGTAACTAAATAAAATAAAATTACCTAATATCAACATGTTGCACATCAATCGATAGGTCTTTAAAAATAACATTGAGGTTTTTCTGAACATTTTGTGATTAAGTGAATATTTTCAGAAATAATCGCTTCGAAAGTTGTAAAAATAGCGTCCCCCCCTGTAACTTTTGAACCGTAAGTCCAAAATATAAAAAAATGAGAAGATGCGCGCTATCCAATACTTTCTACGAAAAGTATTTTGAACATTATCGGTCCAGCCATTCTTGAATTAATTCCAAAAAACTTCTTCCATAGGCATCAGATGCGACCTTTTGGCATTAGTTTGGTTCTTATTCCATTGAAGCTACGGAACCCTCTATTATGCGTGGTCCGACACGCACTTGGCCAGTTTTTTCTTATAACCTTTAACTTATAAATCAATGTGTCATTCATGACAAAATATTTAGTGAAGAATGTAGCTGCGTGAATAAATACTTCAGTTTGACGTAGGGTGCTTTCGAAAATAGTCGCAACTTCCGTGAATAAACCTTTCCTGAATTGGAACTTATTTCACGGATGTCGTTGAGTGGTTTTGGGTTTACTAGGGATGTTGATCTGTGACCTTGACCTTCAGTGACTTTTGACTTTTATAAGAGCATGCCTAGCAACCATGGGCGTTTAAAGGTCATGTAGAATTTGGCGCCAACCACTGGCTACATGGTTTATAATTTCTGTTTTCTGCCAAGGTCTCGTGTCAGGGGGCTGTGGTTGTATGCCGTCTGGCCCTAACTTTATGTTTCAATGTTCTCTTTTATTTAAATTATTGTGTTCTGCTGAAGTGAATTGTGTGTGTGTGTGTGTATTGTGGTGTGTGTGTGGTCGGTTGTCACCAACCAATCATCATTCATTGTCACCATCACAATGCTGATGTTGAGCCTTTTTACTGACACACTTACATATAAGTGTACCTACTTGATTATAGTTTATTTCAATTGGTTGTGTTTAAATCATAGAAGTGCTTTTGTAATTTATTTTCAATACGAATTTTAATGAAAAACGAATACAATGATTATTTAATATGTGTGGTTATTCTATTGCTTCTTATGATCAAAAAATTAAATCTACGAAAAACTTATAATATCATGTTTATTTTTTCAGTAAATGCTATTCGTGTAAAGCCTCTTTTCAATTTGTTTTTTTAAGCAATATATAGTAGGCGAGTCAAGAATAATGTATATACTACACATGCTTAGCCACTACTGCTGCTGACTGTACTATATATATAACTATTATAATGATGTAGTAAGTTTAGTAATTAATCAGCTCGAACCTTTCCGTATCTGATTTCTGGGCAAAGTTCTGACCTCAAGCATAGACATAAACAAAAAGGAAGATGAGTGACGTTCATAGTAAACAAAACTGAAATGTGGTCCAGCACCTAAACACTTGTAAAATGCTACACACCGCTATAATGTATGTGCATCATAGGCAAAAGAGATAAACCTATATAGTTAACACAGTATGCAAGGGAGACCTTCATATTTTGCGCATTGCACAAAGAGTGCACTGAGAGACTCTGTCACACGACTTATTCAATATAGGCCCCGGAACCTATATTTGATGGCACACAATCGAGCGCCTGGTACCATATCTCCCTTTTTGTAGAAATCAATGACCTCAAACAAATCAATTAACTGCTTATCTTGTCTCAGGATTAACAGGTAAATAAGACTTATCGTAAGTATCAATAAATGGTACTGTGGAAACAAAAAAATGGCCCAATACTGTTATCCCGGGATCACTTATACAAAAAATACCGGCAATACATTCCCTATTCCCGAGTTATCAGATGGTTTAAGATGCCGTACCGCATCGTTTTATAATATATTTCATTCAATTATAGAGTTTGAGTTATCTTGGGAGGATAAAAAAACCGTGAATATTTTTTTGTAGTGTTGGTACCTTTTTGTTAAAAAAAGTTCTTTGCTCATCCGAAATTAATAAAAAAATAACCAATAATTTGTTAGGGATTTAGGATAAACCATTAACATTTATTATATCTTTCTGAAAAATAAAAAGAATGCTTGACATATCACAGGAGACTTTGAACAATCTTTTATATATTTTGCTCGATTTTTGTACCTAACAAAAGCTTGCACGATTAAATCTCGTCCTATTAAAACAAACTTTGTGGTTTTACTATCCGCACGCAGCGTACTGGGTACGATCAAACTTTGGAGAACTAAACTTCATCTAATAATTGTACATTGTTGTACTTACTTACCTGAGTTATACTGCTTGGCTTCTTTGTTTTGAGTTTCAATATAATTATACTAACTACTAACTATGTATTACGTAATTTTAGCTAGGTTTCATTCTTGCATGAACTTAGTCTAGATTATTTATGAGGCTGATAGCAAATCAGATAACTCAGGAAATTAAGTAGCACTGGGACTGGGAGTTCGTTCGAATTCTGCATCTGCTTTGCTTCTCTTGGGATTGGTATTATATAGGTCGGCACATCCCCGGCTTAGAGAAAAAAACTAGTGAAACTTGCGAACTAACTTTTTAATTCAATTGAAAATGTCTTGTAAAAGTAATTTAATGTTTGAATGAACGCAAAGAGCCAGTTTTTTGAATCATCACCATCTGTAGGAAACATACGACATGATCTAACATAATGTGATTTAAGATGTGGTGGTGTTAAAGTTTGAATCCTTTCATTTTATGCTAAATTACTTATTATCAATTTGTGGCCTAACCAGGGCTGTTACGAGTAGTAACTCCACCCAAAAAGTACGGAAATCGGGCTCGGTCTATACTTGCATTAGCTAATATAATTACGACGACCTACTTTCTCCATATCCCATACAATTATTCCCGACACAAGTCATTAAACCGACAAGAAGCACTCACTCACTAATTGGAGAGCGTATGACATGTCACTTTATGCGATATGGGGCGCGAATTTGTATTGTCTTACGTTGCATACATACGTTCCCCAAATGAGACAAGAGTCACGTAGGGCTAGGCTTTGAAGAGGGCTACGGAATGACGGAACGCACTCTCCACGCTGTCGCCAAACGCCATACATTGGTTAAGGGCGAGATAATTATCGATTTTATACAAGTTTTAGACGATTCTACATCAGTAATCGAATGAGCCGAGCGTAAGCGAAGCGAACGTAAAGAGTTAACACTTTCCGTACCACCTAGTGCTACGCGCTACGCTCGTAGCCCGTAGCCACGTATTTGTTATATGTAGCGCGTAGCAGCTACGAAGAGAGAACCCGGCAGTCGGGTTCCTGGTCGTGAAAGTGTTAATATGTACAGAAGGGAAAATGGCAAAGCAAAAGTACTTAACTAATACTTTTAAACAAGAAAGAACCGACTTCACTTAGCCTCCACCTTTCGAAAAACTTCTGTAAAAATACTCAAATCACTATTGATGTGCCTATAATATTTGAAGAGTTCCCTCGATTTCTCCAGGATCCCATCATCAAACCCTGACCTGATGACAATGGGACCAACTGTGAGGTATACTCTTCCAAACAAAAAAATTATTTTCCAAATCGGTCCAGACGTATTCGAATAATCGGTGAACATAGATAAAAATATGGCCTGGACTTTTGTTAATGGCAGTTACCTCTATTGTGCAATAAAGTAGGAGCTTTGCTAAGCAGACGAGATAGTTTATTGATGAGACTATAAGAGATAATTAACAACTCTTCCGATAATCAACCAATATTTAAGTTGTATTGGAGTTGCATCGGTTTCATTTTCAAGCAAATTCTGATATTTCGGATTCAGACGTTTAGATGCTAGCTGTATTGCGCAGGGGCCGTATTCTAACTTTAAAACACGTATAGACACGATCCAACTTCAATACAAGTCCAATGCATTAACAACGCAATACAGCTACGGCATAAACATCTGATCCGAAATATCAGAATTTGCTTGAGAAATATTCCAACGCAACTCCAATTACAACTTCAATATTGGTTGAATGTTTGTTGTGTGTGTTTGAGATACGTTGTATTTTTATTGTATTGTAATGTATTTTTAAATTAGAATCCGGCACCTGTTAATGCGTTGGAGTTGTATTGAAGTTGGATCGTGTCAGAACGTGTTTAAAAGTTAGAATACGGCCCAAGGGAAGGGAAATAATACACGTTTTCTTTTATTTTTATAGGTGTAAAGGGATATCCTGTGATGATATTAATGGAAAAATTAACCTTCGCAGTCAACACGGTTCACCCTTGGGGGCTCTGGGAATCTATAGGTACTTACCAAGAAGAAGCGAATATAATATAGAGTTGTACGCCATAGGACGATTGATAGTATATTTGATCACTAACATATGCGGAATATGTAAAATAAAACTGAATATGTAATGGCACTACTAAAAGTTTCTAACAATCTTAGTATAATGAGGAAGTTATGTAAGGGTATTACTAACAAAGTAATTTATAGCTACTTTAAAACAAAGCTTTTAATGTTTTGTTTAAATTATAAAACACGTATTCCACAACTCAGCGCTAACGAAACTGAATCTTAAATTAAAAGCAGGAAAGGCTAATTCAACTTAAACCTCACTTTAACTCGCATTACGCGTTAATTTACGCAACATCGTTCTTTTAAAATTTTGCCAATTCAAATATAAGCCGTATTGCAATTAAGTAAAGTCCATGTTAGCTTTAGCTTTACGCTGTGGATAAAGCCTTATATAAGTATTCCGGTTTAGTAGTTTTGCGGGCACCTAAATTAGAGTGAGAGGGGGTAAATGGGAGAGTGGTGGCGAAATAACGTTTTGCCCAAAAATCCCATCTTGCCCGCGTCAGTGCACTATGTGCGGGCATAGATTAATTAATTTTATAGAGATATGCATTTCTTACAATTTTAAACTAAAGAAGCTACACTGCCCAATAACGTAATGACCCTCATTGGTCAAGTCTCAGTCTAAACGAATGTATGTTGCCGATACTCTAAACTGTGACTTCTAGATAGTTTTATGAAATAAGATACAACCTCCACGATTAACATATTGACTAATACGATGCGATATGGATGCGACACATACGGTTAGGAACTTACATTGTGGCTGGCAAATTCGGGGACAGTGACACCTGTCTATGTTATTGTGACATTTCAGTTGAATTCTACCGTAAGTTAGGAACAAATTTCAGGACCAATCGCATCCAAGGCGACAACTTGTGAAGTTGTTAAGGACGAAGTCTGATGAAACCTCGTGAAGGTGAGCTGCCGCTCCGTTGGTGGGTTGAGGAATGGCAGCCACTTAATCAGTTAAAAAAAACCTTCATCGCGTCCTGATTGAAAATTTGTCGGATGATAGTTTATATGCTCTTACAAACATAAAAAATCGTCAGCCCACTATTGAGGTAGAAGTCTGGCTTACGGTCCAAATTGACTATAAAATATAAACACAAACATAGGAACTAGTATATTTAAACGCGTGGAACGACGTAAGTAGTAAGTTTGTCAACATATGCCAGCCGTAGTCGCGTCTCATAAGACAATTGGCGTTATTACGTATTTATTACGTATCGACAGTGGATAACAAAAACAATAAAAAGAGTTTTTAAACAGTGGTGTATCTACTTCTATTTGGTAATCTGTATTTCGAGTGAAAGAACTCGCTCCAGCAGTACGGCCTTAGTAATGGGAGTTTGGGAAAATGCCGCCGCATTTCGCTTTTAGCCTTCAAAAATGCACCTAGAGAGAATAGAGAAAGGAAAACATTTTGAAAATTATGGTTGCTAAGGTTGAAATCTGCTGCTGCCTTTCATTAGAAAACCCTTTTTTACCTCTGCGGTAGAAAACAAGCATGCTGGCTCTGATGGTAAGCAGCTACCGTACCCTTTGGACGCCGGCAATTCAAGCGGGTCTAGAATCAAATATAGAGTAGATCTCCATGGTAACTTGGATTATCAGTTTAAATGGTAAATAGTGTAATTGCTTCAAAATAGTTTAAATAAAAACGAATCATAAGCGAATTTTCCTATGAATCAAAAAAAAAACAACTGTGAGTTTCATTTAATTTGTTTCCAGGCCAAAATTATGTATGTGCAATACGAGGGTAGAGTATTCCACTGTGTAGCCAGCCATGTAAGCAATATCAATGTTCATATATTCACTACAATGTTGCAAATATTAAAGACCTGTACCAATTAAGCCAGAATACAAGGTTGAGAGGACACTCTAAAAAACTTGTCAAGCCTCAGTGTAATATGAATCCTAGAAAACACTTCTTATCGAATCGTGTGGTGAATATGTGAAACTCTCTACCAGAATTTGTTGTTAGTGCACCATCAGTGAACTCTTTCAAAAATAGACTAGACTCGTAGAATCTTAGAACTTTATAAAGCGCAAAAGAAACACAAGTGCTGTGATATACACGCATCAGCTCTAAGAGTTGCTAGTGTATTAATAAATAATAATAATAATATTAGGTTTTAGTAGTTTTATTCCGCCTTGCACCACTCCAGCCTCTGCAAGTAGGTCGCGCGCTAATGAGCCGGGGCCTCAGAACGACAGCTAGTCAGTCACTGACTTTCTAATGTTACAAGCTGTTCACATGTTATACAAATTAAAATAGTAATGCATATAGCTACACTGTGCCGTATTCTGGTTTTATACATTTCAAAATGGTCACTTTTGCATGAAGTTTGCTCGAGGCCGCGATTCGAAAAATAAACACACACACTGGACAGACACAGCTCCAACCCAACTCAACTCAACGCTATAACGACATTGACAGTGCTATTCGAACAGACCAATTTGGACCAATGTGAGACCAATGTGTGACCGATGTCTGACCAATGTGAGACCAATGTGAGACCAATGTTGAATGAACATCTGTTCGAATAGCAAATGTCAATGTCGTTATAGCGTTGAGTTGAGTTGGGTTGCGTTGGGTTGGAGCTGTGTCTGTCCAGTGTGTGTGTTTATTTTTCGAATCGCGGCCCAGGGCCGGGACAGGTGGTGTAGACGAATATAGGCCTATGCTCAGCAGTGGGCGATAAAAGGCTGAAAATGATGATGAGAAACACTACATTAATAGTTTTAAACAAACAAGAAACGACTTCACTTAGCCTCCACCTTTCCAAAAGCAAATGCTCGAGCTGCTGTAAAAAATACTCAAATCACTATAGGTGTAGAAGTATAATAGTTGAAGAGTTCCCTCGATTTCTCCAGGATCCCATCATCAGATCAAACTCAAACTCAAACTCAAACATTTAGTCAGTAAGTAGGCCACAAGGGCACTTTTACATGTCAAAGTAAAAGTGAGAAAAAAAAAAAACAAACTACACCGGTTCTAATCCTACACCTCTGACCCGAGAAGAATTATGTCCGGCAAGAAACTCGGCGGGACTTATTTTTTCTAAACAACAGTACATCAAAACTAAACAATACATATAAGTGCGTTGTTCTATAAGAAAACATATCAAACCAAGGTTAGATTAACCAACAATAGGTTATAGTTTAAGAAAAATACCAAAGAAAAAGATGAGTCCAAATCTGACTATTGAAAATGAATTACATACAAGTTTGATATACTTTCTTACCTGAACTGTGTCTTCTAAATAAATTTCCAAATTATAATAATCCATCATCAACAGTTAGAAACAAAATAATTTTGAATTCAAATAAAAAAAAAGTAAGTGATTCTAGTATACAATAAACATACTATTTCTAAATTATCCTTAGAGATGTATAAGGTCTCCAAGTGTCTTGATCTATATATTCTATATAATAAAAAAAAATGGATAATCAAGCACCGAATGTTGTGTCTAAAGCCAATTAAACTAAAATTAAATATGATTAATAAAAAGTTACGTAAATGTGTTGCCCCAGTTTGCCTAAACAGACCTGTCTCCACAAACAGCACCCGTTCACGAGTATGACGCATATCTCAGCCATCGCCTTCCTCAACCTTTCTTCGGGAAAGTAGCGACCCGATCAACGACGCCACCATAAGCAGAGCCTTTTAAGCGAGCATGACATGTTCAAGCTGGCGGGCTTTATTAATTAATAAAAACTAGCCATGTTTAGTCTGGTGAGAAACAATATTCTGTGCTCGTATTTTACATGCGTGAACTAAATTACAATATAAAAGTGACGTAGAGATGTACATGTCTCTAAGCGTCAGGATCATTAAATATATGTCTATACATATAAATATTTGCGAATGCAAGACTTAGAGATGTATAACGTCTCTAAGTGTCTAAATACTAAATAAAAACAAAAAAAATAAAAACGAAAAACAGGTAATACTGGACACTAGTAAAGCTGCTTCATAGAGTAATGTACCCAATAATTTCTAAATTTGTATTGTACTAACCATATCAAGCTACAGGCTTAAAGGCATCGTTATCCTCAATGAATTCCTTTAAAGTATAGTACTCTCTCCTCAACAAATAGCGCTTAACATAAGACTTGAATTTATTTATTTATTTCTCCTAGATCCTGACCTAGTTACAATGGGACCAACTGTGAATCAACTCTTTCAAATAAAAAAAATAATTTTCCAAATCGGTCCAGCCGTCTGCGACTAATCGGTGAACATACATAAAAAGAAGCCAAAACAAAGATCCCAAAGAATTGATAACCTCCTCCTTCGAAATCTTGAAGTCGGTTGAAGTCGGTCTATCTCAAATATAACTCCAACACACAACACATAATCCAATATTGAAGGCTGAGATCCAAAAAATATTGCCCAGGGCAGTCAACAGAGTATTGCTAAAGACGAAGTGTTCCTTGAAAATGACCTTGACACGACTTCATAGTCAAGAAAACAAGATCGTGGCATGTATCATTTTGATCACCTTGCCTCCTAGTTCTGCTGCCGACTGTACAATTTTGTTATAGACGGAGAGCTAGCCACGTCAGATATGACACAATAATGAGAGCGACGAAACCCCTCTCGTTAGTTTGCTATACTATGCTTATTTCTAGATCCGGACTGGCAGCTGTAAAGTGGTGGAGGTCAAAGAATGCAAACCACTTTAAGAATACAAATCCTAGAGTTCTAGTTTTAATGCAGTATTATGAAATAATATATAAATAATTAGATCATGTCATTGCCAAAAGTTTCTGATGGGGGAAAGTAGTCCAAAACGACGTCTAATGTAATTATTCATGGTTTTTCGCCTACGTTTCTGTTTCCGAAATATTACGCAATGTTTTTTTAAAATATAGGCCCCGTCCTTTATAAATAAGATAACTTCGGCCGTTTTTACCTGTTTTGGTATTACTTTTTTCCAATTCAAAAACTTTGCTAGTCTGTCACTCTGACATCCACCCATTAAAATATGCCAGATGCCCGGATCTAGGAATAAAGATAGTATGCAATCTTACTAGATGGGTTTCATTGCTGTCATTATTGTGTCATCTTTGCTAGTCTGTCACTCTGACATCCACCCATTAAAAGATGCCAGATGCCCGGATCTAGGAATAAAGATAGTATGCAATCTTACTAGATGGGTTTCATTGCTGTCATTATTGTGTCATATCTGACGTGGCCAGCTCTTAGACCATTAGGAAAGAGACTTCTCTTTCCTAATGGCCTAAGAGCTTTATTATGAAAAAATATATAAATAATTAGCTGTCATTATTGTGTCATATCTGACGTGGCCAGCTCTTAGACCATTAGGAAAGAGAAGTGTCGTTGTTTATACGAGAGCTCATACATTCGACAACACTTCTCTTTCCGAATTGACTATATCACTAAATAAATAAAATTCAACGTCGAATCTGAAATGTTGAAACTTTTGAAATAGCACTTGAACACTTGTTTTGTAAAATGTTTTGATATTCCTTAACTGAGGGAAGTCAGTAACCGCTTAAAGTCTCAAAACTTTGGTTGCTCAGTCAGTTTTGTTACGAATTTAGTTACAATTTAACATTGAGCCCGGATTTGGAGGCAATTGTACTGATTTAGTAACTACCTATAAAAGATTTTTGGGCCGTAAAATTGGTTCAATTTAGTTTTTTTTTGAAGCTCCGTCTCACTTTAGATAAATAAAACTAGCTGACCCGACGAACTTCGTACCGCCAACTATTTTTTTTTAAATCTCTAATATGTTAATAATTATTCTGCTATTCGAGACGAGAAAAAATCCAAAAAAATGAACATCATTCAAACCGGCACGACTTTGTTATATATATATATATATACATAACTCGGCTGCTCCAAAGTAAAAACAAGTAAGTAGGTTTTAGCAAATTTTACAGGAGAGCCAAAAAACTAATTTTACCTTTCAAGGTTATTTTCTCGGGTAAGTAATTAACGTATCGAAAAACATTTTTTTTCAGGGATTCGTGAGTATTGACTTTATTACATATTATTTTTTTATTGATGTAACTATATCCGTTTAGGGAAGGCGACAGAGAATTTTTTTCTGCCTGGTAATTTGACTAAAACAGACATAACAATCACTTGGTGAAACAAAGTAACTTTACTTATTTGTTTTTAGATAAGTCTACGTTATTGTTTGTAGAATAATACGTCAAAGCAAGTTCTACTGTAGATTTAGTTAAATGCAAAATATCGGCACAGGTCAGTATAAAACCACTTGTATTTTAGCTAAATATGTATTTATTAAACATTATGTAAAGTACTTTAATGTTAAACATCTTGCATCAATGCTTCGTCACGTATAAGGTCACCAACATTGTCACTCTGTGGCAATTCATGCCAAAACGTTTGTCGATTAATTGGCATTAACGGTACTAACTTAGAAATAATTTCTTGTTTTTTTGACGATCGAACTCCACGTGGTACCGATGTCTGTTTTGGGAGCTGGTCAACTTTAAACCTTTTTTGAATAAAATCCAGTGTAACATAGGCCTCATCATTAAACGATTTCATGTAAAGTAAAGTTTTTTGATTTTTCAATAACTTTACTTCCACGATGTTTTTTAGCAAAAAGGTTTTGAGATCCGCAGATGTCACTTTCTTTTTTTTCTCCCATTTATATTTGTCCTCACTTTGAACTTCAATGACCTCGTTATTTTTGCGGCTTTTTTCGAGACATTGCTTGTAATCTTGAAAGTCATACACATTTTTTGTTTTATTTAAGTATGTTTCTATGTTTCCATGAACACCGTCTGCAAACATGTGCGTATGACCTTTGCTAAGGTATTTCATGGTGATTGAATCAATGTCATGCAAGTTAACGATCACCACCAAAGAAGTAAACAAAATCCAGCTCTTGTTTTGCGCACTGCAGTTATCTGCCCATAGAATAAAGATCTTAGCGTCTCTTTCACTTCGAATAAACTTATAAATGGCGTCAACTATATCTTTGCCATCTCGCCCTCCAGTGCCTTTGTGCCATACTATGCACTTAGACGCTTCATTGCTTTTCTTCCTTAAACCATAAAATGTCAAATTTAGTCCCACCAGTAAATTTGTAAAAAACAGTCTTTAATATCCGGAATCATAGGTAACAAAACAGGTTTCTGTAAGTCCATAGAGTAGATTTTAGTATCAGCATCTTCTTTCAGCGAGTCTTTTTAGGGTTCCGTAGTCAACTAGGAACCCTTATAGTTTCGCCATGTCTGCCCGTCCGTCCGTCCGTCCGTCCGTCCGTCCGTCCGTCCGTCCGTGGATAATCTCAGTGACCGTTAGCACTAGAAAGCTGAAATTTGGTACTAATATGTATATCAATCACGCCGACAAAGTGGTAAAACAAAAAGTGTTTTTTTTTTTATTAGGGTACCTCCCCTATACGTTAAGTGGGGAGTGATTTCTTTTTTCATTTCAACCCTAACGTGTGATATATTATTGGATAGGTATTTAAAAATGAATAGGGGTTTTCTAAAATCATTTTTCGATAATGTAAATATTTTCGGAAATAATCGCTCCAGAAGTAAAAAAATATGCGTCCCCCCCCCCTCTAACTTTTGAACCATAAGTTTTAAAAATATGAAAAAAAATTTAAAAGTAGATCTTTATAAAAACTTTCTAGGAAAATTATTTTGAACTTGATAGGATGAATAGTTTTTGAAAAAAAAATACAAAATAATTTCTGAACTAAGTTTGTAATTTAACCATATAAGCAGGTGTTTATTGTACCTGTAATTTCTACAAAATTATAATGAAATGACGTGCTTTCAAATAAAGTAAAAACGGTGAAAATCGGTTCACGCAATAAAGAATTATCCCATAAAAATCATCTTCCATACTTTATGCTCGCGCGCAATAGTTTACTTAATTTGCCGATAGATATCGCTGTACGTGGAACTCTCATATCATATCCTACATGGCGGTGTTATTCAATCTTAAGTGGGGACACTTACTGTGACGGACGGAAAACTACGGAACCCTATAGTGAGCGTGGCCCGACACGCTCTTGGCCGGTTTTTTATATGCTTCAGTAGCTTTAGCGGCCTTCGTTTTATGTAGTTTCTCCCTGCAAAGTAACTTCAAAGTTGGGACAGACACATCAATTAAAACTGCACTAAATTAATACGAACCGTGATGATTCTAAACAAAGATTCTAAAAAAGGTGGATTGTTACCTTGAAACGAGCAATAGTGATGGTTGTCCTTCTAAATATGTTTTTAATCGTACATTGTAGGCTATCTTCACATTTCTCATTTAAAAAATCTAACCAAATGCCTTACCAACATTACGTTGACCATGGTGAAAACACGTAAGTTGTCTATCTAACCATGTTATATTCAAGTAAGTTTGGATATTTTGTTGTAATTTATTAATACGGCAAAGATGAAAACAAGTATGTGCCACGACCAAGGAAGAAACAAGTAACACCGATTGTACCTACTTGATTTCAACGTAGTTAGGTCCAACATACTTGAATATAGCATGATTCTTGACTATGTTTTGACTTGCTTGAATTAGTTTTTCGCAAATAACTGAAAAACTATGCCACATAAAAATAATACAAAAATATGAAAATATGCGGCTTAGGTCCAAGAATAAGAAAAACCAAAAAATTTTTTTTCCAAAAAAACGACATAAGTACTTGTTTTCACTTTGGAGCAGCCGAACTAGATAGAATGATAAAATTAGGAAAATAAAACACGGGTCTTGTAGCCTGATTAAACATTTTGTGATGATTCAATTATTCAAAACATCTAAATATGTAAAACAGTCACTTTACATGGTGACTAACAGACAACGCACAGCTTAATTATTAATTACATAACTTTGGAAATTTAACACCTATCGGGATGAAAAAAGGGGTCAGGCTTCTTGTAGCAGGCGTCTTTGCTTTGTTTTTCTTAACTATAAAATTTGTTTATCCGTGTCAAAATGCAGCATTAGGCAAATAACAGCACCTCTAAATATCAATTTCTATTTATAGTCACTGTCACCCCCAATCAGAGTCAATCGTAGTACACTAATGCACAGTGAAGCACTTCATTAGTGGCCACATCGCCCTACGTGAGCAGCATGCGTAGGCAAATCGCTAGTTGGCGTTACGTGTTACTACGTCTTTGGTTCTGGTGTGAAAATAGGAGCGGCCAAGTCTGTCATTTTCTATACAAAAATGGCTGCCGATTTTTGCGGGGGAGGGGAACGTCAAATGTATAGGTATTCGTATGTAACTTCCACTTGGCTACGTCAGATAAACGTCAGTCCGTACAATAAAATTGACAAGTGGTAACTGTTTTCGGCAGAGGGGAACGGCTGTCAATGGCCGCGGTTGGATGAATTTTATAAGGAAAATAGGGACGGGGAGTTAAACTGGATTCAATGGAAGACTCAAATACTGGATCAAGAACGTAGCGACGCAAAGGTAACAAACCTCGAATTGAGTAAAATAACCAAGTAATAACTAATTTTTTTTTTCAAAAATACTTCCTTATGTTTAATCCTTTATAGGCCAACGGTCTTAAAAAAGACCACTTATAACATTTTTTTTTGTTTCTTGTACACAATTTTAACAGAACTATATATTGGCGATGAGACTTGAATTGAGGATTTTTTCAGTCTTGTCCGTTAAAGGGCCGTGACATTCATTTTGGAAACCCGCGATTAACATTGGGCTAGTTTGCGGACTACCCAACCTCTAGTGAGAGACATATTTCAAGCAATGAAATGTATTAAATGATGATTGATGACTTATTTCTTGAGTAAAACATGTCAGCTAATCAGACCCAATCACAGCACATGTAAGTGGCCTTAATTATACATTAGGGTGGGTAATTTTTTTTATTTTTTATTTTTTTTGAAGCACAGTTAAAAAAAGTGCTATTTGATATTTAATTTATTTTTAGTTTTAATTTTACTGCCTCCGGGTTTAAGTTTAAGTTTTCGAAAAATGTACGGATACCTATGGATATCGTGAAAATAAATGAAACTCTTTGATTACTTTTTTTTCAATTTATTGGCTCTGAACCTATACCATGCTATTTCGAACCAACAATGGTATAATATTTTAAGCTAAAGTTTGAATAGAGTGACAATACATAGATATAGGTACTCCGCAGACCATAGAAAATGTAACAATATTTAATTATGTATATGAAAATTTTGAATTGGATCCGGAGGCAGAAAATGAATTCCGTTTGCAATATAATTTTTAATACTGTTTATTGGCATTAAAACGCTTCTTTTTATTACTGCGCCCGAAGAATAACTTATACTTTTTTTCTCCATACATGAGTGACCCACCCTATTATACATCGCCCTTAACCGCTTCACAAGTTATCGCCTGGGACGCGATGACCAACGAAATTTGTTCCTGGCTTACGGTCTACTAGGGGTGATCAAATTTAAATAAAAGTGACATGACATCAGGGTGTCAGTTACTCAATATTAGCAAGGGTGTGCATCATTGTCAAAAAAAAATGAGTTTGGCAACTAATTAAGTATCCGATACGTTTGCCTAAGTGAGAAAGAGAACTTGTCATGCGTTAAGAAGGGACAACATGATTCGTGACGTCACAGAGGGACCTCTGTATAGTACTATTAAATAATAAATAAATAAATAAATATTATGGGACAATCTTACACATATCTTATTATTTACTCTGTGATATTAGCATGTGGAGCACTGGAACGTTCACCTTAAGATTTTGCAAAAAAAGATTAAAACAGTCAATCGACTTCAGATTTCAAAGGAGGAGGTTATTAATTCGTCGGGATCTTTGCTTTTGCAATTTTTTATGTATGTTCACCGATTATACGAAGACGGCTGGACCGACTTTTGAATATTTTTTTTAAGTTTCTCATTGTCATTAGGTCAGGATTTGATGATGGGACCCTGAAGACATCGAGGGAACGCTTTAAATATTATAGGCGCACCTGATAGTGACTTGTTTTATTGTTTACAGTAGCTCAGTCCTTTGGAAATATGGAGTCGGTTATTTTTTGTTTAAAACATGTTTTTGTTCTCCTAAAACGAGGTTCCTTTCCACACCTTATCCGTGAGTACTCCGCACACGTACAATTGTCAAACGGACGTTGCCGTTAAGCCGAAATTCGTTATTTTAGAGCCAACACGTAAAAAGAAAATTCATTGTTGATGTAATAATAACCTTATAATACCCTTAGGCGGCTTGCACACTGCAGCGGTTTCCACATGCGTCGCCAGTAGACGGAGAG
Source organism: Pammene aurita (assembly GCA_947086415.1). Taxonomy (NCBI): domain Eukaryota; kingdom Metazoa; phylum Arthropoda; class Insecta; order Lepidoptera; family Tortricidae; genus Pammene; species Pammene aurita. The sequence goes on from OX352306.1 coordinate 28,570,974, forward strand.
CTAGCCACGATATGACACAATAACGGCCTCCTAGCCCAGTCGGTAGTGACACTGCCTACGAAGCAGGAGGTCCCGGGTTCGAATCCTGGTCAGGGCATTTATTTGTGTGTTGGTCACAGATATTTGTTCCTGAGTTATGGATGTTTTCTATGTATTGAAGAGATGAAAGATGTCCACTGCTGAACATATTCCTCCCCCAAAGAGTGCCACAATGACCGGTCCTGCGCCACCCGCATCCAGCGGACTTCACCAGGTCATCAGTCCACCTTGCGGGGGGTCTACCCACGCTGCGCCTTCCGGTTCGTGGTCGCCACTCGAGAACCTTTCTGCTTTTTGCATTTAAATGCAAAAAGTAAATATGGGTAAATACTTAAGTATTTATCTATTATATATATCGTCGTCTAATACCCATGACACAAGCCTTATTGAGCTTACTATGGGCCTAGGTCGATTTGTGTAAGATTGTCCTATAATAATGATTTATTTATTTATTTATTCATTCATTCATTCATTCATTCATTCATTCATTCATTCATTCATTCATTCATTCATTCATTCATTTATTCATTCATTCATTCATTCATTCATATCTGACGTGGCCAGCTCTTAGACCACAGTGCCCAAGTAACACATCAAAGCAGTATAACGGCCGTCTTACAGCATATCTGTATGCTTTTAGCATTTTCAGTTCGTTTTATAGTAGCATTATAAACGTTTATAGTGCTGATATAGGTCTTAAATGGGCACGAATTACCCAGCTTGAGATCCTATACAGGTCATTTAATAGCATTACAGGCGCAATATGTCTGTGCTATTAGCATTATCGTTGTCATGGAAAGTGCCAATCGCATTAAAGAATCATTAGTACGCTCTATTAAGTTGCCAACTGCATTAAAGAAGCATTAATACGGCCAAAAAACTTGCTAATCGCAGTAAAGAAGCATAAGTACTCTCGATTAACTTGCCAATCGCAATACAAAAGCATTAAACTAGCATAAGAGTGTAGTAAAATAAACCTTACGTCAATGCAAAAACGTCTCTAACACCGACGGAACAAATGTTATAATATCATTCATTGGAACGTTGTGATTTAACTACTTTGTCTCGCAATATAAAATGGACGAAGACGGTACAAAAAACTGAATGAGTGACACGTCATATTTGTTTGCATCCTAACAAAATTCATGAAAGTTTTTGACTCTTTTACGTTATTATATCCTTCAAATATTACTGCGCAATGTAGTTTACTGTAAATGTGTATATAAGTTTCATTGAAAATTTTCACGCGCCTTTGATTTATTGTGGTTTTGCTATAAAATATTATAAAAAGATATGCGTCAAATAAACAAAACAATTGTGTAATCCTCGTATAGAACGAGTTTTGCATTATTAACATAATAGTGTTGGTTGAGCAGTCTTAAATTAAGTAGTTTCATTATTATATAGGTATTTTCCTTGTATAAATAGGTCCGCATGATTTTATTTTTAGGTTATAAATTATTTACAAAATGGCGTTGGTCTATATAGACGGAGAGCTAGCCACGTCGGATATGACACAATAATGAGAGCAACCAAACCCCTCTAGTCAGTTTGGTATAGTATGCTTATTTCTAGATCTGGACATCTGGCAGCTTTAAAGTGGTGGAGGTCAAAGAATGCAAACCTGGATTTGATGCAATATTATGAGATCTGGATTTGATGCAATATTATGAGAAACTATACAAATACTATACAATATTAAGAGAAATTATACAAAAGTTTATGTTGGGAGAAAGTAGTGCCAAACGATGTATAATAAAATATAGTTCATAGTTTGTCGCCTACTGTTTTTGTTTCCGTAATAATCATACATCGGGGTTTTCGGTGCGGGAACGATTTGAGAAAGAGTAGAGATAAACAGATAGGTTGAGAATTAGTCTGAGAAAATATCATATTATGCCTAATGAATAACTACCTCTCTGTGAATAGCTTACACACTATGATACAAGCTTTTTTTCTTAGAGGCATGTTTGTATTGACTATTATATGTATACTTAGTATTTTAAAAATGCAATTGCATATCCGTATTTTAATAACTAGATCTACCTAAGACAAAGACACGGTATAATAAGTGTCAAATATTAATCTTGACGTCCGATATTTATGAACTATTTGATTAACTGAAGAGGTTGACAATGATCAGTCACTACATGAATTAATAAAAAAATACTTGAAAAAATCATAGGTATATATGTACCTACAATATATATATATAATAGTCAGCTATTACATATTTGTAAATTGTATATACCTATGATTTTTTCGATCAATTATTCATTAGGTAGAAACGTGCTAGAGTACAATCTGTTTTTTAAGTTAATGCCTACTCTTTGGCTAATGTCAAACATTCCCGCACCGAAAACCCCGATGTATGGTAATAGTACACAATATTTTTTGGTCTAACGTTTTTTTATCGATTTTTGACCAGTTTTGAGTCGATATTCCAACATATTCACTATAGATAGAATTATAAGGCAAACGACTATCGGTTTTTGAATCTTTTATCTCCATTCTGTAGAGCCGGATCTTGAAATAAAACAGCCGTTATTTTTTTATGATATTTTTAAAATATGTAAATATGTAAGGTGAAAAGAATCTTACATATACGTAATCTACATATTAGGGTTCCTCTTTGATGTCTCTAAAAACTGTAGAGAGATTTTAGTTTTTAACTATTTAAAACAAAATTTATGACCATAAAACCCCTTTTTTAGCCTAAACCGGTTCTACTTTGATGTCAAATATCCCGAAGACAATGAATATTGAAGTAAATATAGGATACTATATTGTTTAAAGCCGTTACTGATAATATGATAAGCTATATAAATCATTAGAAAACGAAGGGAATCAGATCTAAGGTCGTTGGCGCCAGGGAGCCCCTTAAAATATAGGCCCTGTCCTTTATAACTGAGACAACTTCGGCAATTTTTGCCTATTTTGGTATTACTATTTTCCAATTAAAACATTTTGCTAGTCTGTCACTGTGACCTCCACCCATTAAAAGCTGCCAGATGCCAGGATCTAGCAATAAGAATAGTATAGCAATCTAACCAGACGGGTTTTGTTGCTCTCATTATTGTGTCATATCTGACGTGGCTAGCTCTTAGTCCAATAGCAGCTCAGTGACCCTTAAAAAATGCCTCATTTATGCCTACAGCATTACACGTGAATAATTATGCTATTAAACAACATTAAGCATTTATTTATGGTATTGTAGAACCTAAGGCACTAAAATCGCTAAAAGCTGTATAGGGGCTGTTCATAAATTACGTCATCATTTTTTAATGATTTTTAACCCCTCCCCCCTAAAATCATCCAACCCTCCCCCTGCCAAATAAAGTGACGTCATTAAAAAATCATCCGATGTCCAGACCCCCCCCCCCCATTTAAAATGACGTAATTTATGAACAGCCCCTTAAAGTGAATTACTTGGCTTTATAATGGTTTATATTATTGCTATTATACTGCATTAGGAACGTATTACCTACTTATAAATGCTATTGTACACCCTAAGGCATTAAAAATAGCTGAAAGCTGTATAGCGAATTTACGTGGCATTATAATGGCTAATATTCATGCTCTTAAACAGCATTAAGCATTTATTTATGCTATTGTAGAACCTAAGGCACTAAACCAAACCGAAGCATTAGTGTAGCAAACCAAAACGCAACTGTACAGCATTCAGCTGTACAGTTGCATGTTGTTCGCTGCACTAAAACTAATTGCTAAACAAAAGCATTTACATATGCCATTATACAACCGTTATACAGCGTAAAGCATAATAAAATGCTATTGTAGAACCTAAAGCACTAAAAACAGCTGAAAGCTGTATACCGGATTTACGTGGCATTATAATGGCTAATATTCATGCTCATAAACAGCATTAAGCATTTATTTATGCTATTGTAGAACCTAAGGCACTAAACCACACCGAAGCATTAGTGTAGCAAACCAAAACGCAACTGTACAGCATTCAGCTGTACAGTTGCATTTTGGTTCGCTGCACTAAAACTAAAGGCTTTAAAAAAGCATTTATACATGCCATTATACAACCGTTATACAGCTTAAAGCATTTTATAATGCTATTGTAGAACCTAAAGCACTTAAGTGCTTTTAAACAGTCGAAAGCTGTACAGTTGCGTTGTGGTTTGCTGCACTAAAGCTAAAGGCTTTACAAAAGCATTTAGATATGCCATTATACAACCGTTATACAGCTCAAAGCATCATATAATGCGACAAGTTGCTCGGTGAACGTATATAAGAGTTTATACGGTCCTTAAGTTCGAAATAAGTTAACTATTCATATGTTATAATGCTTCCTGTGTTACTTGGGTGTGATAATCGCCTTATAGGTGTTCATGCGTGACGAGTGTGCAAAGAAGGGAAATAAAGATTTATTCTTTAAGATTTTCTTTGTGTTATTAACACAATATGACGTCATATTGTCCGAATATAATGTAGATGAAAATAAGGAAACATTTGACTTCAAAAAGGAACCGTTATTTCGGTAAAAAAAGTTTTCGTAGATCCTGCTTCGTAATATAGTAAATGTGAAAGTTTTATGATTATTTATATAATAATAAAATAATACATATTATGGGACAATTCTTACACAAATCAACCTAGTCCCACAGGAAGCTCAATAAGGCTTGTGTTATGGGTATATAGATATAGATATGTACATAGAAAACATCCATAACTCAGGAACAAATATCCGTGATAAAAACACAGTAAATAAATGCCCTGGCCAGGATTTGAACCCGGGACCTCCTGTTTCATAAGCAGGGTCACTACTGACTAGGTTAGGAGATCGTTATGATATAGGTTTGGATATTGGAATTGTATTCTTTTTTAACGCAATAAACGGCTGAATGGGTTTGAATTAAATACATTGAATATAGTGGCAATTTTTGAAGATGTCGGAATATTACTAGAGAGTTTCTACCGACAATTCCAACATCTTATAAAAATCGTACTATACAAGGGTTGATTATAACTTGGAAAAGACTTAACATACTTTTTAAATAATTAACTCCGTATTGAGGTGAAATGACGGATCACCGTACCTACTAGGTGTACTCAACGAGAGGGGAGCTTAGCAATTAGCAACATGTACTCGTATGATATGTTTTGGCAGTCATTAATTCATTTTATTTCCCGTGATATTCTTTAATCTTTTCGACAACAACGACGGATTTGTCTGTCATATCATAATACATACGTTTTACTCTTAACTTATTATTGGCTTGGCGTATTAATGAGTGAAGTGACATTTGTAATGGCAATGACAAAGAAAATGTTAATTAACCTACCATCTATTGTAGCTTAAGAAACGTCCAAATTGATAAAATAAATAGGGGTCTGCATCGTTTTATAAATTAAAAAACCGGCCAAGTGCAAGTCGGACTCGCGCACGAAGAGTTCCGTACCATTATCTATAAAAACGCTACCCTTAAATATTAATTTTATTATGTTTTTTAGTACTTCTTGTTATAGCGGCAACAGAAATACATAATCTGTGAAAATTTCAATTGTCTAACTATCACGGTTCCTGAGATACAGCCTGGTGACAGACGGTCAAACGGACAGCGGAGTCTTAGTAATAGGGTCCCGTTTTTACCCTTTGGGTATGGAACCCTAAAAATTAAGGATCGACGAAGCTTAGACGACGATTCAAGAAATCTAAGTAATCTAAATATATAAAAGAAGAAACTGACTGACTGACTGATTGACTGACTGACTGACTGACATATCAACACACAGCCCAAACCGCTGGTTCTAGAGATTCCAAATTTGGCACGTAGGTTCCTTATAAGGTCTAGGGATGTACTAAGAAAGGATTTTTCAAAATTCACCCCCTAAAGGGGTAAAATGGGGGTCCAAAATTTGTATGGCGAATCAAGATTTGTTAGACTATTTTATTCGAAACTTCACAGGAGTATTCCTAACGATAAATGAGTAAACACGTGTTTCAGGTTTTTTGAAAATTCAAACCCTAAAAGGGGCAAATGTGGTCACAAAGTCTGAAAATCAACATGGGTATCGTATCCTTTTTGAGTACTTATAGTACGCGGGCAAAGCCGCGGGAAAAGGCTAGTAACCCTTTAAGTATCTTAAAAAAAATCTCTTTAAAACCATGAAAACTGCACTCAATATAAACGCTCAAGAAATACGTTTTCGAATGCAGAGCGTCTTTTCACTCCACACCTGATCCAAATGCATTTGTTATTTACGTTACGACAACAGTAAATCCCGAGCATTCTAGCACCGAGGTTCCAATTTTACTTATTGGTAAGGTTACTTTATTTCTTATACTAGGTGCCGGATTCTAATTTAAATATACATTACAATACAATAAAAATACGACCTATCTCAAACATAGCTCCAACACACAACAAACATTCACAAACAAGTTGTATTGGAGTTGCGTTGGAATATTTCTCAACCAAATTCTGCTATTTTTGATTCAGATGTTTATGCCCATCATCATAGTATCTATGTATATATATATCGTCGCCTAGTTCCCACAACACAAGCCTTATTGAGCTTACTGTGGGACTAGGTTGATTTGTGTAAGATTGTCCCATAATATTTTTTTTTATGCCGTAGCTGTATTGCGTTGTATTGAAGTTGAATCCTGTCTATACGTGTTTTAAAGTTAGAATACGGCCCTAGCTCACAATAACCTTAACCACTAGATTAATCATAAGTACAACTCGAGGTCACCACACACCAACGCTCTCGTACTAATTTAGTATGAGAGCGCGACCGGTTATTTCATTTGAGTTAACGTTTTTTATCATTAATAAATCTCATGTAAATTAAAAATATCCACAAAAATCTAGTTATAAAGACTAACCTGGATTGTTATACTACAAAAGGGTGTGAAATACTATTGAGATGTGCAGTTCGAATCGTAGAAATTAACGAATAAAATTGCGCTGATGTGTGGTGACCCCGTGCTCCTTGTAAAAGCTTAATGATGAGTATTCTGTGTAGTCTGTGGACTAGCTTGAGTATTTTTGGCGAGGAACTTGGTAATGACACTTCATACAAACTTCCATACTTAAGCCTGTAAAATTATGATTTCCAGGGTCAGATAATTTTGTTTAGTGCTTGTGGACCGTTAATTTGGGTTAACATGGATGGTGAGATGTGTACCAAGATACCAAAATACCAAGATCTTTTAAGTATATATATAATTTGATATAAAAATAAAAAAAAACCGTATACATCACAATAGTGTCTCTTCCTCTTCCTCCTAGCGTTTGTCACAGCTTTTTGCTCTATTGAGCCTGGGGTCCGCTCGGCAGCCTAGTCCCAGGAATTGGCGTAGGCGCTAGTTTTTACGAAAGCGATTGCCATCTGACCTTGCAACCCAGAGGGGAAACTAGGCCTTGTTGGGATTTGATCTGGTTTCCTCACGATGTTTTCCTTCACCGAAAAGCGACTGGTAAATATCAAATGATATTTCGTATATAAGTTCCGAAAAACTCAGTGGTACGAGCCGGGGTTTGAACCCGCGACCTTCGTATTAAAAGTCTGACGTCTTACCGCCAGACCACCAGCGCTTCTTATACATCACAATAGTGTAATAAAAAATTATAGAAGACTAGTTTTTGCCCGCGGCTTCGCTCGCATTAAATTCGGGGTAACACGGTTCCCTTTCCTGATTTAAAACACAGAAGAGAACTCGGATCAGAATAAACCGCAAACAAATAGTCCGCATACCAATTTTTAGCTTTCTAACTTGAAAATTGCGAAATGCTCCATACAAACTTCCACCCCCCATTTTAGGTAAGTGGGGGGTTAGAAAGAGACAAAAAGTAGCCTATGTAACTCTCCATCCCTTCAACTATCTCCACTAAAAAAATCACGTCAATTTGTCGCCCCGTTTTGCCGTGAAAGACGGACAAACAAACAAAGACACACATTCACCTTCCCATTTATAATATTAGTATGGATGGATTAGTTGTTTTATTTGATGGCGACACTGGACAGGCGAGAAGGTGGTGATAAATTTTCTAATTAACAGTTCACGCTCGGGCATATATTATAACAGTTTAAATTAAGTGTCCTCCATGACTTATTAAAAACTTATATTCTTATTCAAAGGTTATTTTTTTCTCTATTCACCCCGGTTGTCGATATTTATTATATGACACGTGACGGCACCTTGTTATACATATACATAGTCTGTGAGCGATCCCTTTAATATTGAGCATTACTAAGTATCGCACAGGGCGTAAACCAAGCCATTCCTGGAGATAGTGCACATTAAACTCAATAATTTATGCTGCACTAAACCGAAGAGCGCTGTAAAATAATGCTTTATTATAAGAGGATTATAAACTCTTTATAGGATAAAAGTTTAAGTGAAGTGTCTCTGGGGTCATTAAAGATTCTAAATGACATATTTCCGGATCAGATAATTAATCAGGAAGTACTACAAAAATACTTAACAAAATACAGTTATTGGGAAGGTTCATAACAATTTCAATAAGTACTTTAAAACTATTTAAGCGTACGGTAAGTAAAAAAATATTTTACAAATATTTCTTCCATAATAATTGTAACTCGTTTACAACATCGTCAGAATCCACTACACTCCGACGTATTGTTATTTCAAAACCCTCATGTTCATAGGAAGTTACAGCAAGACTTTTCTTAAAATATTTGAAGCATAGACTAATTAACCCAATACCCCGCATAGCCGAGCGACCCCTGCCAGGCTTGAAGTAATTTCACTCCATAGTGAGACACTAATTATTAGAAGTGACAGTAAACTTAGTACGTCTCCATGGCAACCATTAATGTCTGACTCTCTCTTACGCCGGGCGGAAAAATGGCGTGTTCGCTGTCTAGCATGGCGTGTTCCCCCCGCACCCCTTCTTTTTGGCAGCTTAGGTTTCAAAGAAATAACGCGCTAAGCGGAGTATAGATATATCGTGTATATGATTTGAAGTAAAAGTAAGTACATATTATGCAAGCAACGTATCCTCTCATTTTTATTTAATATTTTAGATTGGTAAAGTAATTTATTATAAAATCTTTATAAATTCACCGAATAAGGCGTACCGGTAAACCATTTTGCATTTGCAAAATCGCGAGAAAAATCCGGCCAAGCGCGAAAGTGTTTTACGCGCCGATTGTTTTTTTTGTTTTTTTCCCAATAACAACGGAGCTTGAAGAGAAACGCGCCTGGCGTTCCTAAATAAATAAAATTTCTTTACGTTACAAGCTACTAAAAGCTAGAGCAGCTATTGGAAGCTACTAAAGGAAGGTACAACTTAGAAAGCTGAAACTGAAAAGCTTAGAAAGCCAAAGTAGCTCTCTATGAAGGAAACCCTCTACCCCGTCTGAAACCCGGTAATACTAAAATGTTCTAAGCTCTGATGACTATACATACTTACCTCCTGAAAGGAACACTACAACCCTGCGTTAAGTACTACAACCCCAATAATCTAATTTCCTATATAAACATGATTTGTCAGACAATTTCAGCGGTTTTTCCTAACAATGGCTCGTGAAAGTCTAGTAGTAGATCCCTAGTTATGTAGTAACCCGATAATTTTTAGGAGACTGATAAAGAGGTTGTTGAAACAAAAACAAGGATATTTAGATTAAACTTTATTTCCTATAAATGGTACTTTACAATGAAAAGACATTAAGTAAATAGGTATATAAAATTAATTAGTTAATTAGATATTCGGTTATAAGTTCAAGCTGTTGATACGGGAAGGTTAGTGGTAAGGCTGTAGAATGGTGTCAGGATCTGTAAAAGAAAAGGCTATTCGGTAGTTTCCACATAGACAAAGTCTTCCCAATATTTGCGGTGAAGATTAATGCTAGAAAATTATTTTGTAAAATTTTGTTATTGACGATGTAATGATCTCTTGTCTTATTTGAATATTTTTTTAACTATAAGCAAATATAGTTTTTTTTTTTATTTAACCCCTACGCCTACAAGCGCTAATGTTAACGAATCCAGGCAGTAACAACTTTTCTAATTAGTTGTTTTTTCTGATTATTTTGTTAGATATAATTTTGCAAGTATTTAAACAAAAGTTAGGATGGGTAGCTGATGTGTGAAAGGTTTTCCCTTATCTACACGCCTGTAATCCGTGCGTTGGGGATTATTAGCTCAGAACCTGTCTACATTTTTTTTTATATATTTTTATTTTGTGTTATTATTTTCTCTACTAATAACTTTATTAAGTGAAGCTACCAACGTTTCGTAACCTACACACCAGAGGAAAGAAACGCCAAGAAAACCTCTGAGATGCCTAGCTAATTAATTAAATCAAAATTAAATCTAAAATTCAACCAAAGGGACTGTGGTCATGCCGAAATAAATCATAGAAATATGTCGTGTTAGGCAGTTATGCTGATTCAAACTTCAAAGATAAGCAAATAGTATAGTACGCAGAGTAGGGCATTGTTTCTAACTACCAAACTCTTCATCTAATTATCAAATTTTACAGATGATGTACACTATTGAATTGAAAGCCTGAATTAACTTATGAACTATTTTCGTTCAGTTGTAGTTGATATGGATCCCCATAACTCACTCCAGCACGACTCAATCTCTCAGTTGAATTTCAATACTTTATTATAGTGGCTTTCTCTTTGCCAATAATTGTATTTCCAACAATATAATAGTATTTATTCATCAATTATCATGAATGGTGATAAGATACAAATCTCACTAAGTCAGAGAACATGTTAAAATTTTCATAATATGTTTTGTTTTACAACACAAGGTTGGTACATATTCAGATGTCTTATTTCAGCTCAAAAGTAATAAATAATTTCAGTTATATAAATAACACTTCATAGAAGGATCAAGGCAGTGGTTATGAAGAATGAACATAATTGTTCAATGGTTAATGTTTCTTTCATTGTCATAGAAGGATTATAGCATTGGTTAATGAAGGATGAACATATGATTGATCAATGGTTAATGTTGGTTACACTGTCATAAATGAATAATGTTACAATCATACAATTACTTCAGTTCAAGTCAATGCTTATATACCAAAGCATATGAACCGTAAATATAATAGAGTACGCACTCCTTTAAATTCATAAATCAGGTACGTAAAACACGCTAAAAATCGTTCCCAAAATAGGGTAAACGACTTAATATATATACTCAATTAAATTCATATACCGCAGCCGCAAAACGTAAAAATATAACGCATTCCGCAATAAAATTCGCAAACCGTATAAAAATATAACGCATACGCCATATAGGATAAACGCATCCATCCCTATTTCGTTAAATTCGTAAAATGTTTCCGCATACTTCGTTAAATTCCGTACGCGTATACATATCATATAATAATTCAACCAAATTTCACATAAATTAAATGCAAGAACCACAGTAATAAGGAAGATGTTCATAATATAACAGTCAATTAAAAGCACTTACTCAACTCCAAGGCCTAAAGAGAATACACAGAAAAGAAATAAATTTTATCATTAAAGTGAATAAATTTTGCCTCACCAAATAAGACTTCTTTTGCTGGTTCTACTGGCAGCTCAGAGCGGGGCCTCGGTGCTTGCAGCTCGGCTTGTAGACAGAAGTCGGAGTCTCGTGGTTCAGGATATGCTTCTAGCTCACGTTGGCAGCAGAAGTCCAGTCGTTCCGTAGTCCCGTAGTCAGGTTGGAGGCAAGGAGCTCGTAGATCTCAGGTCGGAGTCAAAGTGAAGTCAAAGTGTTCGCAGCTCTGGTCGAAGGCAAAGTGAATCCCTACGGTACGCCCTTCCCTTATATAGCATTAAAATTACGTATATAAACGCGAACTACCCCCGTGACGTCAGAGAGGTCCGAAACGTCCGCCTTGTGGTAGCTTGGTTAGATTGATCTAAGCCAATTTGAACCTTATTGATCCTTTAGTTCATACTATTTTAAAGACCAAATTCCTATACTTAAGTGACCTAGTTCGATAACCTCCTATCTCCCATAGGGAATGTTTTTCTTGAATATCTATCCAATTATGCAATTTCCAATGAAAATTTATATGAAAATAGATGAAAACATTAGCCCCGCGTATGATTTAATAAGCCCCTGTAAGTATTAATGTCTATTTTCCCCGTAAAATGCCAATATATCTTTGTATACCAATTTGATTCTTAAGATCCCTACGCTACATACTTCTATAAGAATCAAGTTCCTATGAGCGCCCTACCCTTTTTGGAAAACCTAACCTCTAAGAAAACTATTTTCTTTAATTCAAACAAAAGTAAGTATTTCCTAAGGTGTATTTATATAATCTATGATGAAGATAATTTTTCTGCATATATTATGACCAGATCCTATCGGATTTACTGCGTATTTACTTTGTAAAATACCAATATAAATTTTATAAGAAAAGTCGCTCTTTATCCTAATTTTCATCACTTTCCTTTATTTGTTTTGATCAAAATTGTGTTTATCACACGTTTATAAGCTAAAACTAGCCTAGAATTCCATCAAACATCAGTAATATCTACAATCTTTTTACGACAATTTTCGATCATAAAATTTGTCTATTTTAGCGCTTTACCGAATCGAACTCGTTATGTTTTATAAAAACAAAGCTCCCAACTTTATTTATTTCCGTTATTTAACTTCATAATACGAGTTTTTACATAATAATCCCAAAATCGATTTTGGACGAGAAAGTAAGTTCTTAACTTTTTCACGCTTAATTAATTCAATTTCGTTAATATACTTCCTGCAATATAACTTTAATTACTTTCCCTTTAATTTAAGTATCGATTTATAACAATAATTAACAAATTAAAAACATAACCTCTCCATTTGGACAGATTTTCAGACAAAGCTAAAATATTATTAGATACTACTTTTTGTTATTGGATGAATCATCAATAATACATTTATTCTATACAATAAACTACATTTCATCTCGAAAATCCTATTAAAAGTATCGATTTATAACAATAATTAACAAATTAAAAACATAACCTCTCCATTCGGACAAATTTTCAGACAAATTTAAAATATCATTAGATACTAGTTTTTGTTATTGAATAAATCATCAATAATACAGTTACTCTATACAATAAACTACATTTCATCTCGAAAATCCTATTAAAAGTATCGATTTTCATCATTACTTAACGAACAATATTCTCAGTTGTCGGTCATTCCCTTCCCTAGATATTCTCACAATGAAAACATATGAAATTATAAGAAACTGATGATAAAGCAATTTGTAATCAAAATACTAATTTCTAAATAGGTAAAAGAACCTGTCTATGTTACTAACCGTTTGTACTATGTCATAAAATGTCTTTAGTAAATTATATATTTTTGTCCTTAGTACATATCTCAAGAATGAAGTAAATATTTCTAGAACATACTTTATATACGAACCCCTGCCATCCTATGAGTTTAATTTTACCTAATAATATATCCCCCATTGAAGGAATCGATCACAAGATTGCTAAAACCTTATGACAAATCTAGTGCGGTAACCAAATTACTGTTTGTCCACTGCAAATGGTACAAACGGATATTTCAGATAATAATTCCCCAAAACGTTGCATACTTATCCTGTTAAGTTGTTATTCATAGCCTCTGTTCCTGTGAAAACTAAAACATACATTAAATATCTACACAAGCTGCATATATATATTACATATGAATGCCACTTATGGTCAAAATGCCATTTTAAATACCCAAATAATAATAATAATAACCATTATTTCTATCTAAAATACAACTATGCAAAATACATAATTAATTGACCAAGATCATGAATGTTTCAAAATCTTGCCAATCAACGGTGAACAATATTTAGCAAAACTCTATGGTATCAATTGCTTATGCGATAATGCAAAAATAAGTAATAATATAATATATAATTATATCTAAACATAATATAATTTATCGAAAACTGTGAGAAATCCTAGTAAAGATTTCAGGTTTTATATTTTCCAAATATTCTCAGTTGCTGAAAGCAATGATAATAGCTTATCATTAAAGTTCAGGTATGTATGGTTGCTAATAAAACACAATGATGCTTATATACTTCCATATATTTTATTTCCTTTGTCAGATCATTAACTTGATCTTTTCTTACATACAAAAATAAAACCAATATGTAATAAGGTCTCCACTCTCATACATACTATGTGAATCATTTATTTTTCATTTTTTCATGAACTTTACTCCTGAAAATATCATGTAAACGCTTACAAATGAAGCTCTATCAGCCTTTAAAGTCATTTTGCTACTTTTCGTACATAGAGGACCCTGTGGACCGCTACAGCTCTGCCCTCCGATGGAATTGACGCGGAAAGGACATTTGTACTTGAAGCAGAGATTGCATCGTAACCCAATAAAGACACAGATATTGATATTTCACCCTCCCAGTGTTATTTCACCCCATTTGACTAACGATCAATCAAAAAGTTGACAGTATCATCAAACAGAGCAAAATTTTTTTATTTTTTTTTATAGTGTGATATGTAAAAGTGACCATTACTCAGCAGTAATCAATTGATTCCAAGATAATCATAGACCTTGTGGTTTCTCAGTTCCTTGAGTCAGAATTGGTAAAAAGCCAGAATTTCCGCCCTGACGGAAGTGCAAGGTTTGTGAGGTCTTACAGTCTCTAATAGAAACTCCCATTACCCATTCATATGTATTGTATCAAATAAGATTCTTTCCTTAATTCTCAAGCAAAACACGACCAACTTTGTCCTGGCCTTATGAAGGGACAAGAGAAGCCTTCGTCAGGACGACTATCCCTTTACTCTTTTATAACTTCCCCCAATAGTGTCCCCAAGTACCGATAGCCAGTCTACAACCATCTCCAAACCAACTAATACTACCTTTTATGGCGTGATGTCCTCTATTCAAACAAAACCAGATCAATAATAACAATTCTGAAATACTCAAAATCATTCAGTCACTGATCTACCTTATATCTGAACAAAAGGGTGTGTGAAACTAGTTTTTGCAACGTGTATAGTGTCTCATTGTCAAAGAAAGATACCTAGAACTGGTATGTATAAAATTAACCTAACACCAAGATTCCTTTGACAACGATCATTGTAATCCCTTCAAGAACCCCTTCCCCCCCCCTAAGCTCAACTTAAGAAACAACAATATCCGCTGACCATAATCTTGACTTTGTGTTATTAAACAAACCCTACGCTAACTCTTTCTCTCAATCAGTCAAACAAACGATACGTTTTCGTTTGTCATATCATAGCAAGTCTCTCGTCTGTCATCTCTCTAAGTCCCCCTTCCTAGCTTAGTAATCTGTATTTGTTCAAAAACCCAAAGCCATTTTTGGTATATGGTCATATGAAAAAGAAATTATTCCCTAAACTCAATTTTGACCCCCCCATACATTAAGCGAATAATAGTAATTACCTCATAACCAAAATTGCAGAATCATAAAATAGAACTACAACTCTAGTTACTACAATACCTTTTCAAAACCTCGTAACCAGGACTAGAAAACTATAGTCCCAGCTACTACCATTACCTGAACTAAAATTATTAGAACTTAAAAATCTATATAATTTCAGTTGTACCTTTAAGTATAGAAATCATTACAATTGTACTAAACCAAGAACCTCACTTATTTATTAAACCCGCATATAAAACTTGAATTTCCGAAATTTGTAACTACTATGTTGCATAATTCTACATTTTAGAACAACTCGGTGTGCTTGTATTTCCCCAATATCCCTCGTTATCTATTTTCCCTCTTACTTGTTTAACCTACACTCTTTATTTATTTACTTATTTCTACTAGATAAAAAAAAAACCGTTTTATCTAAGAATCAAAACAAATGGTAACAACGCTAAGTCAAATCCATGATGTGTATTATACCCGCGAAGTACTATAAAGTAGATAGGCGCTTACGTAATATCAAAACCTCTAATTCAACGTAATTATATATTTGCCTACTTTATTCTAAACTAAAAAATTTCAAATATGTACGTTTGTATACCTGCCCGGAGTATAGACTTGTGTCGCGACATCTATTATTCGATTTATTTTCATATTACTATCGACAAATATCCCTTTTAACTACTCTACTCAAAATATGTCGTCATCTCGGAACCGAAAAGTTTACGTATGAAATTGTCTCCTATCCTATAAAATTTACGACAACAAGTCATTCGCCCGTTCCTAGCTCTAACGACGTCATCTAGTGACAAATGAGTGAACTAAAAGCTAATTATAATTATGTGACGGATAAAATCTATAAGGATTCTACAAGAAAAGATCGTTCGCTAGTTTACGCTAAGAACAGTGACATCTAGTGACGAGTAGTTGAACTAAAACTGAATAATTATTGTAATATCGAAAAATCTAAAAGCATTCTACAAGAAAACATCGTTCGCTAGTTTACGCTAAGAACAGTGACATCTAGTGACGCTTTGAAGAACCTCCTGCCTGCTAATTGTTAAAACAAAATTATAATTTTAAAACCATTTGATGTAAGAACATTGTTGGCTAGTTCGTAATTGTAACAACGACCCCTTGCGACCCTTACATAAACTATTCCCAAAACATAGTAAAATCTGTAAAAGCTATTTTTTTTTTTTTTCGAGTCTAAAATTTATGTCATGTTGAAGGAATAATCGGTAGTTCTCACTATGGCCAACATAACGCACAATTTTTTCTGAATTTGTTGTTGCAAATTTGTGTATGGACCCCCTTTTTTATTCCAAATCTTAACTTGACATAACTACGTATCGTATTTGTAGGTTTAATTAACACAAATACCGTCCTAACTCAAGTAAACGCAAAATAAAAGCTGAATGTACGATGAGACGATGACGCTTATATACTTGTCTTAGTTAGCTTCCTAAATGATTTAGTTTCTAAATTTAGTCAAGTCTAACCGCATTTAGCAAATAAATTTAATATGAAAACTAGTTAGGATCCTAATTAGGTTGCTAGTTAGGACTCTAAACAAAAGTAAAGTGTAACAGGGCCTTCAGACATAAAGACACTAATGTTATCAGTGACTATCAAATATTTTCTTTATCTGTGGAATGATACCAATAACGTTACTACTCTGCTAACTTATTATACTACTTTGTATATTTTTAAAGTAAAATTCTGCCATAAACATATCAATGCTACTATTAAAATGAACCCGAAAGTATATTAATGTGTGTCTGTTTACAAATTTAGTTCGTTTTAAGCACTGTGTGAATTTAAATCTTATTTTTGTTCCAATAAATAAAAAGAAATAAATAATTTTTTTTTTTCTCCCAAGGATTTTACTAATTTACGAACGCGCTTGGTGGTTTTTATAACTCATGGCAACACCGCTCGGAGCTCATAGCCGTCCCTACCAACCAAACAGAGCCGTTCAAAATTTTCACAAGTATAGCGTGAAAATAGGCGTGAATATAGCCGTGAATATAGCCGTGAATATAGCAATGGCCGACCGGTGTTTTAATGTGACACGTTTCGACTCCGGTTTTCTGATTCCTAATTTCCTTATATGTGTCCGTTTATTAAGTAAAACAATAGCGAAAGTACCTAAGTGAAAGAAGTAAGTGTTAACCGACATATTTAATCAACAGTAGTTTAAGTAGTTAGAACGATGGAGATGTGTTTACGAGTTCAAAATTTTGTTAGTAAATACCGGCGCCATTTTTACTACGTTTCATGAATTTGTTTTGTTTCTAGATTATATCTGTTGATGAATATCTACACCTATTATGTTATGGATAAAACCAGATTACAATGGAAAACGTATAAGTTACTACGCAATAATCAATCAATCAAGGAAGCTATGCAGTGTCTAAAGCCCTTGAAAACTTGTGACGTAAAATGTAGCGGATTAAATGGACTTGAATTACAGTAAAATATCAAGTAAGTACGCATTATTTTGTTTAAAAGTGGACTATCTACCCAATTCAGTTTATTTTACAACCGTATCCCTTTTGTTTTTAAATATATATCTAAAGGTAAACAAGGTTTTGTCCCGTCAAAACTTATATATGACGTTTGTACCTACAAGGTTACTAAAGTTACTTTATCTCTACAATGTTACTCTATCTCGGTCATTCCATTAAGTTATTCCAATTGCAGGTTGACAAGAGAACGTGCCTACATGAAAGGAAGAAGCACGGAATTTAAAATTGCCAGATTTCACGACACTGTCCCTACTTCTACGGCTTCAACTACAGCTGCCTAAGCAACGTGTGTCTCTCCGGAACTAAAATGTAAGTACATGTTTAACCCAACATTTTTAATTATCTATACTAAAGCATTTAATCATAAGGAAACGCTGCCCCCCGCATTTTAGACCGATAACTAATCATATTTTTTTTTTGTAGGTTATGTTTATTATGTTGTTTCTGAAATATGTACACTCCCTATGAAACGAATCTTAGTCTTAACTACATACAAAGAATATTTTTATTATTTAAACCAGCCTACTATATAAACTACTTTATGTATTTCAGTGAATCCAGCCCCGCAATGCATCGTTAGCCAGTCTGACAGTGGCTGCCCTCCAGATTTCCGACTCTTACACCAGGTATTTAACCTTTATCTTTTGTTGGTAAATTAATTATTACAATGAACTACCTAAATTGACTTACCAAAGTACTACTCTATATAGTACACACACTTTAGTATCACCTTTTGTGAAATTTTGTTTTACCCGTCCCGCTGTCTGTAATTAAATCTTAAAAGCGAACTTTGACCCCCTTCCCTGTTTCCAATTGAGCTGAAATTTCCCACTTCTATGTATGTCACGTGACAATGCAATATTATGATGACATGGAACTGATCTGATGATGGAGCAGAAAGGTGTCTATAAGAACTCCCTCAACTATTCAATTTTATCCCGTTGTGTTTGGGCTTGTTGTACTTTTGTAGTTAGAGATTGTATAAGAGTACAGTTAGCAAAGAAAAGCTTATCTTATCTTATAAAATTTAAATTATTGAGAGAAAAAAAAATGTAGTAAAATTTTTAAGGCCCCGTTAACTAAACAATGGATATTTTTTTTTTTTTTAATTAAGTACTAAGACAGCTATATTTTAAAATCTCCCTATTCTAAGATAGATCACACTGATACTCTGAATGCAGAAGACTAGCCCGACGCTAGTTTCGAGCACCAGAAACCTAGATCACTTTTTTTTCTTTGTAAATGACATACATGTAAGTTCACACTAATACCATTCCTATTTAAACTAATTTCAGGCTAATTTCTGCAGTACCTTGAGAGCTTCCAGTCTACCCCTGGCTCCTCGCATCTCTTCTACGCGCTTCACAACGGAAAACAAGTGAGTATAGATTGAATCCCTTCCTAATAAGAAGATTAAAACCTCTGGCTGTATATGCATGCATGCCTACACATGTATGTAAGTATGTAGTTAAATATCTACTATTAACGTGGTGCTGATGATGATGATGACTTCTACACATGTATGTAAGTATGTAGTTAAATATCTACTATTAACGTGGTGCTGATGATGATGATGACTTCTAACATAATTTTTCGAAATCAGCCCTACATGCACATAATGACAAACCTTCATGAAGTAGAGTTCTATGGCCGAATCACTGGTCCTAATTTTGGTATAGTATAGACACCTACACAAAGAATCAGGTTCAAACGAAACCTAGACCCTAAATTTTGTCACCCTATTGACTACCCGTTACTTGCAATGCCACGCTATTGCTATGACCAGAGAGACCATCTCAAACCCCTTAAGAATACTAATATGAGTTCCTATTTTTTTTTTTCTAGAATACTTTTTTAACGTTTTACCTGTGCTTGGAAGTAATAACAAACTTACTTACTTACTTTATTTAAAGTAAAACGTACCTACATTTAGAATGCAAATAACCATTTAACCTATCCCCAAGTTCAGACACTAGTAACGTTTTTATTTTAATCAATTTTCAGAGTCCCGGAACATCTATACAAAGCGACTTCCGTCTCATCATCGATCAACGCGGCCCACCTTCCTATCACCGCGGAAGACAGACTGGGATCTACACACTATTCCTATTGTAGCTTTAGTCCCTTAAGTTAGCCACTAATTATCATTTATTTTATACCACGACGGTGGCAAACAAGCATACGACCCGCTTTATGGTAAGCAATTACCGTAGCCTATGGACGCCCGTAACCCCAGAGGATTCACATGCAAGCATTTATAGTACCTATATGCTTTCGAACATGACAACTTTTCAAAATAATGATTTTATTTTTATTTTATTAAGTTAATCAATATATATAAGCAATTACATCTAATACTAGCTGGGTAATGTTGTTTTAATGTGAATACCCTACAAGTAAATAACATCCTTATCATTGCTAAACCTTTTTAAATATTTAAACTTTTGTGAGATATGTCAACAAGTACTTGTGGCTGTACTCACTACTTGGCTGGTTTTTAAATATTACTCTAAACTGCCTACGTTAACTAATGATTTCAATTTGTAAAATTAGCATACATTTGACAAATAAGCCTTTCAAATCACCGAAACATCAAATGCAGTGTGCAAACTATTAGCAAAGACAAGGATCCCGACGAATTGAGGAATCCTCTTTTGAAACTTGAATGTCGTTTGATAAGAGATCATTGCTTGGAACTGGTATGTGTAAATAGATATATATCCTAGGTTACCCTACATTGCCTAAGATGAAATACTATTATCTATTCTGTGGCCTAAGTTTATTATCCTGCCATAATATAATACATTTGATTGATACACTTGATAAAGGTTCTCCAGATGGAGAAGTAAGTGAGATTAGATTACTGATAGATGGATTAGATAGATTGCTTAATTATTCGAAAAGTATACATTTATTTATACAGTGCCCTGCAGAACTGTTTTCGTAGTTTGTCTGTAGGTGAGCTAGTTACTAAATAGTTATTCTATTGTTATGCTAATGTTATTTATTGGCACACTTAGCGACATGCTGTTTGTGATACCGGTATCACCCAAATGTATCTAGTAGATATTTCTAAAGCTGTTTTTTAAATTTGTCCAGATGGTGTCTTATCTTATAGGGTAGATTATTTAGATAATACGGTGATCTTTTATTGAGGGTTTGGTCACCGAAATAGTTTTCTACTTGTGGCAACTCGTATTTGTCAACAGACACTGATTTTGTGTTATGTGAGTGATCGATCAGTACTAGGCTGCACTATGATCATGTTGATACTACTTTTCTTTTGTTATTATTTATTAAACAAGAAATAAACATGTAGTTTTATTAAGCGTGACACCCTTACTAAATCAACCCCACCCCAGTGATCATTTCTTAGGTATTACTTTTAATAATTGAACCTATCTTTATTGTTATGTATCTACTAATAACCATTGATTTTCCCCTCCTGAAACAGGCTACATGTTAACTACAATATACTTTAAAATGATTGGTATTTCATAAAATAGAAATGAATATTAAACTTATGGACCTAGACAGTCATATTTTTACCAAAACATTGGTATTTTGAATTTCCCGCCTTTTGAACCACTAGATATTATTAAAAATGTCTCATTGTTTATTGAATGAGAATAATAATACGTTAATTACATAGTGAAATACTAATTATTTTTACAATTTGCAAAATAAAACATTGTTAGAACACATAGAATCGAAACGCAACGCCAGTGACAGTCAGTACTCGTATTAACATGGCTGTCAGATAGTCAAAACAAAGTTTTCGTGGTTATGTTATTGTTAGTTTTAGTGATTTTAAAACGCGTGAACTGCTTAAAAAGTGTGTGGAAAAGATGCTTTCGAGCACCAGTGAAGTGATGCAATTATGTTTCAAGTGTATTTCGTGATATACCGTGATTTAATGTGCCTACAAAGTTTACCCGGAATTCGCGGCTAAGGTAACAATATGATTTAAGAATGCTTCCCTCTGCCCTCCGCGTATATATTTTTTATTGTTTCAACAACAATATCAGTCTCCATATCCATTAACACGGTCAGCAACTGAAACCGCTTAAATTATCCAACCAAATTATGTGTAAATACTAATATGTATGATTCTAATCCTGGTCACGGCTATTAACTGAAGAGAAACGCGCCTGGCGTTCCTAAATAAATAAAATTTCTTTACGTTACAAGCTACTAAAAGCTAGAGCAGCTATTGGAAGCTACTAAAGGAAGGTACAACTTAGAAAGCTGAAACTGAAAAGCTTAGAAAGCCAAAGTAGCTCTCTATGAAGGAAACCCTCTACCCCGTCTGAAACCCGGTAATACTAAAATGTTCTAAGCTCTGATGACTATACATACTTACCTCCTGAAAGGAACACTACAACCCTGCGTTAAGTACTACAACCCCAATAATCTAATTTCCTATATAAACATGATTTGTCAGACAATTTCAGCGGTTTTTCCTAACAATGGCTCGTGAAAGTCTAGTAGTAGATCCCTAGTTATGTAGTAACCCGATAATTTTTAGGAGACTGATAAAGAGGTTGTTGAAACAAAAACAAGGATATTTAGATTAAACTTTATTTCCTATAAATGGTACTTTACAATGAAAAGACATTAAGTAAATAGGTATATAAAATTAATTAGTTAATTAGATATTCGGTTATAAGTTCAAGCTGTTGATACGGGAAGGTTAGTGGTAAGGCTGTAGAATGGTGTCAGGATCTGTAAAAGAAAAGGCTATTCGGTAGTTTCCACATAGACAAAGTCTTCCCAATATTTGCGGTGAAGATTAATGCTAGAAAATTATTTTGTAAAATTTTGTTATTGACGATGTAATGATCTCTTGTCTTATTTGAATATTTTTTTAACTATAAGCAAATATAGTTTTTTTTTTTATTTAACCCCTACGCCTACAAGCGCTAATGTTAACGAATCCAGGCAGTAACAACTTTTCTAATTAGTTGTTTTTTCTGATTATTTTGTTAGATATAATTTTGCAAGTATTTAAACAAAAGTTAGGATGGGTAGCTGATGTGTGAAAGGTTTTCCCTTATCTACACGCCTGTAATCCGTGCGTTGGGGATTATTAGCTCAGAACCTGTCTACATTTTTTTTTATATATTTTTATTTTGTGTTATTATTTTCTCTACTAATAACTTTATTAAGTGAAGCTACCAACGTTTCGTAACCTACACACCAGAGGAAAGAAACGCCAAGAAAACCTCTGAGATGCCTAGCTAATTAATTAAATCAAAATTAAATCTAAAATTCAACCAAAGGGACTGTGGTCATGCCGAAATAAATCATAGAAATATGTCGTGTTAGGCAGTTATGCTGATTCAAACTTCAAAGATAAGCAAATAGTATAGTACGCAGAGTAGGGCATTGTTTCTAACTACCAAACTCTTCATCTAATTATCAAATTTTACAGATGATGTACACTATTGAATTGAAAGCCTGAATTAACTTATGAACTATTTTCGTTCAGTTGTAGTTGATATGGATCCCCATAACTCACTCCAGCACGACTCAATCTCTCAGTTGAATTTCAATACTTTATTATAGTGGCTTTCTCTTTGCCAATAATTGTATTTCCAACAATATAATAGTATTTATTCATCAATTATCATGAATGGTGATAAGATACAAATCTCACTAAGTCAGAGAACATGTTAAAATTTTCATAATATGTTTTGTTTTACAACACAAGGTTGGTACATATTCAGATGTCTTATTTCAGCTCAAAAGTAATAAATAATTTCAGTTATATAAATAACACTTCATAGAAGGATCAAGGCAGTGGTTATGAAGAATGAACATAATTGTTCAATGGTTAATGTTTCTTTCATTGTCATAGAAGGATTATAGCATTGGTTAATGAAGGATGAACATATGATTGATCAATGGTTAATGTTGGTTACACTGTCATAAATGAATAATGTTACAATCATACAATTACTTCAGTTCAAGTCAATGCTTATATACCAAAGCATATGAACCGTAAATATAATAGAGTACGCACTCCTTTAAATTCATAAATCAGGTACGTAAAACACGCTAAAAATCGTTCCCAAAATAGGGTAAACGACTTAATATATATACTCAATTAAATTCATATACCGCAGCCGCAAAACGTAAAAATATAACGCATTCCGCAATAAAATTCGCAAACCGTATAAAAATATAACGCATACGCCATATAGGATAAACGCATCCATCCCTATTTCGTTAAATTCGTAAAATGTTTCCGCATACTTCGTTAAATTCCGTACGCGTATACATATCATATAATAATTCAACCAAATTTCACATAAATTAAATGCAAGAACCACAGTAATAAGGAAGATGTTCATAATATAACAGTCAATTAAAAGCACTTACTCAACTCCAAGGCCTAAAGAGAATACACAGAAAAGAAATAAATTTTATCATTAAAGTGAATAAATTTTGCCTCACCAAATAAGACTTCTTTTGCTGGTTCTACTGGCAGCTCAGAGCGGGGCCTCGGTGCTTGCAGCTCGGCTTGTAGACAGAAGTCGGAGTCTCGTGGTTCAGGATATGCTTCTAGCTCACGTTGGCAGCAGAAGTCCAGTCGTTCCGTAGTCCCGTAGTCAGGTTGGAGGCAAGGAGCTCGTAGATCTCAGGTCGGAGTCAAAGTGAAGTCAAAGTGTTCGCAGCTCTGGTCGAAGGCAAAGTGAATCCCTACGGTACGCCCTTCCCTTATATAGCATTAAAATTACGTATATAAACGCGAACTACCCCCGTGACGTCAGAGAGGTCCGAAACGTCCGCCTTGTGGTAGCTTGGTTAGATTGATCTAAGCCAATTTGAACCTTATTGATCCTTTAGTTCATACTATTTTAAAGACCAAATTCCTATACTTAAGTGACCTAGTTCGATAACCTCCTATCTCCCATAGGGAATGTTTTTCTTGAATATCTATCCAATTATGCAATTTCCAATGAAAATTTATATGAAAATAGATGAAAACATTAGCCCCGCGTATGATTTAATAAGCCCCTGTAAGTATTAATGTCTATTTTCCCCGTAAAATGCCAATATATCTTTGTATACCAATTTGATTCTTAAGATCCCTACGCTACATACTTCTATAAGAATCAAGTTCCTATGAGCGCCCTACCCTTTTTGGAAAACCTAACCTCTAAGAAAACTATTTTCTTTAATTCAAACAAAAGTAAGTATTTCCTAAGGTGTATTTATATAATCTATGATGAAGATAATTTTTCTGCATATATTATGACCAGATCCTATCGGATTTACTGCGTATTTACTTTGTAAAATACCAATATAAATTTTATAAGAAAAGTCGCTCTTTATCCTAATTTTCATCACTTTCCTTTATTTGTTTTGATCAAAATTGTGTTTATCACACGTTTATAAGCTAAAACTAGCCTAGAATTCCATCAAACATCAGTAATATCTACAATCTTTTTACGACAATTTTCGATCATAAAATTTGTCTATTTTAGCGCTTTACCGAATCGAACTCGTTATGTTTTATAAAAACAAAGCTCCCAACTTTATTTATTTCCGTTATTTAACTTCATAATACGAGTTTTTACATAATAATCCCAAAATCGATTTTGGACGAGAAAGTAAGTTCTTAACTTTTTCACGCTTAATTAATTCAATTTCGTTAATATACTTCCTGCAATATAACTTTAATTACTTTCCCTTTAATTTAAGTATCGATTTATAACAATAATTAACAAATTAAAAACATAACCTCTCCATTTGGACAGATTTTCAGACAAAGCTAAAATATTATTAGATACTACTTTTTGTTATTGGATGAATCATCAATAATACATTTATTCTATACAATAAACTACATTTCATCTCGAAAATCCTATTAAAAGTATCGATTTATAACAATAATTAACAAATTAAAAACATAACCTCTCCATTCGGACAAATTTTCAGACAAATTTAAAATATCATTAGATACTAGTTTTTGTTATTGAATAAATCATCAATAATACAGTTACTCTATACAATAAACTACATTTCATCTCGAAAATCCTATTAAAAGTATCGATTTTCATCATTACTTAACGAACAATATTCTCAGTTGTCGGTCATTCCCTTCCCTAGATATTCTCACAATGAAAACATATGAAATTATAAGAAACTGATGATAAAGCAATTTGTAATCAAAATACTAATTTCTAAATAGGTAAAAGAACCTGTCTATGTTACTAACCGTTTGTACTATGTCATAAAATGTCTTTAGTAAATTATATATTTTTGTCCTTAGTACATATCTCAAGAATGAAGTAAATATTTCTAGAACATACTTTATATACGAACCCCTGCCATCCTATGAGTTTAATTTTACCTAATAATATATCCCCCATTGAAGGAATCGATCACAAGATTGCTAAAACCTTATGACAAATCTAGTGCGGTAACCAAATTACTGTTTGTCCACTGCAAATGGTACAAACGGATATTTCAGATAATAATTCCCCAAAACGTTGCATACTTATCCTGTTAAGTTGTTATTCATAGCCTCTGTTCCTGTGAAAACTAAAACATACATTAAATATCTACACAAGCTGCATATATATATTACATATGAATGCCACTTATGGTCAAAATGCCATTTTAAATACCCAAATAATAATAATAATAACCATTATTTCTATCTAAAATACAACTATGCAAAATACATAATTAATTGACCAAGATCATGAATGTTTCAAAATCTTGCCAATCAACGGTGAACAATATTTAGCAAAACTCTATGGTATCAATTGCTTATGCGATAATGCAAAAATAAGTAATAATATAATATATAATTATATCTAAACATAATATAATTTATCGAAAACTGTGAGAAATCCTAGTAAAGATTTCAGGTTTTATATTTTCCAAATATTCTCAGTTGCTGAAAGCAATGATAATAGCTTATCATTAAAGTTCAGGTATGTATGGTTGCTAATAAAACACAATGATGCTTATATACTTCCATATATTTTATTTCCTTTGTCAGATCATTAACTTGATCTTTTCTTACATACAAAAATAAAACCAATATGTAATAAGGTCTCCACTCTCATACATACTATGTGAATCATTTATTTTTCATTTTTTCATGAACTTTACTCCTGAAAATATCATGTAAACGCTTACAAATGAAGCTCTATCAGCCTTTAAAGTCATTTTGCTACTTTTCGTACATAGAGGACCCTGTGGACCGCTACAAGCTCCGGCTCGTTTTTTAACAAAACCACACCCCGATCATTGTTCGCACGGATGCTCCGGATGTTTTTAGTGTTCCGTGTCTAAAACGGAATAACAAATCAGAGGTTTACTTTAAATAGAGTGTGATGTGGGGATTAAGGGTCACAACTGTTTGCTACGAAGTTACCTGCAGGAACTATAGATAGATAGATAGATTGCTTTATTATTCGAACAGTATACATTGATTTATACAGTGCCCTGCAAAACTGTTTCCACAGTTTGTCTGCAGGTGAGATAGTTAATAATTAGTTATTCTACTGTCATGCTAATGTTATTTATTGGCATACTTAAGCGACTATAACGACGATTATGAAATATGATATGATATGACGTTTACTCACGTTTAAAAGGAATACTATGGAAGTTTTGTTTTCTTCCCGTTACCTAAGGATATTAACACCTGTTTCTGCCTCCGTTAATACGCAATACGTTTATTGTAATTGAGGAGTGTAATAATTAATAAATAATAATACTTATTAATTTTTAATGTACATCTATCCCTAGCCTTGAACAAACAACCGTTATAAAACTATTTGTAAAGAAAAGAAACTAGTTGTTTTGAGTTTCTGTCGATTATTATGAATCTATTGACTGTCAGTACTGTCCTGAACATGCATCGACTATATATTCTGTTTGAACAATTTAACGGATCGGATTTTTTTAAATTGTTTACGTTCCGCCATCTACAACCATAATATTCCAGGTTCCTTATTGAATAAATAAACATGAAAATATGATCTGTTGGTTAAGTAAACATTAGACTGAAAAGTGACACGTAAGTTCTCGTATCTATAAGTACATAAAAGTAGTAGTAAAGTAGTAGTAAGTAGTGTTTTATGATCATCATCATATTTTTTCTTCTACACCGCTCTGTCGCTCGTCATCTTATCATTGACATCCTTTTTAGGGTTCCGTAGTCAACTAGGAACCCTTATAGTTTCGCCATGTCTGCCCGTCCGTCCGTCCGGGGAGTGTTTTTTTTTTCATTTCAACCCTAACGTGTGATATATTGTTGGATAGGTATTTAAAAATGAATAGGGGTTTTGTAAAATCATTTTTTGATAATGTAAATATTTTCGGAAATAATCGCTTCGAAAGTCGGAAAAATAGCGTCCCCCCCCCTGTAACTTTTGAACCGTAAGTCCAAAAAATATGAAAAAATTTGAGAAGATGCGCATTATGATAAACTTTTTAGGAAAATTATTTTGAACATTATAGCTCTAGCCATTTTTGAGTTATTTTCAAAAAACTTCTTCCATAGGCATCAGATACGACCTTTTGGCATTAGTCTGGTTCTTATTCCACTGAAGCTACGGAACCCTCCATTATGCGTGGTCCGACACGCACTTGGCCGATTTTTTTTCTTATACATTTTTTTCCCTATTATCACTCATACGGTTCATTTATCTTTTCCAAACATTTTAATATAGATATTATAAGTAAGTAATCTATTAGGTATAACATAATTACTAAAACTCCTGTATTTTATATTCTAGAACAGACGGAACCAATTCCGTAAAGTTGCCACTACATGTTGCACGCTGATCTATTTGCCAAACATTGTGCAAGGATCAAATTGAATGTTGCATTTTCCGAAACATACCAAAAAATACCTATTCAGGTCAATAAAGAGTGGAGTGAGTTTTCAAATGAGTATTGCAAATAATACTATTCCTTTAGGCATTTTATGCTACTGATGTCAACATGTATTGTTCTGTCTCTCATATAGTGCCTACGCTTGAACCTAAGCGGGTTAAAGACTTGACATACAATTTTGTACCGTATAAATAATAACATTATCAGCCCGCATACCCTGTGCTTATGGCGAGCTGTTGGGAAGTGACGACCATAAGGACCCGACCGCTCCAGAGAGTCGGTCATAGTCACCATCTCCAACGCGTCTTCGTCGGTCGGGCTGGACCCCAAGGATCTCCTTAGACTCTCGGCTCTGGCTTGCCTTGATTGGCCGTCCAGAGAGGAGCAGTCAGAGCTATGCTCGCAGGGTGGAAGTGAAATTTGTATAAGTCGCGAGTTGGTACAGTGGCTGGGCCTCCTACAGATACTGGCAGAAAGCGGTGCACACCTCTCAAGGTGTTGCTCCTGGTCGTCTTAATGACGGCAGTTTAAGGGGCCCATCTAGTCGGCGGCGAGTCACCGTCTGCCTCGATAACGCATGTGAAGATTGTTATGGCAGGTGTGCGCGGAACTCTATGCAATAGCCCAATCTTTGATTATATAGATCCAATGCCTGCTGGGACCGGTTCACGGGTATCTATTGATATGCCCGTGAATGGGTTCTAGCAGGTGTACCACATAGAAAAATTATCTAAAGGGCCTCAGCCTATTGGATTTATATTCCAGGCAAGCCTATCAAATGACTGGGATTTACAGGCCCATGAAACCGTAAAGGAGAAACTTAATCGTATAAAAAATAATAAAATTGAAAAACAATATCCTTCTTTCTTTGTTAGATGCCTCACACAGCATTTACAGAAAAAAAATATGACAAACTAGACTATTTCCCTATTCCCTATTTTGGACTACGCCGATATTTCGTACCTCGACCTCACTGAAGAGCAGCTAAACAAGCTTGAGCGCATTCAAAATCTATGCATCCGATTTATATTTGGATTACGCAAGTATGATCGCGTTTCTATCTTCCGCTCTCAGCTCAAGTGGCTTCCTATACGTCTTCGTCGTAATTCCCACATTCTGTCTCTTTTATACACCATTCTTTTTCATCCCGCAACTCCTCGTTACCTCAAAGAACGATTTAGTTACCTGCTTTCGGCCAGATCCTCTCAAAATTTTCTACTCAGTGTCCCATCTTCTTCTTCTGAATTTTATAGTAGTTCTTTCACTTCTCAAGCTGTTAGGCTTTGGAACAATTTACCCTCAGACTTAAGGCGTGCTAAATCTCTTGCTGTGTTTAAGAAATATCTTAAATAATATTATCTGTCTCTCCCATGATACGTTATCCTGTAATTACTCCATTAAACGGATTTTGTAACTACCTGTGGCAAATAGTGTGTATCTTGCTCCTAGATTGTATGTTCTTAATTTATAAATTTTTATTTATATATGTATGGTTTATAAAAGTTTATTTTTATTTTATATGCGTAAGTTTATTATTGTTTAGCTTCTTGATTTGAATTTGCAACAACTACGTATTTCTGATTATTCTCAATGGTTTCCGCTTCCCAAAGGTTGTCTGGAAGAGATCGCTTTTTAGCGATAAGACCGCCAATTGTTTTACCTCTGATTATTCTGTGTGTAACTTGTATTTTATGTGTTTCTTTCTTTTGAGGTGTGCAATAAAGAGTATTTATGTTAATGTTTATGTTTATCCGATGAACAGTATCGATATCGACGGCAAATTGTAGCTGACTGGCTTTGACTAATGACACGACTCTGACACTGGATGGTTTTGTGTCAAAAAACGCTGGAATATTGATATTCAGGCATTCTTTTTTTGGAAGTCGGTTAAAAATAAATCTGTGGGATTGAAAGCCAACATTGCGAACATCGAATCCAAATTGAATAAAACTGTAACGCTAGAAATGCTTGTCGAGTTTTTTAAAACACGATTTTCAGCTGAGAATCTGTGAAGATTCTATTGGCTTGGGTTATAGCATAGCGGGAATAAAATGGTTTTCTTGTGGATGTGAACAGATTTTGTTTAAAAACTGTAGGTAACGTCCGCTCCTGAAAAATGAAAACCGAAACAGTGGCAGAAAAACGTTAAGTATACGACGGTACCCACATTTGTTTATTTTAACTTACTTATTTAAATGTTATTAGTTAAAGCTTAGTTGTAACCACCGATTTAAAAAAATATTGACATAAATATATCAAATTCAAAGGCGATACTGTCTTAACTTGTATAATTAGTATAATTATACTAATTAACTTGTAATTAACTTGTATAATTAGTATAATTATACTAATTAACTTGTAATTAACTTGTATAATTAGTATAATTATACTAATTAACTTGTAATTAACTTGTATAATTAGTATAATTATACTAATTAACTTGTAATTAACTTGTATAATTATACTAATTATACAAGTTAAGGCAGTATCGCCTTTGAATTAGCAGTGCATGAAATTTCATGCACTGCTAATTTAAACATATATAAGATTATTTGAGTATTGTGTTTCTCAACTATTACAACGATCGCTAATCGATCTTAAATTAGATAAATTAAATGTTGGGGACTTTTTACTTTAACTTTAACTTCATGTTTATTTAATATTTTTGCCACGGCACCTTATCAAGGGGTGAATTTTTAATATGATTCCGTTTTAGTTTGTTAGGTTAAGTTAGGTAAATTTATACTTTAGTAAGTTTAGTTTATAAGTTTGTACAAATGTGTTTGTTTAGTGCATATAGTATAGTGTAGTATGTGGTTGTATATTAAAATGTATATTAATTTATATTTAAATATATAGAAGATTTTGTTTACTTACAAATAAACTTGTTTAATATCTTCACACTAAAGTACAAGTCACATCAAATTAAATTGTCTAAGAGCTCAAAGCTTTCAGCTACAGTACTATGTACTACGAACAGGACTGCAAACGAATTGTCCTACAAACAGAACAAAACGCTTGACGGGACAAATACGAATGAATGCAATGAAGTCGCCTGAAACAATATATTTTGTTTCGAATGCACGCCCTCGTTTTTACTTCGACTTGAATTTGCTAGAATGAATAATGTCATTGGACTGGATGTGAAAACGCTATTTGAATTAATTTAAGTGAATGTCAATACGGAAAGCTAGCTACGTCAGATATGACAAAATAATGAGAGCAACGAAACCCCTCTAGTCAGTTTTCTATACTATGTTTATTTCTAAATCGGGACATCTGGCAGCTATAAAGTGGTGGGGGTCAAATAATGCAAACCACCTCAAGAAATTCAATCCTAGACTTCTGGATTTGATGCAATATTATTAGAAATATAAATAATTAGATTGCCAAAAGTTTCTGTTGGGGGAAGTAATGCCAAACTACGAATAATATAAGTCATAGTTAGTCGCGTACTGTTTTTGTTTCCGTAATAATAAGCAATGTTTTATGTTCTAATGTTATATTATAGGCCCTGTCCTTTATAAAGAGACAACTTCGGCAGTTTTTACCTATTTTGGTATTACTATTTTCCAATTCGAAAGTTTTGTTACACTGTCAATCTGACCTCCGCCCATTAAAAACTGCCAATGCCCGGATCTTGCAATCATATGTAACTAAATCATGTATTGTGTCATATCTGACTTGGTCAGCCTTTAGTCCATTAATTACTAAAAATAATTACTTAAACATGACAAGGAGTTCGGGACTTTTTACACACATTGAATTCCTTTGAATTTTGTAGCAGTGGACATTGTCGACATACATGTGTTTCCTTACTATAATATATTTCTTTTACCACTAAAAACAATCGGTGAATATGATATTGGAATATTGTTTATTTCGTACAAGTGTCTACGTCTATTTTTAGTATTATTTCTGTAATTTTCCAGTTTGTTGTGTACAGAAGAATATTATTAATAATATATTATATTTTGTATTTGTAAGTATGAGCCAAGGCTTCCACGACCTTTGGTTAGGAAACCGCTTCGCGATTTTAGATATCTGAATTATAACGAAAAATAATTGAACTATTTATTATGTAACATCCTTTAAGAGTCGTTTCGTTATATTTATCAGAACCTTTGATAATTCAACTCGGAGTAGCCATGTCTGTCATTTTCTATACAAAAAAGTCTGTCGATTTTTGCGGGGTCCCCACCCCGTCAACGTCACACAACGTCATATGTTTCGGCAGAGGGGAACGCCTGTCAATGGCGACTCCGGTTGGTTGAATTCTCTAAGGTCAGAACAGCAGCAAAATCATAACGAAATACACAACGGCTAGAGATGATGATAATTATTTTTGTAAGCAAACAAATCATCATCATCATCATCATCATATCAGCAGAAATACGTCCACTGCTGGACATAGGCCTCCCCCAAAGAGTGCCACAATGACCGGTCCTGCGCCACCCGCATCCAGCGGACTCCCGCGACCTTCACCAGGTCATCAGTCCACCTTGGGGGGGGTCTACCCACGCTGCGCCTTCCGGTTCGTGGTCGCCACTCGAGAAACACTCGAGCAAACAAATAAAATAAGAAAAATCCATGATTGGTTCTTTTTTTTGGTCTTAACTATCCAGTGCACATTTTATATCTGTAGTCCTTCCACTCAGGACCCAGCAATATGTTTCGTTTTAGTTTTGCCGACCGCATTGACAGCCTGACGTATCGAGTGCTGCCCGCAAATTCCCATCGCATCCAGACTAACTAGTTTGCCGTAACTTTAGAATCTTTAACAGCCATACATTATAGGTTACTGTCCTAAAAAATCATAGTCTGTTAAAATATTGTTTTTTTATTAGATAATTAAACTAAAGATAATGAAGATACAGCTCGTTATACTTTCACGTGACATTTTGCCATGCTACACTTTTTACCACGTAGTGACGTCACGAGACTCACTTCCGAACTTAGAAGCGCGTTATCTTAGTCATTTTAACGGCCTCCTAGCCTTGTCGGTGGTGGCCCTACCTACGAAGCAGGAGGTCCCGGGTTCTAATCCTGGTCAGAGTATTTATTTGTGTGTTAAACACGGATATTTGTTTCTGAGTTATGGATGTTTTCTATGTATTTAAGTATTTATGTGTATATATCAATCATATATATCGTCGCCTAGTATCCACAACACAAGCCTTATTGAGCTTACTGTGGGACTAGGTTGATTTGAGTAAGATTGTCCCTTAATATTTAATATATTGTATAGATTGACAACAGAAAAAACAGCCCATACTTATTTTTTGACAATATAACGGATGGACAGCGAAAGACCACGAATAATGATCTCCATCCCAAAAGTATGGCTTTGATGGTGCGTCATTTTTTACTTATTTATGCTAAGTACTTCTGCTACTTTATCTACCGTTTACACTGGTTTTGTCACCCCGGTTTACTTAGTTTTAGTGAAAATATTCTTGTTGCAAATCTTTCTTTTATATCGCAAAACAAAGTGACGCAACCAAAAATTTTACAACGGTTAGATTAATTTTATAAGTCCAGTCAACCAATTTTATTCCTAGGCCACTCTAGAACCTTGTCACAATAGCTAGTCTGATAGCGAATAGGTTACGTTTATACGTATCCACAGATTCCACGGGCAACTGTCATTACGACAAGGTTCTACAGTGGCCTAGGAATCAAATTGGTTGACCGTACATCACCTTTTCACTTGGTCATCAAGTAAATGAAAAAAAGGAATGAAAAATAGATTATTCAGCATCAATATGATACTAAGTAGGTACACACGTTTTAGTGAGATTGGGTGGTAGAATCATAACTTGTTTACGATTATTTTTGTCTTATCAATACCGTAGATCGATGAGGAGAGTTGTTTGGTGACTTGTGCCTAGGATGAGGACCTATTGAATGACACTGTCTGCATCATTATTATGTTTTTTTTTTCAATAAATCTGTTGTTAAAACTGCATGAATCTGAGCGAGTTCCAAAAAAACTGACATTATTTTGGTCAGTGTAAATTCGTGTTAGGTAAGTATTTGGAATAACAGAACCGTCGGAGTAATTTAGTGATGCACCGCTTCAGATGTTTCGGTTGAGATGCAGAGATTTGTGGGAAACGTTTCTTTAGATATGTATTGGTTTGCTTTGTTTCATAGGAAGTATATAACAGTATTGAGGAAAAAACGCTTCGGATGGAAGACTGGCTGACGGAGGAAAAAATGGGATGAGACAAGCGCTGTCCATGACTTGGATTACTATGGGAATAAAACCTTTACATAGTAGTGGTTGAATTAGGCTGACATAACAAATTAAACTCTAACATTTATTCAGTAAGTAGGCCACAAGGACACTTTTACACGTCAGATAGTTTATCAAAGTAAAAGAGAGAGAAAAAAACTACACCG
The DNA here is from genome assembly GCA_947086415.1 of Pammene aurita. Classification (NCBI taxonomy): domain Eukaryota; kingdom Metazoa; phylum Arthropoda; class Insecta; order Lepidoptera; family Tortricidae; genus Pammene; species Pammene aurita. Next base: position 28,606,195 of record OX352306.1, read on the forward strand.
GTTCTAACCCTACACCTCGGACCCGAGAAGAATTATGATTATGACCGACATAAAACTCGGCGGGACTTATTTTTTCAAAACAACACTACATCAAAACTTAAAAATACATAGAAATGCGTTGTTCTATAAGAAAATATATAAAACCAAGGTTAGATTAACCAACAATAGGTTAAAGTTTAAGAAAAATACCAAAGAAAAAAGATGAGTCCAAATCTGACTATTTGAAAATGTATTACACACAAGTTTTGATATACTTTCTTACCTGAACTGTGTCTTCTACATAAATTTTAAAATTATAATGATTTTCCAAATTATTATGATTTGAAACCATACTAAAAGCTTTTAAATCGATTTTTTCGATATATTTTGGATTATTACTCAATGTAAAGCCGATGTAGATCGAAATAAATGCAAAAATATGATTGAAGGCATTGAAAATTTCGTCAACTTAGTAACTTGACCCATAGTTTAATTGGTAAAGCGATCGAGCCCCGGCAAGGCGTATCGATGCAGGTTCAAGTCCTGCTGGGTTGATTATTTTATCAATGTGGTCTATGTTTGTATTTGATTTAATAACAAACTCTCACTTAATGTACCTGTTCAGTAGATAATTTGTATAGTTTGGGAAGGCAGTTTATATTTTCTAATTGGCAAACAGAATCATACTGTTTTTATCTTTCGCTACCTGGCTTGACCACCTCGAGAGGATGGGGGAAGATCGGAAAGTGAAGAAGTCATGCCGTGGCTGTCCGGAAGGGTGACTTGGACGTCCACGGTATCGCTGGAGCGACATGGTCGAGGCGGATCTGCGCGAACTCCAAATCAGCACTTGGAAAGAGCTAGCGCGGGATCGAGGAAAGTGGCACACTCGTATCGGAGGCCAATATTCACTTTGGGTTGCTGAGCCAACGGAGTAACCGCCTGGCCACGACTTTGCGCGACCTGCTTCGGCGGCGGCGACTAGCGGATCGCGCATAATACAAAAACAGCGCGGAAAAGAAGAGATGCCACGAACTTCCGCACCGGCGACCAAGCGCGCGGATTTACTCGAGCGACCGGCGACTGCGGGCAGCAGGGTGGCGGGCGGAACGAACATAGACAAGGCGCGCGAACGCGCGGCCACGACTCAGTGCGGTGCGACCGGTCTTAGCGGCGGCACGGATCGGGCGGTGATTTTAAGATCAAAGTTTATTGTATTATCCGTGCGCCATGTCCATAGAGTGTTGTAACAAGTAATCAAAAGTTTCCACACTCATTCGTGTGTATTCATAAAACTTTTGGGGATGCTGTCGGTATTCTTCATACAATGTCCGGAATTCGCCTAACGTATAACGTTGTCTATTTGTCACGTGCACACCTTCTCTCATATTTAAAATGTCTCCCATGAAATAGGAGCTGCTTTCGAGGCACTGAAGGGCCACTTTCGACAAAGACATTTTGAGTCACCCGAGTACGTCCCATCCGCTCGAAGTCGCCGCGGCTACTGCGAACCTCACCGCCCCGCTCTAAATTCCGCACCGCCGGACGCACCGCAGGTCGCTTAAGACCAAAGTCGTGGCCAAGGCGAAGTTATCATTCGCTATAACTGGCATCCGAAAAAAAGGGATGAGTGTAGTTCTTTTCAACCGACTTCAAGATTTCGAAGGAGGAGGTTATCAATTCGTCGGGATCTTTGTTTTTCCTTTTTTTTATGTATGTTCACAGATTATTCGAAGACGGCTAGACCGATATAGAAAATTCTTTTTTTGTTTGAAAGAGTATACTTTACAGTTGGTCCCATTGTAACCAGGTCAGGATCTGATGATGGGATCCTGGAGAAATCGAGGGAACTCTTCAACTATTATAGGCACACCTATTGGAGTATTTTTTACAGCAGCTCGGGCATTTGCTTTTGGAAAGGTGGAGGCTAAGTGAAGTCGGTTCTTTTTTGTTTAGAAATTATTTTTATACCACGACGTTTGCAAACAAGCATACGGGTCACCTGATAGTAAGCAGCTACCGTAGCCTATGGATGCATGCAACTCCAGAAGTGTCACATACGCGTTGCCGACCCTTTACAAATTGTTCTTCTTCTTCATCGTGCCATATCCTAACGGATGTCGGCGATCACCCTGCGAAAGTCCTCTCTGTATTTCGCCATTCTACCCAGAGTGGCAGCGTCATCAATACCAGTCCAAACGATTATATTATTGCACCATGATGTTCTGGGTCTTCCTCTACCTATTTTTCCCTAAATTTTGCCTTCGATTTTACAAATTGTTGTTGACGGATAAAGGAACAAGAGGGTCCCTCATCGTCAACACACTGGGTCCTCTTTGAGCTCTTTGGCTTTTTTTTCTACTAGCACTGACAAATTTGGTTTGCATATTTTATTTTAATCTGCTCTTTTTCTATGGATACTGTGATAGTGTAAATCAAAACTTCTTTCACCTTGATTCTCACTTGTAACTTATATTTACAGCATAGCATAAAATAATTATATTTAAAAGTAAAGCATTTACTTTATGACCGTAAACTGGAATGTATGATTCCACTTGGACACATGAGATTCGTCCCTCCCATAAAAAGGTGTAATAAACAAAAACTAATAAAACCCAAGGGTACATCAGAAAACTTTTTTATTTTTACGACACTCTCCCGTATTGCTTTTTGACCTCGCATAAAGGGACTGGAGTATGAGAACGCATTTTATACAATTACTAGTATTTGCGTTTTATAGTTATTATACAACGTGCCCACGAGGAAACCGGATAGTACTCCTGATAGTGATCATATTAGACTAAAATGTCCTAAGTTTTCTGGAACTCGTCTAGTTTCATGCAGAGTTAATACCAAAAAAAAATAATCTATTCAGCAGTTTCTGAGAAAATTGGCTCTGTGACAGACAGACAGACAGACAAAGTCGCACCATAAGGGTTTTTTTTTACCATTTTGGTACGGAATAAAAAAAATGTTTTAAGTTTAACTGAAAATAAAAATAATAATGATGCCGACAATGAACTATATGCTATAAAAAATATTCAATAGGTCCTAGGCACCAGTCATCATACAACTCTCCTCATCGATCTAAGTATTGATAAGACAAAAAAAATCGTAAACAAGTTATGATTCTGCCACCCAATCTCACTAAAACATGTGTAGGTACCTACTTAGAATCACACTGATGCGAAATAATCTCTTTTTCCTACCGTTTTTGACCAAATGAAAGGGTGATGTACATATAATTAATCTAACCGTCATTTTTGACTGGAACTAATTTGATTAATATCAAATTAACTAAAATAATTTTGCCTATTCAAACATCTCTGGCTTGATATAACAAAAATATGACTTCAGGCAACATTTCACTTCTCATTACAACAACAAAATCCCTCCATTACCGAACGGCCAAAACTTATTTGCGGCCGATAACTCTTAAAGCGTATTTTCATTTTCACCAACCTTCATCAAACCATCCCAAGCAAAACCAAACCTTATCCGGCCGTATTAAGCTTCAAATTAACTTGACGAATTATACATACCACGCGTGCAAAATTACTTTGAGCATGGAGGAAGAATATGCGTGGCGATTGCTTTAAAAATGCCGTAACTCACAAGCTAATATAAAGTATATAAACCCTAAATCTTCGCCTGACGGTTATTTTTAGGTTGCAGCGCGTAGTGGGTAGCAAGGGGTGATCCTATAATCTTTGAGTCAGCATCTTAGACGCCCACAAACTCCTTAAAGTGCCATCTCTGGGGCTTATGGCTAAATGGAACACAACTTTTTCATCCAAAACGTTGGGTCTAAGCGCGAAAATTGCTAACAGTGTACGAGATCAAATTGTTTGATCAAATTGTCATAGAAATTGGAAACCTGTAAATAATGACTGTCTGTAATTAGAACTAATAATATGTTATGTTAATCTACTTGCAATGTATTTCAATCCTTTGGTAATATTTGTGGTTAGGTATTTTCGAGCATTATAATTATTATCAATGGTTACTTGATGCAAACGTAATTCACAGGCTTTATCTAATGCACCGAATTTCGCAGCTCGTTTTTTAATTAGCTTCCGCCCGCGTCTTTGTTCATTTAAAAGTCTTGAAATTGCCAAAACCTACAAATCAAGGGTCCCTACCCCCCTCTGACTTAGCTCCTCTCGTTTAGCACTTCCGTACTTTGTCGAACCTCAATCATCCCAATAGGAAATGGATTCCAAGACAAAAAGTATTCTTTGTTCTTTTCCAGATGTCAATTGAATATATCTGTGTGCCAAATTTTATCACAACATTCAGCCATTTTTCCATCATTGAAGAACAAACATCAAAATATCCAAACATGAAACAAATATTCGCATCTAATGATAGTAGGTTCATTTCATACGTACGAGTTACTTGATTATCTTCAATGAAACTGTGTTTAGGACGAACGAAACGAATTAACACTAATTTGAAATATTAGATTTAATAACATATTGCATCTTATTATATGTAGTTGTGAAATTGGCACAGCAATCCTGACAGAATCAGCAACTGTTCAAATTTAGGCTAAAAAATAGGTACATCAACCATCAAAACGAGTTCGAAAATATACATGTGACTAGCCCGGTAAGGGATGCGTTCATAAAGTTAACTTTTAGGTAATGTCAATAGACGTAAGTTACTTATTATTCTGTTCTTGTGTGTACTTAATATCCACCCCGTAAGGAAACTATTAATTACTGTTCTTTTCTATGGTTTTATTTCACTTTAACAATACAATTTATAATGTAAATTAATACCTCTCCAATGAGCTGGTTTAAATCCAGCAAGTTGTACCCGCACCATTCTCATTACATGATTTTAATTAAATATGATTCATATCCTTAAATTGTTACCTAACTTTTTATAACTAACATAGACTACTTACGTGCCTAACCTCGATACCTTAAGAACAACTGTAAAAAGTAATATAATGAAATAAACACATTTGTATTTGTAACTGACCTTAAAAAACAAAAATATTCGTCTCTCTTTGATTGTATTCTATTTTCCCGTTTCTTATTTGTTCTCGGGCAAACAATCAGATATTGCAGAATACAAGAAAATGTTTCTTGTAATAAAAGTACTGCTAAGAATACTAACCAATTCAAATCAAGGGATACTTTTCCAATGAACGCCTTCGTTCAAGCGTTTTCTGAGGAAACTTTTCTTGTCCAAGTAAACAAACAAATGAACTACGTGACAGCATACAGAGGAAAATACGTCCTTCACAAAGGGAATAAGGTCGGAATTCGGTTGTTGACCTTTTTAATATACAGGACGAGAAGATGTGTGTCACAATCAAGCTATTTGATGCTCCAGTGGCCGGTGAGCTGCTTTGGTACACAAGGAAAAACGACAGAAAAATGGAACAGGGGCCGTAATATAACTTTAAAACACGTTTAGACACTATCCAACTTCTATACCGTAACTATTTACGCAATACAATTAGCGCCTAAACGTCTGAATCAGAAATACTAGAATTTGCTTGAAAATTATTGCGATGCAACTCCAATACAACTTCAATATTGTTTGATTATTTGTTGTGTTGGAGTTATGTTGGGGATATTTGTGTTTGTAATGTAATGTGTTATGTTATGTGTTTTAAAATGAATATTGTAATTGTGTTGTTAATGATAGAAAATGTTATAAATATTTGTTGGACTCGAACTGGATAACCGCGACTCGATGAAATTTGTATTATGTCGGTTGAATATGTGTTCACGGTTGGTCTACGGTTGTTATAAAATCTGTAGTATATTTACGGAGCTATATTGGAGGTATGTTGTTGTTTCTCGAATACAGTCCCAGGTTTTGAGTGTCGGAATGATAGAGTTTTTGGTTTCAATTTAGACATTTTAGGCTTGGCTGAACCTTTTGACTGTACGTAATTTTACGCGTCCTATTAAAGAGTTTTTAAAATATATATTATATTACATTTATCATTTTAAGGCAAATAAATTAACAGATATGCCACCAGAATTCAAAGAGTTCCATTAGTCGGATAGTGGCTGGGGTAAGTCTGCGTTCGACCAGCCATCTGGCTTACAAGGCAGGATAGAGCCATTTAGGGTAAAAATACAAATAAAATAAAAAAAGTGATTCTTAAGCGCGACTGTGGAAACATTTCTGACCTTGACGTTAAGTTCTAGAGACTCTATGGGCTAGACATTTCCAAACCATAACCAACGAGATGTTTGTTACATTGTGATTATGACGCCATCTGATTAAGTTGCCAAAACTTACAAATAAAGAGGGGGGCCTTTCCTGGCCCCTCTCCTTTAGTACTTCCGTACTTTGTCGAACCTCATTTCATCTCCATAGGAAATGAATTCCACGACAAAAATGCGCATATTTTTGTCCGTTTATAAATCCTCATTCAAGCTATACAAATAGCCACTTTAGTAATACCGAGGATCATGGTGTTGCTAGCAATATTTTCGCTAGTGCCTGCGAGCGGCGAAAAGCGACCAGAGTTGCTCGTTCTTCGCCAACCTGTCTGTTTTTTTGACACATATCGATAAAGTTTAACTTATGTATTTGACAAAAGAAACCCATTGATTCGTAATAAAATCATTCCCTGAATCTGCCATTGATAGGCCAAACCAATAAGTCCAAAACGCTCAATAAAACAAAGAGCTAAATAGGATCCAAACGGTCTTTCGGTGGTACCCTAAAGTCCAAACTTTATAGACATTCCATTTATACTTACGCCGGAGCTGCGCCAATATTGTAAAACTACCTTATTTACACAAAGATTAACCGTCACAGCAGTCTTTGCCAATCCGAGCTCAAAATTCAAACGTTTGAAATTCGAACCACTGGCCGGAAGCACACGACAGCCGGTAGCAGCTGATGCGTCCTTCCGGCGATATTTTATACTTGTTTAAATAGCTTTTTTGGGTTTTACGTCTTATTTAGTGAGGGTGGGTGTATTTATTACGGAAATAAAGCAGTTTCAGCCTTTGGAAATATTGCGGGCTTGATAGGATTGAACGCTTCAATGGTGTGTAACAATAGGTTGGATAATGTCGATACGATTATTAAGATAAAAAACATTCTTACTTTCAGAAATAGAAAGATACTCGGTCAGACGGATAATTCTAATAAAATCTGGCATATGAATGTAGTAAAACTGCTGGACGAACATTAGTTATTCAGCATGCTACTACTACGAAAAACTATATTTGAATCTAAACTCCAAACACAACAACAGTCTTGCTAATCTATCTGGAAACAGTTGGTTTACTCAGACTCAACTTATCTCTTTCATATTAGTCGACTTAGAAAGGGACGCCACAGTTCGTCTTAATTTCTCATCTCTATTATTTCCCGTTTAGCAAAGGCAATTAATAGCGACTTATGCTTTACCGGAACAGAGTCCTAAGTTTGCTCAGTTTCCTGATTAATACATCGTTTTGGAGTTGAGGTGAGAGTTGGGAACTAACAGGAACAATCGTACATCATCGACTTGCAGTCATAAATCCGTTCATTACAAGAAAATTTCGGCGAAACTAATTTCCGTAGGAATGTACCTTCAGAACTGCGGCCTTTGGGACACACGTGCACATTGAATGTCAAGTGTTATTGGCAATGAGGCTTTATTTTTTCTATCCTCGTTGTAACATAGTTTTTCACAAAGTTATAAATCTATATCTAAGTTTAATAGCCAATCCCTGGCGTCCGCTTTGAGCTCGTAGAGGTCCTCAATTTTTCCGGCGTACCGACGCAGAGGACACTCTTCCACAATATGTCCAATTGTTTGGTCTGGCACACCGCAGTCGTAGCTCGGCGAGCTCTTATAGCCCCACTTATGCAGATTGTGGTTACAGCGGCTAACACCTGTCCTGATTCGGTTGATATTGACAAAGATCTTCCGTTGTTCATTGAAACCAGGTGGTTCCTTAGTTCGATCCGCTGCAATGAGGTTAGATATTGCTTGACGTGGAAAATTGAGAAATTTTGTGAGACAAATTTTTGATATTTTTTTGCCACAGTGCGATTATGTTATCGCAAACATAGTGGTAATAGACATGGTGTGTTTCTATAAACATTAAAATGATACCAATTGTCAGCCAATGTAATGGAAAAAGAGCTCAAAGAGGACCCAGTCTGTTGACGATAAGGAACCTTCTTGTTCCTTTAGCCATCATCACAGTGAATCCTCCTTTTTGTAAAGGGTCGGCAACGCGCATGTGACTCCTTTGGAGTTGCAGGCGTCCATAGGTTACGGTAGCTGCTTACCATCAGGCGGGCCTTATGCTTGTTTCCACCGTCGTGGTATAAAAAAAAAATACATTTAAACATCAGTGTGTCGCATTGAATTTTTCTTTCATGCTAATTGTTTAAATGTAGTTTTGCGCGCTAGTTTTTATTTCTAAATAATTGCAAATGAACTTTTTTTAACTGTCATTCTGGAAAGTTAAGATAAAATATTTTCCTTGCTATGCTCTAAATACTCTAAGCCTTGCATAACAAGTAGCCTCCAGACTAGCAAATCATAAGAGAATATTAAGTCGTAGATATTGACGGCAAAACTTTTCCTAGCCGGGGAGTTGTTAATGCTTAGTTTTTTAGGGTTCCGTACCTCGAAAGGAAAAAAACGGAACCCTTATAGGATCACTAATTGGTTGTCCGCCCGTCCGTCCGTCCGTCCGTCTGTCAAGACCCTGTTTCTCAGGAATACGCAGAGGTATCAAGCTAAAATTTATATCAAATACTGCGGTTTACTGTCCCTTGAAGCTGTGAAAAAATCAAACTTCTAAGCCAACGCAATCAAAAGATACAGCCGTTTATGCCGCAAATTTTCGAAACTCGCAGCTACTACCCCGGTCCTCATGAACGCGTAGAGTTATTTAATTGAAATTCTTATCAAAGGTATTACCTTCATGCTGTAACAAAATTTCTATGTCAACGCAATGGGTGAACATTTACTTATATACCTACAGGTTTGTACGGAACCCTCGGTGCGCGAGTCCGATTCGCACTTGGCCGGTTTTTTTCTTTTGTCTTTTACTGTTCAGTAGTTATACAAAGGTATGTCGGAATCCTAAGCTACATTCGTACACGTTCGTCATTCCCGCCGTCCCTAGAGATGCTCCAGCTAAAAGTTCGCGTAATCCATACCCGGGTACTACCCACCCGGGGAATTCGACCGGTTTCCCGGATTAACGGGTAATAGTGGCCGGGCAACCCCACTATTGGAAGCTGAAAGGCTGGATATAATCTGTAGGTTTAATGAAAAATGTTGGACGATTTATTGTGGATAGGTGAACCCCATTACTGATTTCTTGGGCATTGAAGGACGAGACTTACAGATGGATTACGAGAATTTTATAAATAACTTCAGCCGTTGCTTACTTTATACATAGTATATACATTTTTCTCTTTGTTATCTATTTTTGTCAATAATGAGAGCTTTTTTTGTAACTCCGGTGTAATTCAGTAAGATGCCTGACGATCTATACAGCGATCTAATTTAACGTTTTCGACACTGACAAAGTGTAAATGCACTTATTTATAACCCAAACCAATAATAAAACGTATGGTATCTTATGACGGATATATCCGTCATTGGCGTCGAAAAGGTTTATAATTAATATAGCCTAAAACATAAAAACTTAAGTTGATTTCAAACCCTTTGATTAGATCCTTATAATATTAAAAAGATTTTCTATTTTATACGTAGTCAAAAATAATCCTCATTATTTGCGTCTATAATTAGTTATTCAAATTAGCCATAAAACATCGATTTCTGAAGTATCAAGATACCCTCTGACGTCAAGATACATTAGAGTGAATACAGCTTCTCTTTTGAGTATTTGCCGACTTCAAAATAATTGATAGCGCAAAAATCTGTTTTCTCTGAGTGTGATATCATAATTGCCACATCATAATTAAAAGAAATATTTTTCGAACAAAATAACGACCTGAAATTAACTTTTCTATAAATCTATTGAGTTCAATTTACGCGTACCAATAAAGATATCATGCTTTATTATCACAATCTAAAAGTAATTATAACCGGTTCATCCAGATTAACCGGTATTTTAACTAGTCTTCCCACAACGCTGCAGCTAGTAAGGCTTTAATCCGGGCTCGCTCGTGTCGACCCGTCCGGAGCTGATCCTATCCGGACGACCAAAGCCGTGTCAATGAATAGTCCCTGCCCTAGTTAGTACGGATATAAAAACCGGTTTATAACTGACTGATGGGTGAATTGAAACTAATGTTTTCGTTGATTGACAAAATAAGTTTTATGTAAAAGAATGTATACGACACTTTATACAATTAATCAATCAATGTGCAGCGGGCCAATCTTGACTGCGGGGAATGGCAACTAAATCGAAAAATATTTCATTCTTTATTGTGCAAAAGCGCTTTTCCGCTATCCGGGCATAGAATTCACTGTAGTTAATGACTTTTGTCCAGCAGTGGACGTCTTTCGGCTGAAATGATGAATAATGTAAAACATGGATTATACCTATTTCAATTAAGGTGACGGGTATCGCGGTTGACGACTGCATTTTGCGTTTTTATAATCGCAGCTTCCGCTTCTGCCATCTAGTATACTTGAGATGAACTATGACAATTCAATGTTGACATGTTTAAATAGTCAAGCAATCGCGGTCTTTTACAGTAAGATGGCGCTTTGATAATGATTCCATTTTATGTGTACTTACTTAATTAAAGTTACTATTGTATGTAGGTAATCAATGACGAAATAATTAAAGTTACCTATAATATAAAACTACTTGACCAACGCACGCCATTACCTACAGTATCATAATCGCACAATTATAATGTTTTATTCTAAATATCCAAAATAAGCATTCATCATGGCGGTTATATTTCTATGTGTCAAGTACGTGTCAAGTCTTTCAAAATAAAAGTTCAAATAAAATGTACTTAACTGAAGATAATATTATTTGTAACTAATTTGTTTTATGTCCTCTTCTGCTCTGAAAAATCCAGGTTTTTAGTATCTATAATGAAATTAGAGATGGTCAAAATCGCTTTCAATGAGGACGGTAAAGTGCGTTGGGATAAGACCGCATCGGGAGAACATCGGATAATTCAATTACCGATCTGGAAAATTATCCTTTAGTTGCAAATACAAACCACACATCCTCCAACACTATTGTGTACCTGTACCTAGTTGCATTTTGATATAATGGCGATGCCGCTTTTTTCAGGTACATTAACATTTTACTTAAATGTTTCTTCCGGTAGGTATGCTTAATAAAAACGACTGTTGCTTAAGTGAAAAGTTTAAAAAACCGGCCAAGTGCGTGTCGGACCACGCATAGGAGGGTTCCGTACCTTCAATGGAATAAGAACCAAACTAATAGCAAAAGGTCGTATCTGATGCCTATGGAAGAAGTTTTTTAGAAATGGCTCAAAAATGGCTAAACCGATAATGTTCAAAACAATTTTCATAGCAAGTATATAATAAGGCGCATCTTCTCAAATTTTTTCATATTTTTTGGACTTACGGTTCAAAAGTTACAGGGGGGGCTACAAAATTTTTCTGACTTTCGAAGCGATTATATCAAAAAATATTTACTTAATCACAAAATGATCAATAAAACTTCAATATTATTTTTAAAGACCTATCGATTGATGTATCACATGTTGATATATGGTAAAAACAATTTTTTTGAAATTTAGATACATGTATGGAGCGCCCCCCCTTAATTTTTTTTTTTTTAATTTAAATACATAACTAAGTAGCGGCATACAGAATACACCTTATGTGTAAATTTTATTCAGATACGTCGTATAGTTTCCGAGTAAAATGGCTGTGACATACGGACGGGCAGACATACAGACAGACGTGACGAATCCATAAGGGTTCCGTTTTTTGCCATTTGGCTACGGAACCCTAAAAATCACTTATTCTTTATTTGACGATCTCCTAGCCCTGTCGGTAGTGACCCTGCCTACGAAGCAGGAGGTCCCGGGTTCGAATCCTGGTCAGGGCATTTATTTGTGTGTTGATCGCAGATATTTGTTCCTGAGTTATGGATGTTTTCTTTGTATTTAAGTATTTATCCATATTTATCTATTATATATATCGTCGTCTAGTACCCATAACACAAGCCTTATTGAGCTTACTGTGGGCCTAGGTCGATTTGTGTAAGATTGTCGTATAATATTTATTTATTATTTATAGTAAATGTATGGAAAATATTTAATTTGTGGCTTTTTAGTACAATACCTAATAATAGGAAACTATTAGAAACGATAGGAATGGAATCGATTGGCATAAAAAAGCAGCATGTGAAAAATAAAAAAAACTATTTTCATAAAGTATGGGAAAAGTTTTTCTCAATTTGTGGCTTTTCTAGCCGCAAATTATTTTTGATCCCATACAAGAATGGGATCGATTGGCATCAAAAAGAAGTTTACCAAATGTGACCTCATCTCGCATCCTGTATGTTTTTTCCAAAATCCGTAGAAGACCTTCCCTCAATTTCAAATTAATGAAGATTGATTAATTTGAAATTGAGGGAAGGTCTTCTAAGACCATTTTCGCGTTGCAGCGCGGGATCTGGTAGCTGCCCCCACTGACCCAAAAAGAAATTGAACTTGTATATTATTTCAAATTATCGAAGTTACAAGTAAAAGTAGTTAAGATAAAAGTAATTGCAATTACAAATTATATGTAATCGGGAATACTACTGACATGTAATCTCAATTACAAGCAATTTCAATTACTTAATATAATTGATTTTCATGTAATTTAATTAGCAATTTAATTCATTACAAAAGTAGGTACCATCTAATAAATTACGCCCAACACTGAATAAACATCAGGTTCAAGAGGGTAGTATGGAGGATGTATGCTATCTGCTGCCGAAGTCGCGCATACATGTGATCTTTATAGACAAAAAAGTTTCGTTCTATAAATTCAATTGTTTGTCACAAAAAATGGTTTGATTTGTTTTTGCGTGGCATTTAAGACTGGATCCAATTAATTGTTGCTGTGAACATTTTTAAATTGGTACCTAGTTGGTTACTAGGAACAGGTTTAGACACGGGTATGTTATGTCCAAAAGGGAGGTATGGGCACTCCGAATGTTATCTCGCTAACTGTGGTAAGGCACAGTTCAGCGAATGTTATCACGCTCAAATCTGGACCTGGCTCAGAGCTCGACTGGGGAAGTACCTTACAGAAAACCATAGCTAAAAAGCAAATAACTTAATTCAACCTAAAGTTTAAGATTAATTTTTTAACATGTTTTAACCATTTTCATTTATATACCATAAGTGTTTTTTACTAAAAATATTGACAAATATAAAAGCGTTTGTCGTCTCACATAAGAATTATAAATTGAAATTACACAAAAGATTTAAAAACACGAAAAGTCAGCACAAGTAAGTTAATAACATATAAAAGCTTTTGCCCGCGGCTTCGCTCGCGTTAAATTCGGGGTAACAAACCATACAAACTTTCACCCCCCATTTTAGGGAAGTGGGGGGTTAAAAAGAGACAAAAAGTAGCCTATGTCACTCTCCATCCCTTCAACTATCTCCATTTAAAAAATCACTTCAATTCGTCTCCCCGTTTTGCCGTGAAAGACGGACAAACAAAGAAACAAACACACACATACACTTTCCCATTTATAATATTAGTATGGATTAGTTGTATCGTGTCGTGTATAGGGTCGTCACGGTTTTTTGGGTACATTTTTGGGTTAGTTTTGGTTAATTGCCATCTATTTCAAAAGTTTTATCATATCAAAATACATTACAATATTAAAATACTAGCTTTTACCCGCGACTTCGTCTGCGCGAAATTAACATGAGCCATATGGAATTACATAATAAAACGCAAAATAAAAGTTACTAGTTAGTAAAATCTAAGAGCAAATATAAAACTAGCACGTATGCTATTTCAAGTCAACAGGGAGCAACAATTCCGTATAAACTTCCATTCCGTTTTCATCCCCTTATACATACCAAATTTCATCTAAATTAGTTGAGCGGTTTAAGCGTGAAGAGTTAACAGACAGACACACTATAATATTAGTATGGATACGTATTATATCTCTTCAAGTAGGCTGGGGAAAAAAAAAAGAATTATAGCCAAAAGCGTTTTTTAAAATTTTTAAATTTTTAAACATCTTGCTTCAAAGGTTTGAAACATCTTGTCTTTCCACTCTCAATATTTTTAACTCACTCGTTTTTGAATTATTATGAATTAACATAATAAAGGCGGTTTATAATTATATCTATTATTTGAAACCGTGCATAGGGTGGTTATGCTAGTTTCCCGTCCGGGTTGCCGTCCACCTGATTAAACTGCTACAAATTTATTGGACTAAGAGCTGGCCACGTCAGATATGACACAATAATGAGAGCAATAAAACCTGACTATTGTGTCATATCTGACGTGGCCAGCTCTCCGTCTACATGGAAAAAACTTTTTGAGGTCAAATTTGCCATTGATAATAATTATTTATTCTTTAATTGATATTTTAATTATAAGCTTTTATTTCAAAAACTTGAATATCAATATATCAATAAGTATGGACGGAAAACTGACACATACTCCACTTTTACAAAAAATGTTTTATTATAAAAAAACCTTTCGAGTATGATTTATTCTCGTATAATATTAATCTAAACAAGACCATATAAGCTCTAGAACGATAAGTAAGGGCACTTCAAAATTTATTATTGCATTACAAAGCTGGCAAAATCGATAAGTGGAAGAAAACTAGCACCTAAAAACTTACTAAGAGTACATTTTATTCAATAGTCCAATCTTAAGTAGAAGGAGTAGATTTTGAAAATTTATACAGGAAAAACAGCTTAGGTACACTTCATACTGATTTGAAACAAGGATTAATATTTCGAGAAATTTTTACAAAGGTAAAGCATAAAAGTCAGCCCTGAAAGCTGACCAACTAGTTCAAAAATGGTCCGGTCTTACCCCATCGTACCTTACTTATTGTTTTTTTCATTTTAGGGATTGTGATAAATTATATTGGTATATATACTTATACGATTAAATTAATTCCATATCTACTTACCTACCTAATAATAATATTAATAATTCACCATATCTTTTAAATCGTACGAAAACGAACATGCAATAAACCATATAAACCTAATGGCGCGACCAGACATCGCAGAGTGCCGGGACAGCCGAGCCGATTGTTTCTTTCTTATTCCATAGTAAAGAGAGAGATATACAACCTAACACGATGATGTGGACAAATCACTGACAAATGCACGAATGTGTTTCAACTTCAAGCGCATTTGATTGTATTCAATGTATCCGTCATTCATATCATAATATAGATCTAGCTTGCAACAGCGCAAAGCAAGAAGCGAAATGAGCAAATGAGAGTAAGCTGGCAACGTCGCCTCGGATGGAAACTGCTCGAACAAACGCACTCTTGTAATATAAATTATGGTAAAAACATGGACGAAGCCGTCTATGGTAAAAAGTACCCATACCCACTGTAAAAATTGAATAATGAATTAGTCTCTTTAATAAGCTGGTAGTTTAAATATATTGGGTAAAAAAGTCAAAATAAAAAGATTAAACTAACTACTAACTTGACTATAGTATGATTTGACTTTTTTTTGTCCAAAAATACCTATAAATCGCTTAGGATCAGGATTGAAAATATAAATGAGAAATGAGATAAAAAAATAAACAAAAAAGTTAACATCAGCCTAGATTTGAACTCGGACATATCTACTTAGTAAGCAAGCGCACTATAACCTAAGCTATGTGGAACGAATTTCCGCACTCAAAATTACTAATCATATTACTCAAATTTGACACATGAAACATGTCTCTGGCTGCAATAGAATAAACGCCTATAAGTTTTATTGCAGCAATTGCATAGTTCTGATTATTACAGGCTCTACAAGGTTTTGCGTCTACAACCTTTATTAAGCGTTTAATACGACTATAGTTATCGGTAGAACATTAGTAATGTGCTAAGAAGTAATTATGTTTAATTTCGCAACATAGAATTATTTCTGACCGAAATAAAACTTGCGACAAGTTTTCTCCAAACCGGTTTCATAACGATGATATATATACCTAATTATGTTATACAAGACCAAGCACGTATCGGTAGACCGAACCCAACTATATGCCCCTACAGAAAATGTAACATACATGCTCCAACGTGGTTTGTTTTCTTCAAAAACCTTGCACGAAAACACCTCGATTGACGTGTTTGCATATAGTTGAAATATTCCGCAGTCAAAATTGTTCCGCTGCACCATACAAATAGAAGTACTAATATTCATTGTTTTAAGTTATTTTAAGGAAGCCTAGCGACATTTTGTCTTCAAAATAAGTATTATTATACATACTAAAATATGTGTTCTTTCAAATTAAAATGTTAAATATCGGCAAAAATGCTTTTCGAGTTACTGAATCGAACGAGCGGAGTGTAAGCGAAGTGAATTCTCACAGACAACTTCGAACACAACAGAACTGTCAGCCGGCTACCTCCCTGCATTTCGATGGATTTTTGATTTAGTAACGTTTTTCTGATCTTTTCGAAATTTGTTGGGGCTCTAGCAGAGATCTATACAATTTGAGAGTTCATACATGAGCAGGATCGATCAAGGGGTTATGAAGCTAGAAGGTGAGAAACAATAATCAGAAGGGTCTTGTTATACTGGTCAATCGTTTGCAAGAAAATCGCGAGTTCTTAGTTCCAACGGCGGACTACTACTAAATTTATTTTTTTGCTTTAAAGCACTTTCTTTGGCATTTGGAAAAAATGTAGCTACATTGATAGTGTTAGTTCGGTCGAAGAAAGAGTATTGCACGCATTTTAAAGTCAGCCCGTCTTCGGTGATTATTACACTGGCGCCGCAACTGGATGCGGCGACGGCGTGGAAGCGTGACAGCGCTATACACATGCAGTGCGCTATCTCGCTCCGGCGCCGCATGCGGAAACCGCAGCAGTGTGAAAGCCGCCACGCTCCCTACTAAGTCTATTGATGATGAAAAAGTATCATGGCCAACACTGTTAACTGACCATTTGTAATCCCTATTGCAACGGTATAAGGTCTATCGATGATCAGTTAAGTGTGTTGCTGTTTGTACACAAAATAATTGAATCGTACACTTTAGTCGATGCCTCCTTCCTTAATCATGTACTTATTTACTTCCCAAATAGCAAACACGATTAAAGTATTCACCCAAGCCAGCATTAACAGGATGATTAATAGCGATGCAAGCAATTTTTTAAATCCCCCTGTTTACCACCCACTTTCCAAAAGGCCGTAAGCGGCCAGGTTTTAACATGATGTTGCAACGTTTTGTAAGAGAAATGTTTAGAGCACGGTCGTGACGGCTGCCACAAAGGCATATTTCAGCGGATCGTTACAGATGTAGTGTTAGAGCCGCTTTGGGGCCACGAGACAAGCGAATACTTGGAGTGACTACCTTTATGCTGCTGCACTGATATTATGAAATGATATAAACACTATAGAAATGTCTTAATAACGGCATCCTTTTGCTTATGCACTGCTGCTGGCACTTATGTTATAAAACATGGTGTAACAAGGATGCCAATATAATGTCTTAATAGCGGCATCCTTTTTACCCTCCGTTACATGAGTGTAGCAGCAGCATTACATTTCGTACATTTTGTAATAAATTGTAATACGTCTCGCTACGAATAAGGCTGGTAGCACATTGGATACGTATTCCGGTCGGACGCAAACTTAAGGCACGTAACGGATGGTACAGATAAAAAGCGTACAATAAATACGTTACGACAAACGGACAAAAGGGCTACATTATCCAAATAAAGTGAAAAATATAAAAGCTATTGAAATGGTTCAAAATGATCAGGCTTCAAACATAAAAAAAATCACGTATGAAATTTAAAAAAATTACACCATTCGATTGCTTACATATTACTGTGAAATAAATTGTATAGGAACCAGGTACTTTTAACGGCATTTAAATTATTTTAATGGCCTCCTAGCCCAGTCGGTAGTGACACTGCCTACGAAGCAGGAGGTCCCGGGTTCGAATCCTGGTAAGGGCATTTATTTGCGTCTTTATCACAGATATTTACCACTGTTTTACGGGCCCGACAGGCTCGAGCATTTGTTCCCGCTCTCAGTATTTTTCTCTCCTATTATGCTTTATTACTGCGAGGCTGTATGGCGATTGCTTTGCGATTCCGTAGATATACACATTTCGAGTGTATAAAGGTGACGTACGCCCACGTCGGTTATCGACAGTTTTCAAATCGATTTTCAGTGCAAATACAAAACACTTAGGGACATTATTAAATTCGTTATAACAATTACTTTTTTTTTCGTTTTTGTATTATTTTATTATTAGATAAATAATTTCCAGTAATTAGTGTATAAGGTTGCAATTTTATTACGTCACGTTCACGTTTGTAGTATTTATACCTATTTAAGTATAAAGAATACATCTATTAACAAGTATTATATTTTGTTTCAGGTAATTTCTTGTTCCGCAAGGTCAACATTTAGGTACTTCATCAATTACATCATATATAACGTAAGTATCAGGTAGAATGTCTAGTATTTCAACTATTTAACGAGACATTTAGAGTGGTTCTCTAACATTAGAATATGGTTTTGTTACGGATATGTTATCAATATTTCTGTACTTATGTTATCAAGGCGAAATCTAAGCTAGTTGGCATTCTGATAACCAAATGTCACTATAATATTTGATGTATTGATTGAGGAATGCAAACCGGTTATTTTTTGTATCGAAATAGCCGATTTATAACCAAAAAACCGATTTGCATTCTCTAGTCTTGACGTTAGCAATTTCATTTTGAACGTCAACAATGAACATGATAACCGATTAACATTAAAAAAAGGATGATCCGAATAAGCTTAGTGTCAATTGACAGGTCCAGTCCTGTTCAATATTAACCAGTAATAATCTTATTACACTTCGAATAGGTACTTCGACCTTCCCTTCCTTCGTATACTACTAGATTTTACAACACAAGAGTGTAAATGTCTGAGTAATCGCTACACGATGAAGTCCCTTTAATTAAATAAAAATCTGATACTTTTCATCTATCCTGACCTGATCTAACCTCATTCTATTCCTGCGTTGTAAGCTTATGTCGTTGTATGTTTAGTCGAATCCATTTATGATGTCCATTATAACATGGGTGTGTTTTAGCAAGGAAAAGTAGCAAATTTCGTCACGTCGCCCGTAATACCTTGATACATAGCCCTTTAGTTGATAAAAACCGTGCCCATGCATATTTCTGTCTTAAGTACGGACACTATGGAACTTTTGCGGTGCTCAGTATGTAAGAGAAGATTATTTTGGACGGAGCGACTTGTTTATTGTACAGTTGCCATCAAATATATCGGAGCGGCCAAGGTACTCAAATATATCTGAACATGCACTTTATTGTCTCGACAACAGAGGCGTTGTTCAGATATTTGTGACCACCTTGGCCGCTCCTATATATCTGATGACGACTGTACAGTCATTGTCACATTATATCGCGCTAAAACTACTAAAACTCACGATACCTATTATAGGGTTTCGTACCTCAAAAGGATTAAACATAGGACCCCTTGTGTGTCTGTCTATCTGTTATAGTCTTAGAGAATTCAACCAACCGGAGTGGCCATTGACATTCCCCTCTGCCGAAAACATATGACCAGAGGTCATATTTATTGAAGGGACTGACGTTTATTTGACGTGACCATTTATACGTTACGTAGGAAGGGCGATACATATTTTGACGTTCCCCTCCCCCGCAAAAATCGGCAGAATTTTGCCCCATTTGGCCCCATTAATAGTCGCTGACTCCGAGACCTGTAACATCAATCAATAGACTTTGAATTTGTGCCTCAAATTTGGGGGCTAAATAAAAATCTATATCGTATGACTTTTTCAATAAAAAGGCATAAAAAAAATAAAATAAAAAATAAGGCTCTCTTTGAGAACTCATTACCATATTTTACTCTTGGTAATAGAGGTTACTTAGAATAGTCATTAAATTGCTTTCATTACTTATAAAAACTTACCAATAGAATAAGATTATAAGTGTCAATAGGTAGGTACATAATTTACTTCTTTATGGTTCCAAAATTAAAGATAGTTCGAATCTATTATAATCTGTGGTCTTTCAGCTTCGTTATATTTTAAAATAACATAACTTTTTTATTTATTTATTGAAGTAAACAAACAGCATAATATCATACATAAAATAAATATAAGCCAGCAAAGTTTTCACTAATACGTTAGTACTTAAGGTAAATATGTACAGAGTGTAAAACAGTGAATAAAGAAGTGAATCTATTAATACCCTTTATTGCACACCTCAAAATAAAGAAACACGTAAACGTACACACGTAAAATACACGTACGCACATAAATACATACACATTACATACATACATTTATGTACATTTTAGCTATTATATTGCTATTATTATCTGCAAAAAGCTATCAATACATAGGAGTCTATCAACAATAGCCTGATGGATGACCACGCATGTGCGTGTCTGACCAGTTAATAAAAAACACGCTATCCCTGTTTCCTTGTTTACTGCTAAAAGATTAAAAAAGCCACTATCATCCCGGTGGCCCATATTGTGCCCGTCATACATTATTCATGCTCACGGTATGTTGTATGTTATTATACACCTGTGTTTGCTAGGCTGAGGCTGACAGACGTGACGCCAATGGACAATTTTTGTCTTAATCAAATTACATACCGCGTTATGTGAGAATGTGTGATTGGAAGTGTGTTCCGGATTTTAAGCAGCCATTTTCATTTTTTTGTGTACAAAAATTGATAGGTTAGATAGAAATTGGTTTTATTATTTTACATCTGAATTGAAGCGGTTTTTCTGTGATATGACGTGAGTTTGTGAAACAGGGTTTATGTGTCGGTATCACACCGATTTGACATCTACGTAATAATAGTTATGTTAATCATAACATAACTATTATTACGTAGATGTCAAATATTTTATTCTATTTCGATTTTGTAATGAAAATGTTAGGCAATTGGCTACTTTCCTGGTAAATCAAACTTACGAAATTACAGAGGGCATAATTAGGTCAAATTTTCCATGATTGCAAAAACTCATACAAAGGAGGTGCTTCATCATATTGAGCGTATTCGACCTTAGAAAACTAGTGACTTTTTGTAATCATCCAAGTTAAAAGGGCCCTTATGGCGGCAGGCGCTTACATTTTAATCGTTGATAATTATGTTGACTCTGTCTCAACATATATATAATAGCTAATTTAAAGCCCACACAAATAGATCATTGCAGCTTACAGTTCCATTTATTTCAGGACTGTTTACCTCTATTAACGCTTGCAACATTACAATGTTCCTTCCGTGATGCATAACAGCGTTATTATACAGGCGAGAGCGTAATTTTCAGCTGCTACAATTGGGGTGTACTCTAATAACTCTTCATAAATGCTTAAGTTACCGATGTGAACCATTTGTAACATTGTATAACACAGTTATAACAGTGTTAACTGCGCATTGTTAACTAACATTCTATAACGCAGTCTTAACGGCCTCCTAGCCTAGTCGGTAGTGACCCTGCCTATGAAGCAAGAGGTCCCGGGTTCGAATCCTGGTCAGGACATTTATTTGTGTGTTCATCATGGATATTTGTTCCTGGGTTATGGATGTTTTATATGTATTTAAGTATTTATCTATATCTATCTATTATATATATCGTCGCCTAGTACCCACAACACAAGCCTTATTGAGCATACTGTTGGACTAGATTGATTTGTGTAAGATTGTCCCATAATAGTAAAATAATAATATATAGTGTTCTGCTACTTGAGAGCTCCTAAGTTTGTAATTTTTACGAGCACTACGGATGTACGGTTAATATTCCTCAGTCGATTTTCCAAATTATAGTTCGGCTGGCCGCATTTTTATCGCAACGGTTCACAATTGCGTAGAGGTTAATGAGCCGTCGAAGCAAATCGCCCGGGAACAAATTATAGTTACACAGAATAATTGCCGCTCTTTGTACTTTTTCCTTTTTCCTCCCTTTGGAAATAAGAAAACAGATTCTTTATCGGTGGTGAAGGTATTTGCGAATCGTGTTAGGAATAATGTAGTCGGTGAATTTAATTTGGCTGTTCCAGATTTAAAATGAGCATTAATTTTTGTGAAAAGGGGAAACTAATTGTGAAATAGTTACGTTAAAAACCAGTAGATACATGTTTTTAATTGTTCCAAAATTCACGGAAATTCTGTAGCTTTTGTAACTCCATTAAATTGTACTGACGACTCAATTAATTAAAAGTATTTAGAAAGGAAATGAAGTGAATAGATATGACTGGTGTTTGCGACATAGTTTAAATGTATTTGAGATATACTATTCACATTTATTACATGTCGCCACATCTTCTAATCTTGAGGTCACAAAATTCATATGATTAAAAGTTACCATTCTTAAAATTTTGGTTCCATATTTATTTCACGGAATTTCCGGTTCCATAATTGGTAACTAAAGTACAAAAGCGACTAATGTTCTAAATATTTTACCTACTTACATGATAAACTTCTTATGTTCCAGTTTCTAACATAAATTACCTATTATTGACCTATCAAAACATGTGTTGCTTTTACTTGAAGCTACTTTTTACCATGATTATTTATCCAACTTTCAAAATTAATTTATGCACAATAATACTTATACAAAATTTGATTTTTTTTATATACCACGATGGTGGCAAACAAGCATACGGCCTGCCTGATGGTAAGCAGCTACCGTAACCTATGGACGCCTGTAACTCCAGAGGTGTCACATGCGCGTTGCCGACCCTTTACAAAAAGGAGGACTCACTGTGTTGACGGCTAAAGGAACAAGAGGGTCCCTCATCGTCAACACACTGGGTCCTCTTTGAGCTCTTTGGAATAGAATAGAATAGAATAGAATAGAAATATTTATTTGCATGAATACGTACAATTAGGTCTTATAAATTAGTTTGTGAAACAGTATTCAGTCGACACATAATCAACATGCAAAATTTGTACATTAAGGTACTACTAAAACTAACATGCAGGAATTAATACAGAATATAATGAAACTATGTATGTCGATAAATTAAAATTGAAATATATATGGCAACCTTACTCACCAGCAGGAACACAACACTATGAGTAGGGTCTAGTGCTATTTGGCTGTGGTTTTCTGTAAGGTGGAGGTACTTCCCCAGTCGGGCTCTGCTCCAGATTTGAGCGATATGACATTCGCTGTGCTGTGCCCTACCACACATAGCGAGATGACATTCGCAGTACCCATACCTCTCTTTTGGACGTAGTTTAAGGACATACCCGTGTCCGGACGTAGTTTAAGGACATACCCGGGTCCAATTCAATTTATCAGCAAATGCGCACCGTAAAAAATAGCTATTAATTCTCTGAACTTTGCAATATCTACAGGAAAGAAGTGAACGCAATAGCATACCCTACCTACAATTTAATTTAAATAATTAATTGCGAACCATGGTTACATTAAGGTGTTAACATGTCTTAAGTGCATGCATGGTTACCCTGTCAGGGCATAAGAACATAGTTGATATTCTAAAACTAATTAATTAAAATACATTCTAAGTCAAACATAAAAATAGCATTCAAGAAAAACTAGGAATTCATTATAATTTAAATAATTACTACAGCAATAAAATATAATTTCCACAATATTAATATTTACTTATTTATATGTGAAAACATGTCATATTTCTAATTTATATCTAATGTCACGTAAAAAGGTGCAAGCAATAAAACGTAGTACGAGTATATGACCCTCTGGCCGCGATTCGAAAAATAAACACACACACTGGACAGACACAGCTCCAACCCAACTCAACTCAACGCTATAACGACATTGACATTTGCTATTCGAACAGATTTTCATTCAACATTGGTCTTACATTGGTCACACATTGGTCACATTGGTCACACATGAGGTGGGTTCGAATCGCGGCCCCTATTGACCCTTTTCTGGTTTTAAGCATAACCAGTATTTTACATTTGTAATTAAGGATACGGCACTCTAAAAGCAAAAAGCAGCATCACCATCCTCCGGAAATAACAATATTTTGATTGTATAATATGGCTAATATGGACTTAACAGGTGCCCAAATACAAAGGGTGTAGATTCGATTTCCGGCCAAGCAAATATTTGTTTTGGGTCCCTGTGTACCCACGCTTAGGTTCACGATTAATTTAAGTAGGTCATGACAAGTTAAGCCTTTGCGTTGATATAGTGGGTGGCTTTGAAAGCGTAACATCTTTACTATTTAGAGTTGGTTGGTTTAGAGTCCTTCGCTGTTTGTACTTGGCAGTTACAGTATATGAGAGTGCCATATGGAAAGTTACCTTGGCTGAACTTTCGATCGCCATTCTTTATAACACGCCGATGGCATTCATACGTTCCACCTTACGATAAGCGGTAACTAAGGCTTGCAACTATCTGGATAATATGGATATTTCAAATAGTTCCCATACAAATTACTATTCGAAATATCCGAATTACATGCCCTTATGATAACTAAGGCTTGCAATTATCCGAATATTACTCGGATAATACGGATATTTTGAATAGTATCCATACAAATTATTATTCCAAATATCCGGATGCCAAGCCCTAGTCGTAGCCGTAGTCTGGGCGCCTGCAACTCCAGGGGTGTTATCGACCCTTAAAAAACCTCATCATGATCCTTTTAGCGTTTTTCCTGGCCTTTGCCACGCCTCAATTGAGCTTCGGGGTCCACTTGGCAGAATAACCTCATGAATTGGCCTAGGCACTCGTTTTTACGATAGCGACTGTTAAACATTATATTATAGGTATTTAGTACCTAAGTTCCGAAAAACTCAGTGGCACGAGCCGGGCCGCGATTCGAAAAATAAACATACACACTGGACAGACACAGCTCCAACCCAACTCAACTCAACGCTAGAACGACATTGACATTTGCTATTCGAACAGATTTTCATTCAACATTGGTATCACATTGGTCTCACATTGGTCTCACATTGGTCTCACATTGGTCTCGCATTGGTACAACATTGCTACAATGTGCGACCAATGTGTGACCAATGTGAGACCAATGTGATACCAATGTTGAATGAATATCTGTTCGAATAGCAAATGTCAATGTCGTTATAGCGTTGAGTTGAGTTGGGTTGGAGCTGTGTCTTTCCAGTGTGTGTGTTTATTTTTCGAATCGCGGCCCCGGGGTTTGAACTGAGCCAGAGACCTCCGGATTGAATGTCGGATTGCCATTAGATTGAAATTGCATGTTTTACTAAATTTTCCTTTATATCTTGTAAATAAATCAAGATGACAAAAGTCAACTAGAAAATAAATGGTGATGAAAGATTGTTTTCAACTTTTTAGCTCTTCAAATTTCATCAAGCATCACGTATTCGGAGCAAGAACGTGCCCGCCCTCTTGTTCGCTATAGATTACTTAATATTAGACACACCAATTAATTTTAAACGTATCTAATTACGTTATTGAGCTGGGAATTCATCTTTAGACTTGAGCTAACACGTACACATTCCGACTCATACGAAACATGTCACACTAATAGTCACTAATAACGTGAGTTTAGCAATAGTTTAAGTAATAAAAAAAAAGATATGCCAATCACGAGAAACACCTACCGATTTAGTAATATCACATGGTCGAACATGACTCAAAGCATCATGTTAAGGTATTTTGGTCCACGATGATGCTAAATTTGTTTGGAATTAAGTTCTTTATAAAAAAAAATACAGACGTGCCTACACTAGAAAAGTAAGATCATCTTTTCACAATTTCAACACTTTTAAAGTCACCAAAAAAGCAATGGATATCTAAATTCAAAAGTTACATTTTTCATACTAATTTAATAGTATCAACACAAATAATTTCGTGGTTATATTAATAAGCGCTAATTTGACTGGCCGAGTTTGCCCATCAGGGAATTATCAAGATATTCATTTTACATATCTCCTGTGCTACGTAATCTGTGACCACACGTCACATCTGCCCGTTTTCTATAGCACTCGAGATGAATGATGACGCCAAAAGCCCGGAGAAAAATGATGCGAAACCTCATATTCATATGTTAATGTCCTGTTCCGACCTCAGTGCCTTGAGGTACTGCACGGAGAAAGTTAATTTCGTGAAAAGGGCAATTTTTATCAAGTTGTGATTATGAATTATTAACTTTTAAACTGATACTACTTTTGCACTCACGCTTTTGTGACACGTGGATATCTATGCAAGATTTGTGAAGTTTTTGACACCCGTACTAGAATGTGTGAAAGTGGTCTCAATAGTGACTGTGAGTTTTGTGGAATCGGGCTCAAGATTACCAACGTAGCTTTCGATAAACCAACGTCCCTCTTATCTTGTTCAGTAGTTTTATAATCTATTACGTGGTGAACATGGACGCAAGCCTTAGTTGTTTCCAACCGTACAGGTAAATCAATTTCAAACAAAACCATACGTTTAATTTATTAGAAATAAACATGTCAGATACAAAAAAAGTGTTTTTAAAAACCATCATGATTTCCAGCCACTGTTTAAAACCGAAGCTAAACTTTCCCAAACATGTTTTTAAAATGCCGAGGCTGACGCGGATATATTAATTTGTTTTAAAAAATTGGAAACTGATAAAATAGCCTTGTGGCGAATCGGGTGTGACACTTTTTTGTGGAACGATTTATAGGCCGGCTGGCGCGGGATATGGATAGGTTGTATTCTGATCCATTCAGCCGATATTCTGTGATTGCTTTAAAATACTAACTGCGCAATAAACTTCGTATACAAAAGCGAAAGCCCCTCTTGTATGTGCCTAATTGTCTACCTACTAATTACAAAAAGCATATTAAAAACTATACAACTATCGCGATAGCCCTTGAGCGTATCGAAAATTTAAAACCTTGATATTTTACGAATTTGTTATAAATATGATATTTATTTAAACGTTATTGCACAACAGAAAAATGTACATACGGCGGACTTGATGCTTAAAGGCATTCTCTACTAGCCAACCATTGGGCTAAACAGAGACATGACAAAAAGGTGCAGAGAAAAGTAGGACAAAAGTCAATTGAAATAATTGAAAGCTTAGCTAAAAAAAAAGGTAATATACTACATAAAAATACACAAATAAAATACCAGGAATATAATAGAAAAAAATACGATATACATATATTTATAAAAACTATATCGATCGATTATTAGAATTCTTGCTTTATCAGTCATCTTTAGATGTCATCAAGTCCTTTATTTACTATTCCTAAAAAAAATAGTTAGCCAAATTAGTTCTGACTTGGCTACGGTTCGATTTCACGCGCACCAATAAACATTCTTACTTCGTCTTAAAAAATACTGACTTACGATCTAGTTTAATTTGTAACAAATTCCTGAATACACTAAGGTATAAACTAAATAGCAGAAGATTATTCAACTCACCCTTTCTCGCGTAAATATTTGATCAATATGCCAATAAGTAATCGAGATTCCCTGATGAACGCCGGCCTTTTTCATTAATATTCATTACTCATTTGTGTTACGATTAGAGTAGGATAAACAAGGCTGAAAGGTGAGAATTAACTACACTTGTAAACTACATTGGTAAACTAATTGATTCTATGTTTTTGATTTTCTTATTTATACTCACTATTCTTTCAATGTCAACCGCTTGGTTTCTTCCATTCATTTTCCACTTAAGGCCTAAGGCGACTACCACAAGAAGTGTTGGTCCGACTAGTGCATGGGTGTTTCAGACGACCATAGGGCAGGCTCATTTTTTGCCCAGAGGTAAGCCGGGGCCGCGATTCGAAAAATAAACACACACACTGGAAAGACACAGCTCCAACCCAACTCAACCCAACTCAACTCAACGCTATAACGACATTGACATTTGCTATTCGAACAGATATTCATTCAACATTGGTATCACATTGGTCACACACTGGTCGCACATTGTTGCAATGTTGTACCAATGTGCGACCAATGTGAGACCAATGTGAGACCAATGTGATACCAATGTTGAATGAATATCTGTTCGAATAGCAAATGTCAATGTCGTTATAGCGTTGAGTTGAGTTGGGTTGGAGCTGTGTCTGTCCAGTGTGTATGTTTATTTTTCGAATCGCGGCCCTGACCGTACAGCGCAGAAATTGTTGGCCCAATATTACAGGGTTTTATGTTACATTTTCAGGGTAGTTAAATTAAGACAGTGTCACTATCACAATGTTCAAATTTAAATTGGACAAACGTGAAACATAGAACCCTGTAATATTGGTCCAGCGAAATATCGCCACCATTTTAGGGAACATTCTAAAAGCGAGTGAGCTTGGTGAGGTATTTTATATTTTTTATCCTTTCTTTCTTTATGATTATTCAGATTTTTTATTTTTTAATATATAAATTGGTGTATTTTAAAAGTAGTTTTACCTAATAAATGTTATGAATTTAGTTATTTCAAGTCAAATAATATTTGTTATGCAGTTAACATGGGGCCGTAATCTAACTTTAAAACACGTATAGACACGATCCAACTTCAATACAACTCAAATGCATTAACAACGCAATACAGCTACGGCATAAACAACTGAATCAAAAATACCAGAATTTGCTTGAGAAATATTCCAACGCAACTCCAATACAACTTCAATATTGGTTGAATGTTTGTTGTGTGTTGGAGTTATGTTCGAGATAGGTTGTATTTATATTGCATTGTTAATGTTGCATTCTTACTTTACCGATACCGTATAGATAGGTTTATTATTGGTGGTCAACGTCCACGGTGAATAGTGACTAAGTACTATTTGGGTAAGAGATTTATTTGTATATCAATCGCAAATATTATTTCTTAATTATGCATGCAGACCTATTTTCTAAGAATATTCATTATTATTTATCGTCACAGCCTCCGCTACAACCCAAGTATACGTTTAAATTCAAACAATTCATGTTTCGTTCTCCAAAAACCCAACACATGTGCCGAATCTAATCACAAAACAATTAAGCCAAACGCTCAAACGATTTCCAACTCTAATCCAAAGAAGCATGTTTCAATTTCCTTTACTTTAGCTTCAAACGAAATTTGATAGCATTGACGCACTTTAACCACTTCTTGGCAAGATTAATGGTGCTGTCACGCGGGATGCGGGTTCGAATCTAGGTCTCGTGACAGGTTATGAGAAACGGTACAGGTAGCTTGGCACTCTGGAGCCTTATCTACTTAAGTCTGAGTAAGTATCTCATAAGTGACTACGTCATGTGTTTGTTGGCCCACCATACGGGCCGTTGCGTTGAGGATCCTAGACTGCTTTAATATTAAAATGACCAACAAAAAAAAATTATTCCGGAACAAATTCCATATGTGTACAAATGTCATTACAATTAAATTAAAATAACACAATAAATACAATAATAAAAATTCAATTAAAATTAAAATTATGACTACCGGTCCTGTACCACGGTTGACCCCGATCTCGTGGTGACAGGTTTGTGGTAACTCCTTCAGCGCTCATGAAGCGGGCTAGCGTCCCACTCCCGCACTGCAGACAGGAGCGTGTTACTGGAACGCTGGAAGCATTAATAATAAAACGTAGCTCTTCTTCAAGGGTTTAATTAACAATTACTTTCACAAAATATGTATTATCAGATTTATCAGTTTTCATTAGCATAGCTTGATATGACACATAGAAAAAGAAAAACAGAGTAGTCACAGATAATCTAGATCAGCATTGCGCGCCAAAAGTGCTCTTTTGGCGGGTTTATGACTACTGTCACTATTACAAATAATTTATGTTGGTACATCGTATTAGTACATATAGTATTTAATTAATCAACTAGACAATCTACTTTGACAGATACCATTTAGCCATTATATTGTTATAAAGCCTGACCAGAAATATGTGATCATGTTACGGAATTTCATTGGAACTAATTTCTTACACTGGCAATCATTTTAATGACAGGATGATTATGCATGATAGGCTGTAACTGTCATTGTGGCAGTTTACTTGAATAATAATAAAGTGTTGAATATTAAATAATAAACGACAAAAAATCCCAAAATTATCTATAGTTAAGAGCGAAACATTGTAAATAGTGTATATAATAAACTGCTGTAAATAATACGCTCGGGAAATGAAACTATTTAGCTGTGAAATATTTTCAAATTAACATCAAAGCTGACAGGTAAACAAATCAAGATGTCACCATACCATAGAGAATAATACGCTCTATGATTATACTGAACTGTTGCCATATAAATGAGAGTAATAGCGCTCTCTTGACAATAATCATATATTTCTGGTCAGGCTTTACAATGTGTACAGGTGTGTCAGAACACAAAAACGCTAACATGTTGAAGGGATATATGTATCATCCTTAATCGTCTTATCATGTAAACAAACACTTTTCAAAGATTATCACACTATTAACTGGGATTATAACTAAAAATGTTCTTATATAATTAAAGAAACTCAAAAGTATTGAATCCAACCAAGTAATCACTGAAAAATAACATTTCTAATTATTATTTTTCCAATAATCGAAGCCATTATGATAAACTTATACAGAATAAATAAAACTTATAAAGATAAAATAAATAAACTTATACATAGGAATATTTATTAAAATAATATGATTTGTTCTTCAATTGACATTACGATGTCTAGATGTAATCGATACGACAAATGATAAAAAAGTAAAGATGAATTATTTATACCTACAATTGTATAATCGACAATTTTGGAGTAATAAATAAATATTATGGGACAATCTTACACAAATCAACCTAGTCCCACGGAAAGCTCAATAAGGCTTGTGTTGAGGGTACTAGGCGACGATATATATAATAGATAGATATAGATAAATACTTAAATACATAGAGAACATCCATAACTCAGGAACAAATATCCGTGATAAACACACAAATAAATGCCCTGACCAGATTGACTGAGTAATAGACGGAGAGCCACGTCAGATATTACACTATAATGAAAGCAATGAAACCACTAGTGAGTTTTTTTTATACCACGACGGTGGCAAACAAGCATACGGCCCGCCTGATGGTAAGCAGCTACCGTAACCTATGGACGCCTGCAACTCCAAAGGAATCACATGCGCGTTGCCGACCCTTTACAAAAAGGAGTTTGCTATACTATACTATTTCTAGATCTGGACATCAGGCAGCTCATGTAACTGGTGCCAAAATTATACGAATAGTCATGGTAAATGCTTCTTTCTAATTGGAATTACATGTTTCTAGTTCCAACGTCACATCACCTACATGTGATGTGACGTTGTTATAATCCATACTAATATTATAAATGGGAAAGTGTATGTCTGTGTTTGTTTGTTTGTCCGTCTTTCACGGCAAAACGGGGCGACGAATTGACGTGATTTTTTAAGTGGAGATAGTTGTAGGGATGGAGAGTGACATAGGATACTTTTTGTCTCTTTCTAACCCTCCACTTCCCTAAAATGGGGGGTGGAAGTTTGTATGGTTTGTTATCCCGAATTTAACGCGAGCGAAGCCGCGGGCAAAAGCTAGTCTAGCATAAAGTAAGTTACTTATATAGTAGTTGAATATGTATTCCTCCTCCCGTTTAGCACATCTTATTTGCAGTTTATCCAAGTCGGCCATACGTTACAAGCACAGTGGATATTGTGTCAAACCCACCAAGCTCAGACACTTCACTGTATCGTACCCTACCACTCGCACTACCCAATAATGATGTCGTGCAAGCGAAAAGCGGTGGCGTTTTGAAGATTTTAAAATAAATATTATACCGCTAGCACCCGTAGTAGAGATCTCTATTTGTGTGTTTTCTTGCGTTTTTGTGCATTAAAGTGTTTTGCTACTACTACTACTGCTTTGGCATACATCAAAATCTTTGACACTCGACTGTATCGTATTCTAGTTCCACTATCTGATAATTAAGTACACAAGCCCCGAATAGAAAAGTTGTCAAAACTTACCTGGCTCTCCATTTCTAACTTGAAAGGTAATAAACGCCTTTGCTTACATGTGACGGTTTGTAAAAGAGACGACAGACGTGGGGTAAGTATAGAACTATAAAATTTATGATAGCAATCCGTTTAATAATAAATAGCGGCCCAGCGACACGGTCATTTAAATAAAAGGCTATAAAATTTTGATTCAACTAATTAAAACTATTATTAGTAACTGATAACAACTGTTATAGGAATAAATAACAGGACCGCTTTTAACACTAGAACAGTCGCTTATGGGTCTATTGGACCCGGTGACCTTCATAACAGCCAATAAATTTTTTGTTAGGTATCGCGCGATGTTGCCGTTCTCAGTACCTTCCCGCAAAAGTATCGCGCGTAGGTTCATCACCACGCGAGTCTGTCTGCGCACCGCGCTCGTGAGCGACGGACGTCTAAGTTGCGTATGGGTCTGGTGGACACGGTAGCGACCATTTGCGTGCGTAATATTTATACGTCTGGGTCTACTGGACCCGTGAGCGACTAGTTACGTAAGTTGTATTTACATTATCTTAAGTGATAATCTTTGTAAAGTTTCTCGTTTATTTAGCATTCAAGATGGCCGCTTCTAGAGCTCTGACAGAAAAAGAAATATCAGATTATAGAAATGAAGAAATAGATAATGTAGACTGTTCCGAAACTGAAGACTGTGTAGAAGAAAGTTACCATAATACTGACTATGAACAAGATGATGACAACTATTTGACTATTGAGTTGGACGATATTACAGAGGGATGAAATGCCTTACAAGGTGATTTATTTGGAGAGATTTCAGCAGAAAATTTGCAGTCTCAGAGTGTCCTTGACCCATCTCGTTGTGTTCCACTGAATTGAGATATATTGGAGCAACGTCCCGATCTAGATTGCGTCTCAGTATCAATACATCGTCAAGGGTACTTTGTTGGTGAAATAAAATTCAAGTACCTTCGCATAATACCAGAACACGAAGCTACAACATCATACGTGAGCCAGCTGCATCGTGTCGCGAAGCAACTAATGTAACAACTCCTGTGGAATCTATACAACTTTTTTTGTGACGAGATTCTTAGTCAAATTGTGTATTATACCAAAATTTACATAACAGACGACGCGCAACCTGATTTTGAGAGAGAACGAGACTGCAAGCTCACTAAAGTTACAGAAATACAAGCAACTGAGTAAAAATATGGATTTTAGATTTTGATAGATTTTTTCATAGTTCGAAGTGTGTTAACTCATACATTTTTGGTATACATTGTGATCTTTTTTTATGGTGTTTGTTAGAGCAATAGTAGCAGTTTAAGAAAAGATAAAAAAGGAAACAAAGTACAAAGACGTATTAAAGTTATTACCATAAGTTATAAAAGATATGCAAATAACGTTAAAAACGTAGGTATTTTTTGAAATTATAAAAATATTGTGGTGATTCGCCATTAATAAACTGTTGATTATTTTATAATGATTGTTTTATTGCTTATTTTATGAAATTTATACGTATATCCAATATATTTGAATAGTTTTCAATTTAGGGTCACACAATGGACTGGGTCCAGTGGACCCCATAGCGACTAAAAGTGTTCGAAACTAAGGCGCGACTGTTCTAGTGTTAAGAGTTATTTTTGTATTAAATGTGAAGTCTATAAATGTATCGTCGCTAATTAGCAGCTATTAAATTATGGTCATGATTTACATTATTATTTGTATTATTTCCTATATTTGTTTTTACAAAGCAAGCCATTTCAAAGTAATAGACACTGACAAATATTAAGTATAACTACTTTGATTACCTAAATGCAAAATACTGATATTTTTCCACCCCGCTAAAACGTCATAGCTTACACCGTCCCAGCGTGAGCTTCACTATCAGGGCGCCGCAGCCGTTCGGTCAATTGGCAGTATCGCGCACTCGCTGAAAAATACGGCTATGAGACGGCTCTTATGTGCAATGTTTCCGTCATTAAACTTATATCATGGCTTTTAAAATGTATTCAGCAGCAGAAATATCCAAGCAATTAAGAACGTTATTGTTTAGACAATAACAGCTACTTCTGCTACCGACTGTAGTTATACTGTAAATAGCATATTCTTAGTTAATCTTGATTTGTTTGTATCTTATACGGACTTCAAATTAATTTTGTATTAAGCAGAACGTCTGCTAACGATACCACAATATTTAGAAATAAAAGTAAAGTAGAGAAATCCACTGGAACTGGAGACTGGAACCTGCGACTCCGGGATACATGCCCATCGCTCTTACCAATTGAGCTACTGAGACTTACCTGATGGCTGCGAATTTGTCCACTATATCCTTTATGCGTCTTAGGGGGACGCCTAGCGACATCTGCCGAAGAAGTCTTAGACTAGTGAGTTCGAGTCTTGTCTGAGGCAGTGTATTTTTCTACTTTTCCTTTATTTCTAAACGTTATACGGACTTGTATAAAGTTCTTATTTTGTCATTAAAAAAATCAATTAGGTAAATAAATTGTGCTTCTGGCAACCATTGTTGTTAATAGTAGATTGTTAATCAAGGGTTGAAAGTGATCCATTTCACCTGAGATATTTCTAAATAGCTAATAGTTCGAGGGTGAAATGAAGGGTGTAATTTCACCCGAGTTAAACACTCTGCTTTTCATTTCGACTGTGACGAAAGTACAATACCACACGCACATTTTATAAAACTGGTATAAAAAGAATAATCTATAAAAATGTTAAGTAAAATTTGAAAAAGACAAATTCAATGTTTTGCCGGCGGTCAGGGAGCAGGGCATCCGGGTGGGCACCGGCTCAATCCACAATTAACACAGCTAATTACTTTCCACCCTAGGGATAGAAAAGCAATTTTCCACCCGGCTATCTACCTGAGAAAATAAAACTTTCCGAACAGGAGAGATGAAAAATTATAATCTTCAATCACCGGTAAGTCAAAAAGGACAAGTAAAATGAAACCAAAAAAACACAATAATCGTCAAATCAAAGGAAATGTAAAAGAATGAACTGAAAAACAAACTCAACATCAAAATGTCATTGTCGAACGTAATCACAACCCATCGAACCGTATTTCCCGTTTGTATAAGAAACACGATATTTCAACAAAAATAAATGCTAGCGGAAACCCCATTCAACCCTTTTGACAATAAATTTGGAATTAATTAAATCGGACGACATCTTGCGATGACGAATGAGTCCGGCTCGACCCCTGAACATTCGGACTTCGACAATAGTAAATTAATTTGACTTTACTCCGTGTTACTCGCATCAATTTATTCATATTATTCATATTCATTTATTTCCTGCTTTGTGTGTACATTTGGTCTTATGAATTACGTGTCTCAACACAACCCTGTGAGGGCACTGCAAAAGGTCCTAAACTAACTACATCTACTTACACTAAAGTATGCATGCATAACAATATTAAATTGACGAGCAATAACTAACAATAATTATAAATGCAGTTTATATTCAACTAGTAATTTAAATTGATAAATTTTATACAATACTGTTATGTCATTTTTACTATTGTTGAATTTAATATTGTATTACACGCAAAGTACGCCGGAAGAATCGGCAAGGCCCTGGTGTTCTTAGGCTAAGGACCTGATAAAGAATTTGAGGTAGCGGTTTCGTTCCGGCTCCTAGTCCAACAAATATCGCTTGCATTCCAGCGCGGTAATGCTGCTAGTATTTTTGGGACGTTTGGACTACTGGGTGGAGATCGAAGTGGGGTATAGTTTAAGGCTTCGTTTTTGTGATAGTAGGATGTTTAGTCAGTTTTAAGTTGATATTTCTATTTAATACTAGCTTTTGCCCGCGGCTTCGCTCGCGTTAAATTCGGGGTAACACAGTTCCCCTTTCCTGATTGCCCCCGTAATGCTCCATACAAACTTCCACCCCCCATTTTAGGGAAGTGGGGGGTTAGAAAGAGACAAAAAGTAGCCTATGTCACTCTCCATCCCTTCAACTATCTCCACTTAAAAAATCACGTCAATTTGTCGCCCCGTTTTGCCGTGAAAGACGGACAAACAAATACACACATACACTTTCCCATTTATAATATTAGTATGGATAATAATTTGATGTAATCTTTATTAAAATAAATCAATTTTTGATTCAGGCTGCGTTCCCACCAGAGATGAGCGAGGATGCGTTGCGAGGAATGTGTTTGTTAAGCACCAATAGAATCACTTCATTCGTTTATTCTCGCACAGCGCAGCTCGAGGATTGGTTCTAAAAAACACATTCCTCGCAACGCGTCCTCACTCATCTCTGGTGGAAACGCAGCCTTATAAGTAAGTACAAATGAGATGCATTGCGAGTCAAATCAAGGTAAGATACTTAAAGTCCGAAGCCGCTTCTGAGTCTTAGTTTAAAGTGTCAAAACGATATTGAAAAAGTTGCCTACCTTAGTATAATATTGGCGTAGATTTGTATGTTTTAAAGTAATATAACCCCATAAGGTCGTTTTTTATATATTAATTTTAGCAATGAGAAAAGGAGTTTATTTCGTTAAAGTATTGGAAAATTTCAGTAATTAACTAATTTACTCCCTTGCTTAACATATTTACTAATGTGTCTAAAATTTCATTTTATAATCAAAGGCAAAGAAAGATGATTTGTGTCGAAAATATTAGAATTTAGGTACCAACTTACTTATTCGCAGGTTTGGGTTAGATTGAACTAAACTTATTTATTTTTAATTTATTTATTAGGCTGTAGTGTCCCACTGCTACTGCAAAGGCCTCTCTCTCTTTCTTCCTCGTGTCTGTCTATGGTAATATCAGCCCAATCACTACGAAAGATGTCGAGATGGTCCCGCCATCTCCGCCTAGGTTTGCTACGCCGCCGTTTCCGCTTTTCGTTTCCCGTTAAACTTATGTACAGATAATAAAAAAATATATCAAACACAAAGACACACTTTTATTACAGATGCTGCGTTATAATATACAATACTACCAAGTGTAACCTACGATACTTTAACAACTTAAAAAGTATTGTAATTTAAAATTCACAAAAAAGCCACCTATTTTCAACGTGGCATTTTAGATGCGGTATTCTAATCCTAAAATGTATTACCTAACAGTACATTAAAAACACAATCTATCTCAAATATAACTTCAACACACAACAAATAATCAACCAATATTGAAGTTGTATTGGAGTTGCATCAGCACAATTTTCTAGTAAATTTTGACAATTCTGATTCAGACGTGTAGGCGATAGCAGAGCTGTATTGCGTAGTTAATTCATTGGAGTTGTATTGAAGTTGGATCATGTTTATACGTGTTTTAAAGTTAGAATACGGCCCCAGGAATCAGTAAACAGCATCGGCGATATATTTAACGAACCTCAGACGGTTCCATTTAATTACTGTCCTGACCGGCCTCAGAATGTCCGTTTCAATTAAACAAATAAAACGAAATTGATTTCGCCAAGTTAATTTAGATTGTTCATTGGCTAATTTTGTCCCATGGACTTTGTTTGACCGATTGTATTAAAGTTTTGTGTCATAAGTCCACCAACTTACAGACGATCACAGTTATATTAGCACTCTAAAGGTATGTGGTTTTGAGTTGCTGGTGGTGATTAAGGATTCCAGAGCTCACAATGGTGCACTGTGTTGGTTGGACCTGATTTTATCCCTTAATCTGTCAACACAATGAATAATTTTAGTCCAACAGCTACTTGCAAGGAAAGTGATGGCAAATAGGGATGACACATGTGAAATTTTGTAATGACATTTAGTTAAATGAATTCAAAATAAGCAATGCATATATCCTAAAAAGGGAAAATTACCCAAAAAATCTATTGAAATGGTGCGAAAGTATCCTACATCGTCTACAAATTTTCAAAATTTGTCGTTTTTTTTAAATACGAAATTTAAGAAAACAGTCCAATCAAATCAAATAATTTATTACCAACCACTACAATACCGTTACCGTTACAAAATTATTTTATACGATACCATTATTATAATATTTCTTATGGTTGATTTGACCTCACGGTTGCATAACATAATTTTGTTAGGAACGTTTTGAGAAACCAATACCCATATCAGACTGTATCTCATTTCTGACTGCTTTCTGGCCCAATTGATTTGATTCATTCTGCAACATTTGATTCTCACAACAAAATAAATCGATTGATACCATACATGGAAAAAAACGTCATCTCAGTTTCCCATCTTCGTCAATCTGTTAACCTTTTATAGGGCAACGGTCTCAAGAAAGACCACCTGTAACACCATATTTTTGTATTTTGTACAGAATTTTTAGGACTATAGTCTAATCTATAGATTGGCAATGAGGCTTGAATTGAGGATTATTTTCAGTGTTGCCCATTAAAAGGTTAAGGAGACGGTGCATCCGCAAGTCCATAAAGTATATCTTGCTGGGAGTGCCGGGTGAAGGTAATATAGGTACCTACATTTTTATGACTGTGAAATCGAGCCCGTAGCTGAAATACATTAATAAAATAACAACCCTTTCATCCCACTGTTTCGAGGAAGGAAGCTGCCTCTTAGACCCCTAGGGACTTTGTTCTCTGTATCATTTTAATTTCAAATTAACTCGCATTTTGGGAGGATAGGTTTGTATTTTGTCTCCCGTTTGTTTCTGATTTTAAATTTCCAAGAAAAAATTCAAATGTTTTTTTATGCTCGTAAATATCATTCCCTACCAGCAACCATAGGGCCAAATTACGCTATTTAGAATGGGGTATATACTTTATATACCCTCTCATCCTAAATTTTTGACAATCACGCTTGCAATATTGCTGAAATATCATAATACTTACATGGTATTTAATGGTACCTAATTACAACGTGCCTGGCCTTGTTAGTTTCAAATTTCGGCCAGATGGATGTTATCGCGCAATTAAATATAAGTACATCGAATTGGACTAAGAGCTGGCCACGTCAGATATGACACAATAATGAAAGCAACGAAACCCGTCTGGTTAGATTACTATACTATCCTTATTGCTAGATCCGTGCATCTGGCAGCTTTTAATGGGTGGAGATCAGAGAGACACATAAAAAGTTGGAAAAAATTAAATTTCAAAATAGGTAAAAACGCCGAATTTGTGTCATTTATAGATAATAGGGCCTATATTTTAACATTAGAATAAAAAAACATTGCGTATTATTACGGATGAAATAGTAGGTAAACTAATGGTAGAAAGGTAAAAAAACCATGAATTACATTATACGTACGTCGTCGTTTGGCAGTGCTTTTCTCCAATAGAAACTTTTGGTAATGATATTAAATATTATTAATCTAATTATTTATATATATTCTCATAATATTGCATCAACCCCAGAACTCTAGGATTTGTTTTCTTGAAGTCGTTTTCATTTTTTGACCTCCATCACTTTACAGCTGCGAGATGTCCAGATCTAGAAATAAGCTTAGAATAGCAAACTGACCTGAGGGGTTTGGTTGCTCTCATTATTGTCATATCTGACATGGCTAGCTCTCCGTCTAAATGCTTAACGTGAGTAAACCACGAGTTTGTGGTAAAAATAAACAATTTAGCTAATTAATAATATTATGCAAGTAAACGCCCACGGTTCGTGACAAAATTTAATTTATTCGAGCATGCATGAAATCGTACACGAATTCTTAACGTACTTCATACTATAAATTACCGTTTCTTGACGTTAACTAAACTGTAAAATTTATTCAAAACCGTTTCACACGTTTTTAATAATGATAAGCGCCAATTGTTGATATTGTGTGTTGTTTGAACTAAACTGAATCAAAGATATTTATATTTTATTTTTATTTATTTATATTTATTTCCAAACACATTACAACAGCATTACAGTATACACCAATACGCCGAGTAAGATTTACAAAACATCAATACGGTACAGACAACAAAAGAAATACATAGTTATAAGTAGGTAGTGGACGGCCTGTCATCCATCTCCTCGCAAAACCTCAGACATTCATAGCACACAGCTGCCCATCGCCACGCAAACAGATCACACTCAGAAGCTGATGTCAGAAGCGCGTTCAGCAGTGACAACGCGCGAGGAACTGGTGAGTTCCGGTGCGAAACCGTACGCGTAATCGGCACAGCCAACAGTGGCCGTTGCCGCGGTCTTAAGTTTATTCTTGGGACATCTGGGACGTAAAGCTTTACCACACGAGCCACAAGCTCTGGGCAGTCTGACTCACCGCGCAATATGCGACAAGCAGTAGTAATAAGGTTATGGTTCCGCCTCACCTCTAAGGAGTTGTACCCAAGGCATCCGAGTAAGAATTTTGTGGGGTATAGGAATGGGTAATACCCAAATCTTTTTTTATACAAAAAACGCAGGAAGGTCTTTTGTATCCTCTCCAGAGATAGGGCGTATGAGGATTCGTACGGGTTCCATATTATAGACGAAGTTTCAAGCTTGCTCCTTACTAGCGCGTTAAAAACCAGCTTTATCGCATTTATGTCCTGGAAATCTTTAACATTGCGCAGCACGAAACCAAGTCTACGAAAACAACTGTCAGTGAGGATTCGCATGTGATCATGAAAGGTAAGGTGATTGTCAAAGACCACTCCAAGGTCTTTAACGGAGAAAAGCCTCTCAATGGTCTCAGTCCCCAATTTGTAGTGCGCGTGCTGGGGAACAGTCGAACGACTAAATGTACATACACAACATTTTGCTGTGTTAAAGTGAAGCTTATTTGCGATACTCCAGTCCACTACTGAGGTAATATCCCCTTGTAGAAGCTCACAATCTACTTCGTTCTTTACCCCATACACTAATTTTAGGTCGTCAGCATAAAGTAGACATTTTGCATGCTTCACAACAGTTTCTAAATCATTGATCATGATTCCGAATAATAGGGGGCCCAGTATTGAACCCTGACCAACGCCTGATCTGGTATGATAGGGAGCCGATACAAAACACCCATGACGAACGTACTGCTTTCGATCGCGTAGATAACTTGCAAACAATGCAAGCAGCTTTGGAGAAAAGCCTAAATCACTAAGCTTGCACAGCAATATATCGTTGTCTACGCGATCGAAAGCCTTTTTAAAATCGAAATACAGAACATCTACCCGAGTCCCTCTATCGAGATACTCAGAGATGATGTCTGTCAGGGTCATTAAGTTGGTGTCGACCGAGCGATTAACCCTGAAGCCATGCTGGGAGTCACTCAAAACTGGTTTTAACTGGATTGCCAATATTTTATGGACGATAGTTTCAAATAACTTTGCCAATGTTGAGAGTATGGCAATAGGCCTGTACTCTTCAACATTAGCAAGGTTACCCGTCTTCGGGATGGGCGTCACCCTAGTTGTCTTCCACAATTTAGGATATATTCCAGTAGAAAGTACCAAGTTAAACATATAGTGAATAGGAACCTTAAGCTGGTCCATACATCCTTTGACTATGTATGCAGGAATGTTATCGGGCCCAATAGAACTACTGGCTTTCAACCGCTTTATGCCCGCTTCAACTTCCTGCACTGATATGTCAGCGATATTAACAGCTGGAGTCAAACAGCTATGCTGGCGGCTTTTAACTGATTGCACGTCCAGTCGAGGGATACCCGGTTGGAAGACACTAGAGAAAAACCTTGAAAAGGCTTCTGCAGCCTCCACACCCATGAAACACTTGCCTTCGAACTCAACTTCACCAGCAAACCCGCCTTTCGACTTCAGACTGTTGATATGCTTCCAGAAAGAACGAGGATCACATTTGACTCTATCTTGAATTCGCTCAACGTAGTTATTATATGCCAACGTAATTCTAATTTTGATATCTTTCCTAAGCTGAGCGAACTCTTTATATGCTTCAAAGTTTTTAGTTGCTTTCCAAGTCCGGTGGTTTTTAGCTTTCCGCTTAATATCGGAAATAAGGTCAGCCGTGAACCAAACTGGGTAGCGCCTAGTAATTTTCTTTGAGCGGATCTTTCTCGGAAAACAGGTATCAAAAAAGTTATAAATGATCTTATAAAAAACATCAACTGCAGTATCGACATCGTTGATTTGAAGAACGTCTCGCCAGTTTTCCGAACAGATCAATTTGTAAAGAAGCTCGTAATCACCCCTACTGAAATCCCAGTCTTGAGCTGAGTCCACATTGCTAACATCTAGTCGCTCGGAGGTAGGTCGCAACATAGGTTCACCTACAGGACAAGATATTATTAACGGGGGGTGGTACGCATCCCGCTTAGGAACTAGCCCTCCACCCTCAACTTCTGTGACACTAACACCGCGGACGCGCTCCGACACCAGCACAACATCTAACTTACCGCCATAAGCATTCGTCACTTCATTCATCTCGTACAGACCACACATTGTTAAAAAATAAGAGTAGTAACACTTGATAGATTGAGAAGTATACAGAGGGTTCAAATTTAAATCCCCAAACAGAAGCACAACTCCCTTAAGCTTGAGCAACACTTGTTCTACATTTTGGAACCAACACATGTAAGCGTCTTCTTTAGCACCGGGAGGAATGTACACTACACACAAGTAACAGGTGACGCTTGCAAATGTAAACGAGATCCATAGGTCTTCCACGCTAGGAGTCTCAAGTTCTTGGTGGCGCGTCATATCAACACCAGGACGCGCAGCGAACATTACACCACCACCTCGCGAACCAGTTCCACGGTCCCGACGTATCACGCTCCAGCCACTACAGGAAAGCTCGGCATCATTTACAGACTCAGTTAGAAAAGTCTCAGTGATTGCTAAAATATCAGAATCCAGTGAGAGCAGGTTTAGCCTGAAGAACTTGAGCTTTGTATTTAGGCCCCTGACATTTTGATAAGTTACCTCCAATTTTGATTTAAGGTTCGATCTGTAGCTTTCAAAGGCGCAAGGGAGGGTTCCCGGTGGTTTTCGATCTCCGAAATAACCAAGCCTTAACTCTTGCATTATCTGGCCATACTGCAGGTGAAAGACACTTATCGTATACAGCAGGCAAAACTCCAATCTTGAAGGATTTGTACTCTCCCCTAGACTTAAGCTCTTCGACAGTGCATATGCTATCTGGGCTCAGGGTTTGCAGATAGGCCCGGACGTCATCCACTCCCGAAGCCATGTTCCATAGGTGAATGTACTTCTTATATTCCACAGCTTTGAGCGATGTTACCTCTGGACCAGCAGTACAGCGAATGGAACTGTATCGCCTTTTTCCATATTTGACCTCTTTGAAGCCACCATCCACATTTTCCTCCTCGTCAGTGTGGCGTGTGTCGTTTTGCGAGATGCAGCTTTCGTTAGACGCTATAGCAGGCGTTGCCTGGGGCGAATTATCATTATGTGTCACCTCCGCTAATGCAACTGTACTTCCACTTACTCCTAGTACTTCTGCCCTTTCCGACGTCTGCTCCGCACGGTGACTCTTGCGATTCCGTTTGGACTTCACCTTACTCGCAGCAGTATTCACAGTATTTCCACCCAGAGGCGGCAGTCCGACCTCACAGCACATACATGGCTTAGCCGATGCTGCTTCCAGCCGCATAAGTCGCTCCTGCGACAGATAATTAAGTGACCTTATTTACTTATTTATATATGACTGAACGTAAATATGTATAGTTAAGTGTGGTTAAGTATAGTTTTCAAGTTCTGTTTGCCCTGAAAATCAGCGTTGTGGCTACCCTGTCATGACTCATGCTGAGTGGCAACCATTTTGGTGTAAACTTTTTTGTACATTTCATGTTTTTTCTCTTCTTTGCACCGAACAAATATTTTTCATTTCATTTAAATTAAACTAAACCCCTGCAAACTTAAGAGTCGCTCACAAGAGGGGAGGAGTATTAACAATGTTCAATTATCATGGCACAACTAATAGAAAGAAAGAAAGAGTCCAAAGAAAAATAACGTGTAAAGGTAATTTTGAGTACTTCACCCGCTAAGCTACTATTTCTGGCTGTATAAATGGCCAAATTACGTTTAAAACACGCAATTCATGAAAAAAACAGTAAAGTTGGACGTGAAAATAATAGGTTGGCGTAGGTTTTCCAATTTTACTATCGAAATCACTAATAATTATAATGACCACTATGCAAGGTACTATTTTCATCAAGAGAAAAATAGTGTGGTATTCTTTTAAATGAGGATTTATTCAAAGGTATATATAAAGGTATAATAATAAAACGTTTCCATACCAACGTTGTACTGCGTTTACGTTGTGTTCTTGATGGTTGTGTTTTGGACCCGGGGTATGTCCTTAAATTAAACTACGCCAAAAAGAGAGGTATGGGCACTGCGAATGGCATCTCGCTAAGTGTGGTAGCGAATGTCATCTCGCTCAAATCTGGAGCAGAGCCCGACTGGGGAAGTACCTCCTTACAGAAAACCACAGCCAAATAGCACTAGAACCTACTCATAGTGTTGTGTTCCTGCTGGTGAGTAAGGTTGCCAAAGAGTTCAAAGAGGACCCAGTGTGTTGACGACGAGGGACTCTTGTTCCTTTAGCCGTCAACACAGTGAATCCTCCATGTAAAGGGTCGGCAACGCGCATGTGACACCTCTGGAGTTGCAGGCGTCCATAGGCACGGTAGCTGCTTTCCATCAGGCGGGCCATATGCTTGTTTGCCACCGTCGTGGTATAAAAAAAGGATGTCAGAACCCCGGAAAATTTAGT
Organism: Pammene aurita; assembly: GCA_947086415.1. Lineage (NCBI taxonomy): Eukaryota > Metazoa > Arthropoda > Insecta > Lepidoptera > Tortricidae > Pammene > Pammene aurita. Next base: position 28,650,815 of record OX352306.1, read on the forward strand.
TCTTATTAGATCAAAAGTAGGCCGTAGTTATCTGCGGTGTACAAAATGCTCCAAGTATGGCTCAAACTACCAGGTACTAAAATACATAAGATTTCACCGTGCATTGCCCTACATATATGCCGAATTCTGCTATTCGATAAGGTAGGGTTGCCTACGGCCTACTCTCGATCTATAACTAGGAACCTGCCTCGGTACCTTAAAAAATGTACCAAACAGGTTCTTCCTCCTAACCAGAACCTGGTGTAAAGGTCATCCAGGCGGTCATGTTTGGATTTACAAACGCCCATCTCTCGACCATTAATTACCCTGCTGGGACCGTACTTACGGATATTTGCAATACCTACGTGCAATAATCACTAGAAATTGCAAAGCGAGGAAGGTGTACAGAATAATTTGTATATCAATAGGGTAGACAGCATTTTGTTTACTTTGTTTTGTGTTTAACTATTTCTATTTAAACTGACTTCTATCGCAGAGAAACTATTTAACTAACGAATGGTTCAGCAGTGTTTGCAAAAACATTTTCAACTCATTTTGTTAGGTATGGTTGATTAAATCGAGTTGAAACTACAAGGGATTTTTATGTCAAATGGCTTGAGTTCATGTAAACTATTATTTATTATTATTAGTAAAGAAAATAAGAGTTTATGCAGCGCATTAGACATCTCATTAACTTATGTGCTTATGTGGTATTTCTGCTATTGCTTGTACATTTTTATGGACAAAACAATTTTAACAGTTTCAGTACAAACACTTAAACGTGCGACCATACCGCTGTTAAAATACGGCGACGTTACGGAATCGCAGTGACGCATTGTATTCGTACCGTTTTTATCGCATGCCCTCCACACCGCTGCTCAAAATACGGTGACGCTACGGAATCGCAGTGACGCATCGTATCCGTACCGTTTTTATCGCATGCCCTCCACACCGCTGCTCGCTCCTCCACACCGATGGCTTTTCGTTGAAATATGAAACTCAATGTAATTAATTAGTTTTAGTATCACTGGCATATTACGATACACTCGTATAATTAATTAATTGATATCATATACCTTAGGTTTTCTTGAAATATCGAATTTTACGTTAAATTAATTATAACCTATTGTTCGTTAACTAATTAAAAAATTAAATACTTGTTTTGTTAGTATTTAAAAATTATTTTTTCTATGCGTCGACTATAATGTTTGAATTGAGACTTTGTAGACCAAACTACTAGCGCATACTTTTCGATGGAGCTTTTATGGTCGCGGACATTTGTGGCCTAAACCAAAGGTGAGGGCCATAAACAAGCGATCTAAGGCCTGTTTTATTACCGATACGCAATTAAGAATAAAATAATGCTGCAACTGTTAACTTGTTTTTGTTTACTTTTTCTGCTTTTACAGTAGTATGACCTCAATAGCACGGATAGAATGCCACCCATTTCCTTAAGATCCTCACATTTGCGAGGCACTTCGTATTTTGAAAGCATTAGGGTAAACTCGGTTTATTCAGTTACCCGTATAATTTAGTTAATTTATATACTTTTTTAGTAGCTCCGTTGTCCATAACGACCACTGATTTTATATTTCAAAGTTCAAAGTATTTTTATTTGAAAGTATATGTATGTCATTCTGATTACAGTAGTTGTTAAACAATTAATGTATGTAGCATTATACCCTGCCTGGTGGTGAACAAATACTTGATAAATATTGTTCTTATACATAACTGTCTTCTTCAACGGCCTCCGAGCCTAGTCGGTAGTGACCCTGCCTACGAAGCAGGAGGTCCCGGGTTTGAATCCTGGACAGGGCATATATTTGTGTGTTTATCACGGATATTTGTTCCTTAGTTATGGATATTTTCTATGTATTTATATGTATATATCTATATATATATAACTCAAAGGTGACTGACTGACTGAGATAGTGATCTATCAACGCACAGTCCAAACCGCTGGATCTAGAGATTCCAAATTTGGCACGTAGGTTCCTTATAAGTTCTAGGGGTGCACTAAGAAAGGATTTTTCAAAATCCATCCCCTAAGGGGGTGAAACGGGGGTCCAAAGTTTGTATGGGGAAACAAGATTAGTTAGTCTATTTTATTCGAAACTTCACAGAAGTATTCCTAACAATAAATGAGTAAATACATGTTGCAGGTTTTTTGAGAATTCAACCCCTAAAAGGGGAAAATGTGGTCAAAAAGTCTGGAAATCAACATGGGTATTGTTTCTATGGTTTATCGGGTCGTTGATTACGAAAACAACAACGATTTAAAAATCCGACGTGGCGGACGTGAAATACCATCACCCCTGTTAGGGTACAATGAGGTTGAAATGTCTAAATATCCATAGGGGTGTCGTTTCTGTGATTTTTTGGGACGTTAATTAAGAAAATGGCATCGATTTTTAAATTTAATATTGTGGACATGAAAATTCTTGAAAGTATTTGTGCCAAATTGCAATCTTCTTCTAAATATATAAAAGAAGAAACTGACTGACATATCAACGCACAGCCCAAACCGCTGGTTCTAGAGATTCCAAATGTGATACGTAGGCTCCTTATAGAACACATAGGCATAGGGATGCACTTAGAAATATTTTTTAAAAATTTACCTCCTAAGGGGGGAATTGGGGTTCAAAGTTTGTATGGGAAACGAGATTAGTTCAACTATTTTATTCGAAACTGTACAGGAGTATTCCTAACGATAAATGAGAAAATAAGTGTTTCATCTTTTTTGAGAATTCAACCCATAAGGGGGAAATGTGGTGAAAAAATTTAAATATCAACATGGGTATTGTTTCTATGGTTTATCGGGTCGCTGATTACGAAATCAACACTTAAGGGGTTGAAATGGGGGATGATAGTTTGTATGGGGAATTTTTAAACGTTAAAACAATTTAGATGAAACTTGGTATAAAGATAGTTTGTGTACCGGGAAACGACATTGGACAGTTTTTATCTCGAAAATCAATCTTTAAGGGGGTGAAATGGGGGTTGGAGGTTTGTATGGAGATTTTTTTACCGCGAACCGATTTAGATAATTTTGTTGTGGATATAGTTTGAGTCCGAGGAAACAATATAGAATATTTTTAAAGCCGAAAATAAATCTTAGAGGGGTAGAAAACATGTTGGTAGTTTGTATGGCGAATTATTAACCGCTCAACAGACGACTGAAATGAAACTTGGTACATATTATATAGATTGAGTCACGGTAAACAATATAGGATAGTGTTTATCTCGAAAATCAGCCCTCTAGAGGGTGAAACGGGGGTTGAAAGTTTGTATGGGAAATTAATAACCGTTGAACCTATTTACATGATTTGGTATCGAGATATTATGCGTTCTGGGGAAGGATATATAATAGTTGTTATCCCAGAAGTCATTCCTTAAGCGGGTAGAAAGGAGGGTGGATTACTAATTCCACGCAAATGAAGTCGCGGGGAAAAGCTTCTATTCAAGAGTAGAAATCTGTATTAATCATAATCTCTCAGTAGTAAGTCGTTGATGGCGTAACAATTAAACAATTATTGCAATAATTTCTTTAAAATAAAAAATGAGGGAACCGCCGTCTTCAAAACCGAAACCTCCAGAATGTAACGAATACTTTTCCGACAACCGCTTTTAAATCAGATCAGCGAAACGCAAGATGATCGCGGACAAACATACATTCCTACATACAAACATACGAGTCTTACTGAGAACCTCCTTTTTTAGTACTTTTAGTACGCGGGCGAAGCCGCGGGAAAAAGCTAGTTTATTATATATATCGTCGCCTAGTACCCAAAACACAAGCCTTATTGAGCTTACTGTGGGACTAGGTTGATTTGTGTAAGATTGTCCCATAATATTTATTTATTTATAACTAATTGTTAATGTTAAAAGTCACGTCATATTGAATTATTAAAATTACGAATAGATTTCATTTATTTTAATTAGGCCCTTTGGCGTGTGAAGTCTTTTTAGGTGTAAAAATTCTCGTTGGTATCGTCATTTTTTTCGTGTATTAGTGTGATAAATTGACAGGTTCTATTTTATTTATGCATACAATTTAAAATGTCTGTAGAAACTAAATATCTAAATGATAAACTAAAACTAGTCTGCCAAGTGCCAAGTGTAATAAAAAGTCCTCTTTTTAGGTGTAAAAAAATCTCGTTGGTATCGTCATTTTCCTTGTGTATTAGTGTGATAAATTGACAGGTTCTATTTTATTTATTTATTTATGTATACAATTTAAAGCCTGACCGGAAATATATGATCATGCGCCATGTTGCGGAATTTTATTGTAACTAATTTCTTACACTGGCAATAATTTTAATGACAGAATGATATGCATGTGTGAGTGCATGTGATAGGTTGTCACTGTCATTGTTACGGTTTCCTTAAATAATAATAAAGGGTTGAATATTAAATAATAAACGACAGAAAATCCCCAAAATTATCCATAGTCAAGAGCGGAACATTATAAAGCCTGACCAAAAATATATAATCATGCACCATGTTGCGGAATTTCATTGGAACTAATTTCTTACAATGGCAATAATTTTAATGACATAATGATATGCATTTGTGAGTAAATGTGATAGGCTGTCACTGTTGTCAAGTGACATTGAGACGGTTTACTTGAATAATAATAAAGTGTTGAATATGAAATATTAAACGACAAAAATATCCCAAAATTATCCATATTCAAGAGCGAAACGTTGTAAATAGTGTATATAATAAATTCCTGTAAATAATACACCCGGGAAATGAAACTATTTCACTGTGAAACATTTTCAAATTAACATCAGAGCTGACAGATAAACAAATCAAGATGTCATTATACCATAGGCAATTATACGCTCTATGACTGTTGCCATATAAATGAGAATAATAGCGCCCTCTTGACAATAATCATATATTTCTGGTCAGGCTTTAAAATATCTGTAGAAACTAAATTTCTAAATGATAAACTAAAACTAGTCTGCCAAGTGCCAAGTGTAATAAAAAGTCCTCTTTTTAGGTGTAAAAAATCTCGTTGGTACTAAAACTAGTCTGCCAAGTATAATAAAATGTCCTGCTATTTATCACGGATTTAAGTTAAGCCGCACCTTAATCTGAATGGTTGATACTTAGTTTTTAAATGGGAATTTATTTAAAAAGTATCATATCTAATTTCAACAAAAATACTGATTTGTGTTCTAAAAACAAGTTTTAAAAAGTCAACCTTTTCTTCCAAAATCATTTTCATCACGAACTAGCCCGAGTTTACTCTATTCGCAGCAACATTACTCAACGTCTGATGTTAATTGACTCGGCCATACATCATTCCGCCGCATTAATATGCTATACATAGAATAGGAAATTATCTTGGAATAAAACATCGGCCGGACTGAATAAATCAGCCTGCAATTGAATGGAGTGTTCCATATTCGATCTACAAGTTTATGTGGGCTGTTCAGCGGTACGTGTAATTTAGTGAGATTGTAATGAGGGTTTCCACGATCGAGTTTTTCACTAGATGGCAGCACCGTGGCGACAGGTCTAGCTGTCACAATCCACCAATCATGTTTAACCATATATTTTTTGATTGGTGGATTTTGACAGCTACTGCCAAAAAGACCTGTCGTCACGGTGCTGTCATCTAGTGAAAATTTCAATCGCGGAAACCCTCATTGCATGTCTGCTGTTTGGAAAACACATGGCAGTTCTTTCCTGGTTTTAAAGTCAAAGTGAACCAATACTGGTATGATTCGGTGTCTTAATAGGAAACAAATAAACGATCAAAATCCGTCAAGCATCCATCCACTCACACTGTGAGATTTTTTTAAAGAGACATATATATAGTAGTAGTAGAAGCAAAACACTTTATTGCACAAACCAAGTACATGACCAACAAAAATATTGTGAGTGTGTACAATGGGGAACTTATCCCTTTAAGGGATCTCTTCCAGCTAACCTTTAAGCAACTGAGAGGAATCGGTCAGACATGGTAGACAAAGATAGTAGTAGTAGTGTAGTAGGTACCATCAGGTTCAAAATTGCATGGTCAATTTATCAATTCATTCATAAAATGGCCATGCAATTCTGAACCCGATAGTACATATATTTTAAATTAATTATTTATGTTATATCAGCTGCAGTAATTATGATTGCCATCTAAATATATCCACCCTGCTTATGATATTATAACACATAAAATATATAATTATTAAATTATACGTTTTTAGATGATGAATCAGATTTATGTGTAATGCGAAGGCTAACAATATTATTTCTCATATTACACACGCGGTAATATATTAAATAATGTTCCATGCCAGAAATTGTATAGGTAATATATAATAATAAATAAAAGCCCTTAAAATGAACAAAACCAGAAATAAATTAAAATATCAAATTAAGACTAACACCTTTTGAAGGGTTTCCTTATGGAACAATAACCAGATAATAACAAGCATATGAACAGCACTTACTTTTGATATCCACTCCTGGCCAACCATAAGTGGACATCAGATATATTATTTTTAATCGTAGAGTTTGCGTGTACGGCTGTTATGATGGCTATTAAGTTGATGGGGCCGTTACGGCAGCCAATCAGTGCGTCGATTAACAAGGGCTAGAGGGAATTGGTCGAAAATACAAAAAGATACATGTATCATTATAGGTAAGGTTAAGCGGAAAATTGCGTCTGTTGAGGTACATTCGTTTTATTTTTGATTATTCACAGGAAGATGGCTATTATTTTAAAATAGGTGTATTTAGAAAACCTCACATAAGCTTCACATAAACTGGGTGTACATAGATATGACAGTTGGTATGTACAGCAACGTCGCGACAAAAATACGGTGGGAATTGGCAATTAGTTTTGGTGAATGTTGGAGTTCACCTTAGCCCGCTTTTATTTAATCTAGTTATGGATTACCTCATGTCAAATTAATGCCCAGAGACAAACACCATGGAACCTTCTATACGCAGACGATGTTGCACTTATATAGGTAGATGAAGAGCCGAGGATACTTGAAAGAGCGTTGGAATCCAACAGTAACGACCAACACATTTTACATCTGCAAAAGACTGAGCTAACAACTGTGAAAAGCTTTAAGTACCTAGGCATCATAATAACCAATGACAGTAACATTGACAACGTAGTAGCGCATCGTAAAAGTACGGACTGGCAAAAGTGGAGACAGTTTACAGGAGCACTCTGTGACCCGAGTATCCCTATTCGCATAAAGGGTAAAATGTATAAGAGAGACCGCCGTGAGACCCGGGTATGTTATTATGGTGCAGAATGCTGGCATCTCAAGAAGCAACAATCCGACAAACTACACGTCTTTGAAATGCGAATGCTTAGGTGGGCTGGCGGAATAACACTCTTGGACAAAGTGCCAAACCGCTACATCAGGGGCACGTTAAAAAAAACATCCATACAGGACAAGCTAATGGAAACATGACTCTGATGGTACGGTCATGCCATAAGAAGGCTGGAATGGAAAATATCACATAGAAAAGTGCTAGAGTATATGAATGGACCGAAAAAAGGTGGACGACCCAGGCTTACGTGGATGTCTTTAAGTGAGAAAGATCGAGAAAATAAGAATATAGACACAACGATGACCCGGAACAGATAGGTATAACTGGAGAAAATTGATTAGGAGAGCCGACCCTAAATAAAAATGGGATAAGGCCAGATGAAGAAGAAGTTTTTAGATCATGCCAGTGTTATAAAGTTAATTTCATCCAGTTGTCAAAAAATATTGACACACACTTTTAAGACATTGGTTGTCAAAATTACAATTTCTTTGGATGTAATCGTGATGACAAAAGAAGATAAATAACACATCCTAATTTAAAAGTTAGAATACCGGTTCCATGTTGTTCCGGAAAAATGTAGGTCTGGGCACAAATTCCCCGGTTGACCTTGTTTAGTACCAGTGAACCAGTTTTTCAATGCAACTTCAGCAGTTGAATTATAGACGAAATTATTGACATGTCAGAACATCAACCTTCCATTTTTATCAGCACGATTGAAAGAGACAAATATTGCCATTATCACGCTGTCATGTCAATAACCCGGAACAAAGCCATGCTATGCCATGCTATATTTACGTGCTAAAACACTAAAAGCTAATAAAACTTAAACACTTAATAAATGTCTTCTGTAACCTGGTACGAATACAACATAAACATGCAGCATAACTTACTAATACCCAACAATGCAAATATATGTTTTTAATTACAAAATGTCTTGGACCTTCACAATTTATGAGCGGTGTTTAAAGTTTTTAACGCGGACGACATTTTATGGTTCATGAAAGTAAAATGAGACGCACTGCGCAGAAATGGGGCGTTTTTAAAGCGCTTAAACTATGTTAATTAAAGTTGTGAATAATTTTGAGTTTGCACAGGCTTTGGTGGTGATGGAAACACTGTTTTAAAATTGTTGATTGTGTTTGGAGAATGTTTTTAAGCGATTTTTTGTATCTTTTGCAAATCTTAACAGGTAATTTGCTGCAAAGGTTTATCAGTGTTTAGTAAATTGCGATATTTCAAATATTGCATAGATCTACGAACTGAATACATTTTAAAGTATCTATATGGATTAGCTATACATATGTAGCTATGTATATAAAAGTTTTAGCAAAAAAAAAAGTTACAAGAGGTAACTGCAATAAAGTTTTCCCAAAAAATGTGGGGTTTGTAACACCCAGTTAAAAAGTTTAGGTACAACAATTGAGTTCAAGGTCTTAACACACACTTTCTGCAAAAAAAAGTATAATGTTATATAGAATGTTCCACGAAGGTTCTGATTCAAAAGTGTGTCGTTTATCACTTTTTAAGAAAAAAATCTAAGTTTGGTTGACCACAGCTTGTTTGTAAATTGGCAAGTTAGGTTTGCGTGGTACGTAATGAGAAACATACACTATTAATGAATACTTGCCTTTAAACTACGTTATCGTGCTGAAACTAAATAATTATTATCACGAGGTTAACTTGATTTTGACACGCATCCACGATATTTTTGTTAATTAGATAAATTTCAGTGAAATTGTAAAATATGTGTGTGTTGTGTAACGTATGATTAGCTAAATGCCTTTTATAATAATGTTTATTTTATTGACTCTGTGTTAATAAGTATATAGGAGTGTGTTAAGTATATAGGTCTGTGTTTAGTGTATAGGGGGTGGTAGTATATTAAGTATAAGGAGTGTATAGTTTCTTGAAGGGTAGGCAACGCGCATGTAAATCCTCTGGAGTTACAGGCGTCCATATTAGGCTATGGTAAATGCTTACCATAAAACGGGCCGTATGCATCGTTGTATAAAAAAACGTTTATGTCATAACAAAGTTAAGTTAGAGTCCAGGTTTCACAATTGTGTGGGTGTTCATATATGGAATCGGCATACAAGCTATGACCGCAAGGAGATTACTTTTGCGCATAACGATTGATGTTTAAAACATATTTTAGCCTATGAAAACATTGATTGACCTGACCTATCAAAACTTTATTTGAACAGTAGGAAATTACTTATTGGGCAATATTCAAAACCAGGGAAGGGCATGAAAGGATAACTGTCTGGGGGATATCAAGGGCCGATTTTTGACTATCGAGCTGTCAAATTCAAGGAAATTAAGCTCGAAAATATTCGCACACAAAAGTTTGTCGCCATTATTTTCGCATGAAATTGATAGCTATCGCTGTTATTTTTAAAGCATCACTTCATCGTTTTCTAAATAAAGTTGTAAATTCAAGCGCTCGGAAGTCAAAAAAGTTGAAAATATATATGTGTTGCCTGTGAAATTGATAGCTAACCTACAAGGACTTACATTATGCCCCAATCTGTGTCAACACGGGTACGGATTATGCAGCCCTCGCAAGCGTCTCTAATGAAGCCCCGGGGCTATACGTGCATAATATTAGAACATGGCGTATGATCCGGGGACTGAGAAACAGCGGAAAGCCTAGTTAGAGCGAAACTATTTCTGTTACTCGTATTTGGAAAAAATCAATCGTCTTTTGTAGAGTTTTGAGTGAAAAAGTCGTCGACTCCCTCTAGAGTTTGTCCCGTCTTTTACCAAACGCGTTATGCGCATTGCGACATATCAGGTGGAGATCATTTTTAATATCATGCTCGGTTAGTTACTTCTGATAGTATGTAACTTGAACTACACTAACAAGGATAACTACTACGCACATAGCGAGCTCTGTTTACTCTGTGTTTAACTAATTCTATTTAAACTAACTTCTATCGCAGATAAACTATTTTACTAACGAATGGTTCAGCAGTGTTTGCAAAAAAACTTTTGCTGCTCAGTTAGTGGTATGGTTGATTAAATCGAGTGGAAACTACAGAGAATTCTGTTTTCAAATCAGTTGACTCCCTGTAAACTATTATTTACCTTTGATAAGTTCCCATTTGAGCAGACAGTTACGGCAGACGGAATTAATCTTATAGATGGATGGATGGATTCTGGGTGAGTTTTATTGATCCACAAGTGGAAAATAAAAACAGTAATAGATTTACGATATTTTGTCCTTAGGACTAATTCTTTGTAAATTATTTTGTTCTTTAGTCTTAAATTGTTATTTCACAGTGCTTTAGTGTAATAACTGTCATGCTGTGTAATTATAGTATTTTTTCTACTCCGGTACTTTTATCTGTCAATTATATGGTCCCGCAAACGAATATAAAAGCATGTCTTATGCAATTTCAAAAAAGTCTATCTAGTCTATTCTTCATAAAGACCCTAGGGTTATTATGTGATATAATGCAACTGCTAACAGAGGTGCCCTGTGAACCCAACAAATGAATATTTTTTTCTAGTCCCGTTTATCTATCATTTATACATTCGTCATCATCTATATAAGGACATAGATAATATACTCGAAGAAAAGTCTATCTAGTCTATTCCCCAAAAAAACAACTTTTCTATAAAAGCGCCAAAATAGAATCGCGTGCAGTCACGACTTTAGAAGAAAATAAATTACTGCCAACCTAAGAAACCTAAATAAACGTAGCGTTTTTAGAAAAAAAAACTTTAAAAAAGAAAAAATGAAAAGATGAAATGAAAAAAATGTAGTTTTTACGTTTGCCACTCGTTTGTGGTGGCAAACTGCAAACTTAAAAAATTATATATTTTTACAAATCTCTGTTGCTTTTTGATAATTGATTTAATAACGACGGTGTGTGTTTGTGTTAGTATTGAAGTACTTGAAATACAGAGTTTTAAAAGGTGAAACTTAAATTATTGTTGATTATGATGACAAAATGATTGCAATATCCATAAAGTGTTCAATTTCGCATTTTTTTTTAAACTATGTGTAGTCGTTGCATAAAATACTATTATGCAACTGTTGCATAAAATACTATTATGTAACAGTTGTATAAGAGGGGTCAAAAAAGGTGAGTGGCGTGGGTAACAATTTGAGCCGTAGGCGCAGCCGGAGGCGAAAATTGTTAAGAAAAACGCCACGAACATTTTTTGACCTACTTCTACGACGTTGCATACAATATTTTTTCTACGACTACACATAGTTTAAAAAAAATGCGAAATTGAACACTTCATGGATATTGCAGTTATTTTGTCAACATAATCAACAATAATTTAAGTTTCACCTTTTAACACAAACACACACCGTCGTTAATCAATTATCAAAGAGCGACAGAGATTTGTAAAAATATATTATTTTCTAAGTTTGCAGTTTGCCACCACAAGCAAATGGTAAACGTAAAAACTACAAAGTATGTCTGTGGTTCTTTTCATTTTTTATTTTTTAAAGTTTTTTTCTAAAAACGCTACGTTTGTTTAGGTTTCTTAGGTTGGCAGTAATTTATTTTCTTCTAAAGTCGTGACTGCACGCGATTCTATTTTGGCGCTTTTATTGAAAAGTTGTTTTTTTGGGGAATAGACTAGATACACTTTTCTTCGAGTATATTGTCTATGTCCTTATATAGATGATGACGAATGTCATCTATATTTGTTAATGGCCCTCACCTTCGGTTCAGCCACAAATACCCGCGGTCTAGGCCGTTCTTTATTTGTTTGTCCCATTCAAGACTATTTGCAAGTAGTTTTGGGGACCCAGTAATATACCTAACTAACGACATAATGAAAGTTAGTGCTTGTAACTCTATGTTAACTGGATTTAATCTTATCTCAAACAACCCATTTAAAATATATATCGAAAAATACGTGCAATTTATAAGAGTTGTTTCTCAAGAACTATGAAGTGTTTGTAAACTTAATTAGGCTCATTAAATTGCAAATATAGTCGCAAAGTGTCTCTGGGTACTTTTGCCGTTACATGCGTGCATGCATTGTTAGAAAAAATGCTAGAAACCAAAAATAACCCGAAAATTTTAGTGTATTTTTTTAAATTTGACATTGACCCGGTGTGATTCTGAGGTCGGAAACTTTGGTCTAACATAAGCATTTCATCAATATTAATATATAAAAAATCAGCCATACTTGATTTGATGTAAGGTAGAATGTAGCATTTCAATGGATCATTGTGTCGTGGGTCCTAAGCGACGATATTATACGTGATGATACGTGAGCAGGGTTAACACTACGTATCCAGTTAATTACAAGCTATTATTTGATACCAGTATATTAGTGTGATAAACGCTAAAAAAAATTAAGAAAGAAATAAAAAGTTTTCTATTATTTACGACACTCGTGGTCACTCTACAATTGGAACACTCCGTCGAGTACTGATACTCTCTTGTTTTTCTGTGATATGTATCATATTGATGTCTGGTTACTTTGGAAACATCGTATCTCACTTAATTTGACAATTATTCATTTCATAATCAAAGTCCTGAATCACCCTATATAATAGATAAATATAGATAACTACTTATGTACATAGAAAACACCCATGACTCGGGCACAAATATCCGTGATAAACACACAAATAAATGCTCGGACCAGGATTCGTACCCTCGACCTCCTGCTTCATACGCACGGTCACTACCGACTAGGCTAGGAGGCCGTCACTATTAATACTGTTAAAGTCATGCTGCTTTACTATCAAAGGATTTTGCCACAAATTGGAAAAAATTACCCAAATAAAATGGGAGCACGTTGTACCGGTAATCCAGCTATGTTCCTGTATATACAAAAATAAAATTATAATTAATGTACCTAATCAGTTGTAAAATAAACCCGTAAGTGAATTTAATAATAGCTAGAAATATTTTAAAGACCTTGCACGTGGAAAAGGATGAGGGCGGAGTCTCGTGTCAGAATGAACAGGAAAGATGTTTTTTAACCTCCGTATTTACAAATAGCCATAGCCAACGGTAACAAAAACGAAAATACGAGCGAATGTCTTCTTTGCTATCTAAACGGATAATGGCATTACAAGTAGCGGCCAATGACGTGGGTTTCTTGAAAGCACCTCAGGGTTTATGTTTTGTTACGTCAACAAACAAAGGACAACCGTATTATTCCAACAACTCACCGAACTTAAGCATATCGAAAGCACATAAACCAGTATAAGTACGATCTGACGTAATATAGAGTTGTTACTAAACTTAAGGTTACAGTTATGTTGGATTTACGCAAAGACCAGGTAAGGGACATTTCACGCCATCAAAAAACAAAGTTTTTCTGTATCTAAAGGTCTATTTACATTGCACGAATTTAGCGCCTCGATAATATTACGAGAATCATGAAACACCAAAAAGGAAAACAATAAAAACGAACAACGGTAAGTTTCGCCTTGCTTCTGGTGATTGGTTGTCTCGGTGAGATTATCCATAAATGTCTTAGCACGTATTTTTTCTTCTGTCAATCAAACAAATAATGGCAAATACATGTCGTATATATATCAGTGAGATGATACGTCATTCTTAACATGGTAGCACATTATGACGCCACACGAAAAAGTATCTTCATATTTTGTTGTTTTAATGACAAAAATAGGGACATATATATTTTTTGAAAGTAACTGACGATGACAAACTAAATATGTTTGAAACAAGCTTATTTATATAAACATTATTGCATAAAAAATTTATGTAGGAATGGCGGACTTATTGCTAAATAGCATACCCTACCATTACCAGTCAAACATGAGGCCAAACAGAGACATGGACCTACAAAAGATTACTCAACTGTTAGTGTTAGCTCAACTAGCTTCCTATACGTCTTCGTCGTGACTCCCACACACTCTATCTCTTTTATATACCATTGTTTTTCACCCCGCAACTCCCCGTTATCTCAAAGAACGTTTTAGTTACTTGCTTTCGGTCAGATCTACTCAAAAATTGCTACTTAATGTCCCGTCTTCTTCTTCAAAATTTTATAACAGTTCTTTCACTTTTCAGACTATAAGGCTCTGGAACATTTTACCATTAGACTTAAGGCGTGCTAAATCTCATGCTGTGTTTAAGAAACAACTCAAAGAACATTATTTGTCTCTCCCATGATCCGTATATCCTGCAATTCCAATAACCGTTTTTAACAACCTGTGGCATGTAGCGTGTTTGGTCCTAGTTTATATTTTCTTATTTTATTATGTTTATTAAATATATATGTATGTATGTATGTATGTATGTATGAGCTATGTAAGTTTATAAATGTTTACTTATATGTATATTTTTATTTCTTTTATATGAGGCCAAAGTTTATTAAGTTTATTAATGTTTGGTGTATTTGCTTTGCAAACCTACTTTTTTGTTAATTTACGAAGGTTTCCGCTTCCCAAAGGTTGTCTGGAAGAGATCGCTCTTTAGCGATAAGACCGCCAATTGTTTTGCCATTGCTTTTTTGTTTGTGACTTGTGTATACTTTGTATCTATTAATTTGAGGTGTGCAATAAAGACTATTTATGTTTATGTTATGTTATGATAAGATTTCAGAAGAAAGTGAAAGTTTAATTCATGTGTTGCCATTATACGAAAATTTATTAACTCTCCTTCTTGATTGTTTTCAACCAACTTCAAGATTTCGAAGGAGGAGGTTATCAATTCGTCGGGATCTTTGTTTTTGCTATTTTTCTTTTTTATGTATGAAAAAATATTTTTTCGTTTGAATTCACAGTTGGTCCCATTGTAACCAGGTCAGGATCTGATGATTGGATCCTGGAGAAATCGAGGGAACTCTTCAACTATTATAGGCACACCTACCTATAGTGATTTGAGTATTTTTACAGCAGCTCGAGCATTTGCTTTTGGAAAGGTGGATGTTTAGTGAAGTCGGTTCTTTTTTGTTCAAAATTATGAAATAACTGTGAGTACCTAAACTGACATGTGCCTTCTTGCCCCGTTTACAGGTCATTGGATTTTTTGCCCCAGATTTTTTGTTTCCAGTTTAATTACACTGGAAACTCCAACCATACAAGGTGTAACAAAAATGCTGGTGCTTCGTTTAAGGGCATGATTGGTAACTAAAACACTAAAAAGAAAATTTGCGCCAAAAAAAAAATGGTCCTGTATGGTTGGCCGTCTAGGACGACGACAAAATGTTTCTCCTACATTTTATTACTCGCAATACTTACGATACCAATTATGCCCTTAAACGGACCACAAGTATTTTTGTTACACCCTGTATAAACGAGCCTTAACCTTTATGTCCGATACGCCTACCGGCAAGGACACATTTCTCGTTGTCACTTCAGTATCAAAGGTCTGAACTGATGAGGGGTCTTATTTAGGGACGGTATTAAGACAATGCTTTATCATAAAATTTGCCTAACTATAGTAGTACGTAGAAATAAGGGGCATTAAGGCTAAGCGATGGAAGGTATACGGGATCAAGTACAACAATTATAACACCTGCCTTAGTAGGCGCTCTAGTTGAAATACAATAAAGTTAATTAAAGCTAGACTTACGTAGACACAGATGTAATTCAACATCAAAATAGTTTATTTTGTGTGACCCTAACACATACTACGTTAGTAAAAGGCATTTATAGTATAACAAAGGTTAGATCAGAGGTCCTCAGACTATGGCCCATGGGCCGGAACCAGCCCGCGAGCCTGCCAATCGGGCCGGGAGAAGAATTAAATTCTATACAATCGGTCCCTGGAAGAGGAAGCGGAAGCGGAAGTCCGCCGTGGTCTACGATTAAAAATAACATAACATAAATACTCTTTATTGCACACCTCGAAATAAAGAAACACGTAAAATACAAGGCACAAATAGTAAAAGTAGAGGTAAAAAAATTGGCCAAAATGTTAAGAGACCCCTGATTTAGATGCACTAAATCAAAAAATCAAATATTCATCTCGTTCATCTAATCAATCTCATTCTAGTGGTATTCAAATGACCCTTAATCACACAAAATAGAGTTAATTCTACAAACAAATCGCTCACCCAATAGTTTCGCAAGCAGATTTCGAGATTGAGAAATTCGATTCCGAACTTTCAAATGAGATTCTAAACTGTAGTCCGAAAGGTCGTAAGTTAAGGAGTAATACTGTCAAGATAATCTGTTTAGTGCCTGTTCGTGAAATGCGTTTATCTACTTATAGCTTGCATTTGCATGTTTTCCGTCAATAGCAGCTTTCTGTGTAGTAAAAGAGTGAACTTTAATCCTGTTTTTTGGCGACGGATCAGAAGGGTAGTTCTCAGTTTTTGCTTGTGTCTAAACTACGCTACTACGTCAAGCTATATAAAAAGTTCCTTTGAAAAAGTCGAGTCTGACCGCAAACATCAAATTTGTGACTAACCTAAAATCCTGTACTATAAATAGTGATATATTTAAATATATATTTTTTGTAAAGTTCAAACAAATCCTTTTCATGACCGTATTGAAGTGTAGCCTGTGTCAAGTGGTAAATGGAGATTTAGCCCTAGACAATATTACACAGCAACTTCTTTCAATAGTATTCTTCTTCTTCTCGTTGTTAGGGGCTATGTAAGGGTCCCAAGCCTATGTATCACTGCGACCATTACTGATCTATTGTGTTCGCCACCTACTACAACTCTCGGTCTAACCCTGCAACTTCAAACAGTTCCATGATCCTTTTGATCTCGAGAGACTTTAACTCCTCCGGGCGTAGTGTGTGCCTACCCAGAATTAAGTTAAGAGTGCGCATTAGGGAAGGGCAATCTGCGAGGATGTGCAAGGGCGTCTCCTCTGTCTCCATACAGAGTCTGCACCGCCCATTGTCACGTTTCCCCATAGTATGCATGTGCTTGTTTAGGTTCAATAGTATTACCTTTTTGCCGGCTCAAGACTCGGGAAAATATTGTCTTTTATTTTAATCATTAGTTGACTTGCGGCCATTACCCAAAGAATTCTAGTATAAAATATTAACAACCTATAATATATGATCTCTCTTCTTTCTCGTTCCCTCACTGCTGATGATCGCGACCACATGTAGCTCGTATCCATAAAGTGCGCTTATAGGCCATGTGGACTGCGCGGTTCAGGCTGCCGCCAGCCGACCTTTTTGCAGCGTTCGACCATCTTATCCGTGCCCCACCGCGAGCACGTTTGCCATTCATACGGCCCGGAATGATGTGTTTCTCAATCTTATGTATTCTAGACAACATAAACTTATAATTTAGGCGGTTATAAACTTATACGATATTCAAGGGTGGAAAGTCTGTGATTACTTCACAAATTCTAAAATATATTTTATGCTGCAAGCAAATAACAAGACACGGGGTGAGTAAATAATGACATCTCTGCGCATACATATGAGGTATTTTAATACATTTGCGAGAAAATTACAAGCAAAAATATTTTTTTCCATAGACAGTTTTAAAAAATTCCATGGACTTAAAATAAATGTAAAAAAATAACCCGTTTTACCATGAGGATATTGTAAAAAGTAATCAGTCATTATCCTTACTTTAATCTTAAATAAAGAATCATTTCTTTGAAACCAAACATCTGATAATGAACCTATACCTAAGTAAAAATAAAAAAACCGGCCAAGTGCGAGTCGGACTCGCGCACAGAGGGTTCCGTACAAACCTATAACAAGCAAAAGTTGTAGTATGTTTATTACTAATTTCAATTTAATACCTCCACGCGTTTACGAGGAAAAAGGTAGTAGGTAAGTTTAAAATTTAAAAAAATATTTTTTTGTATGATTGTACTAAAAATGTCTACTTTTTGTAATTTTTCCATTGTCTATGCTATATGACGTTGCTTCGTGCCAAATTTCAAGTTTCTGAGTTCACGGAAAGTACCCCGTAGGTTTTGCGAGTGCCGAAAAACTCTAAAATTTGCAGCATAAACGACTGTATCTTTTTATTGCGTTGGCTTTTAAGTTTGACTTTTTTACAGCTCCAAAGGACAATAGACTTGAGTATTTGATGTAAATTTCAGCTTGATACCTCCACGCGTTCCTGAGAAAAATGGTCTTGACAGACAGACAGACAGACAGGGTTCCGTTTTTAGGGTTCCGTACCTCAAAAGGAGAAAACGGAACCCTTATAGGATCACTTTGTTGTCCGTCTGTCTGTCTGTCTGTCAAGACCGTTTTTCCCAGGAACGCGTGGAGGTATCAAGTTGAAACTTATATCAAATACTCAGGTCTATTGTCCCTTGGAGCTGTGAAAAAATCAAACTTAAAAGCCAACGCAATCAAAAGATACAGTCGTTTATGCTGCAAATTCTAGAGTTTTTCGGCACTCGCAAAACCTACGGGGTACTTCCCGTGAACTCAGAAACTTGATATTTGGCACGAAGCAACGTCAAATAGCATAGACAATGGAAAAATTACAAAAAGTAGACTTTTTTAGTAAAATCATACAAAAAAATATTTTTTTAAATTTTAATCTTACTACCTTTTTCCTCGTAAACGCGTGGAGGTATTAAATTGAAATTCATGTCAAATATATATATATATATATATAAGTATGTAGCTATAGGTCCTTTCAGATGTAGCAAAACCAAACTTTTATATCAACGCAATCAAAAGAAATGGCAATGTAAGTCGCATATTTTGAAACCGAGTACTTTCAAGAAACTCAAAACCTAAAGGGTACTACTTCCCGTAAACTCAGAAACTTGAAACTTGGCACGAAAAAACTTCATATAGCACAAACAAAGGAAAAATTACGATAAGTAGACATTTTTAGTAAAATCATACAAAAAATATTTAAGAGTAGTATTAAATTGAAATTAGTAATAAACGTACTGCAACTTTTGCTTGTTATAGGTTTGTACGGAACCCTCGGTGCGCGAGTCCGACTCGCACTTGGCCGGTTTTTTTTCCTTTCGAGGTACGGAACCCTAAAAATGATAAATTTAGGTAAATTTTAAAGTTAAAACTATAACCATACTTTGTACTACTTATTGCAGTATTTTACACAGTTATTTATTCAAAGTACCTAATTCACTCGCACGTTAAATCATAAGCCGTTATAATAATTGTTATGAACTCGAATGCGATTGGCACGATAGCGCGCACGCCACACGCCTCTTTTGAAGCCTAAAAGTCACAAGTAACAAGATAATTACATGAAAATCGGTCACTTTACATTCAAGATCATATTTTTGACTTACCAGGTGAATCAGTAATCTTGACGGGGCTTTTTACAAGTTTTATTAAGATCGATTGTGCTTTTCAAATGTATGAATTTCGATTTTTGTGTTTTTGCATCTTAAGTATTACTTTTGTAAATAAAATTCGTATTAAATTTTACAAATTTATGCTACTTACACGGCTCAAAGCTACGTAAAAATTAAATTTAACTAAATATGTAAATATCTGCCGAGAAGACGGGTTACTTAGTACAAGGAAGTGTCCATACAAAGTAACCCGTTTTCATGGTGCTTGGATGTAAGTAGTAGTTAAGTTAGATAATGTAAGGAAATATAATAGTATGTAGAACGGGTGTAATCCATTCGCCCACAAACTGTTTCGCAGTTTGGCGAAGTTTTGTTATAGCTTTAAGTAATTTTGGTACTGAGAAATAAATAAATATAAATAATAAAAAGACCCTAATTCTCGCGGTCAGATTAGATTCTCTATCTGAACTTTGTAAATTGTAATTAGTTAGTATTGCTACAATGTACAATAAGATGGATAATTATCATTTCGCTAGAGAACGTACTACTCATTACAATTCTAGTGTTCTAATTACTTATATATAAATGTTACGAACAAGATCCCTTATTTTATTAAAAAGTGGTTTTTGCATCAAAAATTTACCCACCATTTCCACATTAAGGTTATTATTATAAAAAACATAATTTTCTCATTTAAATCGGATGAAAACAAGCAAAATATTTCAACGCAAAATACATACTGAAATGAAGTTGTCGCGGTAACAAAAGAATTTTATAATGGACTGTCATCAATGTTTGTAATGTATTACGGTATTGCAATTTTCGTATCTGGCAATTTTACTTAATTTCGGCGCTTACTTGTGCGTCAAATTAAATCAAATAAATCATGAAATAAAGGAATGTAATTATTATAATACCTAAAACAAGTAAAAAGGTGTCTAGTTTCATCCTGCTATACATTCCAAGAGGTTCAAATTACGCGGCTACTTAACTAAGTGAGAGAAGGATACCTAGGCGTTTGATAATTTCACTACTTCTGCACAAATGATGATTCGGGCGAAAGGTAGTTAGGTAGTCTAATATAAACAATATAGTCGAGTTAAACGGCTTTTTCTTCTCGATGCTTTGTTAAAGTATACTGCTCATCAATCGAAAATTTATTCTAACTAGACACCGACAACCTCTAAATATAGTATAAGTAACTACAATGACTTGGCAATATGTTTAAACAATTACTTCTGGTGACAATAATTTTAGCAGGATTTTAAGCTCCTTTATTTAAAAACGATTTCACATTAATATTTCATACTTTATTTGGCATTGAATTGGTATGACCACCGCCAAAGACGTCAAAGAACGCAAACGGAAAGTCGTGTCCTCAGTGCTAGCGCGTGATAACACGTCCATAAAATAATTCCACCTGCTACCAATTATACCAAACACCGTCCGCCCCTTACAACGAATTTAGTCATTACAAATGTGAAGTCACTAGTGACACAGAGCCAACTCTAAAGACATGCATGCGCCTCATATTAACTTCGCGCCTCTACAACTCTCCGTTCTGTCACAGGGTGGACACGTCATACTACAAAACTCGTTTGAGCGCCTTTGTGTGCACGGCACATCTCTACACGCTTCAATGTGTGCGTGCATCTTAGGGCGCTGTTTCCGCTGTCGTAAATGACATTTGATAATACACCGACGTTTTGCTTTTTATCGATGCGCTGCCAACCTGACGGATTAGTCTACTAGTTCCCTACCAATCGCCCGCCGCGGAGTGAGGTTATTCCGATCGGGGCGGGGCGGAGCATGGCCATTCTGTATGAAATACTATTATTAATTCTGTAGTGTTGTTAAGTACGAGCCTAGTTAACTTAAGTGTTTATAGGATTTCTATATTTTGTGACTTTGAATATTGGCCAGCTTTTAGGCTCAGATACCCCTGTGTAACTTCTGCTGCAGACCGTGTCTCCAATTTTACCCATCACCCGTTTTAAAATTTACGTTACGAGTACCCATAACGTTCCTCTGTGTAAACATGAAATGTTTAAAGTATAATTAAACACATTTATAATTCATGAATGAGCATGAATTCTGCGTAAAACGGATTTTCCTCGATTTAATGTTTAAATTAAAAAGAAATGTGGCGAAGGATTCGTGGCTTGTGAAATTTTCCCAATTTACATTAACATAACATAATTAACATAATTATATGTAATTATATTCAGTTTATTTTACATCCAGGGTGGGTAAAGTCTGATAATTTGTATAATCTTGTAGGTAATAATCTCAAATCAAGAATTTAACTAGATACCGCACACGCGTACTGCCGTAAGGGATAGACAAAGATGACGATAAAATCACTTCTACAGCATAATACAAAAAATATTTACCATTGTTTTCCTTAGCCGACACAACTTTCTAAGAAAAATATCAGGTTTTCTCGTAGTAAACACAGAAATTGCGAATTATATGTTTGTGACCGTCCACTGCGAGAAGTAATGGCGTGGAGGGTAACAAATTAAAGGGAGGAGACTATGACAAGAACCAACGATAATAGCACCTTCTCTGTCGTACCTATTGAAAGTGTAATAAGACCATCCCGTTCGATCTTGGTATTGTTATTACCATGACAGGTCTATGTTAATAATACCAATTTTATACTCCTTCACCTATATAGCTTTTTCTCGCGACCCGCGACTATGTCCGAATATAATTCGAATCATGATTTTTTTAAACCTGGCCTGTCCATCAAGTCACGCTTAGTATACTACCTACACCTGTACTTATGAACCTCATTTCATCTCCTTAAGAAAGAACAAATTCGCAGATAAAATTATCATATTATGATGATAAAGATTTCCAGGTTGACTAATTTTTATTAGGTACAATTAAATGACCTTAAAATAAAAATAATAAACACTATAAAGGTGAAATTTCCAGGTGAAATTTCATCTAAATATATTCAGCGTCTTGTTCTACAAACGTGCTTGGTAAATGTCTCACTATAGAAACTATTTATGGAAAGGGCTTAAAACTATGGTAAAGCTTGGATTGGCTAATTTAAATGTGATAACACCCAGTGGGCCCTATTCTAACTTTAAAACACGTAAAGACACGATCCGACTTCAATACATCTCCAATGCATTAACAACGCAATACAACTACGGCATAAACATCTGAATCAGAAATATCAGAATTTGCTTGTGAAATATTCCAACGCAACTCCAATACAACTTCAATATTGGTTGATTGTTTGTTGTGTGTTGGAGTTATGTTTGAGATAGGTTGTGTTCTTATTGTATTGTTAATGTATTTTAAAATTAGAATCCGGTACAGTGACCCAAGTAGGTCAACGTAACCATCGCAATTTAAGTAGTGATATAATGAGGCAAAGTAGATGCTCCAGGTACTAAATGACTTTTTAATTTTACCGTATTATAAAGAAGATTTTTAGAGTGTGCTAATATGTTTATTCTGTAACAAAAGCATCTAATTACCTACGAGAGCGCCCCGGGCTAGCGTGGCGGAGCAGACAAAAGCTTTGGTGCCACGTTTTAGACGGTCAAGATTGGACAAAGATTTTTTGGTATACAGTCGCCATCAAATATATCGGAGCGGCCAGGGTAATCAAAAACATCTGAACATGCACTTTATAGCGTTGACAATAGAGGCGTTGTTCAGATATTTTTGACCACCTTGGCCGCTCTGATATATCTGATGGCGACTGTACCCTGCTGTGATAATAATTTTTAATAATAAAAAAATTGCTTCATTTTTTTATTAAATGTTCTTTGACTCTGACACCAGAATAATGTGTTATAGCCGTGTTTTGTCCATAGAAAGCTATTAGCGTAGCTTATTTACTACCTTTTTGCGTGTAATTCTAAATAGTGACGTAAAATGTATACTTACCGAAAAGTTAAAACATTTACACCTATGAAAAAAAAACTTCATAGGCCATAGCGTCATAGGTTTTCATTATAACAAAAGTAGGTTCATTCACTCCTTCTGTAGGTACAGTCGCCATCAAATATATCGGAGCGGCCAAGGTACTCAAAAATATATGAACATACACACATACACCTTATCACCTTAAGAATAGAGGCGTTGTTCAGATATTTGTGACCACCTTGGCCGCTCCGATATATCTGATGGCGACTGTACTATACATTATATTTACATATTATAAAGAAATGGTATTTTATGGGTGACCGTTTCTGGACCTTATTACATTGGGATAGGGTCTATCAATGGTCAGTCGGGTGTTACTGTTTTGTTGGTGGTGGTGGAAATATAATGTAATATATTTATATACAGCTATAGAGTTTGTAAACTGGAGCCTCGTCTGCCAACAAACCACACTGTGGTTTGGCAGAAGAACTGTTGTAAAAAATTGTAAGCCGTTTCGTAAATAAACATATTATTTTTTATCTTTTTTTTTTACAAAGGTATTCAGATACTTACATGTCTTACAGACCGGCCGTTATTTTACACCTTACACCATTATGGTTTACGTAGTTTTTCTATTTCCAGAGACAAAACAGGCATCGCTATTAACTAGTAGTCCGCCTCGAACTCAGAACTCGGGATTTCCTTGCAAACGATGTGACCAATATAATTACAATTTTCGCGCCTTCTAGCTCCATGACCCCTCCGTCGATCCTGTTCATATACGAACTCTCAAATTATATGTATCTCTGCTACGACCCCAACAAATTTCATAAAGATCAGAAAAACGTTACTAAAGTTATTGCGGAACAAACTCTCAAAATCAAAAAGCTATCAAAATGACGTCCCAGTAGCCAAAAGTTGTTTGTAAGAACTTGCTTCGCTTACACTCCGCTCGTTCGATTAAAATTAACCTATGTTTATATTTCTTTGCCACTACAGATTTCACTTTAAGTATGTAATTGCATTTTCTAGCAACGTTTACAACTATAAAAGTTTGAGATTCTACACGATTTTATATAGTTTTAAATGTTCTTTATAGTTCAAAGCACAGTTTCAGAGGATCCTGAACGTAGTACGATAAAAAAGAATTAGTCGTAAAACTCCTGAATCCGGACTATAGAGGCTAAACGAATTCTAAATGTAGAAAATATTACCCTCTTTTATACTTATATTGAAATATTTTCCAATTTGGGATACCGAAAATTAAATTGACTTTAAGTTAACTAGTAGTCCGCTTCGAACTCGGAACTCGCGATTTCCTTGCAAACGAGTTGACCAATATAACAAGACCCATATGATGATTTTTTCGCGTCTTCTAGCTCCATGACCGCTTGGTCGATCCTGTTCATATACGAACTCTCAAATTATATGTATCTCTGCTATAACCTCAACAAATTTCATGAAGATCAGAAAAGCGTTACTAAAGTTATCGCGGAACAAACTCTCAAAATCAAAAAGCCATCGAAATACTGAGACGTCCCACTAGCCAGAAGTTGATTGTAAGAACTCACTTCGCTCGTTCGAAAATACCTTAATCATAAGTTATTTTATTGTAAACTTCATATCAATATTGAATATTCATTAATAGTAACTATTTATCTTTTAACATTTTAGAAAAATAATATTATCCCAAATATTTTAAGATAAATAGTTACTTTTTAACAGAAACATCTAAAGTAGAACTCCACTGTTGATTTTAACTATAGTTAGGACGCTCTTTTATTACCTAAATCAACAATTTTATTGAATAAGCACTTGCCTAACGATTTCGTAGAGTTGATTAACAAATTCCACGTTTTCATTAAGAGAGGTCATAAACAAAACTGTTTGTTTAAAATAAACAGCAATATTAAAATAGAGTTTGTTAATCAACTCTACGAAATTGTTAGGCAAGTGCTTATTCAATAAAATTGTTGATTTAGGTAATAAAAGAGCGTCCTAACTAATATTGCTGTTTATTTTAAACAAACAGTTTCGTTTATGACCTCCCTTAATGAAAACGTGGAATTTGAAATGCTAAACCTACCACTCCCGCTGTTAAAGGTACCGCTTATTGCTCCGCGATGAAATATTTCAAGTGGCTAGGATGTATCATAATATTATCAGGGTATGCTTTTAAGAAAATTAAGGCGTTTGTATAAAATATGAATGAACTTTAATGTAAAATTTAGTTGATTTAACGTACATTTTCAATTATAACGGGCATAATTTGTAGATGTAGATGATTGCTAAGACAGAAAATTTCTTGAGTAAACCGATACGAAACTAAAAAATACAACAACGTCTCACATTGGTCCAAGGTGTGACCAATGTGAGACCAATGTTGAATTAAAATCTGTTCGAATAGCAAATGTCAATGTTGTTATAGCGTTGAGTTGAGTTAGGTTGAGTTGGGTTGGAGCTGTGTCTGTCCAGTAGGTGTGTTTATTTTTCGAATCGCGGCCAAGCATATTACAGGTTGCATGAAAGCATGTAACTGGTTTTCGGGATATCCTTGTGGAAGGTTTACTCAGAATTAGAAGTGTTTCGTCTAATTACTATGCTATTCATTTAAATTTTCTAATTCGAAGTCACCACTTTTCACTACAGTCAAGGGTCCAGAATTCAACATGGCTTCCATTTCGACGATGATTGTAGCACTTTTTCCCCTACACCGTATCAAATTGTCACACATGAGGTAAATTACCTGGCGTGATTAATCACTTATTTAGTCACCGTGGCGAACTTTGGTAATGGATCCGCCTCTTTCGGGTTCTGCTTTTACTGTAATAATTGATTCAGATACAGTAGGTAATTCACGGATAAAATATTCAAAATAATCGTACCCTTGGTGCAATAAAGCCACATATGACTTTCCGTCCAAAATGCTTTTATAACGCGAAAGTTACACAAATGATGTATCTATACAATC
The DNA here is from genome assembly GCA_947086415.1 of Pammene aurita. Lineage (NCBI taxonomy): Eukaryota > Metazoa > Arthropoda > Insecta > Lepidoptera > Tortricidae > Pammene > Pammene aurita. The sequence goes on from OX352306.1 coordinate 28,677,130, forward strand.
CGAAACAAAAATCTTTTTTTTTGTATATTTATTATTTTCTGAAATATATCAAGTGAAGAACAACGCATGTAAATAAGAGTACCCTGCAACATGGCCGCTTCGGCATAGCCGTCGTTGTTTCCCGAAGTTAAAGCGAGTGGTTTAGCCGCGCCCGCGCCGCCGTATATGCAGTTGTGACCGTGTTGCCGGGCGAGAAGGATGTTTCGCTCGTCCCACAAAAATTGGCAAAAATGGATACGGGAAAGAGCGGAAATACAATTAAGTGACTTATTTCTTTTTAAAATGTGTTTTTTCGATTATGGCATTTATATGCACATACGGCTGTGTTGTACTAGGAAATTGATTGCACTTACGTTGTTGTTTACGGTTATATGTGGTACTAACATATTTTAAGCAAGAAACGTATTAATAGTGTTATTGACGTTACTTACTGCCGGTATCATAATTTTTATAGACTTCAAAAATGCTAGTTATAAAGTTACATATGCCTTTGTTGCCTGCAGCTGTCCGTGCAAAAAGGACGGATATCTACTTACGTTCGCTGTGATTTGGTGCAATATAGCCGTGAGTATACATGCAACCCACGATTTTCGAAAATAATGAAATAATTGGAATAAACTACTTCTTATTAAATAGTCTACATCTTTATAACTACAGTTGCAAAGTTCTATAAACCTTACTCTAAGTGTGCAAAATTTATCCACCAATTTTCAACGGCAGAATCTTTAAATCTCTCTCCTGTAAAGTAGTCACTTTGCAAATGTGGCTTTATTGCACCAAGGGTACGAATTATAAGTTTTAGGCCTACGGGTAGCGGGTGATGAATAGTTCGTACTAATTGATTTGACGCCATCAGGAGAGTTTGTGGCGTCATACAAACGGCACACCGAGGATGGAGGCATCATGATAAATAACGTGTTTCTTGCACCAAAATATAAGTGGGAGTGACATGCACTGATAGTAATATGATATGAGACATAAACAAATAAATATTTTTTTAGTTTGAATGCTGGTTCTGTATATAATATCATTTAATTTTTGACAGCTTACAAACACCGCACACACACTTGATAGTAATACTGACATTGGCATTGATAGGTGATTTCACGGAGACTACGGGCGCATAGTTCAAATTGAAGCGTTTATACTTGGATTTACTTGTTTCTACTTTTTCAAGTATTTACTGTCAGAAATCGAATTTAATATTACGTACCCTTGGTGCAATAAAGCCACATCTACAAAGTGACTACTTTACAGGAGAGAGATTTAAAGATTCTGCCGTTGAAAATTGGTGGATAACTTTTGCACGCTTAAAGTAAGGTTTATAGAACTTTGCAACTGTAGTTATAAAGATGTAGTATATTTAACAAGAAGTAGTTTATTCCAATTATTACATTATTTTCGAAAATCGTGGGTTGCATGTATACTCACGGCTATATTGCACCAAACCACAGCGAACGTAAGTAAATATCCGTCCTTTTTGCACGGACAGCATCATGCAACAAAAGCATATGTGACTTTATAACTAGCATTTTTTAAGTCTATAAAAAAACCGGCCAAGTGCGAGTCGGGCTCGCGCACCGAGGGTTCCGTACAAACCTATAACAAGCAAAAGTTGTAGTATGTTTATTACTAATTTCAATCTGATACCCCTACGGGTTTACGAAGTAAAAGGTAGTAAGTTAAAATTTTAAAACAATATTTTTTGTATGACTTTACTAAAAATGTCTACTTTTCGTAATTTTTCCTTTATCTGTGCTATATGAAGTTTCTTAGTGCCAAGTTTCAAGTTTCTGAGTTTACGGGAAGTACCCTTTAGGTTTTGAGTTTCTTGCGAGTACTCGGTTTCAAAATATGCGGCTTAAATTGCTATTTCTTTTGATTGCGTTGACATAAAAGTTTGATTTTGTTACATCTGAAAGGTCCTGTAGCCCTAAGTATTTGACATGAATTTCAATTTAAAACCTCCACGCGTTTACGACAAAAAGGTAGTAAGTTTAAAATTAAAAAAAAAAACATTTTTTTGTATGATTTTACGAAAAATTTCTACTTTTTGTAATTTTTTCATTGTCTGTGCTATATGACGTTGCTTCGTGCCAAATTTCAAGTTTCTGAGTTCACGGGAAGTACCCCGTAGGTTTTGCGAGTGCCGAAGAACTCTAAAATTTGCAGCATAAACGACTGTATCTTTTGATTGCGTTGGCTTTTAAGTTTGATTTTTTTTACAGCTCCAAGGGACAATAGACCTGAGTATTTGATATAACTGTCAGCTTGATACCTCCACGCGTTCCTGAGAAAAATGGTCTTGACAGACAGACAGACAGACAGACGGACAACAAAGTGATCCTATAAGGGTTCCGTTTTTTCCTTTCGAGGTACGGAACCCTAATTATGATACCGGCAGTAAGTAACGTCAATAACACTATTAATACGTTTCTTGATTAATATATGTTAGTAGTACGTAAACAACAACTTAAGTGCAATCAATTTCCTAGTACAACACAGCCGTATGTGCATATAAATGCCATAATCGAAAAAACACATTTTAAAAAGAAATAAGTCACTTAATTGTATTTCCGCTCTTTCCCGTATCCATTTTTGCCAATTTTTGTGCGACGAGCGAAACATCCTTCTCGCCCGGCAACACGGTCACAACTGCATATACGGCGGCGCGGGGGCGGCTAAACCACTCGCTTTAACTTCGGGAAACAAAGACGGCTGTGTCGAAGCGGCCATGTTGCAGGGTACTTTTATTCACATGCGTCGTTCTTCACTTGATATAGTTCAGAAAATAATAAATATACAAAAAAAAAATGATTTTCGTTTCGGATTGTATACATCATTTGAGTAACTTTCGCGTAATAAAAGCATTTTGGACGGAAAGTCATATGTGGCTTTATTGCACCAAGGGTACGAATTATACTGAGTATCTACCTAATTAGATCATAAATTATAATACAACTCATCTTTCCGTATCGTACAATACCTAAGTCTGCCTAGCATGCACTTCCAAGTTTCTCTCTCAATTGTTCAAAGGTTAACTGGAAGAAATCCCTTAAAGGGATAAGTTCGCCTTTGTACGTATATGTTGTGTTATATATCTTTCGCTGTGTTTTATTGTACAATAAAGTGTTTTATTTACTACTACTACTACTACTAATATTATAGTTATTAGTCAAATGACGATGTCAGCGCACTGGATTGGTCTGCTTGTGAGCAGGTCTCGCGTGACCAACATAATTACAGCGCACTTAAAAGACTGCGTTTTATTTACTAAATCGAGGGGTGAGACTACATTAATTCGGGGTCGTAAATAAATCAAGATAAGAAGCGAACCCTTATACTTTATAATACCTGTTTACATAATTCGAAATCTCGACACATGTTACGTGTAATTTTTATAGACATATGAAGTCACGCGAGAGGTATCACTGACAAAAGTCAATAAACAGAATTTCCCACTGCATGGATTTTTGCGGCACTTGTACAGTCGCCATCAAATATATCGGAGCGGCCAAGGTACTGAAAAATATCTGAACCTCCACTTTATCGCCTTGACAATACAGGAGTTGTTCACATATTTGTGACCACCTTCGCACCTCCGATATATCTAATGGTGACTGTTCGACTTCTTAAACTGAAAATGGGATTCATAACTTTCATCTCTTTATATACTTATAGGTAGAATACAAATAGACCTGCAATTAATTTATCATTTTTATTATAAACCACTTTGGCCACCAATGCGTTTTATTAACACCACGGCGGTGGCAAACAAGCATACGGACACCTGATAGTAAGGAACTACCGTAGCCTATGGAACTCCAGAGGTGTAACATGCGCGTTTCCGACCGTAACAATTATGTGAGTACAAAGTACCTGCAGATATGGCTAGAGCGTCTGTACACTTCTTTGAAGATAGTAACTGTTATTAAATAAATAAATAAAATATCAAATTAAATATTATGTACCCAAGGGCACTGGGTCATTATTTTATTAGTCCTAAATATATATTGTGCGGCACGGGAATAGATAAGAACTCTAGTAAACGAATAAAGCAATGTTACTCAAACGTCTGACGTAAGTATCGTATTGACGTTAAGAATCCCTTTCAATATTTGACATGGAACTGAGTAAACCAAATGTCAGTTTTGACGAATCAATCATGTTGAAATCAAACTAAAGTCATATCAAATTATAAACTTATATAGACGTCATATACAAAGGAAAAAGTGATCTCCGATGCCCAGGGCTGGGATCGAAGCAGCGTCTTCTGCATTCGCGGCAGACGCCCTAACCATTAGGCTACCCGGGACACAGCGGCAGCGGCGGGTAGGAAAAAACAAATAAAAAATATTTATTAAAAAAAAACATTTGTTCTTCAGCTGTATGTAAAGTCATACCATTGACGGATTAGGATAGACCTAAAGTGTGAAGTAAAAGGAACAAAGCAGTGTTTTACCTATTTAAAGCCTCGAGCCTGCATCCCCTGAATGCTTTGAACGCATGCATCGACCGATTACCAGCGAAGTGGCGTTAGAACTACCGGCATTCACTTCGGAAGGCATATTGTCCCATTGTCTCGCTTTGTTCGGTCGCACAATGGGTAGAAAAATTGGCTTTCCATTGCCTTGTTAATTTATTTCATAATACGGTAAATTCAGTTTTACTGCGTACTCCGTTCGAAAAGGTTTAGTGGCCAGAAAGAAATTAATAGTAATTGTGTTTTTGAAAACACATTTTTTTAAAATTATAGTTTTTTTATTTTTTTTATTAGATTGCCTAATAGCTCAAAGAGACACAGTGTGTTAACGATGAGGGACCCTATTGTTCCATTAGCCGTCAACACGGTGAATCCTCCTTTTTGTAATGGGTCGGCAAGGTGCATGTGACACCTCTGGAGTTGCAGGCATCCATAGGCTACGGTAGCTGCTTACCATCAGGCGGGCCGTATGCTTGTTAATTGAAATCCATCAATCCAAACCACCGATGCTGTAAAGGCCGACCGAAAATGGATTCGGAGTAGTTTCATAAAATTGAGTACTTATTCATTAATATATCCAGAAAGGAGATCGTCAATTTTTGTTAGGTGATCTGGCCCAGATTTTTAGGACCGTTTAGGAACGATTCTTACCTTTAAAATATCTTCATAATTTCTAGATCAGGACGGTGGTAAAAAAATTACGAAATCTAATGGGAAAAGTGAAAAATCATGATTTATATATTAATGTAAAAAAAGTAACGTTTTTTTAAAGAAAATGTACAGAAGCGCAATTATAAAAAAAAACGGGAATCATGATGAAATAATAAAAAGTCATATTTTGATCGTATTTATAGTTCCTGTAAACAAAGACGGCTGTCAAACCATCGTTGATATTATTAACTGAACATTCCTATAACACCTATTGCGAAGGGATAAGGTTTACCACCGTTAAGTGCGATACCACTAGTATCTGACATTGCAAAATTGAAAAAAGATGCGTTTCGTTATCGAAGGACCATGATATTATGCCATTATGAAACCCACTTTTAATATTCAAACTCCGATCAAAAATGCACAAATACGCATTTTCAATCTTTAGGCGTTTTAATACAGTCGATTTCTAATTGAAACTTCCGCATTCGTAGGCTTAGATATTATTTTAATATTACAATGTTATAACTTACCGAACAGTATCAAAACGCAGATTATGTAAAGATAGACATTGACAGTGTCAAACCAAAAAACAAACCCGTTTTAGTCCAGGTGAAGTTAAACTTTATGTCAATGCCAATAAGGACGTTAACGACTTGTCTTGCTGTATTTTAATCGCGGTAAGATCAACACAATGTTTATTTATTTAGTATTTCTAATTCCCATTTATTTTTTTTGTAATATTTTGTCTACTATAGTAATATAATGAGTACTTATTTTACATTGAAGTACAAACTGTATACGGTTTATATCAGGTAGTCCAGAATTGACGATCTCCTTTAGTTTCAATACCTAAATTTATCGTTCACAAAACTGCTCACAAATTTCACAATATCCGGACCAAAGTTTGTAAATTGCGTACGAGAAACGTGGAATTTTTATTTAAAATCTTTCAAACTGAAGTTGGAAATCGAAAGTTACCGTTGCTAGGAACAAATTTCCTGCAAAATTTCCCTTTAAACTGTTGAAGTTTGGTTTGTTTTCAGACATAAAATGAAATACTTATTTCTTTTAAGATATTTTTTTAATTTGAACTTTATGTAACTGAAAACAAGGTGATATTCAGTTTGTTTGAAGGAGTTTTAGCAAATAAACATTTCGGATCGAGGGTGTACTTGGCACACCGTGGAAACTGTACCAAGTTCCAGAGTTACGTGATTACATAATGTTTGTGGATTTATTAATGTTTGTGTTTCTGGTTTTTGTAATCATTGCTTTGTTATTCCTAAGAAAGCAGCTACCAGTGCGTCTTGCGATACCGGTATTTATTGTACACGAAAAACGTTTGACCGGTAGCACTTTTCGCTAATAGTGGGGCAAGGTGAACTAATAGGGGTAGTGTAGCATAGTGGCAAATGGAGCGTAGACAAAAACCCAGCAACCCTTACTTACACTTACTCCGTTGGCTCAGCGACCCAAAGTGAATCTTGGCCTCCGATACGAGAGTGTGCCACTTTCCTCGATCCCGCGCTAGCTCTTGCCAATTGCAGATTTGGAGATCGCGCAAATCCGCCTCGACTATGTCGCTCCAGCGATACCGTGGTCGTCCAACACGGCGTCGCCCTTCCAGACGGCCATGGTATGCCTTCTTCACTTTCCGATCTTCCCCCATCCTCTCGAGGTGGCCAAACCAGCGGAGTCTGTGAGCTTTAGTCTCCAATCCTTAGCTTAGATATTTTTTTGTTTTGAACCATAAATATAACTAAAAAACCGGCCAAGAGCGTGTCGGGCCACGCTCAGTGTAGGGTTCCGTAGTTTTCCGTCCGTCACAGTAAGTGTCCCCACTTAAGAGTTAAAATAACACCGCCATGTAGGATATGATATGAGCGTTCCACGTACAGCGACATCTATCGGCAAATTAAGTAAACTATTGCGTGCAAGCTTAAAGTATGGAAGATGATTTTTATGGGATAATTCTTTATTGCGTGAACCGATTTTCACCGTTTTTACTTTATTTGAGAGCACTTTGTTTCATTGTGATATTGTAGAAATTACAGGTACAATAAACACCTGCTTATACGGTTAAATTACAAACTTTGTTCAGAAATTATTTTGTATTTTTTTTTCATAAACTATTCAACCTATCAAGTTCAAAATAATTTTCCTAGATATGAAACCAAAAAATCTCAAAAGTAGAACTATATAAAAACTTTTTTATAAAGTTCTACTTTTGAGATTTTTTCATATTTTTCAAACTTATGGTTCAAAAGTTAGAGGGGGGGACACATTTTTTTTAACTTCTGGAGCGATTATTTCCGAAAATATTTACATTATCAAAAAATTATTTCAGTAAACCCCTATTCATTTTTAAATACCTATCCAACAATATATCACACGTTAGGGTTCAAATGAAAAAAAAATCACTCCCCACTTTACGTATAGGGGAGGTACCCTAATAAAACAATTTTTTCCACTTTTTATTTTACCACTTTGTCGGCGTGATTGATATACATATTAGTACCAAATTTCAGCTTTCTAGTGCTAACGGTCACTGAGATTATCCACGGACGGACGGACGGACGGGCAGACATGGCGAAACTATAAGGGTTCCTAGTTGACTACGGAACCCTAAAAACAAACCATAACTTCAATAAGTATACAGGTACCATACCTTTAAGTTCCTAACTATATAATACATATTTACACTACAGTCAACGTTAATATAAAATAAAGTATGTTTATGCTGCCCTATAATTCCCGGTTTAATATATGGACGGCGAAATTAAATAACGGGATTCCGGCGTCCATAAAAATTAACCTCTCCTCTCCCTCATTAATCATGTGGGTTGGAAACTTAATTATTTTTTAATTAAATAAAAGCCACTCCAAGTAACGAGTTTTATTGGATCAGGATGCAAATTTTTCACAGTTTGTTATGGAGCTGGAACGCCAGATTTTGTAGATAAATCAAGTTTAAGGCTGTATAGTTTTGAAGTATTTTCAATTTTATTTTATACGACGCGAACATTTATTACGGTAATCTGAATGAAAAACCTTTTAAAAATTGAATAAGTAAAAGGATTTAAAGCTAACATTGTCAACTGCTATGACAATGGAATAATAAACTTACACAGAGCGGATATGTTAATGCGGTCGTAAGGAACTCCTTAAGGAAGGAATGCATTCATACCGAGTTAGGACTTATTTGAAAGGCCTTAAGAAGCAAATTATAGACACACAAAGAATGATACACAGTGAGAATTTAAGTGTGTACCAAATGACGACGACTTCACTTAGACTCCACCTTTCCAAAGGAAATGCCCTACTATAAAAAATATTTAAATCACTATAGATAGGTGTGCATCAAGGATCCCATCATCAGATTCTGACCTGTTTACAATAGGATCAACAACTGTGAACTTTCAAACAAAAAATAATTTTCCAAATCGGTCCAGTTATCTTCGAATAATCGGTGAAAATACATTAAAAAACCGGCCATGTGCGAGTCGGACTCGCGCACCGAGGGTTCCGTACAAACCTTTACAGCTTCAAGGTATTATAGACCTGAGTATATGATATGAATTTAAATTTAATATCTCCACACGTTCATGAGGAAAGGGGTAGTAACTTTAAAATTATTAAAAATATTTTGATTATATAATGTAACTAAAAATTTACGGTTTTCGCAATTTTTCCTTTGTCTGTGCTATACTGTTGATTCTGAGTTCACGGTAAGTACCCTGTAGGTTTTGATTCCCTTGCGAGTTTCGAAAATTTGCGGAAATTTGCAGCATAAACGGCTGTATCTTTTGATTGCGTAAGCTTAGAAGTTTGATTTTTTCACAGCTCCAAGGAGCAGTAGACATAAGTATTTCATATAAATTTCAGCTTGATACCTCTATGCGTTCCTGAGAAAAAGGGTCTTTGCAGACGGACGGACGGCCAACAAAGTGATCCTATAAGGGTTCCGTTTTTTTTCCTTTCAAGGTACGGAACCCTAAAAATAGCAAAAACAAAGATCCCGACGAATCCCCCGAAATATTGGTCGGTTGATAACCTACCGGTGTACCAAATATCATCCAAATATCGCTGGGTTAAAGGTAGAATAGACTTTTTGGATTCAATTTTATTAGCAGATAGTTGGTTTTGCCATTGACCCGGCGATATATTAATTTGGTCTAATTTAGATACAGTCATGCACTGAGCTACCGCCGATGCTCCAGCAGGCATCCGAGGCACCATGCCCTCAACGACACTGTCCATCAGGGGGCCCTTAGGTTAGCCCATGTGTAGAACCTTCACCGTCTCTCTCGTCAGCTGTACCTGTAAAAGAAAATTGCTTGAACCGTACGCGTAGGGTTCAGGCTATTTCTTTTGTTTAGTACTTACTATATGAAATGTCCAATGGAAAGTGAACTCTGAGTAGGTTAACAATTAAAGTCCGGGACTGTACATGGATGAGGAGCAAACCTCCCAACATACAAATGCAGCGCAGAAATCCTCTATCAGGGACAAACCAGTGAAAATCGAACTTCCGGCTAAATTTTGTCAAGCCTCCAACAAGTCTCCTCCGTCAAGGTTCCTTACAAAAATTCAGTCACCATAAACACTTTTCCCGGCCGTTTTACGGCTTATTCTTGTCTATGATAGCTGAATTCGGCGCTGAAATCCGCTCAAGTGTGTTATGCGTCTATATGCAAATAAACAAACTTTCGCATTTGTAATACTAGAATGTTGTAAAACATCGAGCCCATAGTCGTGAAAGATTATTTATCATGAAAATACGTTTTCAATCAGGTATTTCTGCAAACGGTAGGTACTCCTTTACCTTTCCCACTAAGCCTCCAATAAACGAGCACATATTTCGTTGCTTAACCGAACAGAAAGAGAAGAGAAATATCTCGTGCTGATAAAACGATAAATTCTATACCAAAGAGATTAATTATTTATTCGAAGAATATAATTTGTAATTGATTTGAAAAATTCGATATTAAAAAAAATCATCTTTTCATTACTCGTATTCGTTTCTAACAGTTTTTTTACCACGTATGTCATGACAAAAGTCTTTATAGATACTTTAGATTAGATTATATAGTTCTCGAGAAACACCAATTCAAAATAAAAATGAGTTGTATGAGATAAGATTGAACCCAGTTAACATTCAGTTATTAGCACTGACTTTCAATACATTATTAAACAGTACTAGGCCCTCAAATGCCTGCATATAGTTTAGAAATAGTCTTTCGAGTAATGACGTCATTAAAATGAATTATAGAAACACATCATAAATCAAAATGTTAAAGTTAGAATTCCGCTCAAGTTTTGTTTGAATTGAAGCGGAGCTCAGCTAACAAAGGCGGAAAGAAAAGCGGTGCGAAGATAATGAGTAGATAAATAAAATGCACGTTTTTTTTGGGTACCTAACAATTATTATAATAGTAAATAGAATAAGTTATTTTCTAATATTAAACCTAATTCGAATAGGCAGTTCTTAAAACTTCAACACTTTTGTTATTCCAATTAGTATACTAATCAATTTACAATAATTAATCACTAAATCTAATTACAAAATTAACTGCTAATGAAATATTCATAATAGTAATAAATAATCACTAAATCATAAACAATAAAGAAGGAATGAAATATAAATAAAATTAAATAAATTAATTCAAATAAACCGATGCAAAAGTGCGCTTTAATGCATGCAGCATTTCTAGACTGGAATACTATGGAAAGCCTTTGTACCAAGAACGATTCGGAGCAGGGGTCCTGTCGATGGCCCAACTCGCTAACAAAATTCTTTGCGTTTGCCCCCCAGCAGCCCGCAGTTTCCAGAACGAATATGTAACTCGACTCTAAAGTATCGTATTTTCGACACTTTAGAACCGCTTGGGTCTCGGCTGCAGCTCCAGCCGCGCACGAGGTACAGCTGATGAGAGAGGCAGCGAAGATGCTGACACATATAGCATCCCACACCAAACATCGCCCTCTCTCCCACAGCACTAATGTCAAGCCATTCGGCGTTTTACCATCCGTCCGGCTAAGGCTTGGTGGCACAAGTACCAAAGGCACTCCAGCTTACCTAAGGGCTCTCTGGACAGTGTCAATGTGGGCATGGTGCGGCAGATGCCTGCCGGAGCATCGGCGGCAGCTCAGTGCGTAATGGCCGTCTGCTTCCACCATGGTTCCGCAGACGCATTCATGCTGTTGGCATACATCGCAGCCCAAGCGGAGAGCAACGGCCACGCACAGCGAGTCGCCGTCGGGTAAGATGCCCAATTAAGGCGAAGGCAACGCCTGCAGCCATGCCCCTGATTCTGACCGCAATACTGCTAGAAGCCTCGCACGCCCGACTCCCGCTGCGCTTTCAATAAGACCAACTATTGTGGCTTTGGAGCCCGTGTCATCCCACGTAGTACGCTGGATCTTGGGGTTTTCCGGCACAGATGCTCCCAGATTGAGGACCAACCACACACTCAAGGCGTCGGCGATATAAGGTATACTCTCACTGTGGCCATTTACGGATAAAATACCAGCAACTAGGTCTGCTACCCCATGGGCCGACGCCAAAAAGACCGACATACTCACGTCCTGTAAACGGCTCACGCCGAGACCTCCGTGGCGAACGGGCAGAGCCGCTTGAGACCACTGAATATTGTTCATAGAGACGTTGACTACGGACTCCAAAGTTGACTTAATAGCTGCGTAAAAGGACCTGATCTCTCATGTGGTGTGATGTTCTTAAAATGGTCAGTGGTTGTTTTTGAACGCGGAAAAGACTGTAAGAGAACGATACTATTTTCTTGTGCCGGTAATACGAGTACGGTAATAACAGTCAGCTGTTTAATAAACCCAGCAACTTAAAGAGAGTTGTTTAATTGCGATTATGCCCTTAACAAAAAAGAAAAATATGATGCAGATGAATAATTATGCTCGGCACATCCCTAGTGGCAGAAAGGACTGCATCGGGGTGTTTCTCATTCGTCTTTTGTTTACGACGCCATCTTCATTAACCGAGCCTTTTGCGTCGACAGTGTTTGACTACACCCTGCATTTTACTCCAAACACAGCCAGTATAACTAAGACCTCAAATCATTAAACAAATATGTGTAGTTGGAGATCAAAATATGTCAGAGAACACGTTAGGAATCGGGTTTGCTTTTAGCAAATATGCTCGCAGTAATTATTATAAAGGTGTTTGCGTTCTTTGAAGCTGCTAAATATGTAGTGAAGCGTTTGTTGGTTGCATATTTATAATAGAAGTGGTCTAGAAACATGATCGTGTGTTAAATTGAAATATGAGGCCCCGAGTTTCGAAAATTGAAAATGTCTACTAAGGTATACATTTTTTTAATACCACGACGGTGGCAAACAAGCATACAGCCTGCCTGATGATAAGCAGCTAGGGTAGCCTATGGATGCCTGCAACTCCAAAGGTGTCACATTGTTGCCGACCCTTTACAAAAAGGAGGATTTACTGTGTTAACGGTTAAAGGAACAAGAGGGTCCCTCGTCGTCAACACACTGGGTCCTCTTTGAGCTCTTTGGCAACCTTACTTACCAGAAGGAACACAACACTATGAGTAGGGTCTAATGCTATTTGGCTGTGGGTTTCTGTAAGGTGGAGGATTATTTATCTACTAGCTGTGCCCGCGGCTCCGCCCGCGTGGAATTCGGCCTGTGTCAGTAAGCGACTAATTCACCCCTAATTTCTCTCCCGCTACCCTGGAGGCGGAACTTGAAGTAAAATTGACAGATGGATACGCTAGAGGACAGTAGTCCTAATAAAATATTTTACAATTACCACTAAATGAAACTACACTCAAAAATGAATACTTTTTTTTAGTAGTAGGTGCCGGCGGTCGGGGGGGGCGGATATTCATTACGTTACCGTAGGTAATGAATTTTCATACGTTTATACCACACTGTCACAGATAATACACTGATGTTACTTTACTGATTGCAATAATGGTGGTAATTACATACGGTTCCGAACGCGGAATAGAGGATTTATGATATTGGTGTAGATCAAGATATTTATTCTTCAATGTAAGCACATTACAATGCACTAATGAACGTCAGAGAAAAATAAAATACGTGAGTGTTGTGGAACACGCGATTGGCACGAAGTTATGTTATTTAATTTTATTTAATTTTTGAAGTTTTTTTGTAAATTTTATTATTTTTGTATTTTTTTTTAATTCTGGAAATTTTGTAATTTTTGGAAATTTTGGAAATTTCTGAATTTTTTGATATTATTGAAATTTTTGAAAATTTTGCCACTTTTGACATTTTCGACATTTTTCACTTTTAGGTTCTCGACTTTTTTCAGTTTTCACTTTTATCACTTTGTCACTTCTCACTTTAACTTTTCACTACACTTCACTTCACTTCACTTTATTATATTTTATATATTTTTTATTTCATTCCATCTTACATGTTTCTCAATCGTATGGGTGTCGCGTTTTCGTGACGTGACGCTTTTTCGTGACGGTCACGTGACTTTTTTTCGCCTAGCCTACCATCCGCGAACCGTCTGATAAGAAACTTTGTTCCAAAACTACCACCGGTTCTAACCCTACACCTCTGGCCCAAGAAGTATTATGACATTTATGACCGAAAAGAAACTCGACGGGACTTATTTTTTTTCAAAACAGAAAGTAAAAAATAATGCGTAGTTCTTCAAGAAGACATATCAAAACAGCTTGAGAGACAGATAATGTACCCATTGTTTAATTTTAAAGAAAAATAAATCCTAATCTGACTGCTTCACAAAACGTTTGATATTTTCCTACCTAAACGGTATCCTATAAATGTTAGATGATTTTGTAGTAGTTTTTTGGTTTGGGCCATGCATCTTTGTCCGTCATATATAGTCCTCGAACCTGCAATAACCCTTTGACATTCATGATATTTTCAAATATTTCTTAAGAGCGGGTAAAGGTAAATTTAAAGCATCGACGGGTAACATGTTATAAATATGAACACCTTGACCAAAAAATTACAAATTATTTCAGTACCAAATTTCATCTAAATACGTACAGCGATTATTGGTTGTTTCTTCCCCATGTAAACTTCCACACCTTTTGCATCCGCTTAAGGGATAATTTCCGAGATAAAACTATTTTATTTCCTTTTGCAGAGCTCAAATTATCTCCATACCAAATTTTATCTAAATCGATTCTGCGGTTAATAATTCCCTATACAAATTTCCAACTCCAGGGTGAAAACTATCCTTTGTCCTTTCTCGAGACCCATACTATCGCTATACCAAATTTCATCTTTATCAGTTCAGCGGTAAAAAAAATCCTCATACCAACTTCCAACCCCCTTTTCACCCCCACAAGGGTTTCTTTTCTGTCTATTCTGTCGTTTCTCGGGACTCAAATTATCTCCATACTAATTTCTATTAAAAATTCTCCATACAAACTTTAAACCCCCTTTTCACCCCCTCCAGGGTTGATTTTTGGGATGAAAACTATTCTTTGTCCTTTCCCGAGACTCAAACTATATCTACACAAAATTTCATCTAAATCCGTTCAGCCGTTTTCACGTGATGCGCGGTCATATAAAAAGACAAACAGATAAAAAGACAAACAGACAAAAATTCTAAAAATTGTTGGAACGTGTTCTGTTATCGATTCTAAGTATCCCCAGCCAACTTTTTTTCGAATATATTCCATGAACAGACTTTATTATATGTATAGATAGTTTTTATTGAAAGTAACTTTCAGGCTTCACTTCCATTATTTTTTTCAAATTTTTTGGACCTACGGTTCTAAAGTAAGATGCAGGGGGGCCTTTTTTGAAAATGAAACTATCCTTTGTCCTTTCTCGAGACCCATACTATCTCTATACAAATTTTCATCTAAATCAGTTCAGCGATAAAAAATTTCTCATACCAACTTCCAACCCCCTTTTCACCCCCACAAGGGTTTGAAAACTATCCTATGACGTTTCTCGAGACTTAAATTATCTCGATACTCGTTTGTATGTAAATCGTTTCAGCGGTTAAAAATTCTCCATACAAAGTTTCAACCCCATTTTCACCCCCACCAGGGTTGATTTTCGGGATTAAAACTATATATTATCCTTTACCGGGACTCGAACTATCTCTATACAAAATTTCATCAAAATCCGTTCAGCCGTTTTCACGTGATGCGCGGTCAAATAAACAGACAAACAGATAAACAGACAAACAGACAAAAATTCTAAAAATTGTTGGAACGTGTTCTGTTATCGATTCTAAGTATCCCCAGCCAACTTTTTTTCGATTATCTTCCATGTACAGACTTTCGACCCTCTTCAGCTTTATTATATGTATAGATTATTTGATTTTTTTTTATACCACGACGGTGAGAAACAAGAATACGGCCCGCCTGATGGTAAGCAGCTACCGTAACCTATGAACGCCTGCAATTCCAAAGGAGTCACATGCGCGTTGCCGACCCTTTACAAAAAGGAAGATTCACTGGATTTGAATGTTTTTACCCATATGAAACGATTGTAGAGTTGGCAATAAATACGCCTAACTGCATTGTCTAGTTTGTAGCTCAAATACTCACATATCACTTCATCATTTTACTAAGTGCAACTTAGGTATTCTATTGCCTCTTGCATTTTACTCCGTCGTCACTTACGTTTTAAGCCTTTGTTAACGCTTACCCAAGGGGGGACGTCACAAGGTGAATAAGGATTCATAAACGTCTTTGATACATAAATTAACTAACATTTGTTTCTCCTTATCTATCACTTTGGCATTTGTGTAAGTGACAGACAAAACATAAATTAACTAATTAAAGCCTGCAAGATGTTTATATTCATAAACGCCAGACGGCAGATAGCCGTAGATTCTGCCACGTGACCTTGGTTTGAGCGAGTCGTTGAAGCAAGCGGCTACATGGCTGCAAGATGTTTATATTCATAACGGAGTAATCTAACGCGTAAATTATTTGAGTGAGCTTGCCCATGCTAATTAGTTTTTCACGATTTTTCATGATTGTTGTCTTCATTACCTTTTTTTTGTAGTTGTTTGTTTTTCTTTCTATTAATGATGTATGTAGTTGCTAAGTCTACGCATATTTGTACACTATATTAATATTTAGTGAAGTTAATTTCTATAAGATTTCTATCTGTGAGAACCTATAATTGGCCTCCAATTTCTATATCTGTTTTCAACATGTTGCATGTGCTGTTGGTTTTCCAATAATAATAATAAAAAAAAAAGACATGCAGCGGGTTAGTTTTTACCAAAACGTTAAGTGGCGAATGAATAGTAGGTAGCCATCTTGAACTGGGGTCACTTTGATCCTTGAGCTGACATTCGATGAAACATAAAATATAATTGAAAGAAAAATTGAAAAATGACGTAAGCAAGTAAGGAACTGATGGAAAAATTCACCTAGGTTTAGTAAGCGTCGATAGCTGAGTTTGTCAGAGCGATCGGACCGGTGCTCCTAAAAGTCGCAAGTTCGAATCTTGCTCGACGTGGTGAATTTTTCAATTCTTCTTTCAGATATAAAACTGAAATTTCGCTTGCAGGCGTTTCTACTTAATACAAAATTAACATAATATCTTCTTAATTTTATTTTGATAATGACATTTGTCAGTCACTTTTCAATATAGAATTTGAATATAATATATCTTATTAGCGCAACAAGAGGATGGATTCCGTATATCTAGAAATAATATCCCCTGCAAGCTTCAGGATGTGCAATAACCCCCAATTTGGTACTCGTATTGCATAAATTATCAGTATTGCTATTTACGTTCAATCTCAAAGTAAATTCAACGCAAACAGAGATCTTGCTATTGTTGCGCAACCACGGGGAGTAGTAGCGACGCGCACAGCGGTTTCAAAGTTATTTTTTTACATATTTGAGGATAATGAACATAATAAACAAAAACTCTTTACTGCATACGTCAAACAATACAAACACAGTATATAAATACTAGTCAAAAACAGTAAAAGTAGAGCGAAAAAGAAAGAGCGAAGAAGTGGAGAGAAATCTTGTACTATGTATGGGTAGTACGCGACGATATACGTAGGAAGTTAATATAAACACACACAATGACATAGACACAATATAATAATTTAAAAAAACAAAAAAGAACCGACTTCACTTAGTCACCACCTTTCCAAAAGCAAATGCGCGAGCTACTGTAAAAATACTGAAATCAATATAGGTGTTGAATAGTTCCCTCAATTTCTCCAGGATCTCATCATCAGATCCTGACTTGATGACAATGGGACCAACTGTGAAGTATCTTTCAATCAAAAAAATTTTCCAAATAGGTGTAGCAGTCTTCGAATCAACGGTGAACATATTATTGCATTAAAAAAAATAGACTGCAACAAATTCAGAACCTCCTCCTTCGAAATCTTAGTCGGGTGAGAACAACGATAACCCAAGAAACGGAATATTTGTGATAGATAAACAGCGTGGCGCGGCGTTACACAGGTTCGTGTGTTTTGCACTTTAGAATCGGTCCACCACCACAAAAGGTCGCAAGTGACCTACTGCGCACTAGCTTATAAGCTCTTTTTGATTTACTGATTGGCAGCAGACGTATTCTAAAGCACTAAGACCTATTTTAGAATGACAAAATAAACTCAGGCTTTGAGCGTGGTGCAAACAAACGAAGTACAAGATGGAGGGGGATTAAGGCTGCAAGCAGGAAATTAAACGGTTATTCGATAGCTGCATTAATTATTAAAAAACCAGTCAAGAACATGTCGGTCCATGCTCAGTGTAGGGTTCCATAGTAGCTGGCCTTTTACAATACATCCCGATCAAAAGGTCGTTTATTAAGGGATATTTGGCGGCGCTCACGTCATTATACTATCCGGCAGTTACGTCCTTTCAATATGGGTTTTTCAGTTTCAAAAACGGCTCAACTGATTGAATACAATGTAGTTTTAATTAAAAGTATTCAGGTATTATATGGAAGTGTTCCATGATTTTTTTCAAATTTTTGGACCCACGGTTCAAAAGTTAGATTTTTTTTTTTTTTTTTTTATACCACGACGGTGGCAAACAAGCATACGGCCCGCCTGATGGTAAGCAGCTACCGTAACCTATGGACGCCTGCAACTCCAAAGGAGTCACATGCGCGTTGCCGACCCTTTACAAAAAGGAGGATTCACTGTGTTGACGACTAAAGGAACAAGAAGGTCCCTCATCGTCAACACACTGGGTCCTCTTTGAGCTCTTTGGCAACCTTACTCACCAGCAGGAACAAAACACTATGAGTAGGGTCTAGTGCTATTTGGCTGTGGTTTTCTGTAAGGTGGAGGTACTTCCCCAGTCGGGCTCTGCTCCAGATTTGAGCGATGACATTCGCTGAACGTGCCCTACCACACTTAGCGAGATGCCATTCGCAGTGCCCATACCTCTCTTTTTGGCGTAGTTTAAGGACATACCCAGGTCCGGACGTAGTTTAAGGACATACCCCGGGTCCAAAAAAACACCCGCCACTTCATGTGTACGGGAGGTACCCTAATAACAAATATTTTTCCAGTTTCTATGCTATGACTTTGTTGGCGTGATTAATGCACATACTCGTACCAAATTTCAGCTTTCTAGTGCTAACGATCACTGAGCTAGACCACACAGAAACACGGACAGATGGACAGACGGACGGACATGGCGAAACTATAAGGGTTCCTAGTTGACTACGGAACCCTAAAAAAAGGCTTAAGATTGGCTTAAGCTTCTGCGGCCTAAACTATTAGTTTGTGTGCGCTTAAGTAATGATTTTATCACAGTGCCCCTGTATGCGGATAAAGATTAATGTCCATTCATACAGGTCTATCAGTCTTCAATTAGTTAATTTACGTAATCGTAAATTAACTAATTGAAGAGTGAACGTAATCGAGACCAAGTGCGGGTACTTCGGAAAACCCGTGCGGTTAGGAGATGCTGATACAATTCCTCGCCAGTCTGCCTGCGACCACGAGCGTTACAACACGCTAGAAACGTCAATAACAAAAGTAAGTGTACACGATTAAGTCCCTTTTTTGTTAAATTAATGAGTGAAAATCGTGTGAGTTTAAAAATGTATGTAAATGTCAACAAATTCTAGTTAACGACATATTCACTGAAAGCCACGAACGACATTTACTAATTCCAGACATAAAACTGGAATAAAATATTTTACAATCGTATGAAAACCCTTGAAAAGATTACACTGACGTTAACATTTTATTCAGTAATGGCGGCAGCTGCTACTTAACCAACGACGGCAAAATTATTTATACAACTTTGAACTTTATCATGTGGAAACAAGGTGCAAAAACGTACTCCCATATGTTTTATGTCAACTCTCACCGTTAATAAAAAGACGTAAGAGCCTAGGCTTTCGGAATAAAATAAGCCGTTTTTGGTAAAAGCGGCAGATGTAGCTTATTCCTGACCCACATATTTCTGTAGGAAAGTAAATGCTACGGCGGCGGCGGTAAGAGTAGGGATAAATAATAGCAGCAGAATGGTTTTGAAAATCGAACAAACAATAAAAACTAAAATTTTGGTGTGTGTTTGTTTTATGTTTTCAATTTTGTATAGAGGTGACAATTATTATAAAGTACAAAGTATGATGCGGGGTTCTTTTTAACTTATCTTTTAGCTTGAGTTAGTTTTATAAATAATGGGTTTACATATATGACTGACTCGAAAAAAAATAGAAACAGTTTTGCTTGTACTTTCATTATAGGTAAGATGTTTACTGTAGGTGGGCGTCATAATACGCTACTGTTTTTTCTGCTAATGTGGTCGCGACACACAAATATTATCCCAAAATATAATTAAAGTTCAAGGGTAAGTAGTTTCCGGTAGGGCAGATAAAGCATTCCACTGTTGTATATTTTTAAGGCAAATTCGAAGTACAAATAGTATTTTTATTCGGAAATGAACGATTATTGGAAAAAATATTAAAATGTAAGTACTTTACAGTAGCGGCCGGCAAAACAGTCAGTCACGAAAGCTATTCTTAAAACCTGTTGCCATCAATGACGTCAAGGTTACTTTGCAGGCCTAGGCCTAGGCCTAGGCCTGAAAAATCAAATGAAATCCTGTTACAGCCCCCTCGGCTTCATAACAGGATACTTCCGAGCCTATCGTGAGGAACGTAACGATAATAATATTTCATTGCATGCATGGGAAAAACATATTTTATGAGATGTGCACAGTCTAAATAAACAACCTCAAATTTGACAGCTGTATAAGGCGCTGGGTGGCTCAATAATATATTTGCGATAACCCCTGTGATCTCATTGAGAAATGCTAACGTTTAGCAATTCAAAATCGTAGCACGATTTGGCCTTAATTATTATACTTTCATTAGTATTAATTATAAAAAGGAAATATTCAAGTCGCTTAGCAAAAAAATACTAATCGCAGATCAAAGAATACAATTGTACATCAAAGCCAAAGTTAGATAGTCGATAACGAATTTATTGCTATGCAATCAGTGTTATAGGGATGCTGATAAGAAATAATGTGTCAACTAACATTTTAACTATAGTTTGGACTTGTTTGTTCTATGAACTAGAAATAAAATAAACTAATTATTGTTCATCACCTAAGTATTATATGTTTTAAAGTACTTATACATATTTTGGTATAATTTTCTAAAAAAACATCAATTAATGACAACATTCATCATTTTATTTCTTGTTAAATAATTTAGAACACTAAATTCTCGAAAATGTACGTCATCATAGCGCTTAACAAAGTTTTATTTAATTTGAAAATGTGCCATTTATATTTTTAAAAATGTCCGATTAATATTCCACATTAAACTATATTTTTCAAAAATCAATCAACTCTTAACTCATAAATAACGTTGCTTTTTAGTTTTGCAATAATAACTTCAGTACAGTATTTTCTATTTTATCCATCCGAATCTATAAAACGGTACAACGGGACACCCTACATGCATTTTTTAAAATCTAAATAAGTCAACACGGTAGATTTTCAACTAAAAGTGATTATTGAGAGTGTTTTAAGACACTTGAAAGTTACGTATATTTTTAAAGGAACGTTTGAGGTTATGGGACTTAACGCATTATTGCCAAATACGGATCACGTGATATGAGATTTGAGTTAATTTTATTTATTGCTTTTTAATATTTATTCACGTCAAATCACTTCAGTCATTATTACAAAACGTAGATCATTAAACAAGCTACAAAATGACATTCAGATTTAATTATTTGTGTTTTGACATACTATTGTTTATCAGCATCCAGTTAAAGGTTGTGATTATTTTTTTGTGATGACGTTAAATACTAGCCGTTATTAAATGTGAAAACCCTGGCTCTAGAAGGCCAGGATCTTTTTTTAATTCCTAATTAGTAACATAACCGTTTTTGTTACAGGTAAATGCTGTGAGAATAAACAAGTGTAGCGGGTAAAATAAAATAGTTCCCTAAAGAGTCTCTTGAGGTTGCGCTCAAGGCTCTGATTCTTTATAAAATGTAGAGAGTAGAGACAAAGTATTTTCTTTTTCTGATATACCGGTTCCATTATACTTTAATGGCAAATTTTCAATTCCTGGTGAATTGATTGTTCTATGACGAAGCATGTTTAATAAGCAGACTCTTGGGGTAGGAATTGGGACATCAAAACTCCGTATCAGCGTTTCATATTGAGATCAAAAATAATGTTATTCTCTGGTCGAAGGGTTCCGCTACCATCATGTATGGCCAGTTGCCCGATGCCACTGAGTGGTGTGAACTGATGTGTGTGGTTTCCTTGGGTTTACGGTTGATTCTAACTTAAATTGGAAGTGCCATGTCGACAGTGTTTGTAATAGATTGGGCGGGGCAGTCTTTGTGTTGCGAAAACTAAAACCGCTGATATCTAGTGAAGCCCTAAAACAGGTATATTTTGCTCATTTTCACTCCATAATGTCATACGGCACGCTCATTTAGGGTACCTCCACAGATGCTAAAAGGGTACTATTAGTGAAGAAACGAGCCATTCGTGCGCTTGCTTGAGTCAAATCCGTCACCCCTGTAGAAAGCTTTTCATTTCGCAACGCATATTGACTGCCTACTCGCAATGTATGTTTGATATGATTATGTTCGTGTGTAGCAATATATTCCAGTTTCCACGAGTAGACTGTCCAGGAAAACTGCTACGTTCTAGGGCGTCTTAGATCAGTCTCTCGTCGCATGGCACTTTTAAGAAGGAACCCACGTGTCATCGGGCCCACTTATTTCGAGCACCTTCCTGCCGATCTAAGAAATGAGCCATGTGACGAAACATTCAGGCGCAATTAGAAAAACCTTTTGTTGAGTAACCCTCTGTACTCAATAAAAGAGTATATGAAATTAAAATTATGATGTATACTTATATATATGTATTTTTTGTTTGTTTTACTTTGAGGTTCTAGTTATTGTAATGACGATCCTTATTGGGAGATTTTAAGTTTTATTGATTATACTCTTGTGTGTCATTATTTGACGATCCTTATCAGGAACACGATTTGCATTTTATTTTATTTTCGTATTTTACATTATTAAATCGACTTTATGTACCTACATGAAATGAATTTTTAAGTATTCTTCTAATTGTATTTTGACGATCCTTATTGGGAGATACTAATAAGATTATTGTACATATTGCTATTATTTTTATAATTTTATATATGACGATCATGACAGAAATTCCTATAACTTTGAAAATAATGCAATATCGCTTGTTGATGTAAAATTATAATGTAATTGTCTTTCGTGAAATAAAACAAATCTAATCTACTCTAATCATAGTTGTATTAAATAATGCATGTAAATACGTGGTACACCCTTCTTACAATCTCCGTCATGAATACAATTCTTAACTAAATATGTATATAATTAACATACGTGTCAGAAAAATCTCTTACTCGTATCGAGTGGAGGCGCACTATCTAATTCTAATATGCTGACCACTTAAGATCTACAAACGTGTTGATATGAGTGTCTGCCTATCGCACACTATCGGGTTGATCTGGCCGGCTAGCATATCTTACGTTGTCGCCTGTCATTCCATACTTCGAGTCGCGCTTGAAGTATGAACTGTCGCGTCAAACGTCAAGTTATGCTAGGCTTTTGTATCCACACGACGAAACCTGCGACACGGATTTTAAAACTGTGGATAAAATATCATCGATGAATATAATTAAATAATGAATTAATTAATATATAAGTCAATTCAGATGGAACTTTAAGTATTGGGTTCTATAAATTATCCAGTCTTAAGATTTTTAAAATTATTTTGAAAATACTTAATACGATTAGACTAAAGCTTCATTATACCCCGAACTTACATTAAATATTTAAATATATTACTTACTTGATAAACCTAAAACAAAATAACATTGAAAATTAAATTAAATTTAAATTAACATTGAAATTTTTATGTAATATTGTGTACGTCTTGAATATCTTGAATCTTGAAAATCACTTTATTCATGCGAACGAATGCTACTTGCATTACTAATAATCCGTTTTACATTAAACCCGACCCGGCATTAAGTACAGTACTAAGAACTACAGCTGACACGTACTAAGTAACTAAGTCGAGCTAGTCCAGCTAAGCTCGTATAAACAAGGCATGAAACTCAGTGCGACAAGAAGCCGCATTCAGATTGTAACAATATCATTTTAATTTGATATATTTATGTACGTTTTTACACTAAAACGTGTGCGAGCGCGTGTTTTGAGATCGATACCTATCAGAATCATATTATAATAATCTGAATACCTTTCATGCCGTCTACCGACCAGAGGGTTCGTTCGGGAAATGGAAAAACAATGTCAACGGTAGTGTGAAACAATAACAAACCTAGTGCAGCGCTTACTCAAATGGCACTAAGCTTTCTAAAAGGGCTTAAGTATGTTAAGTAATCTAGCTCATATAACCTTAGTGGTTTTACGGATTAGGTCAAATGAAATAACCCGAAAAGGCGTAAGCACATTAAGTGTTTATTGCATTTAGTGCCTTAAGTGGTGGCATTGTACTAGCCTTAATGCAATAAGGGGAGTAATTATAGTATATTCAACCACACTAAGAGCTCTTATTGAACAATGGCTAAGTGACTTAGTAGAAACCTCTGTAATTGATTTTTCTTGTAACCTGTAAGCGGATAAAATGGGTCTTAAATAGTTTATCACCACTTACTTAGAGTATTTGGAACTACAGATAGGTTTTACTTTACCTGATTTTGAAGTATGATGTTATGTGCCTGGGGCGCGATTCGAAAAATAAACACACACACTGGACAGACACAGCTCCAACCCAACTCAACCCAACTCAACTCAACGCTATAACCACATTGACATTTGCTGTTCGAACAGATTTTCATTCAACATTGGTCTCACATTGGTGTCACATTGGTCACACATTGCTCTCACATTGGTACAACATTGGTACAAATGTTGGATGTGGAGATCCTCAGAGGATTTTTTTTCTAGTAGACAACTTCCCTTTTTAATTTCGTGATATTGATGAAAGGGATTTTTTCACTAAAGGTATTCGCTTGTTTATGGAAACAGTTTAATTGATTTTGTTAAAGATTGTACAATTTTCAAGTAAGTAAAACAGTGTTTAGCGTCAAAATTTTTAAATTCTAACAATACATTTTATGGATATTAAAAAAAATAGTAAAGCAGAAAAATCCACTGCCTCAGGCGAGACTCGAACTCGCGACTCTGGGATACATGCCAATCGCTCTGACCAACTGAGCTACTGAGACACACCTGATGGCTGCGAATTTCTCCACTATATAACATGCGTCTTAGGGGGAAGCCTATTGGGGGGGGGTTTATTATTGGGGGGGGGGGAGGGGGGAGTTTGAGTCTCGCCTGAGGCAGTGGATTTTTCTACTTTTCCATTTTTTCTAAGCATTGTGGTATCGTTAGCAGACGTTCTGTCTAATACAAAAATTGTTGTGGATATAAAAATTATAAATCATTAAGTTTTGCTTTAATTTTGCTTTAGAAATCATTGAGTAACAGGAGATGACATCCCTAAGAAATTATTTGTCCCAAAAGTTGTAGTGAAAATCACTACAAGTCTATACTACTCTTTGATTCTGTCATAGCTGTCAACTGCCAAATATGGCGCACAAAAATTGTTCTAGATGTCACATTTAGTAGAATACATAATAAATCAATGTTTGAAATTATAAAATATTTAGGAACACGTTGAAAGGAATTTGTTTAAATATCTAAACTAATTCTTAATTTGATTGGTTTATGAAACATTCACAACACGCTCGTAGATATTATATTCTGATTCATTTCAATGTAATTAAAGCAACCTGTTTACATAACATGACAACATTTCTGCCAATTAACCTGACCCTGGCATAAAAGCGTACTTTAACTTTAACGATGGTGAAATGTTAGCGTCTGTGAACTATTCTTGTACTAGCCTGGCCATTAAAACAGATTGTATCTTTTAAGTGATAAGCGATATTTTTTTCTATTTTAATAAAAATAAAATTTAGACTCCTTTTGGGTATCATGAATTTAATTGAATGCCATTTGGTCTAATCATAGACTCCACCATATTAAAGACTCGAAATTTTCTAGCAAATTTTTTGACGACGTGCTGATGTTGCAAAATGAAGGTGACGAAATAGCTTTTTTTATACTGACGGACTCTCAATTTATTACTCATTTAATAGCACACATTAAACTAAATGTTTCATATAAAACGAAGGATAGCACGGCTTATATTTTCATTACAAAGTTAATTACTTTCCTTACCACAGCAAGTTACTGCGATCAAACAGTTCATAAGCATTCTACTTGTATATGCGTTGTGGGTTTTGAAAAAAATTGAAAAAAATGAAAGTGAAACTTGCTGAAACTACTTACGTTATATTGTTACCTTTTTCTTTATCAGAAGTTTCAGGCCAAAATTAGATTATTATCTAACGTGATGCTTCTTTAATTTAAGGTCATGGGATACGCCAACACGTAAAATTAACATTTTTTGCAAGTTGCGTGATGAAATCAAAGCACTTGCATGATAAACACGAGCGTGAATGTGGCACAATCTGAAGGGACATAATATAGTCAGGTTCCATGTTAGTTTAATAAAAAAAAATTGGTTGTTTTTTTAAAGTGCGATTTTCTTGCTGACTGTGTAATAAAAAAAATGGAAATAGTAATAAATTATACATTTCGGAAAAGTATTTTAAACCATTTTTCGAAGCGGCACAGGAGTAGCTGCCATACAAACTGGTTAAAAATATCCCCTCACTTTATACCCCTGTATATGCCTAATTATGGTATACCGGAGAAAACCATTAAACTAACATGAAACCTGACTCCTATATGTCCCTTCAGAATATGCCACATTCACGCTCCCAAGTTTAGTGCTTAAAGCCCCGTTACACTTGTCTCAGTTAGCTTCCTAAATGATTAAGTCACTAAATTTAGTCAAGTGTAACCGCATTTAGAAAGTAAATTTACTATTGAAAAAAGTTAGGATCCTAATTAGGATGCTAGTTAGGACACTAAAAAAAGTATAGTGTAACAGGGCTTTTAGATTTCATCACAAAACTTGCACTAAAACTCCTCAATATTACGTGTTTGCGTACCCTGTCACCTTAATGTTTAAACAATTTTCTACAATAAAGTTGCCAGTTGTATATTTCCTAAAAGCACCACTGGGTCAAGTCGCTTTTCCTATTACTTTTTCTTTTCACACCGCCTAACGCTGCCTTTTATTCCGTTTCACTTTGTATAATGAATGTTTATTACTGAACGCACGCTACGTTCCCTTCCACGGAAACCGATTAGAAGTTAGAAATCACATCTTGTTTTGTATTCTAAGCCGATTATCACACTGGCGCCGCAACTGGATGCGGCGACGGTGTGCAAGCGTGGCAGCACTATACACATACAGAGCGCTGTCTCGCTCGCACAACGGCACCGCATGCGGAAACCGCAGCAGTGTGAAAGCCGCCTAAGTGAGAATAGCGTAAGCGAAGTGAAGTTCTTACAAAAAACTTCTGGCTATTGGGACATCTCAGCATTTCGATTGCTTTTTGATTTTGAGAGTTTGTTCCGCGATAAAATTAGTAACGCTTTTCTGATCGTCATGAAATTTGTTGGGGTTGTAGCAGAGATACATATAGTTTGAGAGTTCGTATATGAGCAGGATCGACAAAGGGGTCTAGGAGCTAGAAGGCGCGAAAAAAATCATCACATGGGTCTTGTTATATTGGTCAGCTTGTTTGCAAATAAATCGCGTGTTCTGAGTTCGAGCGGACTACTAGTAGTAGCAGTGATAATAAACGCACAAAGCAAACTCGAAAAAGGGTCGATCGCTATGGCACACTTTACTACTCAGACCACATAGATCACAACACTGCAATCGCAGAAACTTTACTCCGTTTTAATAACGCATGTAACTGTTCCAAAATGTTGGAAACTTATTACAACAAATAAACATGGTAAATACCCCGTTCGTAATAGTAATTATCGAACGAGCGAAGTGAGTTCTTACAAACAACTTCTGGCTAGTGGGACGTCTCAGCATTTCGATGACTTTTTGATTTTGAGAGTTTGTTCCGCGATAACTTTAGTAACGCTTTTCTGATCTTCATGAAATTTGTTGGGGTTGTAGCAGAGATACATATAATTTGAGAGTTCGTATATAAGCAGGATCGACCAAGGGGTCATGGAGCTAGAAGACGCGAAAAAATCATCATATGGGTCTTGTTATATTGGTCATCTCGTTTGCAAGGAAATCGCGAGTTCTGAGTTCGAGGCGGACTAGTAGTTTGTAATATCATGATTCATTCTTGACACGACTTGGGAGTCGTCCAGAAATCATGTGATTATATTTGGCCGATTTTTGACCCGCCACGAGATCACGTGATAATTATGATGCGAGTACCCTTAGACGCTAAGCAAGTTTAATGTCGTTTCTACTGTATTGCGTATATGTTCAAGATGCTATCTCTCAAAAACAGGCATCGTAAAAAGCTGCTTATCACTTACTTTATATAACTAGTAGTCCGCCTCGAACTCAGAACTCGCGATTTCCTTGCAAACGAGATGACCAATATAACAAGACCCATTTGATGATTTTTTCGCCTCTTCTAGCTCCATGACCCCTTGGTCGATCCTACTCATATACGTACTCTCAAATTATATGTATCTCTGCTATAACCCCAACAAATTTCATGAAGATCAGAAAAGCGTTACTAAAGTTATCGCGGAACAAACTCTCAAAATCAAAAAGCCATCGAAATGCTGAGACGTCCCACTAGCCAGAAGTTGTTTGTAAGAACTCACTTCGCTCGTTCGAAAAAATAGAGGGGATTAGTTCATCTAATTTTTTTTTTGTGTAATATTGTTGTTTTTGGCTTCCCGTTTTAGAAAAAAAATTACACGTGATATCTTCTCTGATATCACGTGTAATTTTTTACCCCGCCTAAACGATCACATAATTTCTGAACGACCTCTTGCATATTCGCATCCACCTGTGTGACCGAGCGCATCATAACCATAACATAATACCATGGTGCAAAAAATTGCAGCAAATGGTTAAATATCGATAGTTCAAATGGAGTTGTTAGTTCTCGAACTCGAAAATTAAAAACTGTTTTTAGGGTTCCGTAGTCAACTAGGAACCCTTATAGTTTCGCCATGTCTGTCCGTTTATTAGGGTACCTCCCCTATACGTAAAGTGGGGAGTGATTTTATTTTTCATTTCAACCCTAACGTGTGATATATTGTTGGATAGGTATTTAAAAATGAATAGGGGTTTACTAAAATCATTTTTTGATAATGTAAATATTTTCGGAAATAATCGCTCCAGAAGTAAAAAAAAATGTGTCCCCCACTCTAACTTTTAAACCATAAGTTTTAAAAATATGAAAAAAATCTCAAAAGTAGAACTTTATAAAAACTTTCTAGGAAAATTATTTTGAACTTAATAGGTTAAATAGTTTTTGAAAGAAAGTTACATAATAATTTCTGAACTAAGTTTGTAATTTAACCGTATAAGCAGGGGTTTATTGTACCTGTAATTTCTACAAAATCACAATGAAATGACGTGCTTTCAAATAAAGTAAAAACGGTGAAAATCGGTTCACGCAATAAAGAATTATCCCATAAAAATCATCTTCCATACTTTAAGCTCGCGCGCAATAGTTTACTTAATTTGCCGATAGATGTCGCTGTACGTGGAACGCTCATATCATATCCTACATGGCGGTGTTATTTTAACTCTTAAGTGGGGACACTTACTGTGACGGACGGAAAACTACGGAACCCTACACTGAGCGTGGCCCGACACGCTCTTGGCCGGTTTTCCTTTGTTTATAAACATTGTGGTATTGTTAGCAGACGTCTTGGCTGAGTTATAATAGTACATTTCGATACTAGGTCGGATGACATTCCGTCCGTATATCGAAGGACGTTTTTTAATACAGTTGCGAAAATAATACAAAAGGGACAATTAGTCACTTTGAAGTTACCTTAGTAAAGTACTATATATCCGACCTCTTTCGCGCGGTGCGGTGCGGCGCGGTCATCATGAATTCTGAGCTGTGATTGGCTGAAACAATAAAAAGCGCTAGTGCGAGAAACCGAACTTCCCGAACGACAAACAACTACTAGAAAAGCACTTTTTTGAGCAACTGTGTTAAAAGTAAGTATATCACCAATATCAAATTAAGGTTTTAAACATCGAATCGCCCTCCAGCAAGCTTCGAAATCAGGTAACAGTAATTTGTTTCGTTTCAAAGAGGGTGAACCGGAATGACCGGTCTTTTACAGGCGTATTGCTTTTGAACTAATCGCGATACGTTTGTAGTTTACCGGTTTTTGGCTCTTTTCTTTACGTCGATGTTAATAAAAGTTTCGGTGGTAAATCATTTGTACAGTCGCCATCAGATATATCGGAACGGCCAAGGTAGTCACAAATATCTGAACAACGCCTCTATTATTAAGGCAATAAAGTGCATGTTCAGATATGTTTGAGTACCTTGGCCGCTCCGATATATTTGATGGCGACTGTACATAACGTGGGTAGCAACCCTCTTGTTTTCAACTAAATCGGTATGTTATCTAGGAAAACTAACATAATGTGCGAACGTATTATAACTACTTCAAATTAAATATTTTATTTAGATACTCGTCGCAAGTCGGTGAAACGAATAATTTCTGATGAAAACGAATTATTTTTTACAATGCTCTAATCTTATTATACCTATAAGTCAAGACTTACATCGTTTAACTGTTGAAAATAGCTACAAATAGTCAAATATACCTCTGTTATATATTTTTTTTCTATCAAAGTATATCAATTTAAGCACTGATATTAATATTGTGCACCAAACACATATTAAAATAATTTCACAAAAGTATAATTATTAAAGTTATCTTGTCTATCTTGATGGTATCATTAAATGACACGTCTTATTGTTTCATAATTTTCCTTTGCGGGGAATATTTACAGTTACCAATAATAAAAAATACACCACTTCGTTTCGTTTCAAGTATTTTAAGTATGAAAATTTAATCAGTTAGTCACCCTAATAACAGCTACAAAGTTGAACTATATTGCCAAAAAATGTCACATTTTCACCCTCCAAACCAATAACAGAACCAGTATTACAAAAGTTCATGAAATGGAAAGATTAATTTAAATTTGCAGCTAGGTTTATATTAACCGTTGCTACAACGGTTTAACCGT
Source organism: Pammene aurita (assembly GCA_947086415.1). NCBI lineage: Eukaryota > Metazoa > Arthropoda > Insecta > Lepidoptera > Tortricidae > Pammene > Pammene aurita. Next base: position 28,707,973 of record OX352306.1, read on the forward strand.
TCGTTTAATTAAAATTGATACTGACAATTAATCATTCTGTTATAACAATTACTTTCAAAGATGGCGCCGTATACCGCGCAGAATGCTGTATGTGAAACCTTATATGAGTATATGAAACCTATAATATAACTACAGTAAGACTCGAGTAAATGGAATCTAAAAGATATATTATAAATTATATTTCACGGATGAACCAAATATCCAAAATTAAAGTAGAAAATTAAACACATCACTGGTTTCGTAAAATAATATGAAGTAGGTACTAATAAAATTTATTAAAAAAATAGTAGGTACTTAACTATTGTATTGAGCACCTCTTAATCCGATATAGGTACTAAAAGCAACAAGCAATAACCTATAACTATGTATATTATGTTGTCCTAGTTTTAATACTGCCCAATTTTGTGGAGGAATCGGGGCTACACGAAAAGTAATTACCAAAAGCCCAAAAAACCATGTGTACTGTACATTTCTTTCTATTTTAAATCTTTACCTGAGGAGGTAATTAAATACTGGTTACAGATAGTTACTTGGTTACCAAGATATTTTTATACTACAAATTTCCAAATTAGATCGGTGAAATAAGAAACTAAATTTACATAGCGTTATGTAGTTGAGATTTTTTAGTATGTTGTTAGGGACGGTTAGGGCATTATTTGATAATACTTGTTACAATAAAAGTATTGAGTTAGCCGAGAAATTCGTGAAAAACTGTCAACATCGTGACATTTCCTGTAAAAACTCAAAAACTGTTCATTTATTGATATAGGTTGCTATTGAAGTTTAAAAGAACATTTTATTGTTCATTATTTAAGACCACATTTGAATCTCTATCTTTTACAGCTTCTGAGATAGGTCCACTTAAGTAAGTAAACCAAAAACCGTAGTTTATAATCTATTGCTCAGTCAGCACCAACACACAAGTTACACAAGTTGTAGCAAATAAAGATGTAAATAGCCTTAACTAGTCCCAAAAATATACTACATCACGTTTCGTGATTACAGCAATTTAGATTGTTTAATTTCACGGGCCTATTTATTATTATTATTATTATTATTTATAAACGAATACCTAAACCTTTTCAATTCTCTCGTCCTTATGCTAAGGCGGCTATAATATTTGACTCCCATTTCTGCCTAAATTAAGCCCCATACTATATCTAGACTGAAACGTGTTAAATTAAACATTGTTCGTACTCATAAAGGCGTGTTTTACCCCCTCGGGTGGTAATGGAACTCGTTTGGTGTGATTAAAAAAGTTTCAGCCTTTTTTTTGTCTGACTTTCCCCTGTCTGTTTGTTACGCTTCACGGCTTATTAAAGTTTACATTAAATTAAAAAGGGTCTTGGTTTTGTTTTTTGGATGCCATCGTGTCAGTTTAATATTTTAAAATGTTTTATTGTGGCTTGTTTAAAAGTAGCGTTAAAACTTTTTGGGAGTAAATTTTACTTAGTCGTGTGAAATTTGGATCGTTTTTAGGGTTCCGTAGCCAAAATAGTAGAAAGGGAGCCCTTATAGTTTCATCATGTCCGTCTGTCTGTCCGTCCGTATGTCACATCCATTTTACTCGGAAAAGTAACACGTATCTTAATAAAATTTAGACGTAATGTGTATTTTCTATGCCGCTACTTAGTTATGGAGTTAAATTGCAAAAAAAATTAAGGGGCGCTCCATACGTGTAACTAAATCAAATAAAATGTTTATACCAAATAGCAACATGTTGCACATCAATCGATAGGTCTTTAAAAATAATGTCGAGGCTTCTTTGAAGATTTTGTGATTAAGAGAATATTTTCAGAAATAATCGCTTCGCAAGTCAGAAGAATTGTGCCCCCCCCCCCTCCCCCGCTTGAACATTATCGGTTTAGCCATTTTCGAGTTATCTCCAAAACAACTTCTTATATAATCATCAGATAATCATCAGAGAGAGAAACTTATACCAAAAGTTTGCTTCTCATTCCATTGAAAGTACGGAACTCTCCATTATGCGTGGTCCAACACGCACTTGGCCGGTTTTTTTATACGCTGATGACAGCTACTGTGAGAATGGTAAAAAATATGATATTATTTAACCAATGTTACGCTATAAAGTTTCTTCAATGACTCTACATTAATGTTACGAATTTTAGATAATACATAGTCGTTAATAAAATTATAGTGCAGAGAGTTTAACAATGGCAGTCAGAATTACAATTTGCTTAGATACAATTTGCTCAGATACCATGTCAAAAGAATTTTGATAGCAATCATGATTTCGAATGAGAATTAGAATGACGCTCCTTGCCTAGTAAACATTACCTATGGAATTATAATTCAATATGCAACCAGGGGTCAGAAAAAGATAGGTATTCACAAGTATATATATTACAGATTAGCATGTATGCAAATACGTACAAACGCACATTACAAAATCGTAATAAATACCATTAACCTAATTTTTAAAGAGGGTTAAAGGGTGATTTATTTTTGAAAGAAAGCAGTTACGTTTTATTAGTTTTAACTATTGAAAGAAGTAACTGACACCACATTTCCGTAGTTAGCATAAAAGTGCAGTAAAATTATACTTTGGCACCGAATACGCGATTTGGCGAGAGTAATGTTATTATTATGATGGAATAACGTTTAGGAACGAGTTGTTAGTGTATGGATTGGACGGTGAAATGATTGGTGTGATAAAAAAGCTATTTACTACAACCTGAATACTTTTTCAACTACCTAAATAATAGCTAGTCGCTCTTGTTCTACAACAAATTTGCTAGAACCGATTGGAGAACCAGGGTAAACGTCAAATTTTATAGAAAATAATGACATTTGTGGTGGTAAACCCTCACTTTGCTGTCGCAAAATCTATGCAATGTTAGCGACATTATAGCGTAACCAGACTCTATTGTACGATGCTAGGAAACAACGCAAAAGTGGAGTTTAAGCAAGCCGTATAATTAAACCGTATATGTCAAAGGAATTTTCAACCTGCCATACAGCCTGTAAATTTTATACGGGCGTATACTTTATCTACCTATAGTATCCAGCAATAGGACTCATATAGTATAATCATTTTGTTAAATAGTGTTATTAATTATGCTTAACGATTTTTTAAAGCCCTACCGGGCACCAATGTACACTATACAACTGATTTAAAACTGACATAACTGACATGACGCATCGGTAATTTAATTGTCATGGATGCAATACATTGCGGGCTGAATTATTATGTATGAAAAAAAAATATCCTTATTTTCATAAAGAAATAAATGTAAATAGGTTTCCTAGGTCCAATACTAATCGCCAGTACAATATACGCCCGTATAAAATTTACACACTGTATACCTAGTTGGTTACTAAGTTCTGTTACCAGATTTCTGACTGATAAAATGTAAAATAAAGTTTTAAATAAAAATTTGAAGTTATTATTTAATAGCCTAATTTGTAATGAACATAATTATGGTATAATAAAATAATAATATGCAAATCAGATGGAAAATTTATTGAAAATCCTTGTAAAGCACAAGGTTGCCTGAAGACCTGTTTATTAGAGGCAATTACCTCTAATAAACAGGTTTCTTACGAACAAGCAATTGAACCTTCTAAACAAAGGTGAAATATTTATCTGATGCACTTTTGTAAAGTGTAATTTTCTTAAATTTACCGGGTGTTTGCGTCTTCAGGCAATCTTGTGCGTTACAAGGACCACCATTTAATTTTCTTACGATTTTATCCCACAGTATAGTCTAGTATTTTATCTGATAGACCCACGTAAACTATACCTATACCAAATTGAAGCTAAAGAATATAGCTACCGAATTGTGCAAGACTGGTGTGTCTTCAACGTGATTAAAAATAAATAGGATTTAAAATCAACATGAACAAGGAGTGTAATATTGTGTATATTTTTTACGCCTTGATCCGAGTGTTATAAAGAATTCTGAAAAACTGCGACAATAATTTTCAATTAAATATATTGTAATCTATTGACTATTAAAAGCGTGGGGGGGGGGTAGCAATTTCATGACCGAGGTCATGAATTTGCTGCCCCGAAAAGCGAAAGCTAAAGACATTTTTATAAATAATGTTAGAATGAATATTCCTTTTAGAAAAATCTCAAACAGTGACCTCCTAAAAATAATGTGGTTGCAATCTTTAATCATTGCGTTTACCCTACACTCCAATCAGCGTTGGATATTAGATATTCTCATCTAAAGCTATGTCTCTACATGAGCCTTCTCCGTGAAATATCAATTGATTGAAAGTTAGGACAATCTTTCACCAATAAATAGTGTAGGCTTTTCTTAGGCCCTAACTTTTTTTAATACCACGACGGTGGCAAACAAGCATAAGGGCCGCCTGATAACTAAACAAAACTTATACTATAGTTGTCATGTCATAGTTAGATAGATAAATACTCAAAATCATGGAAAACGTCCATAACTTTAATAGTAGTTTATCTTCTTCTTCTTATTCGTGTAAAGGGATCAAATTTCTTAAGGTTAAACTTTTGATTGCCAATATTTTGCCACTTCTATTCCTCGGGGTGTAGCTCTTAGGAGATCTTCGTGCACGTTGTTGGGCACATAGGGCACTGTCTCATGTGTATCGTTGTTTGGAGGACACCACATTCGCAGAATGCTTCATCTTGTGGTCCAATTCCCCATTTTAGGAGGTTATCTTTTGACCGACCAACTCCCGACCTTAGTCTGTTGAGAGATTTCCATATTGCCCACTTTTCCTTTCCCCCTGGGGGCAAGTGTTCCGCAGCTTTAGTAGTTTGTGTAAATAACTGTTACGTAATAAGGCATTTTTACGTACAGTTGTATATACTGCTTTATAACACATATGTAAATCCTAAATGACGGGTTCGGAAACCGTTAGAATGTTGTACCACCATGGGCAACTCGATTGTCACGACGGTCGGGGACGAGGGAAACCGCGGTCGGGGAGGAAGGTTGGAATTTCATTACGTTACCGATATATCGATGTGTTCCTGAATGCAGAATAGAGGATTTATGATATGGGTATAGATAAAACAATTGTTTTTTAGGAAACACAAATTAAAACCATTACCGGACTTCGAATCCAAGACCTCCAGCTTTGTAGGCAAGTTGTTGATGCCTAAAGGCACCGATATTAAATGAGTGTAAGGAATATAAATGCAATAATATATACATAATCAACAGGCAATCAATTATTAATGCCTTTAGCCGTCGCCATTGTACGATTATACATTGTACTACATATATGTAGGACAAGTTATAGTAAGTACAATATCTGACTTTTTTTTATGGAGTCGCCATTAGGTGGTATTCAGTTTAAATTGTTTTTGTGCCAAAACTGACCATAAAAACAAGAGAAACTGCACATATAGAGACAAGCTCTAACGCCAGCCTTTCCAATGTAAAAATGAGCGTAAGGGATATAAATGCAATAATAACGTATGCGGAATGAAATCTGGACAAAGTTTTGAAGACGTAAAAAGTAAGTAAAGAAATAAACTCAAATCACAGAATAACTAATAGTACTACCGTACAGAAAATTCATTCCTTAACAAAAGTCAGATTTAGGTATAAAATTATACCTATACTCGCCGCTTGCAAGCAAAATTGAATCTTATAACCGCGAACGAACCGTGAAACTTCTTTGCGCGCCGCAGTTTTATGACCGAGGTATGAGCGTCGGCACGGGGTTGTCACTTGACAAGTTTTTGTACCTATACCTACTGATTTATTATTTTTAAGATAAATATGTAGGAATTACAAACGTTGATTATGTAAACATGAAATTTTAACCCGGAGATAGAAAATTTTATAGAGATTATGTCTGATTCTCACGGAAGTAGGTAAGCCACAGTCGTATTCCTATGAAAATATGTCGGCCAGTTCCTAATATTGTTTCTGGGCAACCGATATTCAATAAATTAAGGATGTTTATTTTAATTATTACTAAGTAAGGACTTCGGGACCTTTCAATATCGTCCGGAATTTAAAAATGTTATTTCTGCTTCCTTGTTCTTCAGATATCCGTAAATACATATTTTATACGGATTAGATCGAGATAGGTTTCGAAGTCATTGTGTATTTTAAATTTTGCGCGAGCGCCACGTGACACGAGTATCGTGCGAGCCGAGCGGCAGCCCACTGTCATACGCCTGCCCGGGAGGCGCGCCGGCCAAATGTACCTAAACTGCGTAGTGAAACCCCCCTGCTCAAATGTTATATAAATGCCAATTGAAAGCTTATACATTTGTTAATTAAAATAATTAATTCTGTACTTTTAATGGGCATTGGATTCTTTATCTTAAAATTATGGTTAATCGAGAAGAACAACGTCGCGGAACATTATGTAATTTCTACAGTATTCATTCCCTATGGCTGAAAGCGAAGATCGTAGAAAATTTTGTGGAAATGGGATAGAGCTAAAGAGCTATTTATAATATTTTTGCGTCGTTTTTCTTTACAAAAATTGCCACAAGAAAGCCTGGTTCAGGGAAATATTCCAGCATTAGCCAGTTTGCTGAGAGAGATCGATTAAAGAAAATGACAGCCCTCTGAGTCACAAAATCTTATAGAGAACTCAGGAAGGAATTCAAATGTAGCAGTAAAACTGTTTTAAAATATCTTGAAGACATAGGTATCAGTTAACAATAAAGAAAAGTTACGCCCATCGACTCCAAAAAATTTAAAAAATAACCGAAAATACGGCCACGTCGTTTGGTAAAAAAATGTAAAAACAGGTGTTTTTTTCATTTTTGGACTTTTTGAATGACTAATCTTATGTTGTTTAAAATGGGAATTCGTGGCAAGGTAACTATTATTTTGAGAACACCAATAATCTTACGGTAAAGAATGTGAAAAATGTCAAGTATACGAAGCTTCCTTAAAAAGTTATCCGATGGAAGATAAATTTAGATCTTTAAAAAATCTGTACATTGTTGTTGTCGGCAGTGATGGACATAAAATACCACACCTTTCGTTTGAAACCTCGCATTGGAGTCAACTTACTCTGGCGTTTAATGTGATTAAATACATTATTAAAAACCGGCCAAGAGCGTGTCGGGCCACGCTCAGTGTAGGGTTCCGTAGTTTTCCGTCCGTCACAGTAAGTGTCCCCACTTAAGAGTTAATAACACCGCCATGTAGGATATGATATGAGAGTTCCACGTACAGCGACATCTATCGGCAAATTAAGTAAACTATTGCGCGCGAGCCTAAAGTATGGAAGATGATTTTTATGGAATAATTCTTTATTGCGTGAACCGATTGTCACCGTTTTAACTTTATTTGAAAGCACGTCATTTCATTGTAATTTTGTAGAAATTACAGGTACAATAAACACCTGCTTATACGGTTAAATTACAAACTTAGTTCAGAAATTATTTTGTAATTTTTTTTCAAAAACTATTCATCCTATCAAGTTCAAAATAATTTTCCTAGAAAGTTTTATAAAGTTCTACTTTTGAGATTTTTTTCATATTTTTAAAACTTATGGTTCAAAAGTTAGAGGGGGGGGGGACGCATATTTTTTTACTTCTGGAGCGATTATTTCCGAAAATATTTACATTATCGTAAAATGATTTGAGTAAACCCCTATTCATTTTTAAATACCTATCCAACAATATATCACACGTTAGGGTTGAAATGAAAAAAAAAAACACTCGCCACTTTACGTATAGGGGAGGTACCCTAATAAAAAAAAAAAATCCACTTATTATTTCACCACTTTGTCGGCGTGATTGATATACATATTAGTACCAAATTTCAGCTTTCTAGTGCTAACGGTCACTGAGATTATCCGCGGACGGACGGACGGACGGACGGACGGGCAGACATGGCGAAACTATAAGGGTTCCTAGTTAACTACGGAACCCTAAAAACCATGAAAGATTATAAAAATAACTATGTTATATTTCTTTTATAAGAAATTCAATGTTGTCCAGATTTCATTCCGCATACCTTATATACATAATATACAACAGGCAATCAATTATTTATTTTTGAAAGGAAAATGCCTTTAGCCCTCGCCATACGATTGCATATAGGACAAGTTATAGTAGGTAAGTACAATATCTGCCTTTTTTTATGGAGTTGCCATTAAGTGTTATTAAGTTTAAATTGTTTTTGTGCCAAAACTGACCAACAAAACATAAGAAACTGCTCATATAGAGACAAGCTCTAACGCCAGCCCTTCCATTGTCCTTGTGTAAAAAGCATTAATTGTGGGCGTATGGGCGAGCGGGGTCATTAGGACGGTATCCAAGTGCTTGTATAATTTTATTAACATTTTATGCAGTTACCATTACCCCATGTTACTTCTTATAGCTTATTGTATGGCCTATGTGGTTAGCTTTCAGCGGCGTGAACAGCGTCACGTAGAAATGCCAAGGGATTGAAGCAGCGTTTACTCATCATTTTCTCCCTAGCGTTTGTTCCGGCTTTTGCCACGGCTCAATTAAGCCTGTGGCCCACTTCCCCCATAAATTGGCGAAGGCAATAGTTTTAACGCAAGCGAGTGCCATCTGGTCTTCTAAACCGGAGTTGAAAGTAAGGCCTTATTGGGAAAAAATCCGGTTCCCTGACGAAATTTTCACCGAAAAGCAACTGGTAAATATGACATGATATTTTATACAAAAGTTCCGAAAAACTCAGTGGAACCGAGACCTGCGGTTTTAAAGTCGGACGTCTTACCGCCGCGCTACAAGCGTAAAGCAGCAGCATTTACTGAGGCCACTACTAAATTGAAGAATAAATATCTTTTATCTTTTTTATCATACGCATAGGTTTGTGTTGGTTTAACATGAATACAGCTTTGAATGAACCACTACTTGCGAAAGACAAAATTCAGACTAGTTTCCACCAGAAATGAGCAAGGATGAAGTGCAGGGAATCTGTTTGTTAAGAACCAATACAAGAGCTTCGCTATGCGAGGATAGGTAGATGAATCTAAAAGTTCTCACTTTTAGAGAAACACTCGAATAATTATTTAACTTAAAAAACTATAATAAACCTATAGAAAGTAGATATTTAGTCTAAGTGTAAAGTCAAATGGTATAAGATTATCCCTAAATATTATCGTTATTATTCCTAATTTTAGCCTCCTGGTAGAACAAAACGTGACCGCTTGAAAAGTAGGTCGTTGTATTCATATTATGTGGGACTCCGCGTTAAACTAAACCTTTATATTTGGTAAACAACGGGATAGAGGCATTATGGATATTTGTAGACACAAAAGAAAAGGTATTACGTTAAAAGGGGAATGTGGGCCTAAATATGGGATAAAATTACAATAAGTTAATCTTTATTGTTGTATGAATTTGACTTCTAATGTACGAGTAACCTACTACGTACTTGACTAGAGTACTGTATCTGTGTTATCGTGGGAGTCTAAGAAAATCCTAATACATTTTACAAACTTTAGATGTTTAGATGATTTAATGTTTTTTTTGTTTAGAAATAAAGGAAAAGTATTAAAACGCACTGCCTTAGGCGAGACTCGAACTCGCGATTCTGGGATATATTTTTTTTTCTAAACATTGTGGTATCGTTAGCAGAAGTTCTGCTTAATACAAAATTAATTGTTTTTTTGTTTGTTCCTCCTTAATGCAAATACGTTTACTCTATTTTGTTTGCCGTTATTTGCTAAAGATCGAGTCTGTTATAAGAGGATCCCGCTTCGTTCTTAATTATGGACTTTCATGCGATTATGTCCTCAACTGCACGTAGAGCAGTGGAGATGGAAAGGCCCGTGCTAACTTTAATTTGATCAGAGCAACGAGCGGGATCTGTCGTGTTGTACATTCCCGAGGTTATCTGGATTTCTACGCCCTATATGAACAAAGTAGGACAGAATTCTATTGTCGACCTCGTCTTCATCTTTACCTGATTTAGAGTTGACTTATTGGTTTTCCTGGCGACTCATGGTAGTTGCAGCATACGCCTCAAGCACCAAAGTATTAAAACAAACAAAGGAAAGTCAGAGAATGTGAGACATTTTATCAAGATTGATTTATCCATTATATTTTAACTTTTGGCTAGTTGGGACATAGATAGTAGCGTTTTTTAAGGCTTGATATAAAATATTGTCAATAAGCCGAACGCTTATTAACTTTGTTTGTTATTAAGATGTTGTGTGGTTTTAGTAGTATAAGCTAGAGAATTCTGAGTGAGGCACGCACAGCCGGTTGTAAGGGCCGTTATTAGCTTTTATACATGGCGTTTTTTAACCTTACTTTTTTTCATACCGTGAGGAAAACAAGCATACGGCCCGCGTGATGATAAGCAGCTACCGTATCCTATGAACGTCTGCAACTCCATAGGTGTCACATGCACGTTGCCGACCCTATATTATCGAAATTTCATGCCTAGACAAAACTGATATTTTCACAACATGACTTTTTAAAACTTTTGACATGACAGCACCACGCTGATTAGCTACACTCCCTTTGGCTCCACGATTTTGGTGCAGGTTTTTACCGGTCATTACGTTTCCTTACCTATTATAATTTCAAGCTAGATGCACTTATTTCAGTTAACCCATCGGTATCCAGTGTCCTTATATAACCAGTGATCGCCATTTCCCAAAATCCCGGGAAATCCCGAGACACATCCATGTTAAGCATAACGTTTGAGGTCGTTCACCCCAAAGTGCATCCTAGATACGATCTCTGTATATAACACTAAGGTATTCAACAATAACATAATTACTCGAAAAGAGTAACTCAGTTATTCAGGGCAGACCTGTTTCAATAATAACCCTTCAACACACAAATTATACAGAATTACTTTAAGTTATATGGAATATAGCGTCTAACGGTCGCCGTTCATACGGGTAATAACCCTTCTAACGAAGCTGAAAATTCTGTCAGACTTTTAATGTGAAATCATCTACCACGCTCTTCATGGACTTGTCAGTCACAAAATATGGAACTGACTGACATATTAACGTCATTTTAAGGTCCCGTACCAAATTAGTAAAGAGGAACCCTTATGGTGTATAATAATTTCACAATAAAATCGACAAAACTTGTTTTTTTATTGTTTGTTAACCTTTTTTTAATATCTACCTGTCCTTATTCTATAACATTAACCTAATATTTATGTCAAATATTTAGTCCTAACATTGAATAAGAATTTGTTTATTTTAATTAATATGATTATTTTTGTTGACTAATATGTAATATAAATATATATATTTTTATATTCTTCTACAACACATTCGAATTATGAAAGTAGCTTTAAAATTAAGAAAGCAATGTTTTAAATAATTAGTTGATTATTTATATGTCAGATTATAATTGTAACATACTTGCGCATAATGTGTAAGAATTTGTTAAGTTTAGATTAATATGATTATTCTTATAGACTAATATGTAAAAAAAATTGTATACTTCTACAACACATTACGATTACATTCGAATTACGATAACAAGCACAACTACAATGTAGATTCATATTATTTATATTTGAATTGAGTTATTCTCAGTACATAATTTGCTATAGGTAAAAGTAAGTCTAAGCTGTAAAATTAAGAAAGCAATTTTAAAATAGTTAAGTATTTATATGCCTGATTATAATTTTAACATACCCAATATTTATTAAAATCTATTATATATGTATTTCATATATTAAATATTTGTAAATAGTACATCTACCCAAATGTTTTAATCAGAATCCAACCCTGTTTTACCTGCCCTTTCGCGAAAATTACAATTGCCTCCTAATCGCTAACTAGCCGTGCGCTCGGAATACCAGTGCAAGCGCGATCTCCAATTATGCACATTTGTTTCGGATCTCGGTGTCGAGTTACGCTGGTTCTAGAGCATTTGAATCGCTTGTACTGGATGCAACCGTATAGAACATAGAGCTTTTTTCGTATTAGTTCATATTGAATCTTATTGCGTGGTCCATATAGTAGAAATTCAGTAAACGCTAACATGTGGCCAAACCATTTTTTCCATAGTGGCACGCGCGCCTGCGGTTTACACACAAAAGATAAGACACTAAGTGGATGAGCTCAGTTCAAATTGTTTAGACTATAACTCTGTTTGTCTGTCAGTCCATCTGTCTGTCACATAGCCAATTTTCTTGGAAACTACTGGACCGATTGAGCTGAAAGTTTGTACTCACGTGTAGGTCGACGATTTAAAGGCAAGCGTGCAATGTAGGTAAATTAATGAATTTTAATTGCGGCCCTTTGAACTTACGTAAAGATTATAGGAAATGAAAATTAAGTAGTCTACGATCACGCGTGCATCGGCCTTAGAACAAAAAATATTTTACGTCACACCTTGCCATAATGTGAGTTTTAGACGTAAAATTGTGTACTCACCACGGGCAGTAAAAAAAAGCCCTCTATCGCATATTTAAAACCCTCGCCTGCGGCTCGGATTACAAGTACCTGCAATTTCGGGCTTTCTTTCTTTTACAGTCCTTGGTAAGTAATGTACTATTAACCCTCACGGCGCGAGTCCGACTCGCACTTAACCGGTGTTTTCATATCCATTTAACGTACTTATATTTTAGGACTCCACACTAGGGTTGCAACCGGTTTTTATTTTGTAAAAATAACCGGTTAACTGGTTAAAACCCGGACATTGGAAAAAAAGATGCAGATTTGGCGTGGTCTAACTGTATGAAGTATTTCGTTGCGTTTCTTTATTAAAATAAACATCTTTTCCTCATGGCCAAATTCTGACAAGAAGTTTAGGAAACAAGAATAAAATACAACAAAGGAAGTCATTTCGTTCAATTGAGTACTTTGAGAAGGTATATTATAGGTAAGTATTCTTTAATTTAAGCTTTAAATTTTCTTATAAAGAGTGCTAAAACAACTTGAAATAACAGAAGAAAATAGCAATACTTTCATTTTAAAAAGAAAAATCATCGAAATACCCACTGAAGACCGTTAAAATGCTAACTAAAACGTACATAGAAAACATGTCATTATTATAACAATTTTAGACCAAACGAGCTCTTTATTTTTGCGCAGTCTCCGAATCAAATTTCAAAAGGAAGGACGCTGGACAGGTAGGGCACACTCTTTGTTTAAAGTCATACGCGCGATATAGACTTGTTATACTAAAGGTGAGATCTCCTTTTTGAAAGCACGCAGCGACCACACAATCCAATCCACACATTCTCCCATCGCCACACGATGCACCACAGCTTAAGCCGAGGCCTCAATTCGAAGAATAAAATTTAATTTCAATCTTCCTCCAATACATACATTCTTCATTTCTAATTAGATTAAGCTTAGTTTTTACTAATACTAAAGATAAATTGTTGCACTCTGTAAGTAGTTATTGATTTTGTGAATTTTAATTTAGAGATTTATAATTTTAGTTTTTATATACTTACTTAATATTTTCGTCACATATCACCCAGGGAAGAAGCGGAGCCTCTTATCACAGGTATGGTTATACTTAAAAAGATGTTCCAACAACTTTTATGCTGTAATTTTCTTTATACGGAATAAATGATTTTTAACCGACTTCAAGATTTGAAAAGAGGAGGTTCTCAATTCGGCGTGTATGTTTTTTTTTTATTTTTTTATTTTTTTTTATTTTTTATGTTTGTTACTCCATAACTTCGTCATGTCTGAACCGATTTTGAAAATTCTTTTTTTGATTGTAAGTATATATATACAGATTGGTCCCGTTTTTGTCAAAACGCAGTTCTGATGATGGGATCCATGAGGAATCGAGGGAACTCCTCAAATCTTAAAGGCATACATATAGTGATTTTTGTATTTTTATCAACAAAACCATCATTTTCATTCAAAACAGTGACATTTGATGAAGTAGAACTGCTGATGATGATCAGAACGGAACTCTTCAACGACGCATAGTTCACGTTTGGCGATTCGTCCTCTTCGCTGTGTTTGTTTAGCAAGTTTAATTGTCAGAACAAATGTTCGTCAAGTTCAAGTTCTGATGATGGGATCCATGAAGAATCGAGGGAACTCCTCAAATCTTAAGGGCTTACACATAGTGATTTTTGTATTTTTATCAACAAATCAAGCATTTTCATTCAAAAGAGTGACATTTGATGAAGTGGAACTGCTGATGATGAACAGAACGGAACTCTTCAACGACGCATAGTTCATGTTTGGCGATTCTTCCTCTTCGCTATGTTTGTTAAGCAAGTTAGATTGTCAGGACCAATTTTCGTCAAGCTCAAGTTCTGATGATGAGTTCCACGAGGAATCGAGGGAATTCCTCAAATCTTAAAGGCATACATAAAGTGACTTTTGTATTTTTATCAACAAATCAAGCATTTTCATTCAAAAGAGTGACATTTGATGAAGTGGAACTGCTGATGATAATCAGAACGGAACTCTTCAACGACGCATAGTTCACGTTTGGCGATTTGTCCTCTCCGCTGCGTTTTTTAAGCAAGTTATTTCATTGTATGAGATCTAAGTGCACCATCTACAATAATCCTTCACCGGCTACCCCCATTGAAGTCGGTTTTTTTTTCTTAAAAATTAATTATTATATAATTTATGATTCTTGATTTTAGGTATTACACAAATATTGGACAACGAGTATGAATTTCAAATGACGGAGGAAATGTTGGGTAATATTTGTCAAAAGAACTCAATTTTGAAACACAGATTGTACTCCTATATAATTCCTCTTTTTTGTGCTTCCACCGAAAATTTACTGTTAATCTTTATTGCGTGACAAATAAAAGCTGTATTTCAATTTCTTTGAGAAGTTTATCACGACATGAAACGTAGCTTTAAGGCAGTCCACATAAAAATATAATGTCAGACTACAAAGGCCAGAGGCAGAAAAACAAATAAAATTGTGTTAATGTGTGCCTTGTACTTGTTGAAGCGACCATATTTGAATGAATATAACTTTTTTCTGGGACTACAAAAATCTGGATGTCCCGAGTTCAGCTCATAATATCGTATGGCACATATGAACCTCCTTATATACGAGTATGAGCCTAATTTTATTATTTTCTTAGATCAAAAGCGGCATTCAGATTACAAAAATCTATCCAAAATGATTAAGCAACATACCATGAAAATTGTGAATTGTCGGGACTCGTGGGCGTTTTATGATTGGAACAAACCACTTGACTCTTTCATTGTGGGTGGGTAATCCATTGAAAGACGATATCCGTCTTAAGGCGTTTACTACGCAAAACTATTACCTACAAAATAAATCATCGCAGTCAATCAGAGAAAACCAGTAGATTGGGAAACAGGCCGACGTCACTTTTTCAGTTCTGTGATGGTTCCCTCATAGAAGATTTTCTCACGAGATTTACGGATTGTCACTCGTATACGACTAACTTTTTTATCAATAAGAAACTCGATTAGAATTTTAAAGGCTTTGAATAGGTCGCCCTTAGCTGTGCTTACACTCGACGCGAAAAAATGTACTTAGCCATTCAAAGTTTCTTAATAAATCTTCACATACATTCATATCTCAGTTTACTTATTATGAAAAAAACGTAAGACGTAAAACGTGAGTACTCGTGTGAAGCCACTAGTATACTAAAAGTAAAACATCCCCAGTTTTATTACAAGATGAAGTGGCTCTTCATATCCGAGCCTCCACGACCGGCGAAGTAAAAAATAACAAAAATATTTTCTTTCCATTTAAAGGCCTCTTAGGTGATGTCTTCCTACAGATGGAAGTTTTTATAGAAAGACATATATTTATAACTAAATCAAGTGGGTTACGTCTTTTTAATATAAAGAAGTATGTCGAAGCGATCTTTTCTTTCCAAAATAAGCTAGATAATGGTTAATTTAAGAATAATGTTACGGTTGAAAAATGTATAATAATTAGATCAACTACAATAATATTGCTTTGCTATTCCGCGGTATAATAACGTGCTAGTTGATTAGTGACTACCCGTTATACTTATTTGCGTATTTTTTGCATGCATTAATACGCAAATAAGTATAACGGGTAGTCACTAATCAACTAGCACGTTATTATACCGCGGAATAGCAAAGCAATATTATTGTAGTTGATATTATGGACTTCCGCAAAGTAACGCCTGATTCCATTAATTACTTAATAATTAGATGTTAATTAAGGAAAATTTAATAGGTTTGCTGAGTGTGAAGTTAAATATAATAATATCATTGCTTTGCCTGTAGAGTAGACTGAGTCAAATCAGAACGCAGGGCGAAACGGATCAAGTTAAGCATTTTAGTCAAATTCATAAGATTGCAAGTAGTCACGGACAGCGTTATACGGTGATTAACTTATACGGTAGTTAGGATGGTTGCTTAGACACCAAGTACGGAAGGAAACATAGACATATAAAATAGGAAGACGTGGTCCCACGAAGATAGAACCGTGATTCTATATTAAACCGCGGTCTCGTGCACACACACTCACTTATGACGTGTGAACCAATCACCGCTCGTCTACGAGTTGTATACTCGTATGTGTGCGTGTCGCGCGTAAACACGAGGAATTCGGCTTATTATGAATCACAATTTTGTCTTCACTATGGTCTTCACGGCACCGCGTATTCTTATTTTATATGTCTATTATATGTATGATTCGTGTGGATCCTGTAGATTCTTGCTAATTTTAGAAATACGGTCTCATCCATTGCATAGGTCCATGAAATTTTAGATAAGTTACCTTTGTTTGTAGGTACAAAAAAGTGGTAACAAGAGATTTACTCTCTACGTCACCCCCACCTCCCTTATTTGTTCCGTCAACTATGTAATGTAGACCAAAACGTATATCGTACAGTAACTTCACAGAAAAGCTTGGGAACACATTGAAGAGAAATACGCTAAATAATAAAGAGTGGTCATCTGGCAGGAAACTTTTACCAGACAGTGGTGCTTCGACAATACTTATTTATAAAAGACATACAACACATTTCGAAGGTGTTTGTACCCCTACCCAAAGAAGTTTTCAGAAGTTTTCATTTCAAAATTAACACAAGCGATAAAAATTTACACTTTCAAAGAGCAAACGAGAATAAACACCCCAAGTTCTAAAGACCTCTTTTAATTTTCGCAATCGTTACGGTAAAATAAAAGTTCGAACAGCGCAATTAATACAAATAATCATTGTACAGGAAAAGTCCGTTCCATCGTTCCGTTACTTACCTTTATTATACTTCCTGTTTATATTCATGTATATTACATATTTATAACATATTTATTACAAGCGTTTTGGTAGCCTGGCTGTATGACGTCCAACTTTCAAATCTTTCAATACGGGGATCTGGGTGTCAAAGCCCAAGTGCCGGATTCTAATTTTAAAATACATTACGTGACATTAACAATACAATAAGAACACAACCTATCTCAAACATAACTCCAACACACAACAAACAATCAACCAATATTGAAGTTGTGTTGGAGTTGCGTTGGAATATTTTCTCAAGCAAATGCTGATGGCGTTGCACGTCCATAGTAGAGTTCTCAAATCTTCTAACTATAACACGTTACTTAACAGTCGCATTTTTAAAATCCCTATTACAGCTGTTAAAACTACATTTGCACAACATTTTTCATTCTTTTTGTATCCCCGAATTTACAATCAACTACAGAGGCAATACGCGTTCAAAAGACACTCTATTTTCGAAGCAAAAAAGCTGTTATTAAGGAACTTGTTGCATCTATCATATATAGAAACGGAAAAAATCATAAAGTCACCATATTAACTAAACTCACACATAATATACATAAAATATAAACACACGCACACACACACACACACACACACACACACACACACACACACACACACACACATATATATGCACACACTCGTGCACTTTACTTATTAGTTGTAAGTAAGTACTTACCTAGTTAGTAGTTATTTTTTACTTCTATTTCATAAAGATTTTATTTTTGTTACGAGTAGAAAAGTTATGTTTGTTTTCGTACAATTGTTTTGCACTTATTCCGATTTTCTAATTTTACTAACACTAACTAATGTTTTGTCTTTCGTCTGTACCTAACCTGTTTTATTTTCCCCACAGGACAGGCCATGCCTAGTGTGGGGATCAGCATAAATGTAACATTGTGTAATTATATTTCTGAAATAAACTTTTTGTATTTTTGTATTTTGTATTTTTGATTCAGATGTTTATGCCGTAGCTGTAAGTATTGCGTTGTTAAGGCATCGGAGTTGTATTGAAGTTGGATCGTGTCTTAAAGCTATAATACGGCCCCAACTCGATTGAATTTTTTGGGACTTCAATCCAAAATTTAGTTTACATAGATAAGTAGTCGTCGGTACAATATACAGGGTGATTCAGGAGACGTGAGCAGGACTAACACTACATATACAGTAAACATTAGTGAATCGTTTACCACCGTAATTAAGTTAAAAGACCACACCATTTTAATTTTGTTTTACTTTTTGTTAAATAAAAGTTGAGTTCTCGAAACTCATGGTTACCCTACACTGACTAATTGATAAGGATACCCAACCTCTTTAACTGTAATGACAGAACTTAATAAAGAAAATAATCAAAAAAGTAAATTGTCAAATTTTGGATTGTCAACATTTACGTTTGTGATATTGTTGAATTCACATAAAATATCGTAAAAAATCATGCCTGCGGCATATCCTTATTCCAACATTGAAAGATGCGAGGTGGTAAGGTTTTACTATCAGACCAATAACACAAACAGAGCAAAGGACTTATTTCATGAGCGTTACCCGAATTTGCCAGTGCCAACACATGGATTAATACTCCGGATGGTTCAAAATTTACGGGATTATGGGCAATTCACAGTGCCCACTCATGCTCAAGCACGAGGTGGACTGCAGCGTGATTTAGATGGATTGGACCAACGGATACTAAATTATTTTGCTCGGGACCCGCGGCGGAGTACTCGGAAAGCTTCCAGGCGATACCATGTGTCTCAGTCATACGTTTGGCGGCTATTAAATGCTACGGGGCTTCATCCATATCACTATCAACCGGTTCAAGATATGTCGCCAGCTGATTACCCCTTACGAAGGCAGTTTTGTCAGTGGCTTTTGGAGAATGAACAAACTAACATTCTTTGGTCCGACGAGTGTACTTTTACGCGAGTCGGACTTTTCAATGTTCATAATGAACATTTTTGGAGTGCTATGAACCCCCATCTCACGCGACGGAATGCGTATCAAACACGCTTCAGTCTCAACGTTTGGGCTGCCATAGTGAATGATACCATCATTGGACCTCATTTTATTGAAGGCAGACTTAATGGTGCTGCCTACTTAGAAATGTTACGACACGTGATTCCGGTCCTTTTAGAAGGTGTACCAGAGCATCATCTACATAATTTGTACTATCAGCACGATGGAGCACCGGCACATTTTGAACATCGTGTCCGTGATTATTTGAACGATCATTTTCCGCATCGGTGGATCGGACGCGGTGGGCCAGTCCCTTGGCCACCCCGCAGCCCTGATCTAACTCCACTAGATTTTTTTCTGTGGGGTGAAATCAAAACACATGTTTACGAACGCGAAAGTAACACCGTGCAGGAACTACGCGAACGAATTATTACAGCTTTTGACACAGTTAAAGCAAACAATTTTGCTCTAGAGAGACTAAACAATCATCACAGACGACGGGCAGAGTTGTGTTTACAACAAGGCGGCTCACATTTTGAGCAACTTTTAAAATATCAATAATTGTTTTAAAACACGTAAAGTTATTTCACTTGAAAAACGGTTGTTTTAATTTTGTTTTTAACGTTTAATTTTGTTTTATTATTTTATTGTACAATTAAAATGTTTCCCATGTGATTTTCATACGTTTTATTTCTTTTAAGTAATGTTACTAATGTTGCACTAGGTAATAATTACATACTTGAGGGAGATACGATGTTTCAAAAGTAACTAGACTGATGAGATGACATACGCCGTTTCAAAAGTAATCAGACTGATGTGTT
Organism: Pammene aurita; assembly: GCA_947086415.1. Classification (NCBI taxonomy): domain Eukaryota; kingdom Metazoa; phylum Arthropoda; class Insecta; order Lepidoptera; family Tortricidae; genus Pammene; species Pammene aurita. The sequence goes on from OX352306.1 coordinate 28,727,857, forward strand.
ATCTGCTGACAATCAATTTGACTTTGTATCATAGATAAACGATGAGAATCGGTACTTGACAGAAGTATTCTAATTGTAGAGTGACCATGCCTATCGCGCAAATTTAAAAACTATTTTTTTTTTTACAATAAAAAAAAAAATACGTTAATCACACTAATACTAGTATGAGGGAGTAGCTTATAGTTAACAGTATCCGTAGGGTTGATCCTGCTCACGTCTCATGAATCACCCTGTATACTTTATTGAAGAATAAAATAACCTTCTACCAGATAAGACCCTATTAAGGGTTAATAATCCCATATTATATAATAAAACGCCATTAAAACACTGCTTGCTCTAAATGAACGTAAAACAAGCCACAAAGTATACAAATTCCTTTACAAAGTTTTGCAATAAAAAAGTTAATTGCTAAAACAAATGCTGGCCGCTCAGTGGATGCCTTTCAGATTAAAATTTTATAATACTTTTTTTTAATTTAGAGCTTAATTTAGAAAGAGATAACTGCGAACAGTAAAATTGAAATTGTTACTTAAACAAATAAAACATGTTCTAATTGTCTGTTCGTTACTTTTATACTAAACATTTGAATAACTCCCAATGTCTTATTAACACGCTTTTACTAGCTTCACTTGTAACTAACTATGTATGTAAGAAAATCGTGGAATCTTAATTTGACCCACTTCCCGGTCTTCGATTAGGATGAAATTTTGCACACGCTCTGAGTTCTGATGACAATACATTTTGTAATTTTTAGTGCGTGCTAAAAGCGTGTTTTTTAGTTTTTTAAACTATTATTTTTAAAACATCGGTTAATTTTTTACTTGTCAATAAAGGATTTAACTCTTAGATATTAACGTAGGTACTACTTTTTCTACGTAATTAAGTGGGTTAGGGCTATGTTTATAATAATTATGTACTTATATGACATAAAATATGAAAGTAACTAGTAGACAAACTATTTAAGGCAAGATTTGATATAGGTACAAGGTGTAACAAAAATTCATGTGATCCTTTTAAGTTTTAAGACATAATTGGTATCGTATTCTAATTATAAAAAACTAAGAAAAAAAAATTCTGGCGAAAAAAAAAAATTTTTATATGGAGGGTTAGCCGGCTGGGACGACGTGTCCTTACATTTTTTTCCTTTATACAAGTTTTAAATAGGTTCAGTTGCTTCCAAATTGTATATAATACCAATTTATAGGACTAGCTCTCCAGCAGTAAAATTTTATCTACCATAAAGCACTGCAGTATCTCATATTAGATGAGCAATATTAAAAACGAAAATTAATTAATGAAATTACACCGAAAGACATATTGCACACTTAAAGCATTCTATTACATCTAAGGGCTTTTAAAAGCGCACGTGCAATAATTTCCTAAAAAAACCTTTTTAAAGGTATGCAGGTTTAATAAAGCCGCATGCTTAGACAAAACAGCGTATTATATAACTTATTTGAATACACTTACGCCCTTTCTTTCCGAAGATGCAAGGAGTTTTAATATAAGACTGCCCGAGGCCGGAGTTGCGGATATGATTCTGTTTTATTACAACCCTTATAACCTGAGCCATAAGATTAATATTAAAAAAGTAATGCAAATCATGGGAACGCATCGTGTTTTTATGACGTCATCGGAGTAAAAGGCGCTTTTGTTTAGAATTAACTAGGAACATGTGGTTTTGGCAGCAAGAGAGGTTTTTGTAATACGTAAAAAAATATGGCTTCATTTTATACGATAATGTTGTGCATAACATTTATTATGTAAGCAAGTTTAACGCGGTGCGACGTGGGGGCTAACCTCATTTAAGAGGCTGACAACACCCGATGACCTTCAAATTTACTTTACTCAAACAGTTTTTTTAGCTGTAACTACTTGTTTGAGAAACTAAAAAAAATATGTTATTATTCGTTATATTTGGAAAAACTTCGTTAATCCCGACATACGATTGGACGAAATCGGCTCGATAGAAAAGAATTCCAGTTTTACGTCTTAAAATTTGCTTTAAACAGTCGTATGTCTTTAGTTTCTAGACAAAATTCCGCCGCACTAATACTAAAAACTTCGTTGTTTTATATTTCTCTATTAATGCGTAGTTTTTTTTGATTCATCACTTTGCAAAATTTGCAATGAGCTCCCATACTAATCGTAACGCCGTGTTTCTCTTTCACTCGCGCTGAAAAAGAAAGGGAGGGAATATAGCTGATGTCAGGCCCTTAAGTTTACATCCGAACACAAGTTTACGCGTTTTTTTGGCATGTGAACATTCACAATTTGGAAAAAATATTCAGTTAAGTGTATATGAAATAACCCGTAACCCGACAAATAATTATTAATTTATTGTACAAATCACGTGCTCACAAAATGATTTATGACAAAAACGCATTTAAAATGTGTATATATAATGGATTACCTAATGACATAATAATACTTCCAGGTTTTAAGAAAAAAAAACCGGCCAAGTGCGAGTCGGACTCGCGCACCGAGGGTTCCGTACAAACCTGTAGGTATATAAGTAAAAGTTCACCCATTGCGTTGACGTAGAAGTTTGATTTTGTTACAGCTGAAAGGTATTATAGACCTGAGTATTTGATATGAATTTCAATTTAATACCTCTACGCGTTTACGAGGAAAAAGGTAGTAAGTTTAAAATTTAAAAAATATTTTATTGTATGATTTTACTAAAAATGTCTACTTTTCGTAATTTTTCCTTTGTCTGTGCTATATGAAGTTTCTTCGTGCCAAGTTTAAAGTTTCTGAGTTTACGGGAAGTACCCTTTAGGTTTTGAGTTTCTTGCAAGTACTCAGTTTCAAAATATGCAACTTAAATTGATATTTCTTTTGATTTCGTTGACATAAAAGTATGGTTTTGCTACATCTGAAAGGTCCTACAGCCCTGAGTATTTGACATGAATTTCAATTTAATACCTCCACGCGTTTACGAGGAAAAAGGTAGTAAGTTTAAAATTTAAAAAAATATTTTTTTGTATGATTTTTCTAAAGATTTCTACTTTTTGTAATTTTTCCGTTGTCTATGCTATATGACGTTGCTTCGTGCCAAATTTCAAGTTTCTGAGTTCACGGGAAGTACCCCGTAGGTTTTGCGAGTGCCGAAAAACTCTAATATTTGCAGCATAAACGACTGTATCTTTTTATTGCGTTGGCTTTTAAGTTTGATTTTTTCACAGCTCCAAGGGACAAGGGCCTGAGTATTTAATATAAATTTCAGCTTGATACCTCCACGCGTTCCTGAGAAAAATGGTCTTGATAGACAGACAGACAGACAGACAGACAGACAGACAGACAGACGGACAACAAAGTGATCCTATAAGGGTTCCGTTTTTTCCTTTCGAGGTACGGAACCCTAAAAAATGATGAATTTATTGAATTAACTGATCAATGTTTCTATAGCGTAAATTTTTTTTTGCTTCACGTACAAAGTTATAATCTTAATCATTGACATATTTAATATTAATATTATTTAGGATGGTCCTGAAATAGTTTTGTAAATTTATGTTTTTTTTATGTACTATTCATATTGCTGTTTAAAAATATTTGCACGCTTGCATGCAGGCTGAATGCACTGAAATTTATTTTAATTAAAAGAACTGTATATTTACTGTGTTGAATGCAAATAAAATTGTTTTAATTTTTAAATTCAAAATCCCATGTATAAAGGTAAAGTTCTGCTTGAAGTCGTCATTCGGGCGTTTTGGTAAATCGTATTTTGCTTTTTTCATTAACTGAGAGCCAAGGTAAAAAAAGGACGGAAAAAATATGGGGACAATCTTATACCAAGACTCAAGATAAAGCATTGAACTGTAAGCGACGACATAGTAGTACGAGTAATAGTAGTTTATGTGACTGTGATATTATCACAGTCGTATTTCAATGCCTAGTTATGTACAGTTAGATACACTGCTTTATCTACAGACATATTATAGGGAATTTATAATACGGATGTAGATAAAATTATTTAATAAATAACCGTATCCAAACTATTGATTTATACAAAAAGGGAGATATGGTACCAGACGCTCAAATGTGTGCCATTAAATATAGGTTCCGGGACCTATATTGAATTAGTCGTGTGGCAGAGTCTCTCAGTCACACTTTGTACAATGCGCAAAATATGGAGGTCTCTCTTTCATACCCGTGTTAACTATATAGGTTTATCTCTTTTGCCCATGATGCACATACATTATAGCGATGTGTAGCATTTTACAAGTGTGTAGGTGCTGGAACACATTTCAGTTTTATTTACTATGAACGTCACTCATCTTTCTTTTTGTTTATGTCTATGATTCAAACAGTAGTTTCACCTCTACGTTGGATGGTCACGAGGCAGTCGATTTTGTAAAAGCTAGTGCCTATGCCAGTTCCTCGGTTGTTAAGTGGAGCCGTGAAGAAAGCGACAATCGCTAGGAAGAAGTATACTTTCATGAAGTAGGTTCATTTTAAACAGAACCACGTGAGCCACTCATTTTTGCGGCTACTATAGAAACTCCTTCAAAAAAGTGGTATTTTGCTCCAAATTGAAACTTACTTAAGACCTTTTTATTTTGAATTATACAAGCCTTCACTTAAACCGGAGAAAAAACCTGGAGCCCACGTGAAATCACGTTTGGTTCGTATTTCGTAGGACAATCCAATCGGCGTAAAATTCGCGGGCCCCCAGAGACGTTGTCATGGCAACGGGTTGCGTATAATATAAGTTGGGGTTGCCAACAGGGTTAAATATAGGGCTGTCAGTTCGAGTTTAATCATCAATTTTATTGGGTAGATTTGTAGTACAAAAAGGATGTTGTAAAATTGGTTTGAGTATGAAGGATTTATTTGTCTGAAATCATTATTCTTGTTGTAGGAAATGCGAATGATATTTCAGTCATCTTTTTTCCAATATGAAATTATGAAACAGTCATTAATCATGTTCAATATCGACTATATTGTAATAAATACTAAGGACATTATATCTTCCAGCGTGGGCAAAACTTGTTGACTCATCTCATTTATTCATTTCATTATTTACATGAAAAAATTTACCTGTCACATCGGTTGTAAAATATTAATTTAGCAAAAGATAAGTTAAAAAAAATTTATGATTTTTCATTTTTCGTTTGTACTGTTATGTGACTTGGTGTCATTAATACGTTTACGAACCGTTTAAAAAATAAAGCTCCGAATGGAACAAATACAAAAATACATAGGGATTATATCTGTACTAATGTCACGGTAGCTATTAATACACGACTGAATGAAATAAAATTGTACGAGTGTGCTCATTCATAAAAAAGATTTCAACTGTGCACGTTTGAATTGCATTAATTAATAACCAGTGTATACTCTACGGCGGTCCTTTAAATAATAATTTAAAAAAAGCAGCGTATTTTATTGAAAAAGTCAATGCAAACCAGTTGAAAAATTGAATGTAAAGCACGTATCTCATTAATGTTTAATTGATTCCCATTTACGGAATGCGTATTATCGACAAGTGGCAACCCTGACCGTCGAAAAGGGGTCACAAAATACAAAGTTATCTCGTAAATTTTCAGACAGGTCGATGTAATTTTGTGGGGAGGTCCGATGAATTGTGTTATAACTTGAACTTGCAGGCCTGCAAGAGTAAGCGGCAGCTATCTACTTGTATCATCTTAACTATGATATTTGTGGTTCCCACTGCTAGTAAATTCCCATGAATCTTGATGACATCTGAATTGTTACAAAATTTGTTAGCAGAGTGCGCAAACAAAATAGGTCAATATTACGGTCTATCTCTAAGACATATATGCGCCTCGAGTGCCTCTCGCTATACTTCAGATGTGTCACATGCGCGTTGCCGACCCTTTACAAAAAGGAGGACTGTGTTGACGACTAATGGAACAAGAGGGTCCCTCGTATTAAATTTGAAGATCGAGTAAGGAGTGTCGAGATGCTGCATCAACATGCGACATTGGATACGAATTAACTAAATTAAAATCGACTAGGATGGAATATGTTACCAGGAGTGATAATAGGATTGATAACTGGGTTCCTTGAATCTGCAACAATTGAAAAATTACGAGTCATTTCCGTATGAGATAAGGACCGGGATAGCCTGTCCAAAGTAAGCCTGTGGTCAACAGTGAACGCAAAGAAACTAAAATGAATGCTATAAAATGTAAAGGTTTCTTTCTCATCTCTTTCGTCACTTAGCGCGACATACCATGACTCTTAGTGCTTGAAGATTGAGACCTAGTGGCGGATTCTAATTTTGAAATACGTAAACAATACGCTAAAAACACAATCTGTCTCCAACATAAATCCAACACACAACAAATAATCAATAAATATTGAAGTTGCTTTGGAATAATTTTCAACAAAATCCGGTATTTCTGATTCAGATGTTTAGGCGCTAGCTGTATTGCGTAGTCAATGCATTAGAGTTGTATTGAAATTGGGTCGTGTCTAATGGACTAAGAGCTGGCCACGTCAGATATGACACAATAATGAAAGCAACGAAACCCGCCTAGTAAGCTTGCAATACTATCCTTATTGCTTATCGCAAGCCCTCTCTCGTAAACGACGCCCTAACTCCCTGAAGAAGCTGAGTGCCTCTGCCCCCCAACGTCCGGCTGTCTCAGTGGCCACCGGCACAAACTTATATGCGGATTCGAAAGCGGGGTACTTCGCGTGCTTTAACTTTGCCGCAGACTCCGCCGCTGAACCCGCACAACTAATGGTATGCAGCGTATATGCTAACACAAGTTGCATTCTACAAAAGACAGCGCCCCATCTGCCACGGAATTAAAGTCAGGCCATCCGGCCTTTTCCCGTCCGTGCGACTCAACCGCGGTGGCTCCAAGACGTATGGTACGTTTGCCGACACCAAGGCCCGCCACACGATCTCGTAAATCGACTGGTGCCTCGGGAACCACCCGGCACACCTATGACAGCTGAGACCGTGGTGCCCGTTCTCCCCCACACCGGCAACGATGATATACCCTCGCCCCCAACCTAAGAGCCTCTACAATTCTCAAAGAATCGTTATCTAAGAGCGTTCCGAGCTGAAGCGAAGCCACGCTCCAGACTCCGCTTGTTATAGAGCTTTAAGGCGAGCACCACTCAACAACGAGTCCTGAACGTGCTTACTCCACAAGTCATCCCATTGATTTTGAACGGCAGGATTGTCAGGACGCTTATCGCCAGGGACAGTGCTCGACCACTTCGCAAGCGCATCAGAAACTAAGGCCTTTATTACATCTGACGTACTAATATGCTCCAATTGGAGGTTTTTTTTACATTCTGGAGCGTTCGTTTTTAACAATGTTACAGCAGCATTTAAATGCAAGTTGTGGATACTGTTATCTCGGTAAAAAAAAAAAATATCAAATTCTGTAGCTACTTCTAAACTGGAATCTATAACTTTACCATTAATTTCAAATTTAAAAATCATTGACTGTGTTCTTCCATCGACCATTCCCCTCCATTTGTTGTGGTCTTCTGCTTAGTTAATGGCCTGTTACATCGGCATCGTCGTCGGCATAGATACCTACATAATTAAAGCCTGACCAGAAATATATGATCATGCGCCATGTTGCGGAATTTCATTGGAACTAATTTCTTACAGTGGCAATAATTTTAATGACAGAATGATATGCATGTGATAGGCTGTCACTGTTGTCAAGTGTCACTGAGACGGTTTACTTAAATAAAAATAAAGTATTGAATATTAAATAATAAATCACAAAAAAACCCAAAATTATCCATATTCAAGAGCGAAACATTGTAAATAGTGTATATAATAAACTGATGTAAATAATATGCTCGGAAAATGATACTATTTCGCTGTGCAACATTTTCAAATTAACATCAGAGCTGACAGGTAAACAAATCAAGATGTCACTATACCATAAAGAATAACACGCTCTATGACTGTTGCCATATAAATGAGAATAATAGCGCCCTCTTGACATAATCATATATTTCTGGTCAGGCTTTAGTTAAATAATTAGACCTAATTATAACAATGTTATCATGTTGTTGCAGATAACCTCGAAATCACACGGTCGGGGTCCATCCGGTCTTCCCTGCTGCATAGAGGAGCACCTCAACTTAACTTGCAATCAGGTATTTCACGTTTTATATTTTGGTTTTAAATCCCCGAATAATTGATTTTATAAGTTGTGAATGAATGAAATCCTCGTAAGAGTTCAACAGGCCTTTCAGTTCCTAACTCCTCAGGATTTCAGTTCTAAACTCAAAATATTAGGTTTTAAGTATAAGCGATCTTGCTACAACTTGCATTGCATCGCAGCTATTATATTAGTTATAAGTATAATAAAAATACAGCCTTTTTGGCTCAGAAAGAGGCAATTAGAGCTATAGCTAGAAAGCCCCCATGGGAGCCCTGTAAGGACTATTTCTTGGAGTATAAAATTATCACTGTCCCTAGCCTGTATATCATGGTGGTACTCACGGATCTAGTTAGGAATATCTCTGATGTAGAAACGACGGAAGAAAAAGAACGGCGTCTTGCTACTAGGAGAAATGACTTACCAATGACAATGCAGACTAGACTCAATGTTACTAAGCACTGGGCAGCGTATCAGTCAATTGTTCTCTTCAATAAATTACCAATTGAATTAAAGGTGGTCGCCAATATCAACGCGTTTAACCCCTTACCGCATACCAAGCCATATTTGTTCACCAAAGTTAGATATTTTTTTAAAGATAGTAAATTTAATTAAATATCGAAACTACAATACCATTTTATAAAAGCTAGTTTTCGTGAATTGGAACGTGTTTTTTTTATAAACTTTCCAGCTAAATAACAATTATACAAAGGTAAGTAATGACACCAAAAAAATATAAATACATAGTTTAAACATCCATTAATACAGGTGATATATGGATTTTGCGATATACTTTGTTTTTGTAATAGTTTTGACCTTGTTCTTGTATAGGCCAAATTTGGCTTCGTATGCATTCGAGTCATGCAACATGTCCTGTCATATTTGGCTTCCTATGCATTAAGGTGTAATAAATAATAATAGAATTTAAAAAGTTCATAGGCATAATCATATTTATGTCATGTGTAAAGTTACCTGCAACCAGTATGTACTGGGAAAAATATGTTGGCCAAGCCTTGGTTTACGAGGCCATGACATGTAACAGATTTGAAGCTATCAAAAAGTTATTACACTTTAACAATAACTGCGACTACATCCGTCTAGGAGCAGATTGTCATGATAAGCTTTTTAAAACCAGGCCTGTTCTTGAACACATTCCCCACACATTTGTTATTGGTCCCTAAGGAAGAGTTTTTAGCAGTAGATGAGAAAATTTTCCCTACAAAGTGTCGTCATGAGTTAAAGCAATACAATCCAGCGAAACCACATAAGTGGGGATACAAGAACCAAGTTTTAAGCGGAGTATCAGGTTTCAGCTATGACTTTGATATCTTTGCTGGTGTCCAAAGTAATTCATACCCTGCTGATGCACCTGACCTTGGCGTCAGGTCAAATGTGGTTCCTCGACTTACCTTACCTCAACGGTTAATGCGTGGTTGTTATGGCGTCGAATCAATGAAGATGGCATTGTTTGATTTCAAACTTGCTGTTGCAGAGCATTTTCTGAAAGTAGGTCAACCTAGTGCAAGAAAAAGAGGCAGACCAGCTGGCATTAACGGAACACCGACATCAAGTCATCCAGGTACTCTCTCCAGTCTACCCGCGTCTCCTGTTTCGACCAAAAAGTTTCGCAAGACTCTAATGAGATCTCATGATTTACCCCTCAATGCTGTTAGATGCGATAATATTGACCATTTTCCTATTTGGACGAAAAACACCCGCCGGCACAAAAATACTAATAGTACTACCGTACAGAAAATTCACTCCTTAACAAAAGTCAGATTTAGGTATAAAATTATACCTATACTCGCCGCCTGCAAGCAAAATTGAAACTTATAACCGCGCACGAACCGTGAATCTTCTTTGCGCGCCGCAGTTTTATGACCGAGCTGTGAGCGTCGGCACGGGGTTGGCACTTGACAAGTTTTTGTACCTATACCTACTGATTTATTATTGTTAGATAAATATGTAGGAATTACAAACGTTGATTATGTAAACACGAAATTTTTATCCGGAGATAGATTTTTTTATAGGGATTATGTCTGATTCTCACGGAAGTAGGTATGCCACAGCCGTATTCCTTTGAAAATATGTCGGTCAGTTCCTAATATTATTTCTGGGCAACCGATATTCAATAAATTAAGGATGTTTATTTTAACTATTACTAAGTAAGGACTTTGGGACCTTTCAATATCGTCCGGAATTTAAAAATGTTATTTCTGCTTCCTTGTTCTTCCGTTTATTCAGACATCCGTAAATACATATTTTATACGGATTATTTAGATCGAAATAGGTTTCGAAGCCATTGTGTATTTTAAATTTTGCGCGAGCGCCACGTGACACGACTATCGTGCGAGCCGAGCGGCAGCCCACTGCTATACGACTCCCCGGGAGGCGCGCCGGCCAAATGTACCTAAACTGCGTAGTGAAACCCCCCGCCGCCGGTTGTGTTAATATTGTGGGAAGTACCGTTCTTTCACAAAGTGCGAGTAAAGCTTGGTATATTTATGTTTTAACGATAAACGTAACTGTTTTACCGATTTTCCCAAAATATAGTTAACACGATACGATTAAACCTGGCTGCATACGAAGCCAAATATGATTAACCAGTGAATTCACTGTAATGCATATAAATCCACATATGGCGTTGCCTTGCAGTTTCTTTATTAATGAATAAAAAAAATCAAAAACTATGTCAAAGTGAAATATATCCACTAAAGTTATATTTTGCAGAAAAAAAATTTTTATTCAAACCTTTAATAATTCATGCGGTAAGGGTTAAAAATAAGCTGAGGGCATTTTTGCTGAACAAGTATTTTTACTCCATAGAGGATTTTTTTTCGACATGATGACTATGATGTGCTATGTATGTGTGTGTGTGTGTGTGTGTGTGTGTGTGTGTGTGTGTGTGTGTGTGTGTGTGTGTGTGTGTTTCTTTTTGTGTGTGTATGTGTGATTTTCTTCTCCTGATTACATTTTGACATAAAAATTAATTTATTTGTATAGTGTACGTAGTAAGTGTTTTATATTGTAATTATTTTAATCTAGTTGTACTGTATTTACATAATTCAAATGCAATGTATATTGTTCATGAATAAATGATGATGATGATGATTACCTAGAGTGCGTTTATCCTCTTTGGCATACATGATACCAAAGAGGATAAACGCGCAAAAATATGCACCGATGGCGTCGTAGCCGCAAAGAAACAAATATAATATCATTGGTTATGGTTTACAAATGTCAAATCCATACAGTCTATGGTACAGTCTCTAGACCCAAATGTCAACGTCAGAAATGATTCCACAGATTAAGTCTGTGGGTTTTTACCCTTAATGCCACGTTTGATACCCATCTCTCACGCACAATAACCGTAGCAAAGCTAGGTTTTAAAATCATAATATCGTTTCCATTTAGCTTGTGCCTTATTAATGCTTTGAACAAAAAGTATTTCTGTAGACACGTAGTAAATGAACTGAGAATATTCCAACGAATTCTTCAAACGCAAATTTTCTAACTCTTTCTTCTATTTAACTCATTAAACATTTATTTCCAACCTAGCTAACTAACAAAGGCTTAACCTGTCCGTATGTTCTGTCGGAGAAGCCTCGTAATTTAATGGACAGATGAACAGGTTTCCAAGAAAAAGGGAGTCGGCGAAACGTGAAATAAGTGGGTAGGATTCCGGATTCGTTTGACGAGATATTGTGGAGAAACAAAGTCTTGGATGCCTCCCTGAGAATCGGTGAGCGGGAAGTTTCATATTGACGATTTAATATTGTAACGCGGCATAGAAACGTTACAAAAAATATATTTTTTTAGGAAAGATGCTTGGTGGGTACTTGTATACGATAAATTATACCTAATATTTTATTTTGCAATTGTGTTGAATCCAATTGAAATGTAAAGCGAAATAAAAATAATAATGATAATAATAGCTATTAATTTCAGTGTAGCCTGATAGGTAAAATAAATAAATTTGGCATTTCACATAGCATTTTATATGTAGAATATATCGCTGAAGCCTTTTATATTACTAAATTATACATTGACAATTAAAAAAAGTCTATGTATTTTATTGTATTAGTTAATTGTGTGTTTCTAACTTTTAAAAGACGCGTTTAGAATGTAGTTCCAAGGATTACCTTTCTAAGCAATCGTTTTTTATTGTGGTCTAACAGAATAATATATTTTAAAAGATTTATGGAGATATCATCATCATATCAGCCGAAAGACGTCCAATCCTGGACATAGGCCTCCCCCAAAGAGTGCCACAATGACCGGTCCTGCGCCACCCGCATCCAGCGGACTCCCGCGACCTTCACCAGGTCATCAGTCCACCTTGCGGGGGATCTGATTATACATATTATATTATATCACCGATATAGCCCTCCGAATCGCTAAACTAAAGTGGCAGTGGGCGGGGCACATTGCTCGTAGAACCGATGGCCGTTGGGGCGGAAAGGTTCTCGAGTGGCGACCACGAACCGGAAGGCGCAGCGTGTGTATGGAGATATACTTAGATGGAATTATACTTTTAGAGATTTTTTTTATCACGCGCCCCATCTGATGTTAAGCAACCACCGCAGCCTATAGCTACTCGGAACACCAATGGAGTTACTTACCCAATATGCGACTCAAACTCAAACCCAGAATTATGCAAGTGTTAAAGTAACAATCTCGACAGTCACGGATAATATATGCAGCTTATGTTGCGTAGTGATCCCAACGACACGTGTCATTTCGTGGGTGCAAAGCCGGGATCAAGTCTACACTTTACCTGCCAATCTGCCTAACTGGTACTCACTGGCACCTAAATAGAACGCAACAACGCATGTTAATCAACACCTTTAGGATAGGATATAAGGAAATATGAACGACAAGTTTTATAATAACGCTCATAGTCTTGTGCTTTGTTAGGGTCTGTCATGTAGAAATTGTATTTGGCAACTTAGTCTTCTTTAAACCGTTCTCTTAAAAAAGTCAAAAGTCTACAGCCCGAGTCCCCGACATTGGCAGAATTCACCTCGCTAAAACCGGCGAGGAGTAATAGCCATAAAAAAAACTTAGTCTTCTTCTTCCTTGCTCTATCCCACTTTAGGTGCGGTCGGCTTTCCTAACTAATTGTTTCGCACCACAATATTGTATCTAGGGTTGTAGGGTCGGGTAGATTATTATTGTTATAAGTTGGGTAATTCTGGTCCACAACGCAACGCATGTTTTATTTGGCAACTAGTACTTTTTAAAATTAATTACGCTAAGTTAACGGAAGATCCTGTTTTGACCTTTACAGTTTGTGTATATGCACGTTCCCTTTTTTCTTAAGTGATGATACGTAAGTATGAATATGCCTTATTTTTTTTATTCGCAACAAAACTACAGTTTGTAAACTGTTTTTAATATCATTGTGACATTTGTGTGTCCATAACGACTAATTCGCTATTGCGCTCTCAAATTTAAAACTATTATATTATACTAAATATTATATTATTTTATTATCGCTACCACACCCTGTTTCTTGTATCGATGCAAGGGGTACACATGGAATTTTATAATGTAATCTAAAATTGGGGTAATCTAAAATCTAAAATGGTAATCTAAAATCTATGTTGGGGGAGGCCTAGTTCCAGCAGTGGACGTCTTTCGGCCGATATGATGATGATGATGATGAATCTATTTTATATTTTATAAATGCCGATCCGCCTCTAAGACTTGCCAAGCTATTGATCCCAATCTTATTGCTAGAAAGTGCTAAAAGTCCTACGTAGATATTTGATAAAACTCCCACTTCAAAAGCCAGTATTGTATAAACAGCAAAAAATAACGGAAATGAAACAGACACATTCCGATTAAGCAAACATCATTGGAAGCAAACAACATTGCTGCATGATGTGATAAAGTACAGAACGCAAATAAATCAGGAAAAGGAAAAGTTCAAATAAAAAATGTCAACTGGCGGGACGATGTCCACGTGCTGACGATCGTCGATTGTTTTTTACATTCGTCCCCCCCGAAGCGAGATGATTGGAGTTTTTCAGTGCAGTTTTTATTTTGACAATCTAGGGCTGTCGATTGTTTTTTGACTCTCGACTTTGGCGACTTTTTATAAACATTTTGTAAACGAAATAAAAGAATTAAAAACGGATTTTTTTTTGTTCAAACGTCGGGATGTAATTTAAGCTCAGTACACGCGATAAAATCCGTTTTTATTTGTTTTATTTCATGAATAACTATCGCGGCAACCGAAGACAATATTATTTTGTAAACGATTAATAATAAATATCATGTAACATGTACTTCTTACATTATGGCATTTTGTTATGTGTTACTATGTTATGTTCATTGACGATTGTTTTTTGACTGTCGATTTTGGCGACTTTTTATAAACATTTTGTAAACGATTAACAATATCATGTAATATGTACTTCTTACATTTTGGCATTTTGTTATGTTACTATGTTATGTTCATTATTACCTATTTAATTTTTTTTTTTTGCGTTGTGTGGGATTTGTTTACGAATGTTCCAAACGAAATAAAATTCGTCTTTAAGGATAACAATTGATAAGAATACATTTTACAAGTCAACTTATATATATATGTACAACAATGCCAGGACAAAATCGTAAAATCGTTTAGTAGGTACCAAATTATTCCGGTCAGCTACCCTTACCGAAGAACTCATCAATGCCATAACAAGCCATATTTGTTAGTAGCGTTTTAAGTTTATTTTTAAACAAACTATCACTTTGTTCCATATTTCTGTTGGGAGTGAATTGTATAATTTGGCCCTTATGACACCGAGAGACTTCCGAGACTTGGCGAGTCTACGTTCAGGACTATTAAAAGGTTACGCCTACGAGTACTTCTGTTGTGGGCCCTAAAACAAAGAAAGTTATAATAGAACAAAGAATAAAACAAAGTTAAATTAATGTTGTAGGATGCAAGCAAACTAGGCAATTCAAAGCCTGTGAATATTTCTAATTGACATATTTCATGCCACAAAAGCAAATCCAAGACAAAGTATAAATAAATACGTTAAGGCACGAGTCGAGCTACCCTTATCACTGGAGGCCGGCAAACTACCCTGCTGGGAGCCATACGTCTCTACAGAAGCAAAGTAGCTCTTTCTCTTGAAATCAGGTATTTGGTTTGGGATAACGTTGAAAAGTAAGTGATAATCCATTATAGCAAGTATTCATAAACAAGATGAAAATAGTTAATTGAAAACGCCTAACTACGGGCAAAAATATATCGTACATGTACCTGTGTATGCGAATAAAAAATCACAAAATATTTTTTATATATTACAAACTTATATATGTAGGTGTTGATACATAGGTAACCCCCAAGGACCATGGAAATACTGAGAATAAATACCAATGCCAGCACGCCAGCGTCGCCAGCAGAGAAAACTACAAAAAAATCTCACGTGGAATCGACTGAACACAGTTGAAAAGCTTTTCTATCGACGGACGCGAGATCCACTACGTAGATTGTTGTGATCATTTCTTTTTTTTTACGTAATACATTTTGGTTACCAATATGGGTCGTTATTATTCATCACGGACATAATTCTTACGAATCTTAAGCACAAAATATAACATATAATTTTAAACCAAAAGAACCGTCTTCACATCCACCTTTCCAAAAGCAAATACTCGAGCTGCTGTAAAAAATACTCAAATCACTATAGGTGTGCCTATAAAAGTTGAAGAGTTCCCTCGATTTCTCTAGGATCCCATCATCGGATCCTGACGTGGTTACAATGGGACCTTTGTTAACTGTGACTCTTTGAAAAAAAAAAAGAATCTTCAAAATCGGTCTAGGCGTCTTCGAATAATCGGTGAACATACATACATTTAAAAAAAAAAAAAAAAATAATAGCTAAAAAACAAACAAAGATCCCGACGAATTGATAACTTCCTCCTTCGAAATCTTGAAGTCGGTTGAAAATAACATAACTGCGTACAGCGAGTTCAGCGTGTAATAAAACCTCTGCTGTTTATGTTTGACAAGCGTGTCTAAGAGTGTCCAAGGTAATCATCAGTATAATATAATGTAACAAAGCATCATCACCGTTCGATAATCTGTACATCCATTAATTCTCTAAATTTAATCACACAGTACACATAAGTACGGGCTTTATCTAATTAGGTGCTTGTTTATTTCTCCCCTCGTTTGTCATCTGAATCCCGCGTCGCACCTGCGTGCCGGTAACTCGAAAACAATTATATTATTACACGAATTATACCCGGAAAGACGACACAGGCTTAGCGCTGCCGATATAGAAATATACGCATACGGTGTGTGGGCATTAGAAGCGTTGTTAAAATCAAAGCAGCGTTGAACTCCAACAACTAATTTTACTGTAAAACAGAATAAATAATAGCACTACATACCTAAAATTTTAATGCCATCCCTCCTGGTTGGATTGGTTCTCTGTACGAGAGCAAATAAAAATTTAAAAAAGATTGTCATACAACCGCTTGTGTCGACTCAGTTTTGTTATACAAACTTTTGAATAGCCATATCGATGCCCCTAGTCTGCTAAATGAGATTCATATCAGAGTACCAGGTATAAGAGAACGCCGATGTCACCCTCAACAAACATTTATTTTACATCCCATATAGTCTACCAACTACTGTGAAAATATGTTTACTAGACGTGCATGTAAATTTTATAACGATAGTAATATAGTTAAAGATGTTGACATATTTAACTGTACCATATTAAAAAAATGTGTTTAGAACGTAGAATATGCAAATTTATTCACCATTAATCAACTACCTACGTACGTGTACCTTTCAGTGCTTTTTTATGCTTTTTTGTGTTTACTCGTAAATTTATATTAATGATTAACAAATGATATCAGATCAACTGAGTGATTTGTATTTTGTGCTGCATCATGTTTAATTCTAAGTTGAAATAATACTGGAAACTATAGGTCTAAAGCTAAGCAAATATTTTGTAAATTTAACCCTTGTATGACTGTTTGTTTCATATTAAATATTATAAATCGAAAATTAGCATGTTTGTTCTTCATCACATACAGACACCGGAAACAAATTGCCATCCACCAGAGGAATTACATTTTATAGGAGAGGGATGGCATTTGGGCATGTCGTTTTCCACATCATACAAAACTCATAAAACAAATGCCATCCGAGTTCATTGATTGTAAGTGCGTTTTGCCTCTACCGATAGAAAAATTCACCTTACGTCCGGCTTCCAATTCTGATGGTTCGATAACTACCCGGCCTGGGCGGATGGCATGTTTCCGGGGTCTGTATGTAATAAATAAAAAAATAAAAAATATATTATGGGACAACTTTACACAAATCGACCTAGGCCCACAGTACGCTCAATAAGGCTTGTGTTATGGGTACTAGACGACGATATATATAATATATAAATATGGATAAATACTTAAATACATAGAGAACATCCATAACTCAGGAACAAATATCTGTGATAAACACACAAATAAATGCCCTGACCAGGATTCGAACCAAATAGATTCGAATTTTGATGAAGAACCAAGCATGCTAATTTTCAAGCGGTTGCCAGACAATTTTTTTTTATTTTTTTTTTAGCTCTCGGACACGGAACCAGTCCAACCAGGAGCCAGCCTTCATTATGACAAGCTATCGGGCTAATAACCAGGGGCCGTACTTAAAAACACGTTTAGACACGATCCAACTGCAATACAACGCCAATGCATTAACCTCGCAATACAGCTTACACCTAAACGTCTAAATCAGAAATATCAGATTTGCTTGTAAATTATCCCGATGCAACTCTAATACAACTTCAATATTGTTGAATATTTGTTGTATATTGGAGTTATGTTTGAGAAAGATTGTGTTTTCAATGTATTGTGTGTACCTGTTCTATGGTTTGAGCACTCTAAAGTATACTTATTTCTCTCTGGTGTAAAGGTCTACCGCCATGCGTGCAACTTTATAAAAATATAATAAAGAGTGATGTGCCGTCTCGTATTCCCTAATAGATTTAAAACATGTGTAAACTACACATTACTACAATATACATTACTAATCTTGAGCTTGATGTATATTTAGGCCTATCACAGCATTATAATAAAAAAAATATATATTTATTATCATACAACATACAACTTCAATATTGTTGAATATTTGTTGTATGTTGGAGTTATGTTTGAGAAAGATTGTATTTTCAATGTATTGTGTGTACCTGTTCTATGGTTTGAGCACTCTAAAGTATACTTATTTCTCTCTGGTGTAAAGGTCTACCGCCATGCGTGCAACTTTATAAAAATATAATAAAGAGTGATGTGCCGTCTTGTATTCCCTAATAGATTTAAAACATGTGTAAACTACACATTACTACAATATACATTACTAATCTTGAGCTTTATGTATATTTAGGCCTATCACAGCATTATAATTAAAAAATAAATATATTTATTGTCAGACAACAAGATCCATAAGCAGGTACAAACATCAACAATATTACATGCAAATAAAAAAAAATAAAAGTTAATAGGTATTGGCACTAAAATTAAATTATAAATTCAAATACGATGTCAATACAAGTAAAATAAAACAATAATTACCAACATTAAATAATCGCAACATTAGTACTATGGGAAAGTCTGAACTACTAGAAATCGCACCCAGAATACTGTAAATTGTTGTCACTCCTACCTACGTATGCGGCACATGATTGACGCAACATATAACTCCAACACACAACAAATAATCAACCAATATTGAACTTGTATTGGAGTTGCGTCGGAATACTTTTCAAGCAAATTCTAATATTTCTGATTCAGACGTTTAGGCGTTGGCTGTATTGTGTAGTTAATTCATTGGAGTTGTATGGAAGTAGGATCGTGTATTAACGATAAAATACGACCCTTGCTCTCGGATGACGGCGTGAAAGCCTCGTATAGATTAACATACGAGATTACAGTTTGAATAAAAAAACGTTAACAATAATTGCTATCGAATAGAATCTGCAATCGGAGTAAAATGAACGCTGAACTCGTTTGTAACCTGATATTTTAACAAACGTTATTAAATTGTTAAGTTTTTAATAAATGTTGCTTGCCTATTGTTACTTTTTCATTTTACAATGTGAGCTTTTTGGTGCTGTTATTATGGAGAAACAAAGAACACTTGTTCCAAAATTTTCCAAAAAATTTTAACAGCATGTTGTCAGGGAAAATAACTACGGGTAAATATTAGATAATTAATAATACAATTTTAGAACATCAAAAGGTTGTCTTTAAACACTTTAAGAAATATTACTTACAAAAAAGTAGAATTAATATTCATTGGGTCGAATATTCTTCTCTTAAATAAAATCTGTAAGCGTCAGTTCTAGAAGACGGATTAAAAGGGACCAATGAATCGGAAAATTAATGGAGACGCTATAGACCCGGACGAATCGGTTATTGGAAACGGTTTAAAAGAATCCAGTTTCTGTTTCTATTTTTGTACTAGTTTTTCGCAAAGAGAAGTCAAGAATGTTTTACTCTGTAATTAAATTTGATCTCGTATTTTTATTTAATACACATCACGAGTTTTATTCAATTCAAATCTTAGAAGTAAGATTTCACCCAGTTGTGGGTATACGTTTGAGTTGAAATAACATAACTGCTAGTTGCTAATAAGGGTCACGTTCTGACAAGTATGTAAGTGCGAAAGTGACGTATGACCACCGTGATAGGCCATATAATGGCAACCATCCTATATGTAACTTCGATATCGAGCGGCGTATGGCTTTTCTAAAACAGGTGCATAGTTTTCGAAAATCTCAATTGGAAACCAAAGTTGGCAAGAAAACATTTAACTTATAAAGTTATAACAACGAAATCAGCGAGTTTGAGTTACTCAATAAAAATAAAATGACCAGGGTGCGTAGCCAACGTGCCAATCGTTAACGCTCCGTGGCGTAGAGTAGTCATCTCTCTATCACTCTTCCATATTAGTGCGTTAGTGACATTACAGTTACGTTTCATTCACTACGGAGCCTTCTGTCGCCTTCAGATGTCTAAGTGGCGGCGTGCTTTCGGAAAACTGTATGCGTATTTAGAACTTTTCTTTAATTTACTTTTTTTTTATTTAGTTTGTTTTCGGGTTGCTAATATTTCATCAAAAACATGTCATAAGTGAACACCAACAACATCAACAGTAGTCGTGCAAAACGCTCCCCATATACATAAACACCCGGGAATTATCGATCTCCATAAACCCGGCCAAATTTCAATATTTATGAAGTATCTTTTGTTACGAGTTATATATCTGGTCATTAAGCACAGACGTGTATAATCGTGGCTTATTTGGGGCGTGCTGTATATTTAAATAGGTATGTAAGGTTCATTTACATGAGGGCAGGGATGCTTCGCTCCCACTGTTGAGATGGATAATGATAATGCTAAGTGTACACGCCTGTTATGTAGCAATAGTACAGTAAAGATACGGTTGCGTCAAACATTAATTTATAATAGCTTGATTTTTTTATTATTCATTCTTATGGAATATTTACAGATAATATATGAAAAAATTCTACCAACTTTTCACCCGGAAGTAGTTAAATAGGTAAAAAAATATATAAAAAAAAATTGTATATTTTTATTTACAATAATATCAATTATTTTTATTTGTAAATATGACAATATTTAAGTCTTCTTTCTGTTTAAAGCGAAAAACAAGAAACCGTGTCCATGTAAAACCACATAAATAACAAAATGTACGGCACGGGCGATATATATCCTAATTCGATAGAAACAAATAGTAATAATTGGTAGTTTGTTCTTACACATTTTAAATGACTTAGAAACGATATATTCATTAAAATCCTACAAACGCTTTTAATATGTGTGTACATATTTGTGGCGGTTAACGAATAACGATATTTTGTAGGATTTCATTGCGTAAATAATACTTGTATCATGATATATCCGTTACACTAAAAATATTAGCTATTATTAATTATTCCCAATTCCCCATACTAGCCGCCCGTAAAATGACTGTAGTACAAGGCAGTGATGTATTTTCAAATAACAAAATAAATAATGTGAATATACTTGTTTTGTGGCGTTAGTTTCTTACACCCTTCCTTGCGAACCTAAATTTAGATTTGCCACTAATTTGTTATAATAATTATAATATCTTTAATTTATTATAATGGCTCCTCTACACAATGGGCCATCATGGGCCATCATAGGGACGCAGCTATGCTGTTGGAATATGAGATGAACGCAAACCCCTTATGAAACTGTCCGAGCAACAGGTCGCGCCTGTCACTTTGCTCGACCATCTCTAGATCCTAGATCTCTCTCTGCCATAGATACGGGTCGTCACTGTGAATTAATTTAATTTCTTTTATACTTAATATACTATTTAAAAAGTCCATTGTGTTACTTATTTCATCAGGTTATGGGCCTCTCCCTACCTGTAAACGTTAGTTTCGGGAAATATTAAGTACTAGCTTTTGCCCGCGGCTTCGCTGGCGTTGAATTCGGGGTAACAAACCACACAAACTTCCACCCCCCATTTTAGGGAAGTGGGGGGTTAGAAAGAGACAAAAAGTAGCCTATGTCACTCTCCATCCCTTCAACTATCTCCACTTAAAAAATCACGTCAATTCGTCGTCCCGTTTTGCCGTGAAAGACGGACAAACAAACAAACACATATACTTTCCCATTTATAATATTAGTATGGATTTAAAGTAAATTGGTAAGAAATAAATTTCGACAAAATAACCTCAAAACTCAACTCGATTCTCGGTCGCCGGAGTTACTTTTTTCAGCTTTTCAGCATAAAAGTGATTAGAAAATGGCATCTTACAGTCATATGATGGCCATTGAAAAGCTCACAGGCCGTGACAATTGGACAAGTTGGAGTTTTGCCGTCAAAGCCTATCTTCAACATGAAGAACTATGGGAGTGCGTACAAGAGCAATCTACAGATGCTAAAAAGGATTTAAAAGCGAAATCAAAGCTTATTCTTTTAGTTGATCCCATGTTATATATTCACGTTCAAGAGGCAAAGTCGGCGAAAGAGGTATGGGATAATCTGACACAAGCTTTTCTTTTCAAGGCTCTGGATTGCTACGAAAAGTTGGTTTGTTAAAGGACTTGATAAATACAACCTTAGACAACAGTAATAGCGTGGAAGATTATGTAAATAAGCTTATGTCGGCAGCGCACAAGTTAAGAAATATATCCTTTCAAATGGATGATGAGTGGCTCGGGACATTGATGTTGGCAGGCTTGCCGGATGTTTACAAGCCTATGATTATGGTAATAGAGAGGTCCGGTGTGAAAATTAGTGCTGACTTGATTAAAACAAAGCTTTTGCAAGAGGTTACAAGATCAGATACTACGGCTTTCTACACAAACTCTAAAAATAATTATTCAAAAAATAATCAATCTCATTCCCAGTCTAAACCTAAGGTCCCCGTTGTTTTATTTGCAACAAGTACGGCCATTTGAGCAAGAACTGTTGGCACAAGAAAAACAAATCCGAGGTTAAAAATAATAAAAATAATTCAGCTTACGTCGCAGCTTTTTCAGCTATGCCATCAAATAATACTATGTGTTGGTATGTGGATTCTGGGTGTGCCAGACATGCTACAATGCACCGTGAATGGTTAGAAAATGAGAGATCTGCGCCTGTTAATCATATTACAATTGCTGATGACAAAAACTTACATGTGGAATGTTGTGGTGATGTGACAATACAAGTACCAGACGGCAACGGAGGCAGTTCATGTAATTCATGTAAAAAATGTGTTATTTGTACCTGGAATAGCAACTAATTTGCTATCTGTAAGCAAGATAATAAAATCAGGCTGTAAAATAGAATTCCATAAAAGTGGCTGTGACATAAAAAAGCAGAACGGGCTTCTAGTAGCAACTTGCACCGAGGTCAATGACACCTATAAGTTGAATGTTTGTCATAGGGAAATAAGAGCTATGACAGCGACTACAACGACGGATACCTACTCAATGCACCAGAGAATGGCACATTTGAATTTTGATGATGTCAATAAAATACCAAACTGTGCTACCGGTGTCCAGTTAGCACAGCGATCTGAAAGTTATATATGTACTACATGCTTAGAAGGAAAGCAGACGAGACAACCTTTTCCAAGCAGTGGCTCCCGGGCAAAGGAATTGCTAGAGCTAATCCATAGTGATGCATGTGGTCCGCTACAAACCGCATCTGTTGGAGGTTGCAGATACTTCACAACTTTTATTGATGATTATTTAGGGAAGGTATTTGTGTATTTTATTAAGAGCAAAGCATAGGTATTTGACAAATTTATAGAATTTAAAAGTCGTGTAGAAAATGAATTAAACAAAAAGATAAAGGTGTTTCGCAGCGATAATGGGACAGAGTATATAAATAAAAATTTTGATGTTTACTTAAAGAAAAATGGCATAATGCACCAGACATCCACTCCATACACACCTCAACAGAATGGATTAAGCGAGCGCATGAACAGAACGCTTATTGAACGTGCAAAATGTATGATCTTAAATGCTGGTTCACAGAATGACCTGTGGGCTGAGGCACTGGCGACTGCAGCATATATTGTAAATCGCTCTCCAACCCGTGCACTCGCCTACATCACACCTGAAGAAGTATGGACAGGTAAAAAACCAGACTTGAGCCATATGAGAGTGTTCGGATGCAAAGCAATGGTGCAGGTACCAAAAGAAAAACGACAGAAACTTGATCCAAAATCAAGTGAGCATATCTTTGTAGGATATTCTGAGTGTACTAAAGGGTACCGATGTATGGACCCAAAGAATAAGAAAATAATCATGAGTAGAGATGTCGTGTTTCTTGAAGCAAGTGTGAAACAAAATAAGGTTACTGCCACGCCTGTACACCCTGAAACAAAAACAAAAGAAGTTAAACACAAAAAGTTGAAAAATGAAGTGAAAATCATAAAGAAAAATGAGGTTTACTTACCTATAACTGAACAGCCTGAATTGTGGTCAGAAGATGATGATGATGATGACGATGAGACTACATTGGAATCTTCAGATACACAAAGCTCAAATTCTATTGTGTGTGAGCATCCTACAGACCTTACATCTACACCGGAAACTCCATTTGAGTCCGAAGAATCATACTCAAGTCCTGTAGTAGATGTAGATCCTTTAGATGAAACATACTTACCTGAACAAGATGAGAGCTTTCACACTCCTCAGTCGCACAAAGGAAAACTCAGGCCACGCCATGACAAGCAAGGTATTAATTTAGAATCAACTTCTTATATCTGCATGAACGCTGAATCTACACCAAGTCTGCTCAACAGCGATCCTCAAAGTCTCGAAGAGGCTCTTGAAGATGATAAAGCTAGAGAATGGTTACAAGCCATGCATGAAGAATATCAATGTTTGATAAAGAATAATCACCTGGTCACTAGTTGACAAACCGGTTGGTAAGAAAGTCATACCATGTAAATGGGTATATAAAACGAAATTGAACGAAAATGGAGATGTAATACGGTATAAAGCCAGGCTTTTTATTAAAGGTTATAAGCAGACAAAAAGGATTGAGTATCATGAGATCTATGCACCAGTTGTGAGATATTCGTCAATTTGATATCTGATTGGATTAGCTACAAAATATCAGCTTAAAATACATCAGATGGATGCTGTCACAGCGTTTCTTCAAGGCGATGTTGAAGAAGAAATATACATGACCCCGCCGCCATACTTTGAGCAAGAAAATAAAGTATGCCGCTCAAACAAAGCTATCTACGGGCTAAAAAAAGCAAGTAGACAATGGAACAAGAAATTAAACAATGTTTTGTTGGAAATTGGACTAGTTCGATCAAAAGTGGATCCATGTATCTACTATAAAATATTAGACAAAGAAGATATACTTTTCATAACTGTATATGTGGATGATTTGCTATGTTTATTTAACAATGACCACACAGCAAGTATGATTAAGGAAAAGTTAAAAGAAAACTTTCATATGAAGGACATGGGAAAAGCAAAACAATGCATTGGTTTCAGAATTACAGAAAACAAGAATAAAGAAATATCAATTGACCAATCTGTTTATATAGAGAAAATATTAAGTCGGTTTGGAATGTTGGATAGTAAACCAATATGGACTCCAAGTGAAGCAAATATTCAGTTGAAGAAAGCTGAAAGTAATGAAGAGATACTGTCTGACATACCGTACCATGAGGCTATCGGGTGCTTATTGTATTTGTCTCAAGGGACTAGGCCCGATATATCATACATAGTCAATTCATTGAGCAGATTTAATAGCCAGCCTACAGCTCAACATTGGACTACGCTGAAGAGGGTTTTAAGATATTTGAAGGCTACGGTTGACTATAAATTAACCTTCGGCAATAATGAAAATATCACCGGATACTGCGACGCAGACTGGGCCGGTAACACTGAAGACCGAAGATCGTGTACTGGGTATACATTTATTTTTCAGGGTGCCGCTATAAGTTGGTGTTCAAAACGTCAACCAACTATTGCATTATCGACTGCAGAAGCAGAGTACATGTCATTGTCTGCTGCTGTGCAAGAGGGACTCTGGTTAAAACAACTGCAAGATGATTTCTGGCCAGAACTTTCAAAATCACCAATTACTATTTTTTGTGATAACCAAAGTGCAATTAGCATTTCAGGCACTGAGGCATTCCGTGCTAGAAGCAAACACATAGATGTTCGCTATCAAATACTAGCGAACATCTACGAAATCGTAAGGGAGAAGATGGCTACCAATCAAGTCGTGGTTAAGTACATCAAGACTCAAGATATGGTGGCTGACGTATTAAAGAAGGCTCTACATCAACCGAAGCACAGAGCCTTTACCAGCGGAGGATGTTGGAATATGAGATGAACGCAAATCCCTTATGAAACTGTCACTTTGCTCGACCATCTCTAGATCCTAGACTTCTCTCTGCCATAGATACTTGTCGCGTCATCACTGTGAATTAATTAAATTTCTTTTATACTTAATATACTATTTAAAAAGTCCATTGTGTTACTTATTTCATCATATGCGTTAGAGATAGCAATCGATATTGCCATCTCATTACGTCGTATAGCTGCGTCACTTAGACTCCCATGATGGCCCATGGTGTAGAGGAGCCTTTAAACTTTGATCTCCAAATTAGCAATACTACCACCAAATGACAAAAAAACCCAAAAAAAGGAAAAATACATTTATGACGAGCGGAGGAGTGTTTTAGGTGAACTGCGAACTAGCCACAACCGATTTTATTTTAATGATCAATATTTTGGTGAATTACAAAATGTATTTTAGGTAATCGTTTTCATATTGTTTGAAGATCGGATTTTCGTAACAGATAAATTATTTTGGTTATACATATATGTTATTTTCCGGAAATTTTAAATTTTTTTTTTGGTAATCGCTTTAATATTATTTGGTGATACAATTTTGGTGGCGGATCTATTATTTTAGTGAGCAATCTTATTAATTAGTCTTCGACTATTATTTACTGATGATAAATATTTATTTGATTATGGGTTAAATGATACCCAATTTGAAATAGGTAAACACAGAAAGTCGCTTCCACGTCTTACCTAAAAACAAGTGGTGTGCATCCCCAATGTCGCAACAATTATAGTCAGATAAGACAAACTCTGCACCAAGTTTTAGGTGACTTTGAGTGTGAAGTGGCAGTGATAAACGTCACACAGTAATATGAGAAAATAACATTTATGTAGTACTTGACAGTCCAAATTATGCTGCTAACAATCCATGCAAAATACTCAGACTCAAGTAAAATGGAAATGCAAGATAGACAGCACATCGATGTGGACATACCTTTACAGATTGTTTCCTTTATAACACTGGATTAAAAGTAACTCCTGCCCAGCGCACCATAACTAATACATTGTTAAAAGTTTCATCATACTTCACTGATTGCTGCAAGACTCTTTGTATAATTCAGACAACTTCTTAATTTATGGAGCGCAGTTCTTAAAATCATCAGCCAACTATAAGGTTAGTTAGTACTTCAAAACTCTGAAAGTTACCTCTTGAAGAGTTGGAAATAACTTAGTAGTTTTATTTATAGTGACGTTTGCTTTGAAACCCTGTTACTGACTATTTTTAGACTTTTTCCTTGAAATTATTTATATACAAGGTGTAACACATAATCTGATGATCCGTTTAAGGGCATAATTGGCATCATATTGCGACTAACAAAAAGTAGGAGAAAAAAAATATGGACGTGAATTTTTTCGAATCGGTCGACCGTCCATACAAAACCAATAGAATTTAGAATACGATACCAACGGTCGACCGATTCGAAAAAATTCACGTCCATAATTTTTTTCTCCTACTTTTTGTTAGTCGCAATACGATACCAATTATGCCCTTAAAATGATCACCACTATTTTTGTTATAGCCTATATTAAAGTAAAAAAAACCGGCCAAGTGCGAGTCGGACTCGCGCACCGAGGGTTCCATTAAAATTTCACATTAAAATTATTAAAAATATTTTGATTATATGATGTAACTAAAAATTAACCATTTTCGCATTTTTTTCTATATCTGTGCTATAAGACGTTGCTTCGTACGAAATTTCAGGATTCTGAGTTCACGGGATGTACCCTGTAGGTTTTGATTCCCTTGCGAGTTTCGACAATTTGCGGAAATTTTCGGCATAAACGGCTGTATCTTTTGATTGCGTTGGCTTAGAAGTTTGATTTTTTCACAGCTCCAAGGAGCAGTAGACATGAGTATTTCATATAAATTTCAGCTTGATACCTCCATGCGTTCCTGAGAAAAAGGGTCTTTGCAGACGGACGGACGGCCAACAAAGTGATCCTATAAGGGTTCCGTTTTTTTTCCTTTCAAGGTACGGAACCCCAAAAATAGCAAAAACAAAGATCCCGACGAATCCTCCGAAATATTGAAGTCGGTTTATAACCTACCGGTTAATGACGGCACTACCTTATAGTGTCGCATTTTTAGCATCGTGTTGCGTTATTTTTAATAGGTACAGTTTCCAAAATAATTAGACCTTCTATCTCCGTCATCAAATCAGATTTTCAAAGTTAATTCTGTGAGTCCTAAACATGCAAGATTTGATTAGGAACATCGAAACAGGTGAAACTAATGGACTAAGAGCTGGCCACGTCAGATATTATATAATAATGAGAGCAGCTAAACTCGTCTGGATAGATTGCAATACTATCTTTATTGCTAGATCCGGGTATATGGCAGCTTTTAATAGGTCAGATTGACAGACTAGCAAAAATTTTCAGTTGGAAAAAAGTAATACCAAAATAGGTAAAAACTGCCGAAGTTGTCTTATTTATAAAGGACGGGGCCTATATTTTAACTTTAAGAACCAAAAATATAGCGTGTTATTTCGGAAACAGAAACAGTGGCCGACAAACCATGAACTACATTATACGTCGTTTTGGACTACTTTACCCCATCAGAAAGTTTTGGGAATTATATAATCTAATTATTGATATAAATTCTCATAATACTCCATCAAAACCGGAACTTTAGGATTTGTATTCTTAAGGTGGTTTGCATTCTTTGACCTCCACCACTTTAAGTTCGGATCTAGAAATAAGCATAGTATAGCAAACTAACGAGAGGGGTTTCGTCGCTCTCATTATTGTGTCATATCTGACGTGGCTAACTCTCCGTCTATAAGCAAAATCTTGTAATAAGCCAGGGGCCGTATTCTAACTTTAAAACACGTATAAACACGATCCAACTTCAATACAACTTCAATGCATTAACAACGCAATACAGCTACGGGCATAAACATCTGAATCAGAAATATCAGAATTTGCTTAAGAAATATTCCTACGCAACTCCAATACAACTTCAATATTGGTTGAGTGTTTGTTGTGTGTTGGAGTTATGTTTGAGAAAGGTTGTATTTTTATTGTATTGTTAATGTATTTTTAAATTAGAACCCGGCACCAGGCGGCCAAACCTCCATATAAATTTTTTTTTTTTTAAGCGCGACATTTTTTTTTCATAGTTTTTATAATCAGAATACGATACCAATTATCCCTGAAAAGGATCACCAGTATTTATTTAATTACAAAAACAAGAATTCAAATGAAAACTAAATAATTAAATAAAATAGAATCGACTTCACTAAGCATCCACCTCTCCAACACCACATGCTTGATCTGCTGTAAAAAATACTCAAATCACCATAGGTGTGCCTATAATAGTTGAAGAGTTCCCTCGATTTCTCCAGGATCCCATCATCAGATCCTGACATGGTTACAATGGGACCAACTATGAAGTATACGCTTTCAAACAAAAAAAGAATTTTCCAAATCGGTCCAGACGTCTTCGAATAATCGGTGAACATAAAAAAAATAGCAAAAACAAAGATCCCGACGAATTGATAACCTCCTCCTTCGAAATCTTGAAGTCGGTTGATAAGTACAATCAATTTAAAATTCATTGGTAATCATCAGGGCTTGTAACCGGTATTTTGCTCTATACTAAAATACCGGTTTTTTTTTCGTTCTTTCGTTTACTATTTCATATTTAATCGAAAAATCTTACAATATAAAATCATAACCTAAAAACAATACGAGTTCTACGTAAAAACCATAAAATATGTTAACATATTGGGTTATTTCGGGGCTTTTTGCGAAAACCGGTTACAAGCCCTGGTAATCACAAAAAATAGAACAAGATTTATACAATGTTAAGTTATAACTACCGGGCCCAGTACAGCTCAAAACGGTTTGCGAATTGTATAAATTCCCGGATACTCCCCTCATCCGTAGCGGTATAACCTGTGATTTACGCTGCACGAGATCGTGAAACACCATATATTAAGACGGTGTCACTAGGTTCCGTTGCCGGAGCACTCGATTTCCATAGGAATTGGTGTACTTAACCCAATTAATGGTATCGCACTGCCGTTTAACCGGAGACATGCTGGACGCCTTTAATGTTGCTGGCGTGCTTGAATTTGCTTGGATGCCAAAAATGTTTACCAACGACTGCCTGTCTTATTAATTAGAGAGCCCACGACACTGAACGTAGTTCGATAAGTCTCCTAGATGAGATATATATTTTAATTAGTTGCGTCTTTATTGGGGGAACACGAAATGCCGATGCTGCAATGCAAAAAAAGTGGTGGCGTATTTTAATTTTTTTTTTTTTTAAATAAAAAAATCCGGTTTCTAGTACGATAAGTCTCCTAGATTTCCTTTGTTCCTCGAAGAAGGGGAGGGGTAGGGCTAAACAAAGGAAATCGAGGAGACTTATCGTACTAGAAACCGGTTTTTTTTTTTTTTTTTAATTTATACGCCACCACTTTGTTTGCATTGCAGCATCGGCATTTCGTGTTCCCCCATTAAAGACGCGACTAATTATATATATCTCATCTAGGAGACTTATCGAACTAGGTTCAGTGTCATGGGCTCTCTAACTATATTTGGTCTAGGTCCATGTCTGTTATCATTTAATTTTGTAGAAAATGAGCAAAACATTTATTATGATTCTTTTTAACTTTGACAGATGGATTGTTAGCAGCATAATGTGGACTGACAAAATACGGTGGCAAATAAGCATCCATCCAGCCTCATTGGAAGCGGTCACCGTAGCCTATGGACGCCTGCAACTCCAGTGGTGTTACAGACATACTAGACGCCTTTAATATTGCTGGCGTGCTTGAATTACCTTGGATGCCAAAAATGTTTATCCACGACGGCCTGTCTTAATTGGTACCTAGACTTGGTCTGTTAATAATTTAATTATGTAGAAAGTGAGCAAAACATTTGTTTATATTGTGGCAAAATTGCCAGCCTGAATTGATGGGAAGCGGTTATCGTCGCCTATGGACGCCTGCAACTCCAGTGGTGTTACATGCGCGTTGCCGATTCATGAATGATATGGGCTTGGTCAATTTGTGTTAATTATTTTATTTAAACGCTTTTTTTTTTTTTTTTAATTAATGGCTTTTACTCCTCGCCTATTTCAGCGAGGTGAATTCTGCCAATGTCAAGGTACATTTATGATTTCATTCATTTAAGTAAAATAAAATAAAAGCAACGTTGTTCGGTTAAGGCCTTGTTGATTGTAAAGTGATAGCCTCCTTACAAACACGTGGGTGGCCGGGACCCCGGATAACCGTTTGTTCAACTAAAGGATGGTTACTCGCGTTTTGGGACTAATTTTTCATTAGCTGCACACTTGTTCGTTAGGTCACCGCACAATAAGCTATCAATATTACACACTGAACTACGTAAATGAGCAAAAAAACAAAAAACTATTCTAAAGACGACGTAGCCAACAGAAATCCCTTTTTGGATTTATTTAAATATTATTACAAGTCAGTCAACACACATTAAAAGAAAAAAAATATATATGAGAAACCTAAAAAAATTACATTGAAGTGCAAAATTGGATCCAATGTTTTTGAAAAAAAAAATTGTTTCATTTGAAAACACGAACTTTAATTTCAATTCGCAATACAAGTTGGGACAAAAATACTGGTGATTCATTTAAAGGCATAATTTGGTATCGTTTTGCGACAAAAAATTAAAACAAAACTTTTTGGTAGCGAACATAATAAAATATTTATATGGGACCGGTCGTCCCAGCCGGTCAAGGATGATTAAGACATGGATTGACAATGCCTATACAAAATCGCGTTCCTATTTCAGGCTAAAACACTAGCGTCATCTATCGGTCACCACAAACACTAAATTCCTACTTAACCTTTTTGTTAAGCCCATTGGTTGACTGGTAGAGAATGCCGTATGGCATTAAGTCCGCCGTTTGTACCGTCTTATTTTGTGCAATTAAGATTAAATAAATAAATTCTAGTTTCTAATATTTTGTTCGGCGATTAACGCTGACAGAATAACTCTACTCCAGACTCAACAGATAGCGCTGTGGCACTCAGTAGCGAAAACAGACGAATAGCCTGAAGGTTCGAGAAACGCGATTTTGTATAGGCATTGTCCATCCATGTCTTAATCATCCTTGCAGCCGGTCAACCCTCCATACAAAACCAGTTTTTCTTCACGCGAAAAAAAGTTTATTTTAATTTTTCCTCATTAGAATACGATAATAATCCTTATCTACCAATCGTATCCACATGGACCAAAATAAGCTTAGCTTCTGATGACCAAAGCTTGTTTTGAATTCAGAGGCCATATAGCACTGGACAAACTCAAAGTAATGATGAAGCATATTGTGAATAAGCTTGACCCGCAATAAATTTGCCTCAACCAGTACATCACAACGTATTTCAGCTAGTTACCAAGCTCTCATGTGAGTATACCAGTGTAACTATGACTTAGAGATACATATAAATAACCCGTAAACAGAGATCATACTATAATGGTATTATTGGGAATAGTTTTGGTGCTAGAGAAATGCGGATTGGCCAATAGGCACTCGGCGGGTAGCGGTAAACGAATTATTGGGGTTTTGGGTGAAAATATGAACGTCAGTACCGATTTAGCCAGACGAGGCCATTAAACTTAGTTAGTTTAGTATTGAGTGCTAGTAAAGCTGGTGGTCTTAGATTCGAATCTCGAATCTTGAGGAATTATTTTTATGGTCAGCTTGCGCATCTTTGTTTCTTATTAGTACTATCACCAACAGTTTTAACTGCCCATCGGTGGACCTTATGCCTTTTTTAATAAGGTGTACCTGTACAGTTAAGAGTGTTGCTGTTTATATACACGGTGTAACATGAGAAAACCGAATAATTTTAACAGCGTATTCCTGATCATAATTGGAGACAAAAATGTCGTATAAACTTTTCTGGATTTCGCCAAAAAAAATATTTTTTTTTTTGCTTTTTTTTTCGATTTTTGAAATGCTTTTGAACATAAAAACATAAATGTTATTGTTAAAGATGTCGATTAAAATAAATTAGTACATTTTTTTCGAAAAAAATAGGTTACGTAAAGTATTCCTTGGCACTTAGATATCTGTCAATAAGAATGTATATACTAGACACCATAAAGGGTGAAATCGCCAACAAAAAAAAGGTTTTGCACTGAGTCACATTAAAAAATGTTTTTTTATTTAAGCAGTAGTAACTCTGAAACTAGGCGAATTCCAGAAAAGTTTATACGACATTTTAGTCTCCAATTATGATCAGGAATACGCTGTTTAAATTATTCGGTTTTCTCATGTTACACCGTGTATACAAATTGCTCCCGAAAAACCCAAATAATTCTAATCACCAGACATAGGAATCCAGGGGGTAACATTTTATTACAGATAGGGAGTTCCTATATCGATAAACTCAATTATCGATGCTTTATCCATATACTAGTAATTACTCCAAGTTTTATTTGTAAAAATAATATACTTTAATTAAACAACATGAGTGTAAGCTATATCTTGTCTATTTATCTAAAGAGGTTTCGTAAGACATAATATTAACTCTTTCATAGTGTAATAATGTTACTTGATATGATTAGTTTTCGGATAGGTGGTGGCATTATTGAGCAGAGAGGGCACTGAAGTCGCCTAGGTTACATTATATGATTAATTGACTAATGATAAAAAAAAATTACTGTCTAAAACATACATTTCTTATGCACGTAGTGCCAATATTTTTGGATCGATATATTGAATTATTTTTCATATTATTACTCAATTTCATAAGGCAGACCAAAAAAATTATGTTTTAGACAAAAAATAATTTAATCCTTAGTCATTCAATCATAAAATGCAACCTAGGCCACTTTAGTGCCCTCTTTGCTCAATAATTCCACCACCAGTCCGTACGCTACTAGACCTAGCGGTCATTTAAAATTATGCTTTGTTTGAACTTTATACTCGTCTTCAGAACAATTTAAAAATAAATGTATGCAAGGCTGGGGGCGATCAGTAGTATATAATATGTAAAACGCATAAAAAAATATATATACTCTCGATTCCTATGTCTGCTAATCACGCATTTCTGAGATCAAAATAAGGAAAACGGATATTAGTCTAAGTCAATTTGCCAAAAAAGATGTTGATATTTGTCATTCAGGATATCTAGACTAGTCCCCATAGTGGCGATGTCGCTATCAGAAAGACTTTTTGCACTGAGTCACAAAAAATCTTTTTTTTGGTATTAACTCTCAATATTTAGAGAAAAAAAAATTACATTTTAGTATGTTATTCAATCAAATACAAACATTGAAAACATTGAAAAAAGAATCAACCCAGTTGGACTTGAACCAACATCGATACGCCTTACCGGGGCTCGATATCGCTTTACCAATTAAGCTATGGGTTCAGTTACCCAATATATAGCGATATCGAGCCCCGGTAAGGCGTATCGATGTTGGTTCAAGTCCAACTGGGTTGATTCTTTTTTCAATGTTTTCAATGTTTGTATTTGATTGAATAACACACTAATGTATGAGTGGAATATCCACATAAAAAAAAAATGTAAAATAATTATGAGTTGATAGCAGGCGCCATCTGTTATTTCCGTTGTGACACTTGTAAAAGGGTCGGCGGGAAGGGTATCTAACTCTAGTGGTTGGCACCTAGATGTCGCTTACGGCTGCTATAAAGTCGATGTAAAAATAAATGCAAAAAGATGATTGAAGGCATTGAGAATTTCGTCAGCTCGGTAACTGAACCCATAGCTTAATTGGTAAAGCGATATCGAGCCCCGGTAAGGCGTATCGATGTTGGTTCAAATCCAACTGGGTTGATTCTTTTTTCAATGTTTTCAATGTTTGTATTTGATTGAATAACATACTAATGTATGAGTGGAATACCCACTTTAAAAAAAAAAAAAAAATGTAAAATAATTATGAGTTGATAGCAGGCGCCATCTGTTATTTCCGTTGTGACACTTGTAAAAGGGTCGGCGGGAAAGGTATCTAACTCTAGTGGTTGGCACCTAGATGTCGCTTACGGCTGCTATAAAGTCGATGTAAAAATAAATGCAAAAAGATGATTGAAGGCATTGAGAATTTCGTCAGCTCGGTAACTGAACCGATAGCTTAATTGGTAAAGCGATATCGAGCCCCGGTAAGGCGTATCGATGTTGGTTCAAGTCCAACTGGGTTGATTCTTTTTTTAATGTTTTCAATGTTTGTATTTGATTGAATAACATACTAATGTATGAGTGGAATACCCACTTTAAAAAAAAAAAAAAATGTAAAATAATTATGAGTATCAAGCAGGCGCCATCTGTTATTTCCGTTGTGACACTTGTAAAAGGGTCGGCGGGAAGGGTATCTAACTCTAGTGGTTGGCACCTAGATGTCGCTTACGGCTGCTATAAAGTCGATGTAAAAATAAATGCAAAAAGATGATTGAAGGCATTGAGAATTTCGTCAGCTCGGTAACTGAACCCATAGCTTAATTGGTAAAGCGATATCGAGCCCCGGTAAGGCGTATCGATGTTGGTTCAAGTCCAACTGGGTTGATTCTTTTTTCAATGTTTTCAATGTGTGTATTTGATTGAATAACATACTAATGTATGAGTGGAATACCCACTTTAAAAAAAAAATGTAAAATAATTATTACATTTTAGTCTCCAAATATTGATCATTTCTCTAAATATTACAATACACTGTTAAAACCTTATGGTTTCTCTATGAGCACATTGTATATCGAAGTCTAGATTCTCAAAAAACACATGGAGGTTTATTACCTATGTGTAAGATTACCTAATACGTAGTATTTAAGAAAACCCTAAATATGACGATCTTCGCATTGCAGATCCGCTCGCCACTTCGATGTGTGAGCGGGACGACGCTACATCCGCCCATAGTGATGTCTTGTTCACACATAGGAAAGCTTTAGGCGCAACACACACTTGAGCGGAATTCAGCTTTCATAAACAAAAATCAGCCGGAAAGCGGATAAATCCAACTTACGGTAGATTTTCTGAATTTGGACTATGGGTCCCATACAAAAATTTACTTACTATATACTAATATCCGACTTTTGACTAATTTTTCAACCGACTTCAAGTTTTTGACGGAGGTGGTTCTCAATTCATCGGGATCTTTATGTTTTTTTTGATGTGTTTACGATTATTCGAAGACGATTATTCTTTTGTTGTTTGAAAGAGTACACTTGACAGTTGGTCCCATTGTAACCAGGTCAGGATCAGATGATGGAATCCTGGAGAAATCGAGGGAACTCTTCAAATATTATAGTGATTTCAATATTGTTTACAGTAGCTTGGGCATTTCCTATTGGAAAGGAGTCTAAGTGAAGTCCGTGTTTTTTTGTTTATGACAGCTGAATTCCGTGCTGATTTCCACTCCAATGTGTTTTGCGCCTTAGCCCCCGGGGCGGACGAAAAACCTACATAACGGAAATGTTTTTATGAATAACAGCATAATGTGATGCTACAATTTTCATAAAATTTACATATACAGAAACACTCGCTTGTATTCCTAAAAAAGGGAGTATAGGACATGAAACTGACGTGCCTCGTTCAAAGTATATACACCCTACTCTTTTCTGAAGGTTATCAGAAATCTGTCGGATTTATTTGAAAACGTAGCTTTTGATTTCCCATCCCTTAAAATCCACCTTTGCACACAGATTTGTTTACTTTGCCCATCCATTTATAAACATCCAGATATATATGAAACTCGAACTGCATTAAAAATCTAGTATAGAAATTATATTGTAAAGTATAGTAGTATTTTTTTAAGATGTCGGAATCTTACTAAGGAATTCTACCGACAATACCGACATCTTAAAAAAATCGTACTACGTATATTTTTCAATTAAACTGACGAGGCCTTAAGAGGATGACAACAACTAAATTCCATCCCTATCTTTTTCAGTTCGAGTAAAAGAGAAACCATGTGTTACGATTAGTATGGGAGCTCATTGCAAATTTAGCAAAATGATGAATTTAAAAAATAACCACGCATTAATTGAGAAATATAAAATAATGAAGTTTTTAGTATTAGTGTGGTGGAATTTTGTCCTTAATTATAGACGTATAAGTCAAGACACTAGAGACATACAACTGTTTATAGCTAATTTTGAGATGCAACTTTGAAATTATTTTCTATCGAACTGATTTCGTCCAATCGTGTATCGGAATTAACGAAGTTCTTCTAAATATAATGAATATGAACATTTTTTTTTTGCCAAAACAAGTAGTTACAGCTAAAAAACTGCTTAAGTAAAGTCAATTTGAAGGTCATCGGGTGTGGTCAACCTCTTAAGTACTTACATTTCCAAATCGTTCTTAATACCTTATTCCATGTCACATCTTTGTCATGTAACACAAAGTCAATCAATCTTTTTGTATAATGGCTTCCATCGACACTATCAATGATTTCGCCAACGTTAAAGTAAAAACCGTCCAAGAGCATGTCGGGCCATGCTCAGTGTAGGGTTCCGTAGATTGCCTGTTGCAATACATCCGTTCAAAAGGTCGTTTATTAAGAGATATTTGGCGGCGCTTACGTCATTTTACTATGCGGCTTTCACGTACTTGCACCATGCGTTTTTGAGTGATAACTCAAAAGATTTTATTCAATGTAGTTTTCATAGGAAGTACTTATAGGACCTCACTTCCATGATCTTTTCAACTTGAAGAGTTATTATTTACCAAACTATTGGTTTTATCACGAACATGTTTTAGAAGACCTCTATTTGAAAGATCTATCCAACGATATCCCACACAATAGGGTTGAAGGAAGAAAAAAAACCACCCATCATGTGTATGGAAGATAACCTAATAAAAACATTTTTCCAGTCATTATTCTTTCACTTTGTTGGCGTGATTAATGCACATACTCATACAAAATTTCAGCTTTCTAGTGCTAACGGTCACTGAGCTAAGCCGCGGACAGACAGACAGACGGACGGATATGGCTAAACTATAAGGGTTCCTAGTTTACTACGGAACCCTAAAAATAGCAAAAATTTGCTCGTATAGCAAGCCGTTGTTCGGTAAGGCCTTGCTTTTTGTAACTTTTTCACTAATTGCACGAATTGGTCAACCACAGACTACCAGTCCATGACCAAAAGGTTTGACGCGCTTTGAGATTAGTTCTTCATTAGCTGCACTCTTGTTCGCTAGATCACTGTACAATAAGCTATCAATATTACACACTGAATCACTAAACGAACAAAAAGACGACTTCGCCATAACACAGTCAAATTTTTCTAAAAGACTAACCTTCAACAGTGTTATACCGACATATTTTACCCGCAGAAACACACACGTTAGATAGGAATAATCTTCAGCAAATACAATCCGAGTATAATAAATACTTTCGGGCTATTTATTCTTGTGAGCAAACACGTTGGTCCCTCGCGTAATTCTATTATGAATGTGGACGGAGGTATTGTATTATTCAATGTCGAAACAGTCTTTGTGTAGGGAGTCTTGGGTTGTGTGCTTAAAGACTTAGAAAGGGGTAGTGTAAGGAGAACAGTAGGACACTAAAAATATTTCATGATTCTCTTATATTCCCTTCATTAATAAAAGGAAAACAAGGCGCTCCGATTTCATAATAACGGCATCCTTGTTTTTATAAAATTTTATAAAATATCGGCGTAACCCGCCATTATAGGGATAATTATTGCCTTTGGACATGATTTGTATAATCCTGTTATTTATCGTTTTAATAAAATAAAGCGCTTTACTACTACCCTTATTGAATGCCGAAATGAATTATAGGCATAATAAGTCCAATGACTTTGTTTTGAGTTTTAGCAAAAGCCATTGGAAAATTTCAAATTTCACACAGACGAATATTTGTAAAATTTTACACTACGTCAATATAATACCTAACGTAAACTGAATTTGATAATATTTCAATTTATATTGCACACAATTATAACAGTGTTGAGGAAATTCCTGCTTAATTTACCACTTATGCTAAGAAACACTAGGGGTTTATAATTAGTGCACTAAATCTTAATACATAGATTGTTTGACAAGGGCCTAAAGTAGGCCATATTACCACGAGGTGGTTATTTTAAATTTTTTCGAGTGGTGATATGTCTTTTACAGCAGAGTCATTCATACAATTTTTCACTTCGATTGCAATAATATAAAAAAAAGATAAAAATACTTATAATTACGAACACTGACTAAACTAAGGTGAAATTCTGGTTTAATTTGACAATATTTTTTTTTTTTAACTTAACATACACAGATACAAAATATAAACACCGGGAATAATTGTCACCGACGACGGTATAATTAGCGCTCTAAACGCGCTTTAAAGCGCTTCCAAAATTTTTAAATGTTATTTAATTATTGTGAAGTAGATACTAAAAAAACACCTCTTGTTTTGAGAAATAAATTGCGTTTTCTGATTGGTTGATATTAAACACAGTGTTTTTTTAAGGACTTAAATTATTTAAACAGTATACGCACTAAAAAAGAATCCAGCGTTCCGATTAACTTCGATATGTGTTGTGATTGGTGGATTTAATATGGTGAAGTGTTCTGATTGGTAAATGTAAAATGTTTTTTAAATCATTAATATGT
This sequence comes from Pammene aurita, assembly GCA_947086415.1. NCBI lineage: Eukaryota > Metazoa > Arthropoda > Insecta > Lepidoptera > Tortricidae > Pammene > Pammene aurita. The sequence goes on from OX352306.1 coordinate 28,767,434, forward strand.
CTACAAATTTGCCCTAGAGGCTAGATGTACTACTTTAGTCCGCCTTGGTACGCATAATATGACACACTTTTTGAGCATGATTAGTGAAAAATATAATATTCGTGTATCAAATTAACTTACTTGTATAATTCGACTGTGAATTCGAGGCCTTGGGGTAATCAGGAGCTTGTTTGAGTGAGTTGTAAAGACTTAGGATGTTATGCCCTGGTGAAAATCATAGTCCTTAGTGTTTATTATTGGTATTCATGGTTTTACAACCCAGAGAATCACTTTTATTATCAAAAAATTTGGATTTTTTTCCCTTTAATCTTTCAATCAAAATTTTAATGTACTGTTAAATTATTATAATCTACTTAATACAAAGGACAAATTAATACAACTTATTCTAATTACAAAAAACATAAATGAAACATTAACAAAGTATTGCATTGTCACCAAACATACATAAGTATTCCAAATTTCAGCTCAATCGGATAACAGGAAGTGACTGAAAAATGGATTGCAAATTTTGACGGACAACTTACATATTTACTTACATGCATACGAACAGTGCAAGTTAAATAAAAGCTCTCATTATTACGAACACTGACTAAACTAAGGTGAAATTCTGTTTAATTTGACAATATTATTATTTTTTTAACTTAACATACACAGATACAAAATATAAACACCGGGAATAATTGTCACCGACGACGGTATAATTAGCGCTCTAAACGCGCTTTAAAGTGCTTCCAAAAATTTTAAATGTTATTTAATTATTGTGAAGTAGATACTAAAAAAACACCTCATGTTTTGGGAATAAATTGTGTTTTCTGATTGGTTGATATTAAACACAGTGTTTTTTTAAGGACTTAAATTATTTAAACAGTATACGCCCTAAAAAAGAATCCAGCGTTCCGATTAACTTCGATATGTGTTGTGATTGGTGGATATAATATGGTGAAGTGTTCTGATTGGTAAATTTAAAATGTTTTTAAATCATTAATAAGTATACAAATTTGCCCTAGAGGCTAGATGTACTACTTTAGTCCGCCTTGGTACGCATAATATGACACACTTTTTGAGCATGATTAGTGAAAAATATAATATTAGTGTATCAAATTAACTTACTTGTATAATTTGACTGTGAATTCGAGGCCTAGGGGTAATCAGGAGCTTGTTTGAGTGAGTTGTAAAGACTTAGGGTGTTATGCCCTGGTGAAAATCATAGTCCTTAGTGTTTATTATTGGTATTCATGGTTTTACAACCCAGAGAATCACTTTTATTATCAAAAAATTTGGATTTTTTTCCCTTTAATCTATCAATCAAAATTTTAATGTATTGTTAAATTATTATAATCTACTTAATACAAAGGACAAATTAATACAACTTATCCTAATTATAAAAAAACATAAATGAAACATTAACAAAGTATTGCATAGTCACCAAACATACATAAGTATTCCAAATTTCAGCTCAATCGGATAACAGGAAGTGACTGAAAAATGGATTGCAAATTTTGACGGACAACTTACATATTTACTTACATACATATGAACAGTGCAAGTTAAATAGAAGCTTGTAATAAAAAAACAAAATAGCTCAAATATAACTCTACATATTTAAACAAAATATTGAAGTTGTATTGGACTTGTATCTGAATAATTTTAAAGCACATTCTGATATTTCTGATTCAGACGTTTAGGCGCCGTGAGCCAGCCGCGAGTAAGTCTCCTTCTTCCTCGTAGCGTTTGTCCCTGCTTGGGGTCCGCTTGAATGCTTGACAACATAATCCCATGAATTGGCGTAGGCACTAGTTGTTATGAAAGCGACTGCCATCTGACCTTCCAAGCCAGAGGAGAAACTAGGCCTTATCGGGATTAGGTCCGGTTTCCTTACGATGTTTTCACCGAAAAGCGACTGGTAAATATCAAATGATATTCCGTACATAAGTTCCGAAAAACTCAGTGGTACGAGCCGGGGTTTGAACTCGAGAGCTCCGGACTGAAAGGACGTCTTACCGCCAGGATACCAGTGCTGCAGCTAGGGCTGGCAGCAGCGAGTGAGTGGAGAAAGTATTATTGTTGAACGAGCGGAGCGTAAGCCAAGTGAAGTTTTTACGAGCAATTTCGGCTACTGGGACGTCTCGGCATTTCCATGTTTTTTTGATTTTGAGGGTTTGTTACGCGATAACTTTAGAAACGTTTTTCTGATCTTTATGAAATTTGTAGGGGTTGTACTTACTTACTTACCTACTGCAGTGGCGCAGCGACCCAAAGTGGATCTTGGCCTCCGACACCAAAGATCGCCAGGCTTCTCTGTTCACAGCCGTCTCTGTCCAGTCAACGGCGCCCAGCGCGGTGAGGTCCTTCAGCACCTCGCCTTTCCAGCGGTGCCTAAAGACGCCCAGGTGGTCTTCTAAAAGTCGGTTGGCCAGAGTATGCTCTCCAGACGGCACGATCTTCACCCATACAAACTACGTGTCCGAGCCATCGCAGTCTAGCGGCTTTTGTTTCCTCAATGATGTTCGGCTCGGACACCAGTAGGGGTTGTAGCAGATATATATAATTTGAGAGTTCGTATATGAGCAGGATCGATCAAGGGATTGTGGAGCTACAAGGCGAAAAAAAAATATCCAGAAGGATCTTGATATATTGTTCATCTCGTTTGCAAGGAAATCGCGAGTTCTATATGGACTACTAGTTTTATGTTGTGCAAAAATGAAAACTGAGTAAGAATATAAAGAATGACCAATACAAGGGTAAATATATGTGTGAATTGTGCCAGTCCATCGACGGCAGACAGTGAGAAACGGCCGGAGACCCACATCACCATGGCTACCCGTGATTTGTAAATATGAATGAAATATGGATATGTGTGTATCCCGGGAAAAGGGACGCTAAGCCGCTGACATGCGGGAATATCGAGGTATATAATAGTGAGGTTCCTTTTTGATGATTAAATATTATTATGTTGGTCTTTGCATGTGCTTTTTATCTTTTACTCGTGCCGTTATTTTTTTGTGTGCTACGAATGTGAAAACACGTCATAGACAGATTTTGACGTTTCTCAAACAAGCGAAGCGTAAGCAAAGCGAAGTTTTTACAAACTACTTCGGACAGAACTGTCACTTGGCTACTGGGACGTCTCGGCATTTCAATGGGTTTTGATTTTGAGGGTTGGTTCCGCGATAACTAATAAAAAAATCTGATCTTTATCAAATTTGTTGTGGTTATTATAGCAGAGATACAGTCATATAGTTTTCGTGATATACCTATATACAAATAAGAGTTCGTACATATATGAGCAGTAACGATCAAGGGGTTATGGAGCTAGAAGACGCAACAGCGATCTTAATTAATGTTTTATAACAATGGTCGACTCGTTTGCAAGTAAAGTTGCGAGTTCTCAGTTCGATGCGGACAGTAGTATAAATTCAGGTTAAATTTTAACCATTTGAACGCCAAGTGTTGAACAAAAATCATGCGTCACTGACGCCACGCAAGCGGCTTCTTTATGCGAAATCAAACTTTGCTGAATTCCACGTAGTAGCCGTACCAGTAGCCGTAGCCGTAGCCGACAGATAAAAAAAGATAAAAGATATTTATTCTTCAATTTAGGCACATTACAATGCACTTATGAACGTCAGAGAGAAAAAAAAAACTACCTCCGGTTCTAACCCTACACCTCTGACCCGAGAAGAATTATTTATGACCGGCAAGAAACTCGGCGGGACTTATTTTTTCAAAACAGTAATACAGTAATATTACATCTTAAAGATACACAATAATGCGTAGTTCTATAAGAAGGCAAATCAAAACAGCTTGAGAGACATACAATGTACGTATTGTTTAATTAAAATAAAATAATAATAATAAAATCCAAATCTGATTGCTTCACAAAACGTTTCATATGCTTTCCTATCTGAACTTTGTCCTCTAAATGTTAGATGATTTTGTAGTATTTTCTGGTTTGGGCCATGCATCTTTGTCCGTCATATAGTTGCACAGCTTTGCTAATGCAATAGGGACCTATTGCATTAGCAAAGCCGTCGGCTGTAGCCGTCGTTGGCGTCCATGGCACGACTTTCCGATGTCGGCTACAGCCGACTATGGCAGTCAAAAGGTTAAAGGTGCTTCAAACTTATAGTTTGCCTCCTACCGCTCCTACAGATTACGTAGGGCGTAGGCTATACAGGTGCCGGATTCTAATTTAAAAATACATTAACAATACAATCAAAATACAACCTATCTCAAACATAAACAACTACAACACACAACAAACATTCAACCCAATATTGAAGTTGTATTGGAGTTGAGTTGGAATATTTCTTAAGCAAATTCTGATATTTCTGATTCAGATGTTTATGCCGTAGCTGTATTGCGTTGTTAATGCATTGGAGTTGTATTGAAGTTGGATCGTGTCTATATGTGTTTTAAATTTAGGATACGGCCCACTGAATGTGTTAAAGGTGTTTCAAACTTACAGTTGGCCTCCTAACGCTGCTACGCGTTAAGTAGGGCGTAGGCTACAATACAGGTCGTCGTCGTGGTTCGTAGCATGCTACGAGTAGCACGCGCAGCTTGCGTAGCGCGCTACAGGCGGTGCCACCATGCACGATAACTATTATTCTATGAGGCGAATCCTAGCTTTAACACATTCAGGGCCGAGAACCCGACTGTCGGGTTCTCTCTTCGTAGCTACTACGTGCTACATAAGACGAATACGTGGCTACGGGCTACGAGCGTAGCACGTGGAACTGAATGTGTTAAATTTAGTAAGACGATTACCACACTGGCGCCTGATACTGAAACTACGCGACATTGCTCTAAATATAAGTAAATAAAGTACTAAGAGCCACTTAAGTAAAAATCTTGAAATCCTTGAGCTAAATAATTTACAAAACACGTAAATTAATGAAGAAGTATGTACCCAGTGTTCTGATTTCAGCATAATGCGGAGTTTACTGCCCTAGTGCGAGTAACTCGGAATAGCACGTGTAGCCAAAGTGAATTATATATTTCGGGTACCCTTCGGTTTTTACGAGCTAAGCACATAGGAATGGAATGTGGATAGGATAGGTAAAGAACGGTATGGAAACTTTTACTTCAACTCACATCTAACATTTAGAGGACACAGTTCAGGTAGGAAATCATATCAAATGTTTTGTGAAGCAGTCAGATTTGGATTTTATTATTTATTTTTTAATTAAACAATAGGTACTCAATAGGTCTGTCTTTTAAGCTGTTTTGGTATGTCTTCTTGAAGAACTACGAATACTACTACTACCTACTAACTACCTTTAAGATCGAATGTATTACTGTTTTGAAAAAATAAGTCCCGCCGAGTATCTTTCCGGTTATAATACTTTTAAACAAATCAAGATGTCACCATACCATAGAGAATAATACGATCTATTTGTCATATACATGAGAAAAATAGCGCCCTCTTGGCAATGGTCATATGTTTCTGGTCAGGCTGTAGAATGAAATTATCATTATTAAATTTAAACTTTTGTGAAACATACTATCACTAAAAAATATAACGGTTACACTCACGTCACTAAACACGTCACGTCACGTGATTAAAGTGACATGAGTATAACCGTTATATTTTATAGTAAAATTATCATTAGACAGATTTTCTGGCCAGATTGGTTTTAGATTCTGTCACCGTTTCAACGGTCTACTGCGACCGCCATCTTTTTTGGGATTGATTGAAAGGTTTTACGAGCCACGCTTCGTGTGGAATTCATTACGCCTCAATATTAATAAGGCCGAAGGCTCTGGAAAAAGATTTTTATCTGGCAAAGTGGTTCAGGATTGTGATATAAAATTAAAAAAAGCGCACGTAACTACTTATACTTAGTTACCTCTCTATCCTAATAATTATATTAATAATTTAACCAATCTCCGCTACCTTAAGGTTGTCTGGAAGAGATTGCTTCTTAGCGATAAGACAGCCTGTTGTTTACCTTAAGTTTTGTAATTTTTCTGCCTCTGTTTCTTTTATTGAGGTGTACAATAAAGAGTATTTTATTATTATTATCCTCTATACTTATTTAAGGGTCCGGTAACGATTTAAAAATGAAAATCGCCAATGAAATAACGCACATGAATTGCATTTGATAAGATAGTTTGAAGTCTTATTATTGCAAAAAAATACTTTGGTACACATTTATTATTATTCAATACCCGAAAACTCAATTCTTGCAGTTTGTTTAGTGAGGACGTTGATTCGCGCAAACTTGTCGCATGATTTTCTATTATTACTTGTTAAGCCCTTCATATATATGTTTACTTACTATAATACTTTAATACATACCCAAAAATGCCACCTTAAACTTCGGCATTTTTTCTTAAATTAGCTCTAGGTAAACATCCTCTTGCTTAAAAAATATGTATGAAAATTAAAAAAAAAACTGTTACACTTATTCCTTAAACGACTCATTTTCCGACGTATTTATATAATAATTTACATACTAGTTTAACATCATTTTTATCAATAAAAATCTTACTCTTTTCACCTCTCCAAGCAAAAATCGCGAAACATGTGTTAGTTTAAGGTGAATTATTTATATATGAAACATCAAAAAAGTGTTCCACTTATGCTTGACTTGACTTATGATCCTGTCCCCTAGATGGGGCAGAGGGCATCCACATTGCTCCGCCATCCCGTTCGGTCTTGAGCTTCGCGCTTCATTTCGCTCCACGTCCTGCCAATGGTCGCCGCCTCTGCGATGATCGTCCGCCGCCAGGATTGCTTAGGGCGGCCATGTTTCCGCTTTCCTTGGGGATTCCAGTCTAGAGCTTGCCTAGGGATGTGATCGGGGTCCCTTCGGAGCGTGTGGCCGATCCAGTTCCACTTGCGGCGTTTGATCTGCTGGTCGATCGGAGTCTATACAGTGTAAAAAAAACTATTTTTCAATATATATATACAAACTAATAGTAGTCTTATTAGTTACTGTAAAATAGTATCTAAAAGTTGAGCGAAATCGAAAAAAACCTTTGCCGGACTCTGAAACAATATCTGTCTAATATTTTCGTACATTTCGTCTTTACATTTTTATTATTATTAGGTAAGCCAATTTAGGTAATAATATTTGTAATAATATATCTGCCGAAAATAAAATAGGATACCGTATTACTAAGCAGGCGTCCGGTTCTTCATCCAATAAATAGGCCAGTAGTTAGTCCATATTTTTCACCCAATAGCCTAGTATATTTTAGATTCCATTAACTCTCAATAGTCCTTACACCATGGCAGGTGCTGTCTCTGCATGCGTCCCATGACACGGGCGGGCAGGGGCTGCAGCCGCTTACTGTACCCCGTGTGTACCCCTCACTTTTCATGGAAGGACATACAAATAGTAATGATTCATATTTGGTTCGTATCTTCGTATACATTAGGATTTAATAATTAATATTTTCACCTCAGCAGCTCGAACAGGGGTTCTTTGGTGCTCAATAACAGTGAGCAAAATTCAATTTTGCTGCGAGCGTGAGACAAAATGACCTTGAGATGTCCTCAGTAAAAAGATACAGAAGGTAATATTTTCAAACTTTATATTCTCGCTTTTCTTTTTTATTTGAATACCAGACCCCCGATGCACACCAAAATAGCTTGGAAACCTAATCACAAGATTTGGCGCAGGCACTAGTTTTTAGCAAATGTTCTATTTGTAATAAGTGGCGAAATTGGATCGGAAGTCAGTAAAAGAGGCGAGAATTGAGTGGGCGTCAGTGAAAGTAGAGCGGAAGACAAGCGGAACTGGGTGGAAGTGGAGCGGAACTGGCGGAATTGGTGCAGAACTGGAGCGGAATTCAGTAAAAGTTGCGGGAATTGAGTGGAAGTAAGTGGAAGTAGAGTGGAAGTGAAGCGGAACTGGGTGGAAGTTGAGCGGAATGGCAGAATAGAAGCGGAACTTGAGCGGAACTCATTAAAAGTTGCGGGAATTGAGTGGAAGTCATTAGAAGTAAAGCGGTATACTAGGTGGAGGTGGAGCGGAACTGGCGGAAATAGAGTGGAACTGGAGCGGAACTTGAGCGAAACTCATTAAAAGTTGCGGGAATTGAGTGGAAGTTATTGGAAGAAAAGCAGTACTAGGTGGAGGTGGAGCGGAACTGGCGGAACTCGAGTGGAACTTAAGCTGAATTCATTCAAAGTGGCGAGGATTGTGTGAAAGTCAGTGGAAGGGGAGCGGAGCTGGGTGAAAGTGGAACGGAACTGGCAGAATTGAAGCGGAACTGGAGCGGAACTCATTAAAAGTGGCGGGAATTGAGTAGAAGTCATTGGAAGTAAAGCGGTGAACTAGGTGGAGGTGAAGCGGAACTGGCGGAACTGAAGCGGAACTTGAGCGGAACTCATTAAAAGTGGCAGGGATTGTCTGGAAGTTAGTTGAAGTAAAGCGGTGAACTAGGTGGAGGTGAAGCGGAACTGGCGGAACTGAAGCGGAACTTGAGCGGAACTCATTAAAAGTGGCAGGGATTGTCTGGAAGTTAGTTGAAGTGGAGCGGAGCTGGGTGGAGGTGCAGCGGAACTGGCGGAACTGAAGCGGAACTTGAGCGGAACTCATTAAAAGTGGCGGGGATTGTGTGGAAGTTAGTGGAAGTGGAGCGGAGCTGGGTGGAGGTGGAGCGGAACTGGCGGAACACGAGCGGACCTTAAGCGGAATTCATTCTAAGTGGCGGGGATTGTGTGGAAGTCAGTGGAAGGGGAGCGCAGCTGGGTAAAAGTGGAATGGAACTGGCGGAATTGAAGCGGAACTTGAGCGGAACTCATTAAAAGTGGCGGGTATTGAGTGGAAGTCATTGGAAGTAAAGGAAATTGAGCGGAAGTGAAGTGGGATTGATCGGGATGGAGTGGAAGTCAGTGGGAGTGAAAAATTATTTAAATTTTCTGCTATGTTCTCACTGCTGAGGTGAAAAGTTGTATGAGCAACATGAGACCAAAGTTATTTGCAACTCGTGCCTTTGAGTCACTCACTACGCTCAAGATTCTAACCTAGAATCACTCGCTACGCTCGTGATTCTATTATACAATCTTTCGCTTGCTCGGGACTCAAAATTAACACTCGAACCAAAAACTAACTTTACTCTCTTGTTGCACAAATATCTATTTATTCACTATATGCATGAAAAAAAATATTGAGCGATCTAAAAAAAGACGTGACCTTTTAGTAACATTTGAAGTATTTTTTTACTTAAGTTACAGAATGAAAAGAATTATATATACATCGATTCCAGATAAATATCATAGTAAATAATATACCACAACTCAAAAGAAAAATACCATATTTCACGGTCAAATTAACAATTTACTTACCTTCTTTATATTCAATGTTTGAGTAGGCTATCAATAACGTTATCAGTTGCAACTTGCAGTTATTTTCTATAGAGCGTTTTCGGGCCCCTCTTTAATAGGCATGATGAATTGTTTTCATGTATGGTATCAATCGATTCGTTTTGTTGTGATGATCAAATGATGTCTATATAGGGCCAATTGCGTTAAAGCAACACAAAAGTCAGAAATGAGATTCAAAATCTGACACTCGCTTTTGTTTCTCAAAACGCTCCTAACAAAATGATATGCAACAGTGACGTCACGATTGCATAGTCGCCCTGTTAATAGTGTGGAAAAATTATGAAATTGTTATTTTGACAGTGAAATATTGCGTTTATGTATATATTTGCTATACAATTTATTTTACAGTAATATATGAGAAATCGAATGGTGTCATTGTTTTTTTTTTAATTTTTTCTTTTTTAAAAACCGTTAAATTTTGAAACTTATCTTTGAACTATTTCAACAGATTTCTTTCATTTTCACTTTATGAGGATATTGATCAATTTGCATCCATTCAACTAAATTTTATTCCACAATTCAACATGAGTCATCATCCCTATTGACGCCATTAACAAAACAGTCAACATCTCTACCGATGCCCCCTTATTTAAAAAGTTAGTTGAACCTTTACATTTTTTTTCGGTAGGCAAAACGTCTATCAATAGTTTTGTATATATATGACAGATGTTTAAGAATAATTCCACAGTTTCTTTTACAACCATCCCAATCGTATTATGCGTCAGTACCTATAATAAATAAAATAATAATAAATATTATGGGACAATCTTACACCACCTATGTTAATAATCTTCATGTAAATACCGGGTGTGGCCTGTAATAAGAGCAAAAAATTAAAACATAGATTCTACTCCTCAAACCAGACAACGTTTGTTCAACAACTTTTAAAAATAACTTTTAGTTTGAATTTTATTACAGTTTAAAGTTTATTCGAACACGCAATGTATTACGACATTGATTAATATCTGTACGGTGACAAGACTGACAGGCGATGTCATTTAGGCGGAATTTGATGTACATTGAAAATACTATTTAGTTTGTTTGAAAAAGAGAAAATCTAAAATCTACATAACTTTAAAAAGACGTTGAACAAACATTGTCTAGTTTGAGGAGTAGAATCTACGTTTTAATTTTTTGCTCCTATTACAGGCCACACCCGGTATGTGTACGTACTGACAATATTTAATCTAGCTTTGGTCCAAATCAGTTAATATTTCCCGTCGGGATAACACCACCCTAAAGATTAACGCACAGATACATATCAATAAATGTATCAGACTACGGACCACTGTAATTTGGAAACACAAATTATTACAACTACAAGGTGGAACGTATCCTACACAAGTGGTCATCGCATCGGTAAGCTCTCACGTAAGTACAAATAGGTACTAATATGGTAAGGGAGCGTGACCGCTTGTATTAGTTGCGTTAACATTTTCGACCGGGACTTATGTACATATAAATATGTATATAATAATTTTAAACAATAAAGAACCGACTTCACTTAGCCACCACCTTTCCAAAAGCAAATGCTCGAGCTGCTGTAAAAAATACTCAAATCACTATAGCCTATAATAGTTGAAAAGTTCCCTCGATTTCTCCAGGATCCCATCATCAGATCCTGACCTGGTTACAATGGGACCAACTGTCTTTCAAACAAAAAAATAATTTTCCAAATCGGTTCAGTCGTCTTCGAATAATCGGTGAACATACATAAAAAAATAGCAAAAACAAAGATCCCAACAAATTGATAATTGAAAATCTTGAAGTCGGTTGAAAATGGAATTATAGTGGTTATCTCGGTCGCATTTTATAACGCTACAAGTCACAACTCCGCTCGGCTGTTTGCTTCTCCTTTTAATAACCACTCAACTCAATCAAATTGTGCAAGAGACTGAGGATATTGATATATTTGCAGACAGTATTGGTGCATTTTATTGTATAATTTTTACTATTCATTAAATGGAGACTTGAGATAATTACGTATTGTTTTTTATGTTTTTATTTTTTTTTAGAATCTTATTCATGTTTGTTGTCTTTCTGTTAATAAGTAGGTATATGTCACTGTAAAGCAACTGTAGAACTTAGATTAGCATATAATATAAGTGATTAGATATTGCTTGATAAATGTTAACTAAACAAAAAATACAATAACGTATTTAATTTATGCTGTTACATGGCCTGCCCTCTGGGGAAAATAAAACATGTTAGGTACAGAGAAAAACAAAACATTAGTAAGTGACAACAATATTGTATGATATGAAGGAGATACACATTTTAGGTACTTACACATGTTTAAAATTGGAAACGGCAGGAAAAAAAAAACTACTGATTAGATACAAGTTACAACTAATAAATAAAGTGCTTCCGTAAGTTTGTGTGCGTGCTTTGAATATCTCTAATTGACATAATACTTATGTATTTTTCAATGTGATATTGTATTTCATTCTTTTTAGTTTGTATCTATTTGTGAAATTTAAACGTAATCAATCAATAAAATATGTTTATTTACACTACTTTGACGATCATATTAATATAAATTCATATAGATTAGGCTAAGACCATTTGTATTAAAATTTATTATTATGAAATAAATAAATCTAAATCTAAGACGCATGCATGCGTGCGTACGTGCATGAGTGTGTGCATATTATGTGTGTATGTTATTTTAATTAACAAATTAAAATCAAAAATTTGATTACATATAGTGAGAAAGACGCAAACAGCAAAATTGCAACCTGTAGCTTCATACGTAACCCGGTGTCGTATAAAATTCTGTAACATACTAACAGTTGTGCTGTTTCAATCTAGTAAATTTTCAACTGTGAGCGGTTACCTCGTGCTCTTTGTAAATCTTTCATAATGCGGTGTCCGTGTAGAACCCACTTCACATGTGCGCGTTAACCCTAAATCGTACATGACCTTGCTGGTCCTCAGGGAAATCTCAGCCGTCTCCGTATCTCGGTGAGATATGACCGCGCAAGACGAAGAATAATGCTCGCATGCCGGATTATTGGGATTAGACAGAGACATCTGCTGGGATGATATTGCGTCGTTTAGGATTAGTGTACATTGTGACTTGGCTGATTTGAAATGCTATCATTTAAAAGAAGAGCATAAGTACTTACTATATGATAATTATTCCCGTTTTGGAAGCGAGTTGGAGATTTTAAAAGCTGGCCAACTGCGAGTCGAACTCGCGCACGATGGGTTCCATACCATTATCTATAAAAACGGCAAAAAAATCGTATCTAAGTATTGTATGGGAGCCCCGTTAGATATTTATTTTATTCTATTTTTTTTGTATTTATTGTTAAAGCGCAAAAGAAATACATCATCTGTCATCAACTATGTAACTATCACGGTTCATGAGATACAGCCTGGTGACAGACGGACGGACGGACAGCGGAGTCTTAGTAATAGGGTCCCATTTTTACCCTTTTGGTACGGAACCCTAAAAATTACGCGTGCGGCTTCCATAATAGAAATTTGTGGTTCAAATTACAGCAAACGAAAAAATAGGTACAATTCTAAAATTATGAACGGAATATTATTTGATTTTTTGCGAGTTATCAACTTAAGTTGAGATTTTTTTAGTATAATATATATAACTGAAGCTGAGATTTAATTTCTAATTTGAGTCTGAGCGACCGGTCAGTCTCAGAGTCCGCAACGAGAATTATTAGCCTAAAGCTAACACAGATTCGTCCGTCTGTCACCACACTGACTCCCCAGTGATACCTGGACCGATCCACTGGACGGCTAGTAGCTTAATAGCCCGATACCCATTATTTGTAGGTGACCAAACCACCATAGCCTTGGTTTTCGTTTTGCTATTGATATTGGGTTTCGTTTTGATATTGGGTAGCGCTATGTCCATTGATATAACCCCTAGTTTCAACTTATATCCGATACGCGCGCCTCTTCGAACAACCACCCCTGAGACTAGCAATTTCTCGCAACTATGTAGAGTATCTCCATCACCGGGGATGCTGAATATAAAGCGCTGCTCGTTATCTTACTATTACTAATATACAAAGAACAAATCGAATTATTTAAATAAAGATTTTGATTTGTTTATTTTAAGTAGACACACTACTTTATAAATTGTAAACTTACCTATATATAGATGTCATATACAAAGGAAAAAGTGACCTAGGCCTCCGGTGCCCAGGGCGGTGATCGAACCAGCGTATTCTGCATTCGCGGCAGCATTCGCCTTAACCGTCTTAAGGCGTCTGCCGCGAATGCAGAAGGCGCTGGTTTGATCCCAGCCCTGGGCACCAAAGGCCTAGGTCACTTTTTCCCACTAATAAACACTTTCCAAAGACCCAAAAATAACCCTTTCGTCTTAAATATGATATTTCGAGAAGAAATTGTTACGGCCTCCTAGCCCAGTCGGTGGTGACTCTGCCTACGAAGCAAGAGGTCCCGGGTTCGAATCCTGATAAGGGCATTTATTTGTGTGTTTATCACCTATATCCATATATTTGTACCTGAGTTATGGATGTTTTCTATGTACATATTTAAGTATTTATCTTTATCTATCTATTATATATATCGCCGTGTAGTACCCACAACACAAGCCTTATTGAGTTTACTGTGGGACTAGGTCGGTTTGTGTAAGATTGTCCCTATATAAGGTGCTAACAACTTAGTCACGGATATTTTTACCGCTGATAGTACTTGGTTCTCGGAGTATATTTAAGTATGAAACATCATAGGTTTTGTTATGTTTTTTTGGAGAAAACTAGGAAACAAATTTCCTACGTTAAAACACCCTGTTAATAAAATAATTAAATAAGACCTCTTCACACCCTAATCATAATGACATTTAAGAAAAAAACTTTTGACTTGACATGACAGACAGTGTTAAACATTTTGACAGGTACTTTATAGGGGATGGTTATTTTAAAAATTAATTATAATATTTTTTTTTGTTCGGTAAATGAAAAACAAAAAAAATATATACAAAGGTTCCTTAATTACAGTTAAAAGTTAATTGTTTTAATGTAATGTATTATCTCTTAAAATATCCGTGACTAATTTGTTAGCACCTTATATAAAAAAAAAATATAGATCAGTATGATGTCAAAAATAAACAACAGATTTTGAAAATAAGATAAAAAATATTCGTTTGGCATCTAAACAACAGGCAATTTCACTAAGATGTATTGACATTCAGCAATTTATTTTTGAAGTTCATTTGTATATAAACTGTAGGTAACAGGCACAACAAGAAAATTATAATTTAAATAAGTCAATTCTCTTTTGACAGGGTAATCAAAATCATCTTCAGATGAACCCAATAACAGATAATATTCTTGGTATAGGCCTCCTAGTTTCACCTCACACCGTCAACACGCGCCTCCACGCACGAACGCCCCCTAAACTAGCAAATTCCCACTATGTAAAGTATCTCCATCACCGGCCACGCTGAATATAAAACGGTGCACGTACTCTGAACATTACTTATTCTGTCCAAACACGGAAAAATAAACCCTCCATCCCAACATTTATGGCTTATATTAGCTCACGGAAGCATACAATCTGTGATAGTTGGTGTGTTTCTACATGACGTATTTAGATATGTTTATGTAAAGCTAAGTTAGGTGATCACTCAAGATGTGTTGAATTTATGTAGGAAATGTTTAAGCGTCAAGGTAGAGTTATACAGGATGGAATAAGGCGTGGGACATTTTGTAATTCGGGGATTCTAAAATTTGTGAAGCATTTGCATTAGACCAGGAGTGCGATTTTTGAATCTCACCAAGTGACTAATTCTCACCGATGTGAGTGATTTCTATAGTAAATCACTCACATCGGTGAGAATTAGTCACTTGGTGAGATTCAAAAATCGCACTCCAGGTGGGAAAATCGTAATCATGAGAACAATTTGCAGTACATAAATTTTTGTACTTAATAAAAAAATAAAAAAAAGCGTCTATATTTTCTACCATAAAAATACAATTTACAATAATTTACCTCACTTTTACTAATTAGGTAGAAGTCGCCTCGGCGGCATAGGCCTCCCCCATTTCCTTCCACAATTTCCTTTCTTCTTTTGCATCCAGTTTGGTCCGATCCTTTGAGAGAAAATACCCCGTCACTTTCTTTGGCCTACACTTTTCCTTTTCTCATCTAGTGGCTACCATTCGCATATTTTTTTCATCCATCTGCTCTGGTCCATTCTGCAGCTGTGTCCTGCTGTCAGGTAGATTAAATTTAGGCTAGGTTTTGACGACCTAGAACTATGTCACAGCTTACTTTTCCTGAACACAATTAAATAAATTATTAAAATATTAGAAAATCAAATGTTGATGTCGCAAGGGTCTTGCTCTATGCAGGGCTGGTGTGAAATTAAACAAGTGGATACTATACTAAATCTTTATTTCCTATTCTTGCTTTTGGGAACAACTTGTTAAAATCGAAACACTGGATAAATCTCTCTTTTCGTTTAAGTTCGACACCAACTAAAATTTCTAGGAGCTCAGCGGTTAAGCTTGGTCGTTAACAAGGTTCAAAGGTTGAGATTTATTCAGGTTTATATCTAAATTCTTAACTACTTAGGTTAGTCCCTATGGTTTTATATATCAGAGATTTCTAAATTTAAATAATTAATGTTGGTTCTCAAAACTAATGATATTTACTTTTCCACAGAATTCCTACTGCCATTTAAAATTAATAAAGGACTGAACCGACCTCAGAAGCTGTTCTTCGCCAGTCGCTGTTGTGCGAGAAGCTTGCCACGTCGCAAAGCTCCAGGACGCTGTCCGGAAACTGCTCACACAGACTGCAGCGGGGCACCAACTTCCGAGAAGCTCAGACCGCTTGGCCGGAACAACGTGGTGATGAAACGAATGGAGAAGCAGCTGCTCGATCCATTAATGATATGAGAGTACAATTTAAGTCTTCAGGATTTCTAATTTGGACCTACAACACATTTGTACTACATTGTACAATGGTTGCAAAATACAACACACCCGACTCCTGCAAGGAACAATAAAATATCTGCATTAGTCGACTGAACTACAGCCCTGATAAATTGACACAACTGAAGGAAGAAACCTTACCGGAGAATGGAAAATATTCCTACATCTCTACGGAGCACGCCCTCCCTCAAGCAAGTTCAATCCTGAAAACCAAAAGCATGGTCAAAATAGCTAGAACACGTTTCGCGCCGTGATAGCCAAAAACCCGATTAAAATTTTTGTTTACAATTCTCCTTTGCAGATAACCGAGGATTATTGAAACGCCACCTTTGCTGCCACCAAGGTCAAAACTAAAGAAGGCTGCTTGAGCCCGCCCTTGCACAAGGCCGCAAATCAAATGACCGAGTCATTGTCAGTGACTCCCAAGATGGAGGACCCAGAGGGCTTCTACCAAGGAGGACCCAATTCAGGGTGGCAATTAAATAAATATAAATCCCTCTTTGGGGGAGGCCTATGTCCAGCAGTGGACGTCTTTCGGCTGATATAATAAATCCCTCTAACTATTGTTGATTGATTTCAGCCAAACAACTTTCCTATCAATAGGTCAAAGACATGATGCTAAATAACCAAATACTTTACTTCAGAAACCGCTTTCAGAATTTCCAGATACATTTTCTTTAACTACATCTTATTTAACTAATTTTCCAAAATACCTATTTATGAAACGCCAATGTTATTAAAAATGACAGAAGAAAAACCCATAATTTAGGCTAAATTTATTAGATGACAACCCCATACAGATTAAAACAAGGTGCATTCGAACGGCGCTGTTTGAAGCATTGTTATACCTGATCGAATCGAAGATGTTGGAATTGATTGATAAGAAACTAATTTAATTAGAACAAAAAACAATGTAACAACGTTACACTGCCCAGTTCCATATCAGTAGCCTGATTATCCTTTATGTCACCGAGTTTTGTTCTGTTTCTTATGCTTTGGTTCTTGTACTTAGTTGTACCAAAAATACACATTAAATAACCCCATCATGCTTTTCACAGGGTACGTAAATATAGGAAACTGCTAATTGCAATTATTGCAAACCAAGATATTTTTTTAATATTGTAGTGTGTAAGAATATTTATTATACGAAAAATCACGATCGAACAAAATTAGTTGACCCATTTGCTTTTTTTCAGAATAACTAATTATCTTTTTGTAGTTTTCGGTATTTAAAAAAATTATAATGAACTCCCTGCCGAGGTGTTCCCAGAGGGCTACAGTATGAGGTACTTCAAAAAAGGAGTGTATAGGTTCTTAAAAGGTAGACAACGCGCATGTGAATCTTCTGGAGTTACAAGCATCCATAGGCTACGGTAACCGCTTACCATCAGGCGGGCCGTATGCTTGTTTGTTTGCCACCGTCGTGGTATATCAAAAATATTATTTTTGATTAAAGTGGAAGTGGGGAGAGGAGGCCTATGTCCAAATATGTGCGCTGCATAGGCTGCTGTAGGTAGATGATTAATTTATACATCATAAATACATATTGCGAAATGGGACGAAGTCGTCATATGCAGGTACTTACTTATTTCCAATATTAACTCTGAAACATTATGCGTGTGACAGCTATCAGTTGAATATATTTACGTACTAAAGGTGGGTTGCACCACGTATAATTAACGGACTCATTAACGTTAAATATATTGACGGAGCTGTCATCCCATAGAAAACTGTCAAACTTTGCATACAAGATTTTTTAACGATGATTTGGTGCAACCGGCCCCAAGTATGTAAAATTTTGACATCAAATAAATATTATAGCTATTTCGCGATAATCGTTTGAGCTTCAAGATGGCTGCATCGTCTTTGGAATAGTTTTTTGTTTGTGTGCAGCTAATGAAAAATTAGTCCCAAAACGCGAGTAACCACCCTTTAGTTGAACAAACGGTGATCCGGGGTCCCGGCCACCCACGTGTTTGTAAGGAGGCTATCACTTTACAGTCAACAAGGCCTTAACCGAACAACATTGCTTTTATTTTATTTTACGAAAATGAATAAAATTCTAAGTGTACCTTGACATTGGCAGAGTTAACCTCACTAAAATAGGCGAGGAGTAAAAGCCATTAATTAAAATATAAAAAAAAATAGCTATTTCGCAATGTTGGGTAAACAGAAACTACATTCTGCACAACAACGTAAAACGAGAAAATGTGACGCATACCGCGTTTTGTAGATTTCCATTTTGCCCCGTGGCCATTCTTAGCATGCATAGCTTTGTCCTAACATAGCGACAAATAACGCATGCAACACGATGCAATGCGATGCAATGTGTAGCGCGACGTGACTTTATTATGTCATTTAAATGTATTTTATGAGACTATAATGTAAATAATGTTTTATTAATTTTGTATTAAGCAGAACGTCTGCTAACGATACCACAATGCTTAGAAAAAATGGAAAAGTAGAAAAATCCACTGCCTCAGGCGAGACTCCAACTCGCGACTCTGGGATACATGCCCATCGCTCTGACCAACTGAGCTACTAAGACACACCTGATGGCTGCGAATTTCTCCACTATATCCCATATGCGTCTTAGGGGGACGCCTAGCGACATCTGCCGAAGAAGTCTTACACTTCCCAACCGGCCGGCAACCGGATTTTTCTACTTTTCCATTTTTTCTAAGCATTGTGGTATCGTTAGCAGACGTTCTGCTTAATACAAAATTAATTGTAGTATGGGGTAGCGCATTGTTATCGGTGAATTCTCAATACAACTTGGGACTCCGATGGCCGGTTGGGAAGTGTAAGACTTCTTCGGCAGATGTCGCTAGGCGTCCCCCTAAGACGCATATGGGATATAGTGGAGAAATTCGCAGCCATCAGGTGTGTCTTAGTAACTCAGTTGGTCAGAGCGATGGGCATGTATCCCAGAGTCGCGAGTTCGAGTCTCGCCTGAGGCAATGGATTTTTCTACTTTTCCATTTTTTCTAAGCAGAATGTTTTATTTTAAAAAAACACCTTTTTGTAAATTATCCATATAGTTATTTTACTAATTATTTCAACAGTTGATTGAAGTTTTGACTGTAAAAAGCTGTTCGTTTTATTTTTTCATATGATATACATTACCTGCAAAACTTTTTTTTTTATTAAAACAGATGCAAGCATAAAAGTTTACAGATCACCAAATCACTTACATACTAGTATTCATTAAATCATTAAAAATGTATAAGTAAATAATATAATCAGTTGTCAAAATTATAAATTATTAAGAAAATTAAAATCTACATTGCATTGGTCAATAAATATAAAATAAATCATGAAAAACAGTCAGGAACATTAGAATTTTGTGGATTTACTAGTACTTATAACAATTGTGTGAGAGACTTTATTTGAGCACTTTGTATGCATATAAAATTTTACGGCCGTAGACTGTTCATGACGTCACTGCAAATAATATATCAAATTGATATTCACAATAGGCATGATGACACATGTTGAATTATGCAATAAAATTTAGTTGATAGGATGCAAAATGATCAATATATCCAACTAAAGTGAAAATTTTAAATTCTTTTGAAATGGCTCAAAGATGTGAAGCTGCAAAATTTCTAAATTTTACGATTTTTTAAAGTGCGAAATTAAAAAAAAAAACAATAATTCCATACGATTTTTAACATTTTACTGTAAAATAAATTGTACAGCAACCATATACATAAACGCAACATTTCAGTGTAAAAATAACAATTTCATATTTTTTCCATACTTTAAACAGGGCGACTATGTGATCGTGACGTCACTTTTGCACGTAATTTTGTTAGGAGCGTTTTGAGAAACAAATGCTAATCTCGGGCTTTAAGTCTCATTTCTGACTATTGTGTTGCTTTAACGCAATTGGCCCCATATAGATATTTGATCCTCACAACAAAACGAATCGATTGATACCATACATGAAAAAAATTCACCATGCCTATTTAAGACAACTAAAAATCTCAATCACCTATGATAAAAAAAAAAATTACAGTCTTTTGTGTTACCAACCAAAGGATCCAGAAAGCACAATAGATAAATTTATACAAATTAATACCCATCTCCAATATTATTGATATATTCTCCAATTAATACATTTCTCGCCAAGCTTGACCCTCATATCTACCTAGCTCAAAACGTTGACATACCAAATCAAATCAATCGAAGTCAACCGACCTGAAAACTCACAAATATAGTCTCAATACAATTCTTTTCTTACAACTCGCCCTTTTAAAGGTAAATTCTGAAGCTTTAGTACAGAATGATTTTATCCTTTTCCAATATCAAGTGGGTATACACCCTTCTGGAGTTCACTTGTAGAATTCGGAGTTACCTACAGATAGTTGAGAGCGTTTTGTGCTTGAATGAATTTTCTCAATAGACTTGTTAAGACTATTGAAGATTCGTTGACAGAAATAGACCGTAATCTGTAAGTCAATACCCCGTTATTGCGTTGTCGGCTTTGCTTTTGATGGGTAAAACTAGTTCGCATCAGACGTCAAGAGGATAGACAGCCCTGATTGATTTATATTTTATTCTTCATCGCAAGTAGATTTTCAACCGCCTTAACAAAAACCGTCCACGAGCATGTTGGGCTATGCTCAGTGTAAGGATCCGTAGTTGCCGGCCTCTTACAATACATCCATTCAAAAGGGATCATTTATTTCATAGGATAGTCATTTATTAAGGGATATACGTACGTTACGTCATCTTCCTATGCGGCACTTACGTCCTTTTACTATGCGTTTTTGAGTTATAACTCAAAAACGGTTCAACCGATTCTATTCAATATAGTTTTCATTGAAAGTACTTATTAGGCCTCACTTGAACTTTTCCAATTTTTAACCTTTGGAGCTATTGTTTACGAAACTGTTAGTTTTATCCAAAATTTTTTTTCGAAAACCCGTATTCTTTTTAAATACATATCCAACGACACCCTACGTGAAAGGTGCGGAGCAAACAAAAAATTCGTCCCCACTTCATAATGTGTAGGTACGGGAGGTAATCATACTAACCATCACTGAGCAAGACTGCGGACAGGCGGACGGAGGGATGGACGAACGGACGGATGGACGAACGGACGGACGGACGGAGGGTCAGACTGACATGGCGAAATTATAACGGAACCCTAAAAAGGAGCTCATCAACTTTCCGTTTTTTTGGATACATCTACATTCGCGAGTTCTCAACGATGGGTTGATTTGAAATTTTATCTTTTTACTCACAAAGTCAGAATAGGGTATAATATACACCCTGTCCAATAAGTTCGAATACACATATTTTTGCGTTGACCCTGAAGGCATACAGGCTGCAGGCCATCCATTTATTATATTAATCTAAAGAATAAGTTAACTTGAACATAATGTAATAGTAAAAAACGCCAAGGACTTGAAATTTGTCTTCACTCTTCAATGAAGTACTTTCGATTAACAATTTAGTACAAAATTTCGTAATGGCGACTGCAAAGGTGTTTTTTCAAGGCGGTAAAACTTTTTGGAATCAAACGCAATCTCGTTTACACAACAATGAGAAGGTCTTAAAATAGCTCCTCTTTATAGAAGACAGGAAAAAATCTGGTCAGCTACGCAGCTAGAACCATTAAAATACTAAATATCGTGAGAGTGCGAGTTTAGAGGACAAAAGCCGCTTTATCCAAAAATCAACTGCCGATCTGAAAATTTTGAGGAGATCCTTACGTGATATTTTGGAGGTGGATCCTGGATATCATAGCTACAATAAACGTGAAGTTCATCGTTTTTCCGTAGCAATCGAGAAAATTAGAGTACATAATCCAACTCAATACATTCCTGGCACGCAGGAAGGAGTTGATTTTCTGACGAGAAACTCATTGAATTAAAATACCTTACAATGCTCAAAACGGTCGTTTGTGAGCAGCAAGTATAAAAAACAGCCTAAACCATGAGGTTAATGTTCCCAGACTCCAGAGGGAACTATTGGTGGTAGTGTGGGGTTCAGTTAATATGTGGGGCCAAATTTCGTTATATTTACCGATAAAGTCGCACATTAATAATGAAAATTATAAATCAGAGGTTTTCGTCGAAAAACGCTCCTGAAAATTTGAAAACTGTGTTTAGGAATAAAAATTAAATTATTTTCTCACAAAATTGTGCTCAAAACAGTGCAAACGTTGTTCAAGCTTTGAGAAAAGCTAATTTCGATGATTATATTGCCGAAAATAAACGGCCACTCCATTCTCCAGATTTGCGTTTATTACATTGATTTGGTATGTTTTTACATGCCTTGTAGAAAAAAAAGATATCGAGCATATTTGGTATGTTTGTACATGCCTGAAAAAAAAAGATATCGAGCATATTTGGGACGAAATAACCTTGAAAGCGGTGCGTGCCGCGTGAGATTGAGTTGAAAAATGTAGTCAGCTAGTAAAATAGGTAAGAGGTGGAGTTAGTCCAAAATATTTGCAGCATATTTTGTATATTAGTATAGCTTTAATAAAATACAGATTTCACTACAATAACTATTCGTACAAAAAAGTTATAAGACCTCCAAAGTGTATTCGAACTTTTTGGACACGGTGTATACCTAAGATAAAACTTACTGTTTCAATAATATACCTAATACTATTAATTGGGAATTTTTTATCTACAAATTGTGCCAAAAAGGACGCGGTGCATTAAATTAAAAACCCAACAAAATCCGGACTTACAAACCGAAACCTCAATTGATCCACTAGAAACTACGAAAGTGGACACTAAAAAACCCTGCAAATCTTCCACGTCTAAAAGGTCTCAAGTACGGTAAAATATTACGAACAAGGAAAGTCCTTTCAGTTCAAGCCGAAAAACCCCTTCACTACGAAATTGGTACAATTGTGCTTGAGCCACCGACTGAATAAATAGATGAAGCTTTTAATTATTCAAATGATGTCCTACAGCGGCCCCCAGTACCCTCCAACTGAAACTAATCTTTATTTCTATAACATTGGAGTTTAAATTACAATGGACACTTCCAAAATGCAGGACTCTCCGCGGTATTACTTCCCAGCATTATAACGTTTTGCGACAAAAATATTGGATTAGCTGTGTTGATGGTCTGATTATCATAATCGATGTGCGAGTTGGAACCTTATGTATTATGCATAGAGTTGGGAATTGGTTTAAAATTTGGATTATACGGAATGTGTTTTGAAAAAAGAAAAAATCGCTTTAGCATTTTAGTAGCTATTTATTACGGTATTTCAGCAACTTCAGATTTGATTGTCTTAGCGAATTAATTAAATTGATTTCAATATAATAATCATAATAATGCTGCGCTGAAAGGCCAGAAGAAGCACATCGGGAGTCATGTAGGTCAATGGGAGAGGTCGGCCGTAGTGGGACACTATAATAGTTTTAATAAGTTTTTTTTTAAACCGAATAGGTTTTCAACCGACTTCAAGATTTCGAAGGAGGAGGTTATCAATTCGTCGGGATCTTTGTTTTTGCTATTTTTTTTTTTTATGTATGTTCACCGATTATTCGAAGACGGCTGGACCGATTTGGAAAATATTTTTTTGTTTGAAAGCACATACTTCACAGTTGGTCCCATTGTAACCATGTCAGGATGTGATGATGGGATCCTGGAGAAATTGAGGGAACTCTTCAACTATTATAGGCACACCTATGGTGATTTGAGTATTTTTTACAGCAGACCGAGCATTTGGTGTTGGAAAGGTGGATGCTTAGTGAAGTCGTTTCTTTTTGGTTTAAAATGATTTATAATGATTTATTCTTTTAATTGTATTTTACTTTTATAAAAATACCGTAAATAGTTTGTTATTAAATCAAATCAAACATTGGAAACATTAAAAACATGCAAAAAAAATTGACAATAACCTCACCTGAGACAAAAGATAAATACGAGTAAAGAGAATAATAATAATATACTCGTAATATAAGTCTATATATGTCCCACTGCTGGGCAAAGGCTGCTGCTCTCATACAATAGAGGGATCTGGCTATAGTCCCCACGCTGGCCCAAAGCGGGTTGGGGACATCACATATCAGCCTTTGAATTTCTCCGCGGATGTATGTAGGTTTTTTTACTATTTTTTTCTTCACCGAATAGCGATTGGTAAATATGAAATGATATTTTGTACATACTCGTAAGTCCCGAAAAACCTTGGTACGAGCCGGAGTTTGAACCCGAGATCTCTGGATTGAAATTTGGTCGTCTTACTGCCAGGCTACCAATGCTCCTTCAATAATCAATTAATTAATCAACTTTAATATTCCAAGCCCGCCGAAATACTCTTCTAGTAGTAAGTAAGGTTTATGCCACAAACACGTTGCATCTTATAAGATAAGATAAGCACAAGCTAGGAACGAACTAACGAGGTAAACTGAAATTGGAGCTTTGATCCAAATTAAAGCCTGAATATTCCTGGCCGCTGTTTATCGGAGTCGAACACGAACAAAGTAGTGTTAATGCGATCTTAAGTAGTGTGACGGTTCTTGGGAAAAATTAGTGTGGTACCTACCTACCACTGGTAGTGTGGGACTGGGGAAGTACCTCCACCTTACACAAAACCACAGCCAAATAGCACTAGACCCTACTCATAGTGTTGTGTTCCTGCTGGTGAGTAAGGTTGCCAAAGAGCTCAAAGAGGACCCAGTGTGTTGACGATGAGGGACCTTCTTGTTCCTTTAGCCATCAAAACAGTGAATCCCCCTTTTTGTAAAGGGTCGGCAACGCGCATGTGACTCCTTTGGAGTCCACCGTCGTGGTATAAAAAAAATTTAAACATAATGTAGTTATCAGTTATCACACTGATGTGAGCCCGCACGTGTGAGCGTGACAACGCTATGTGATGTCGCTCTTGCATACCGGGGCGCGATGGCTCATGCAATGTGGAAATGCCTTTTATTTTAAGTAGGTGCTTATTTCTGCACTATTGAACAAACAATACAGAGAATCGACTTTACACACAATTGACAGTGTAGGTAATGATAGTACTATAATACCGAAAGGTAATGTAGTCATAGTAGTAGTAGTAGTAAAACACTTTATTGTACAAGAAAATACAATGAAAGACACGACATATATGTACAAAAGCGAACTTATCCCTATAAGGGATTTCTTCCAGTTAACCCTAAGTTAATTTAGTGATGTCTGTCAGAACAGAATCTAAGCAGAGATATAAGTACAATACAATCACCGATTGAGTACCTATCTCATCAAATAAACATTACTACAACAGTAAAAATCTTTAAAAAACAACTTTGCAACAAGACTAAAGTCAAAAAGCATAAAAGATGAGCGAAAGGCTACAGAGTTAATGGCGTTAGGAATAAAAAACTATTTCTTAAGTCACGTCTCGGGAGGCACGTAAGTTCCAACTTTTTTTACTTGGAACTACTCGCGAATGCCAAGAAAGGAACCCTATAAAAAATCCGAATTACTGGCAATCCAATTTGGCGTACATGTTGATTCGGTTCATTCAAAATAATCGAAAAGTTTTGCGGAGTCACGGTACACAGAAGAATATCAGCACGATGTCTATCTGTCTCAGAATAAGCCAAACTAACATCTGAATAATATGTTCCTAAAAACAGGGATCTTAACCAAATAAAATAAAATATTTAATTATTTTTAGGGCTTCATGTACAACTCAATATTGTATTTAGGTATTGCCTTGGTGTTATTAGATTGCATTAAAATGAAATAGGAAACAAAATAACGAAATTTTACGGTTTCCGATCCCTGTGTAAAAGTACTCAGCACGTCACGCGGCGCGAAAGACAAAACTGACTGACACTTGTTCAAAGACAAAAACCGTTACATCCTTGTCACAACACGGGAATGTTAAGCCAGTTCTTAATTTAGCCATGTAATGCAAATCGGGCGTACTTCGGGCACAAGACTGATAACTAGTTTCGTGTTAAGTCTTATATTAAAGAAGAAAATGGTTTTTTTTGCTTTGTCGTTCGGTATTTCCATCAAAACGGTTGTCAAATATATCTAAATATCTTGACATCCGCAAATACTAAGGATGTTTTAAATTAGCTTCGTCTCTCTCCGCTATCACGACTGAAATCCGAATCTAATCTGTCATTCCGATAAGCGAAGTTTGCTTCACGTTTTTAAGACTTATAAGGTAGCAGTAGCAATGAAGAAAGAAATCGTGATCGGTTATTGGCTAATCAAGTTTTGTTGTAACGTAGCCGTAGCCACGTTAGCTTCCCAGCAAACCGTGATCGGCCATTGGTTAACCGAGTTTTATTATAACGTAACCGTAGCAACCTCAACGTCATTGGTCAACAGTCGTATTTGCAGAATTTTCCCGTCTTTCTCGTCCGAGGTCGGACCCCGATTTGCATTGCATGGCTTAATTAAGAAGAGTGACAAGTGGCTCAACATTTCCGTGCACTATCAGAGCGGCCAAGATGGTCACAAATATCTGAACAACGCCTCTATTGTCATGGCGATAAAGTGCATGTTCAGATAGTTTTGAGTAACTTGGTCGCTCCAATATATTTGATGGTGACTGTACATCTGCCTTTGAATTGCAACGTAGAAACTAAACCTGAAACCACTCGATATATCCTTTTTTCTCTGGATTTAAAAGAGGTCATGTGTGGGAAAAGTAAAGTGTAAAGGAGCATAACTTGAGTATGACCTTGACCAATTCCTGAGCCTGAGACTAGGAACTAAACATCAACCTACAATCACATTACGTTTGACTACGAATACTCTAAATTATTATTATTATCAATATTTTATTTCATAAGGACACATTAGATAGGTGTTACATATCAGTTGCACTGCCAAACTGTAAAACAGTTTTATGGCAGTTAGTTTGGTCTTGGTTAACAGTTGTGTTTTCACTAAACTAAAATAAACTAAATTCATACATTATCTTATTTTTACTTACTACTCGTAGTAACACAATTGACTAAGCTAGCCAGTCTTATTTAATTTCAGTCACAATATACTGAAACCTAAATAAAACATTATACCTATTAATTACATTGATAAAATATGGTATTGCACAATGTAAACTAATTTAGTTGTAGCAATATTGGCCGGTAATATATAACTAATCTAGATAAAAGACATAAACTAGCATCAGAGGGCCATTAATTTTGTCCACAACTACTGTTCCAAAGCCACCCACTGCGCCTCGCGCATTTGGTAAAATGCGAAATTCGCGAATCGCCTCGGCGAATGGAAATGCTTTGTTTTCACAGATATGGGAAATAAATTTTCGCCCCGGGCGAACGGGAGATTCGAAAGGGCCAACTTAAATCGACTTTCGAACTGTTACTCGCCGGATGTTGCCGATAGGGCTATCGGGTTGGGTGCGTGAATTTTTTGGGTACTTTTAATCAGTTTATGCACTGCCTGGCTTAGATGGGGAGGGGAATATTTGTTCTCTCGATATTTTTTTAGGCAATATAAAAAGTTGAGCCATCAATATGGGGCTCGCCTGTAATTGCAAACTTAAGATTCACTGCAAACGATATCAAAATAGGATGCAATATATTAATTTTGAATGTTCGAATAATTATCTGTTATAATGAAGTTTTTAAGCCAAATTCCATATTGTCGATTGTCGATAAAGTGATAAATGTCTTTATTGTATTGTGAATCAAAATAATGATAAAAGTCAATAAAGTTGTAACATTCACGTGACACCTAACGACTCATAAACCGTTTTTTATCAAGCTACCAGCTGTCCCATAAACAAGGCTCGATCTACAGTCCAAAATCACAAACCTATGGCCTAACCGGTTTCGGAACGCTCCCAATTCTCCCATCTTTACGACCATTCGTAGTCCAACCATTATAAAAGAGACATCCGATTACGCACAGTTTTTATAGACCTTCAGGTCAGACGTATACTGGTTTATAACTACTGATAAGCAACAGGAACGCAGAAAAACAAACAGCTTCACCCGCCATTAAGTTTATAGTTCCACCATGTGCCAAGCGACGATCGTCAAAATCTATGGAGCGGCGATGGCGCGATTCCAAACCGATATTCTTGTAACATTATTAATTTTAAAAGAATTTTACCTGGACATTTTTGGCGATTGGTCCAATTTGGGATTTTATAGAATGTACTTACTCCTGTTATTTTTATTTATTTATCGTATGGAGATGTCACTGGATATAGATAGGCATTTCTTATCTGGGGTAGTAGTAGTAGGAAAGTAGATGATGAAGAAAATCCAGTGAGTGCTGCGAGGTCCCGATGGGACAGTGCAGCTGCCAAGTTTGTTACTTTTTTAGCACCACCCAGGGATCACGTGTAGGGTTGTCTAAAGTGTTTTCTACGGACGCAGAGTAATATTTTTATACAAACATTCAACACTCACTATTTTACAGTGGTTTCGTGTCAATAATATTAGTAGGCAGGCCAAGGATAGTGTTAAGTTTTCTTTGTGTCGCATTACAAGTAGATTACAAGTAAGTAGTTGAAAATCTTAGCTAAGCCGGTAGAAATCTAGTTCTTAGAACTTCATTTCCACGGCTGTCTCATGCTTTTGCTTATTTTGTTTCACTTTCTTGATAATGCAGTAAAACGCTAACACGGAGCTCAACGATTAAGATTGAAGACGATTAAGATTGAAGTTATTAGGTAAGTAAGGTTTAGGCTACTCCTTTTTGAAGGCAAAAAAATGTCAAATGCCATGCTTAATCCATATAATGTAGCCATATAAATTTAGGGTTCAATAGCCGGTTCGTCACCATACAAACACTTGGAAGGAGTATTAACAAAAAAAGGAAAAGGACATACTGAAACTCCAACTCAAAACCATTGATTTATTATGTGTTCTACTAATGACATCTAGAACAAAATTTGTGCGCCATGTTTGGCGGTTGACAGCTATGACAGAATCAAGGAGTAGTATAGACTTGTAGTGATTTTCACAACAACTTTTGGGACAAATAATTTCTTAGCGATGTTATTTCCTGTTACTGAATGATCAAAACTTAAGATTTCGTTTATTCAAGTAGTCATATCACAAGCACTTTTGAATAATAATTTTGAATTATTTTACGATAGGTTAGGTAATTTTGAAGTTTTCATAGAGTTGAATGGTCTTTTCCACTACGAAGCGATCGGCATTTTGCCACATTTCTGGCGACACGCGCACTGTTCACCTTTAGGTATACACGCTAAATTGGAAGGAAACTGGAGCGCCAGTGACAGTTGATGTCCCCAGACAATATGCAAAATATTCGCTTATTTCATGTTCTCTCGAGTTTGGCTACGAGATGTATATACGTCTGCGAAACACGAAGTGCTAATTTGTTTGCATGTTCTACGAATATATCTCGTTGTAAAAGCATGTACAGACAAAATTAAAGGGTGTGAATGGAATGAACTCACCAGTTGACGTTTTAATGTAGTCATATAAAAACACTTAATTACATAAAAATACATGACCAGCAAAAACTAAAAAGGCAACCTTATCCCTCTAAGGGTCCAGCTAACCTTTGAGGAACTGAGAGAAATTGATCAGACATGTCTGATGATTGTCTACCATGGTAGACAAAGATTACTTGTAGGTTGGGTTGGAATTAATAATCAATATTATGGGAAAATTTTTCCTACAGTAAGCGTCATAAGACTTGTGTTGTGTTAGTAACATTGGGTTTGTTTACCGCTTCTATACCCTATCAAGCGTCTAGTAGACTACATCCATATTAGAATAGAAAACTAATACCGTATTATTTAATGTGTCGTTTTTAAAATGCACAAACAATACATTGAAAACATAACCTGTCTCTCCTCCAACACACAACAAGTAATCAACCGATGTTGAAGTTGTATTGGAGCAAAGCAAATTCAGATATTTCTGATTCAGATGTATATGCGGCTTTCACACTGCTGCGGTTTCCGCATGTGGCGCCGGTGCGCGAGCATGATAGCGTTCTACATGTGAATAGCGTTGTCACGCTTGTACACCGTCGCCGCATCTAGTTGCGGCGCCAGTGTGATAATCGCCTTAAGCGTTAGCTGTATTGCGTAGTTAATACATTGAGTTTTATTGAAATTGAATTGTATCATTTTAAAATTAGAATGCGGTACAATTTGTGAAGTGGAAGCATAAACGCCAGAATTAATGATGTATAAGGTGCGAGTCATTTTGCCACATCAAATTTCATGCAGTTCTTTGCTTGGTCTGACTCTATCGATATTCTAAGACTAGCACAATACCGAGTGCGTAGCCAACGTACCAATCGTTGACGCTCCGTAGCGAACAAAACACAACAGCTGTCACTGTGGCACTAATATTGAAGAGTGATCTAGAGGTGACTACGATACGCTACGGAGCGTTAACGATCTTTACTTGAAACGACTATTACAAATCATTATTTTAAATATGTATTTTGTAAAATAAAACAAGAAACATTAATAATAATTCCACAAACTGTACTCGGAACTAAGAACCACAATTAATAAGAGGAAAACCAAAGAATCGTCGAATGAAGGCTAGAATAACGAGTAGAAATGAAGACTGCAAAATAGTCGAGACATTTAATTGATACGCTCAGACTGGAAGCCGGAAAACAGGCTTTTTCCGCTCAGGCGTCCTGCTGCTGGTAATGAAGGATTAAATATAAATACTTCACAGTGTAATAGTAAGATTTTTGGGATTCTCGAATGGCAGATAAAAGTTTTAGTAATATTGTTAAAAAAATCTTGACCTACAAGTGCAAGTTCGATTTTTGATGCGAATTAAATAAAGTAAGTACTTAAATACATAAAGGATCACAATTTATATTAATGGTAGGAATTTATTTTTTATGATGTTATCATCGCATTTGTTTATTAAATATAATATGCATTTATGAGCTGCGGGGTAGACTACGCGGGGCCAGTGTATGTACTCAACCGTAGGGGTAGGGAAGCTACAGCTCAAAAAGCCTACATCTGTCTGATAGTTTGCTTCGCGACGCGCGCGGTGTGCGGAAGGATAAACTCGCGCTAAAACGCTTTATTTCACTTCATGGCAAGCCTAACGATATTTATTCTGACAACGGCCGCTGCTTCGTTGGAGAATGAAAGAGCTATCATCATTTCTGCGAAGTAGAGCGGATAATGTCATTGAGTGTGATGCAAATGACGACTTCAACTTACATTTCAACCCCCATACGCTCCCCATATGTCAGTTTTGTGTGAGAGAGCCGTACAGTCTTTCAAATATCACTTGAAGCGCGTTGTTGGCAACGCAAATTCAGGAATTGTCGTCAGTTCTGGCACAGGTCCAGGCTCTTTTGAACTCCCGTCCTATGCATCCCCTGTCCACAGATCCAAACGAACTTTCAGCATTAACTCCAGCTCATTTCCTTATTGGCCGACCGCTGATAGCGCCACCCTGCAAGGACTTGACAGCAGAGACGGGCCGTCTCCCATGCTACGACATGCTAGAGAAAATGCGGCAATATTTTTGGCAGCGGCGGTCGAAATAATACAAATCTGAATTACAGGCCAGAACGAAGTGGCAGACGCACGGCCAGGATATCATTCTCAACTCCTTAGTTCTGGTCAAAGAAGATAATCTACCACCACTAAACAAAATGGTATTCTTGAAGACAGGCATCGGGATTACGAGATCTGTACCAATGTGGTTATAAGGATTTTTCGAAAATTTTCTGTCTTTTGAAAAAAAAAAACCTAGACATAAATTATTTCTTGCCAAGACTACCAAGAAGAGTAAAACCAGAGAATCTGAGAGACCAGGATAACGAGCAGAAAATGAAGCCAGCAAAAGAGCCGAGGCATTAAATCGATGCGCGTAGCGGGTTGGACGCCGGAAACCTGCTTATTTCCGCACAGACGTCGCGCCGATAATGTAGAATTAACCATAGCTCATGCTGGACTATTGGAGCGGTTTTTGCAACGTTCTTTACTTGTAATATGTTGTATTAATGTATTATGTTGTGTCTTTAAAAAACTTAATAAATCTCTTATTTATAATAATAATCAGCGGCTGATTATCAGCCACAGGCATCGGCAAATATCTCTCATCGTTTTATTGTAATATATACCTACCTACCCTGACAACTGCGTGGAAGTTTAATTGTGCGCACCTGTGCCAATCTCCTATACGCTTGTACCCTCCATTTCACCCTATTAGGGGATGTTTTTCGAGAAAGGTATCCTATATTATAAATTACATGTTTATCTAGGGACATTTTTGTTGACAAATTATTATGTATTGAATTGAAGCATTCGTGACACATACTTACACTATAAAATATAACGGTTACACTTACGTCTCTTTAGTCACTTCGCGTGACATGTTTTGGAGAGCCTAGGTCTCCATCTTAAAGCACTAAGAGTGCTATTCGAACCGGTCCGTGACGCACTACTGCAAGGCGCGTTGCTGACTGCCGGCCTGCGTACAGCGCGACGCGCGAGCTCTGATAGAGCCCCATCTTGCGCTTAATTTATTTCTCATTGTTAGCGACACTACCAAACATAACACGGACGAGACTCCAGCCCATACGACGGAGCGAGACATCACCGAGGGAACGAGAAGGACGACGAGCGGCGAGCGACTATCCCCGCGTCCTGAAAGCTTGCGACCGTCCTGAAGGCTGACGACCGTCACTGAAGACTTATCGTGATATGTGATTTTGTTATGTTATGTAAATGTGGTTAAGTTTGTATTCGAAATAAAGAGATTTAATATTAAGTAGGTAGAGTCAAACTTAGAATGTAAACTATTATGATTTGAAATATTTAAGTGAAATACGTGTATTAGATTTAACTTGGATAGTTTAAGTTGAAATTGTAAGTTTGTATGGATGAATGGATAGGAATTCCCCAATAAACCCCTTTGTCTAGAGAGCGGATAGATAGGTAGGAATTATTGTCAGGCATAGATAATTGAAGTACATTATCTAACAATAAACATTAACCTTACGCCCTGAGTCCCTACAGTAGGTAAAAGATGAGGTAAAGGTATAATAAAACAATAATGTATGCTCGGAGATTGAAGAGCTCTTTATTGAGGTAACCGTAGGGCCTATCGCTAAACGCATAGACTACGTAGGTAACTGTTCGGACTCACGACGTAATGGCATTCATAGAAACTCTGAAAGAAATAAAAAATTATAAAACATAGTGAAAAACTAGCTTACGAAAACACATTTTTGGATTAGGGTCGGCCAATCAGAGCGCCGATTAAAAGACCAATTAGATCCTAGAAGGGATAGGACAATTAGAAAGAGAGGATATGAGAAAAGCGCTCTGATTGGACGACATTCCAATAAGAATCCAGGCAGGTATATCCGCTCACTAGTAAATCAAATCGTGCTATAAACATCCATACAAACCGGTGGAAATCATTCAGTAATTCGGACAAGCAGCAAGAAGAAAAATAAATAGAAGAAACCAACTGGACTTTTGGATCACCGCTCCCCTCCTTCAACAGGAAGATTTTCTACGGGCTACTCATCGAGCGTCGGCTGGCAGTGCGGCGTGTCGTCTGTTCGTGCCAGAGCCCTCGAGACTCTGTCACGTGGTCCTACATCTACTTACGGAGCTTTCGTCGACGGGGTACTTCGCTGAATCAGCTCCGCGCGTGTAACGGCTGAGTTAGGATCGGCAACCGTGGATATACAACATAAGCTATCGAAGGAAAATACCATATTACAGGCTGCGGTCTGTAATATTTTGGTCTATTCTCACCGGGATAGCTGTTACTACGTGCGGAATTCAGTGAAGATCGACGGAGGCTCCGTGTTCGTCGTCGACGGGAAAGGATCGACGGCGCCGTGGAAGATTGTTTGGAGCATTCGCGGGTAAAGGCGTCGTGAATTGGTACGACGCCGCGATGCACAAGCGCAAGGCGGGAGCAACTACGCGATCAGTCACATCTACAATGGACGATGAAGAGCGGCGACGTTTCCTCGAGGCCGGAGCAGCGGCCGCGGAAGAGACGCGACGTGCTGCGGAACAAAACCAGAACCTGAATCAAAGCAAGGACAGGACAGCGACGGGGAACGAGACGTCCCCGCCCCTACCTGCCAACGAGTCGGAACATGGCCTGGACAACGAGGCGTCGCGGAACCGTGTCGCGCCGAGCGGAGAGCTGCCGCCGGCCGACAGCAACGTCTACGCCAGGGACTCACCACTATCGCCTTCGACGGAGACACAAGGCACCAACAACGAAGAAGCTAGAACGCGAGCAACGGAGCGACTAGCTAAACCACAACAACAGAAGCAACCGGAACCAAGCCCGAGTCGAGTTTCATTCGCCAAGCCGAAGCCCGTGCAACGCGCGCCGCGCCGACCGCGGTCAACGTCAAGCAGCCGCGCCGCGACGTTACGAAAAGATGCCGAGCTACAAGCGCAAGAGGAATTGGCGGAGCTACAACGACAAGAAATTCGTCTCAACCGGGAGCTAGTGAACAAGCGTCTGGAGACACGCTTATCACACATCGACGCACAGTCAGCGAGAGACAGCGCTTCGGAACATTCGGGTGACGGCTATGTGAAGGACTGGCTGGAATCTTCCCAAGCGACGGGCGACCGACAACGAGACGGTCCCCACCGTGACTACGAGCCTGCGTCGCGAGTTCCTGAACGAGGAGGAGCTAACCCGCCGAGGCACGAGTCACACCGTACGGCACGTTATCGACCGCCGGACGACGGAGCGCCTAGGCCATCGCCGGAACACACGGAACCTAGGACGCAGTATACGACGTACACACGAGACACGGCCGCCGAGAGTGCAGCGGCAAGCATGATGCAGGTTTTCGAGAAAATGCAGATGGCAGCGAGACCCGCACCGAAGGAAATATACGAGTTACCTCCGTTCTGCGGCAATGTGGGTGAATGGAGAAGTTTCTACAACACGTATCGAGAGACATCGACGCGCTACAAGTTTACTGAGTACGAGAACGTAGCGCGCCTACGCGTAGCACTGAAAGGTGAAGCGAAGCAGTGCGTACAACACATACTAGCGACGGCAACGCGACCGGACCTTATTATGAAGATACTTAAGAAACAATTCGGACGTAGTGAAGTACTACTGGATCAAGCTTTGGAAGACTTACGTCGAATGGCACCGGTAGGGCCGAGTGCACACGACCTTAATAACTTCGCGATCAAGATTATGAACATCGTGTCGACAGTTATGGACTTGGATCATCGTCACTACGCAGATAATCCAATGTTAATTAGGGAAATCACGGATCGATTGAGCCCTCATCTACGCAGTCGTTGGTGTGAATACGCGAAGAACCATCGACACAATATGGACCCGGAAATAATGCAGCTGGCAGAGTTTCTAATGCAGGAAAGTGAACAAGAGCTCCTGTACTCACATGCGCGTGCGCCGACCGCGAGTCGTCGAGCTATGGTGACGACCGCCGCCGGGCGCGCCCGATATCCGACAGATAGACAGCCCGCGACGAGCGCCGCGAGAACATATACGGTCGGAGGTCAACCGCGCCGCGCTCCCGTGACACCGTTGTCAAATAGAGTGACCTACGTGACGCAACAAGATAAGAACGTGAAGTCTACGTGTCTATTCTGCGGAGGCGCTCACAATACTACGAATTGCCGCAAGCTGTCATCTCTAACGATCGGAGCGCGCTGGGATTGGGCGCGACAGAACAGGATGTGCTTCAGGTGCATGGATGCAAAGCATATGCAGTTTCAATGTAAGGCGAAAGGGTGCGACAAGGACGGATGTTCGCAGAGCCATCACAGATTATTACATGAAGACAGAAAAGTGGAGGGCGCCGCGGACGAGGCGCCGATACTTACAACGCGGGAGACAGCCCCGCCGCCCGTACCTCGAGAAGTTACTAGGAACGGGACAATGGAACAGGAAGCTAGTGAAGAAGTCGTGGCGAAGACTTATACAACTACCAGTTCATCGAACGTGCTGTTAAAAGTATTGCCGGTCGTCGTGGAGGGCCCACGGGGAACGGCTCACATTTTTGCGATGCTGGACGACGCATCTACTTTATCCGTGGTGGAGGCCGATATCGCGGATCAAATTGGACTTACCGGACCTGAGTCACCGCTATGTGTACGAGGACTAGGAAACATAGCGCACCGATCGCAGACGCGGACCGTGAAGGCGAACGTACGGCCGCACAAAGGAGCCGGAAGTTACGAAGTGATACTACGAACTGTAGACGGTATTGGATTACGCAGTCAAACATTGAACAAACAACGCATGATGCAGTACGAGCACCTCAAGGACCTAAGTGAAGAATGTTACACAACGGGGGTGCCGCAAATGCTCATCGGCGCTGACCACTGGCACCTGCTGCTACCTCAAGAGATCCGGATGCGACGAGCGGACGAGCCAGCAGCCCTAAGATGTGCCCTAGGCTGGGTGTTTTTTGGAGCGATGCCCCGCAATCTAAGAAATGAAGAAGTTATCAATTATCATTGCTATCTAGATGACGAGATAAGAAATAGCACGGACGACGATCAATCGGACACGTTGTCGATAACGTCACAACAATATCGCGAGCTTTCCGAAGAAATCGACATCCTGGAACGCGAAGAAAACATAGCGCAGAGGCAGCGGCGCGAACGGAGTCCATCGCCGCGATACTTTGAAATTCATCACCCGGTATCCCGGGCGCCTGAGCAGTCGGAACGGATCGAGCCACGGGCGCCGGAAACCCGTGATCATACAACAAATAAAAACAGTGCAAGTCGCCTACGAAGACAGCCGAACAACTCGGAGCCCCGAGCGTCAGTGCGAGCGAAGTACGAGAATCTTCCGACGCCGGAGCAGCGCGAGTCAGCGACACGAAGAAATCGCGAAACTCGCCCGAGATATCAACGAGTGTTAAGATCGCCTACACCGATGCCAGCCCCACTCGAGTCATGGAATTCACCGGTCCCGGCTACTAGAACGAGGGTCGAGCCGCGAACGGAGACGGGCGCGGTTAGACGCGAGCCGCGAACGAGGGCGGCTCACGAAATATCGCCTAGGAACGAGCGACAGTATCAACCAACACTGGAGGCGATGTGGACGACGCCCCGAGGCGAGCCGCGGCAGAGAGGAGCCCGGCGCCGACGGACACCTCAACGGGCCAGACAGGCCGCGCCACGGCGAGCAGGCGCGCCCTGGCCACTTGTTACTCACCTTACTCAACCTATGTTCCGGAGGAAAGGAACAAACCCGCCGACTGAAGAGAGAAGTCACTTTGCAGAGACAGCACGTGCCTACGACGAAGAAAACATAGAAAATAGGAGGCCGTCTATAACTCAAACAACAAGTACAACATGGACGTACAACGATCAACGAAGAGAGTTCGACTTGGCGTTACGGGCGAACAACAATCGACGTTATAAGAAATGGACAGACACTACGTGTAATAACTTGAACCGGAGCGACGCGCAACGGGAACGAGAAGTACGCGCGCCGTTATCAAGAGTCTACTACAACTCGCAAGAAAGACGCAACGAAAATCACGAACGAGGCGAGAATCGTGATTCACAAGATCGACATAGGACGAGCCATGGAAGGGATAAAACAACGAGTGCCGCGCAGTCGACGGCTACGAGTCAACTGCGAGCCCAGCCGAGCGGACGTTGGTCGCCCCGCCGGCAAAGGTCAACGAACGAGGCATCGCGTGACCTACCTCAACGGGTCAACGCCCCACAATTTGTACGAGATAATCTCGCTTTCAAGGCTTCAATGTCTTTCCAACGTCAAACCCACGAACTACGTCGCAAGTTACAAGCACTTTCCACTTCTGCTAATTATAATAGCAATTCTTATCCCTCTAAACACCGGTACGAGTCAAACCGCGGACAAGAGACGAGGCAACGCGAGCGACGTTACGAGCAAACAAGAAGAGGGCCCCAGTACGAGTCATCCGAGCCCCGCATACCGAGGACGCAGAGCTGTGTTGAAATTACAAGTGAAGTAACAAGAAGCGAACGAGAGGAAGGTCGCCGATCCAGCAGCACGGCGACACGTAGACCGGCCAGCAAAGTCACCGTCCCTACGATACAGGGACCGTGGCCCCTCCGTCGGTCCTAAACGAACCCGAGACAGTGACGAAGCCTTCAACCAGCAGTGATAGTGTCGCAGCCCTTGCACCAGGTAGTTTTTGTCAAAACTAGGGGGCGCGATGTTAGCGACACTACCAAACATAACACGGACGAGACTCCAGCCCATACGACGGAGCGA
This sequence comes from Pammene aurita, assembly GCA_947086415.1. Lineage (NCBI taxonomy): Eukaryota > Metazoa > Arthropoda > Insecta > Lepidoptera > Tortricidae > Pammene > Pammene aurita. Next base: position 28,805,890 of record OX352306.1, read on the forward strand.
GACATCACCGAGGGAACGAGAAGGACGACGAGCGGCGAGCGACTATCCCCGCGTCCTGAAAGCTTGCGACCGTCCTGAAGGCTGACGACCGTCACTGAAGACTTATCGTGATATGTGATTTTGTTATGTTATGTAAATATGGTTAAGTTTGTATTCGAAATAAAGAGATTTAATATTAAGTAGGTAGAGTCAAACTTAGAATGTAAACTATTATGATTTGAAATATTTAAGTGAAATACGTGTATTAGATTTAACTTGGATAGTTTAAGTTGAAATTGTAAGTTTGTATGGATGAATGGATAGGAATTCCCCAATAAACCCCTTTGTCTAGAGAGCGGATAGATAGGTAGGAATTATTGTCAGGCATAGATAATTGAAGTACATTATCTAACAATAAACATTAACCTTACGCCCTGAGTCCCTACAGTAGGTAAAAGATGAGGTAAAGGTATAATAAAACAATAATGTATGCTCGGAGATTGAAGAGCTCTTTATTGAGGTAACCGTAGGGCCTATCGCTAAACGCATAGACTACGTAGGTAACTGTTCGGACTCACGACGTAATGGCAGTCATAGAAACTCTGAAAGAAATAAAAAAATATAAAACATAGTGAAAATCTAGCTTACGAAAACACATTTTTGGAATAGGGTCGGCCAATCAGAGCGCCGATTAAAAGACCAATTAGATCCTAGAAGGGATAGGACAATTAGAAAGAGAGGATATGAGAAAAGCGCTCTGATTGGACGACATTCCAATAACAATCCAGGCAGGTATATCCGCTCACTAGTAAATCAAATCGTGCTATAAACATCCATACAAACCGGTGGAAATCATTCAGTAATTCGGACAAGCAGCAAGAAGAAAAATAAATAGAAGAAACCAACTGGACTTTTGGATCACCGCTCCCCTCCTTCAACAGGAAGATTTTCTACGGGCTACTCATCGAGCGTCGGCTGGCAGTGCGGCGTGTCGTCTGTTCGTGCCAGAGCCCTCGAGACTCTGTCACGTGGTCCTACATCTACTTACGGAGCTTTCGTCGACGGGGTACTTCGCTGAATCAGCTCCGCGCGTGTAACGGCTGAGTTAGGATCGGCAACCGTGGATATACAACATAAGCTATCGAAGGAAAATACCATATTACAGGCTGCGGTCTGTAATACTCATGATGCCATACAACTTAATCCAGCAAAATCAACAACTCAAATATAAATGCAGCTTTTAACTGAGTCTATTATCCCAAGCAATTTTCGTATTTCCAGTCATAGCGCGCAACAAAAATACCCCAACAAAAACGAAGCCGGCTAAAAATACCGAGCGAAATATACTATAACAACAGAAATATTGGAAGTAGCGCGTTGTTTACTTCAGAGTCGAAGCACAGACTATACAGACAACGGTGACCGCCTGATACGGAATGATAGTCTTTTTTTTTACTTTTTTAATTAATATTGCCGGTAAACTATTATTATTTTGGCTTCTGCCCTTTACCCCTCAAATTTTGGTAATTTTTATTTATTTATTATTAAAAGTACACATCGTAAATACGGGCGCAACTGAAATAAGCGATCGGTCTATACTAAATGGTACGGAATAAAATTTAAGACTGTGTCGACCGACCAATTTCCTCCCTCAGTGTTTTAAGTTGTAGTCCTACTGATTACGCAACTTTTGATCTTTGTCACATAGTTTGAAACGAAACGTGAAACGGCAAATGGTGGCCACTTTTTCCGTTTAGGTTATGAAAGTAAGCAATATGTAACCGTATCACATCCATACTAATATTATAAATGGTAAAGTATATGTGTGTGTTTGTTTGTCCGTCTTTCACGGCAAAACAGGGCGACGAATTGACGTGATTTTTTAAGTGGAGATAGTTGAAGGGATGGAGAGTGACATAGGCTACTTTTTGTCTCTTTATAACCCCTTACTTCCCTAAAATAGGGGGTGGAAGTTTGTATGGAGAATTTAACGCGAGCGAAGCCGGTAGCAAAAGGTAGTAGATCATATGTTGCGGAACTACAACTTAACATGATGGATTATACAGAATTAGTTTATTAGGAAATACAATCCCCCCGATGAGGGCGCCACTGGCCGGTCGACGCAGTCTTAAGTATCTAGGTACTAAACGATAAAAGTACTTTATCGTTTAGTACCTAATATAATATATATATAATATAATAAATAAGTAAGTGTGGTAATCGCAAGTTGTCTTACATATATTTTCCGTCTAGTAGTTGAGATGGTCTGTGATACACAGTAAATAGAGAAAGTATCGGAGTGTTTTGATGTCGTTGCAGTTTTTATGATTCTTGATAAAACGCTCGGTTTTGTTTGTACATCGTTATGGTATACAGGTGAACCAACAAGATATTTTACTAGTAAGTAAATGACTGCCCACACTGATGAAAATGATTAAAAAAAAAGTGCACCAATATATATATATAAATATATATACTTTTCCTATAACTTTTGCATATACATATGTATCTATAGTATCTACCTTTCTCGTACCTTGTTGTTGTACATGTTGCCGCATTTGTCCACCTCTTTTCACTTCTTCTCTCATCTAATCAGAAAGGTTAACTGGAAGAGATCCCTTACAGGGATAAGTTCGCCTTTGTACTTACGTTTTCCTATGATGGTATTGTTTTTAACTGGTTTTTGTACAATACAGAGTTTTTACATTACATTACATTACACCTGTTAGAAAATGTTTCATTATGTCAAAAATCAAAAATAATTGGTACTTTAACCGCCTGTGAGGATATAACGGATTACTTATTAATTTTGAAGGAAATAAGATTTTTCTCATTCGTTCCATACATAATTTAAAAAAATTATTTTTTTCATGAATTACTTTCACAACCAAATTACCTCTGACTCATTTTGGAACATATTAATACCTAGCTAAAGCTATTTCGAGAAAAAAAGGTACATTTTAAGAAATCAGTTTCTATTTCTATGAAATAAAATGAAATAAGTAATACCGATTTTCAGCCCACAGTGCAGCGATTCATAATTACGGGCCATAAGTTCTAGGTAAAGGATATATTTTTTTTTTCATTAAACTATCACAGCGCATCAAAGGTAGTTAAGTCACGTAGATCATACACGGTGCTCGTGAGCATTGCGAGAGATTTTAACCACGAATTCCTGAAGTCATAAGGAGTAATAAATGTTATATGAATTTAGGTAAATTTCGCCATAAAAAATTTTTTATTTTGCTTTTTTTCGATTTTTTTTATGCTTTTGAACATAAAAACATAAATTTTATTGGTAAAACGGCCGATTAAAATAAATTTGTACATTTTTTCTCGCAAAAAATAGTTTACGTAAAGTATTCCTTGGCAGTTTGATATCTGTCAATAAGAATGTCTAGACTAGACCCCATAAAGGGTGAAATCGCCATCAAAAAAGCGTTTTGCACTGAGTCACAATAAAACATGTTTTTTTATTCAATTGGTAGTAACTCTGAAACTAAGCGAATTCCAGAAAAGTTTATACGACATTTTAGTCTCCAATTATGATCAGGAATACGCTGTTAAAATCTCTCGCAATGCTCACGAGCACCGTGTATAATGTAGGAAAACGTTAGCAGAAAACGAACACTAGCTTTGTAAAAAAAATCATAACTTTTAATGGTCCCCTTATCTACAACAAAATTAATAAATTGTTAAACGTTTACCCTATGTCCAAAAGAATATGTAAAAAAGCCGTCACAGAGTGGCTTTTAACAAAAAAATACACTGATACGGAAAATAGATGGAGAGCTAGCCACGTCATATATGACACAATAATGAGAGCGACGAAACCCCTCTCGTAAGTTTGCTATACTATGATTATTTCTAGATCCGGACATCTGGCAGCTATAAAGTGGTGGAGGTCAAATAATGCAAATAACTTGAAGGAAACAAATCCTAGAGTTCTGGTTTTGATGCAATATTATGAGAAATTATATAAATTATTATATAATATCATTGCCAAAACGTTCTGATGTGGGAAAGTAGTCTATAACGACGTATAATGTAATTCATAGTTTATCGCCTACTGTTTCTGTTTCCGAAATAAAACGCAATGTTTTTTGTTCTAATGTTAAAATATAGGCCCTGTCCTTTATATCTGAGACAACTTCGGCAGTTTTTACCTATTTTGGTATTCTTATTTTCCAATTCAAAAAATTTAGTAGTCTGTTACTCGGATCTCCACCCATTAAAAGCTGCCAGATGCCCGGATCTAGCAATGAGGATTGTATATCAATCTAACCAGACGGGTTTTGTTACTCTCATTATTGTGTCATATCTGACGTGGCCAGCTCTTAGTCCAAAATCTTCTCTCTGTTGTCAGTTAGTATTTAATTTTACAATTGTGTGTCATGCATCCAATTTCATCTTGTACCATCTTGACTTTTGTGATTCTAAGCGATATCTTAATGTCCGAATAGTATTCAATTCCGCGCGAGTAATCTCACATAGACACTTACCTTCCACACACACGCATAAACACACACACACATTGTTATAAGTACTTACATCTACCACTTAACACAATTTTCTTACCTTCTAGTTAGTTATTAACATAACGGTTAATCTAACATATTTATAATAAGTTGTAGGCCCATGCATGAGGGCATCTTCTTTATTAAATAGTATCATACAGCGAAGTATACACTAAAAACATCAAGATAAATTGAAGAAGAGGAGCACAGCTTATCCTAAAGCACAGGTTTCACCTATTTAGGAAGTAGTCTCTAGGTTTAAGGCTAAATTGTAATTGATGTGGAATTAAATCTTTACTACTTACTACTATTAATACTATAATCAGGCGCGGTCCGAGGGGGGGGGGTCCATGGGACATGACCCCCCCCCCCCCAAATCGTCACGTCAAATAGAAAACCTCCTCAGAAAAATCATTTCTGCATTAGTGACCCCTCCTCAATTTCATAGTGACCCCCCACCCTAAAATTTCTTTGTGACCCCCAATTTCAGGCTGCGACCACGCCTGGATATAATGAGATAGATTGAGACTGGCATACAGGCACATTTGGTGAACTTAAACAGGAATTTAAATACACAGTAAACTAAAAAAAATAAGTACTATACTTTCTTATTAAGTATTTTTCTTCGTTACCCTACAAACCGCTTAATAATTTTCTTAAAAGCTATTTCATCTCACAACTAAGTTCTAAAAGAACAATCTGCAAGTACAATAAGTCACCACGCAGCCGGGTAACCGGATAAGTGGGGCGGCCGGACGTCCGGGGCGTCTTGGCTACCCGGATGTAATGAGCCAGCAAGCACACTGGATTGCACAGAATGCAGGCCCGCATACACGGGGCAGAGTGACATCGCGCGCTGCGTTTCACGATCTACCCCCTTTATTACCTATAAAACTTAAAATGTCTGTGTTATTTTTGTTTGTTACTTATTGACTTTTAGCAATATCAATTTGACATAAACTTGACATAAAAAGGGATGTTCTGAGGAAAATATCCGTAACTTTTGACAGGTCCTAGGGCCGTATTATAACTTTAAAACACAATCCAACTTCAATACAACTCCAATGCAATATGCAATACAGCTAACGCCTAAAAGTCCGAATCAGAAAAATCTGACTTTGCTTGAAAAATATTCCGATGCAACTGCGATACAACTTCAATATTAGTTGATTATTTGTTGTGTGTTTGAGTTATGTTGGAAATAGATTATGTTTTCAATGTATTGTTTTTGTATTCTATTCTATAATAGAATACGACACCTGTTTGAAATGAACTTCAGAGGCTGACAACACCCGATGACCTTCAAATTGACTTTACTCAAACAGGATTTTAGCTATAACTACTTGTTTTGAGAAAGTAAAAAAAAAATATGTTAATATTCGTTATATTTGGAAGAACTTCGTTAATTCCGATACACGATTGGACGAAATCGGCTCGATAGAAAATAATTCCAAAATTAAATCATAAAATTAGCTTTAAGTAGTTGTATGTCTTTAGTTTGTTGACTTATACGTCTGTAACTAAGGACAAAATTCCAACACACTAATACTAAAAACTTCGTTGTTTTATATTTCACAAATGCGTAGTTTTTTTTTAATTTATCATTTTGCAAAATTTGCAATGAGCTCACATACTAATCGTAACACAGTGTTTCTCTTATACAGTATTTTGTAGTATATTTCTAACCATTGTTTTTTTAATTGTTCCAGTGTCCATGACGCAAGTGATAGCGGTAGCGGGTGAGCCTGTGTACCTACCGTGCGACATCGCGTCCATAGACGAGGATGACGCTGTGCTGCTTGTCTTGTGGTACAAGGAGGACCTCGGGACGCCAATATACAGGTAACTCCAACCACCTATGTACATTTATAATGCTTGAAAAATAATGAAACAAGATATTTATTCTTCATTTTGGGCACATTCATTGTAATGTACCTATATTGAAGAATAAATATCTTTATTCTTTGCTTTGGCACTTATGAACGTCAGAGATAAGAAAACTACCACCAGTTCTAACCCTACACATCTGACCCGAAAAGTTATATGACCGGCGAGACTTATTTTTTCAAACCAGTGATACATTAGATCTTAAAGATACACAATAATGCGTTGTTCTTCAAGAAGACACATCAAAACAGCTTGAGAGCAGGACAATGTACCTATGTACCATGAAGTAAAAATAATTTTAAACAAAAAAGAACCGACTTCACTTAGCAACCACTTTTCCAAAAGCAAATGCTCGAGCTGCTGTAAAAAATACTCAAATCACTTATAGATGTTCCTATAATAGTTGAAGAGTTCCCTCGATTTCTCCAGGATCCCATCATCAGATCCTGACCTGGTTACAATGGGACCAACTGTGAAGTATACTCCTTCAAACAAAAAAAGAATTTTCCAAATCGGTCCAGCCATCTTCGAATAATCGGTGAACATGCATAAAAAAATAACAAAAAAACAAAGATCCCGACGAATTGATAACCTCCTCCTTCGAAATCTTGAAGTCGGTTGAAAAGGAAAAAAAAGGGGTAGACTCGAATTAACGAACATTTGTTTCGAAAATGTTGATACATATCTGCATTCTTATGAAAAATACAACTTCACATGGGAAATCGGAGAAAAACATATAATCACTAATAAACGTGGGCTAGTATTTAATAGCACGACAAAAAAATAACTATAACCATAACCTAATAAATATAATATTGATTGCACGTCATTAAATGCGTTATCGACCAATCCACTTGGGTCTTGATGTACAATTATATTTTTTGATGAGTACCTATTTTTTGTTAAGAGACTTAAATATTTACCATAAACTGAATTCCATCAAGTATCATGAATTGGGCTCGTCAACTCGTACTATTCAGTTTTTAAGTGCCAGAACGATCTATAAATAATTTAATGGAATATCATTTAATTATCTCCCAATACATCAAATATTGCCTGTTCAATAACAAACTCAAACAATACGTACTCGTACTTGTATAAGATTAGGCATAAACAAAATTAGAGATTAGCGAGAAATTCGCTCTTGGCGAGAACGAGAGCTCTCGAGTCTGTTTATTGGCCAAATTCAATGAGCACTCTTAACACGGGGAGCGTAATGTGCGAGAGGTGCGTGCCATAGCCGCCTGGAGGTTTCTAAATCTGAGGACAACCTAGTCTTAACTGATAGCATGGTTTCCATTTTATCTATCTTATCTTGTCTGTCGTACTTACGTACTTGTTGGAACGTGATAGCTATGGTGACAATCGATAAAAATCCGACCAGATTAGACTAGAATCGTCATCAGTTACGTATACAAGTATCTATTCGTATCAATTATTGTTGACCGTACTTTTTTGGCTCTTTAGCCTAAATAAAAAAAAAATACTTAGACCCCATCCTCAAAAACACTCTCTCATCTATCCTCAATATCTACTTAGATAACCGCGCTTGGACCTAGGCCTCACTGCCTGTAGTGCTTTTGTAGTTTTATAGTAACATCCATCTCCATCTTTAGACTAATCGGATCACAAAAGCATCGGCATATGGTCAGAATACCTACGCTTCCTCCGCATCGACATGAAAAAAAAATGATGGCACTTGGCAGTTCTATACTCATTTGCCACTGCAAAGTCCATACAGAGTTTTTTTTTTCTATGCAGAATAGGCAGACGTTTGACCGCTATCTCACCTGATGGTAAGTGATGATGCGGTCTACGGTGGAGCACGCTTACCTATGAAATACCTATTTACTCTCGCCTTGAAGAGATCCACATTGTACTCAAGTGGAAACACAGACTCGTTAGTTAGTTAGCTATAATTCATAATAATTTTCCATATCTTTTCTTATAACTTGGACCAACATTTGTACCTCATCCAAAACTCTTTACAACATTGTAAAGACAACTCGAAACTTGGCAAGGGCTTTCAGGTGAACAATTTATTCGATTTCAGTAAACGCGAGGGCTAATGATGTTATTGTTTATTTTTTACATCAAAGAGGGAACACAGGATGAAAGCTTTTGCCCTTGGAACAATTCCCCTGATACGATAAATGCGAGAGGGAGACAGCGAATTATTTTTAAAGATAACTACCAAATTGGTTCTTAAGCGGTACTCGAGCCTTAAAATCATTATTTGTTACGATATTTAAACAAAATTGATTGTGAGACATCCACTCAACTCAAGCCATCGTTCTCGACCCAAACAGCGGACTGCGTCATCAAGTTGACATTAAAAATGCATTTACCCACTAAGACGAGGTTAACTTCTATCAGAAGTCAGAAAGAAAGTACCGAAAATTTTACTTTCTTACAAAAGTCTGGTATCCATCTCGACCACATAAAATACTAGGCTAGAAACCACAAATGCTTTGTGTGTTATTTAGTTAACCTAGGATCAACAATCCAAATGATGAATTCGTGATGTACCAAAAATGCCTACATTGATATCTTAAATACAATTACAAATAATTTATTTATAACACCAAGTTACATGTCCATCTCATCATTATATTCAATTACATTAGTCAAATTTTCATCTTAACTACTACTTAAGTTAATATAAGTGAAAAGAATTTAAATTTATCACATTTGAGTTATCGGACTTATGAGCATAAAAATAGTATAATATGGTCTATTACGCCGAAAAAAATTATTCACCCAAAAATGTAGGGCGACTCACCACTCGCAACACAAAAAAAATAACAAACATCAGCATGTTTCATTATCATTTTGCTATAAAAATACGCATCAAGAACGAATGAAGAAATCGGCATGCATTGTTTCCTACTATTGTGATTGTTTGCTTCTCCTAGCATAATTGTTCTGTGATCCCAACTATTCTTCAATGAAGTTTAAATATAATTTCATTTAGATAACTTAATAACCATGGGTATTTGTTCACAGCGTCGACGCCCGTGAGCGAGACTTTGGAGTAGCCGAGCGCTGGTCCGATGAAAGCGTCTTCGCATCCCGAGCATATTTTCTGCCAGAGCGGAGACCAGCCGAGTTGGGCGTTGACCGCGTCAAGGCTTCCGACCAAGGCATCTACCGCTGTCGGGTCGACTTCAAACAAGCCCAAACTAGGAATTCTAGGGTCAACCTGACTGTTATAGGTAAGTGGAGATTATGTCCATTAATGCAGTTGGGAATCGACCGTGTGAAGGCGTTTGACGACCCGGTAGCGGTAGATGCACAGCTAACTGTGCATCTACCGCTACCGGGTCGTCTTCAAACAAGGCTAGGCTAGGAATTTTAGGATCAACCTTACTGTGATAGATAAGTTGATATTTCAGCATTTTAATCAGATTTTTTAAAGATTAATCCTTGCTATTATTGATGCTATTTTAAAACTACGTGCCAAACAAAACTGGTGGTTTTTAGTGGATACTAGCACATACAGGTTTTTCAGAAAATGAAATAGGGGATGAATTTGAAGTAGATAAAATTATATCGCATATTCACAAAAATACAGTACTTTTCTTTACCTTGTATAACATTGAAACTAACTCGGTCACAAACGTCGAAACGAGTGCGTATGTTGTCGTAATCATGAATTAAACATGTATAGTAATCTGGTATTGAAGATTGGAACGAAGCCAAACCTAGTTCGGAAATCAGACATTTTAAAGTCAAATATTATCAAGTGTTCTAGAACACTTTTGCAGTTTATATGAATATCAAGTAAAATTAATTCCTGGGATGCTTTTTTATTTTTTTATTTATTTAATTTTTATTTTATTGGTATTCAGGACAATAACGGCCATAGATATCATTATGATGTAATTGTAGTTACATAGAAAAAAGGCCAATAACAGTCATCCGTTATTTTACAATATCTAAGTTGCACAACAGAAAACAAAAAATGTGAAATTAATATTATTGTTTTCACTAATGCCCGATACAATAGTACATCCCGAAGGTAAAGAAAATGAACTTACGTTAAATGTTTTACATAACAAAGATGCTGCATGCAAAAAGCAAAAAACAGACACTAATAGAATTTCATAAAAATGTAAGTTAGCACTTAAAACCTTCCGTAGGGACCCATGCGTGTAATACAAAAAACTTAGTCGAAAATCAATGTAATAACTATAACAAACAATAACAAAACCACCTATGATACTTAAGATATCAAATAGAAAGCTAACAACTTGAGTGAAATAAAAAAAATACAATGTTAGTGTAAATATAGTTTGGTTTACCCTTAGCACACAGAAATACATCAGGGTAAAAATAACTACCATGTGAATAATATAAGATAATATACAAATGAGTGCAATCATCACCATAAACAACTTATTTAAAATATATAAATTAATTTTACCTTTATATATTATTTTTACTATTCAAAACGGAATATATATGGTTTTTAAATTTATTTTTAGATCCTACGAATGGATCAGCTGTACCTACTAAATTCAGTGTTATACAAATAAGGGATACGTGATAACACGGCGTTAGAACCGTAATTCTTTTGGTCATTCATGCATTCGTAAACTAAATTTCGTTTTTTATGTATAGGTAGTCAACACTGGCACAAGGTGTTCAGCCGCAAAACCATGTGTATGGGTTTTAACACCCGTTTGTACCACGCATGTACAGCACGTACAAATAGCATTTGTTAAACGGGTCGTTTTCCACATTGTCTGCGTCTAAACTCCGTCAAACTATATAAAATGTACCATACTATAATAATTATAATAAAGTTTGAAGGAGGTGACTGAGACCCTAAAACGCGCACAGTTTGAAAACACTATCAATATTGAATAGCCACTTTTGTAAAAGCTTGTGAAAAGCTAATTTACAAGTCGGGTCCAATTGGATTCAAACAAGAAATTGCACTCACTTTGCAGTAACTACTGCTTTCTGGCCTTTCAGGATTTGGTTTCCTTATGCGACTTGTAGGTGTAACTTTAATTTTTAGACGAAATTATCTATAATGCTCCCATATGCTATGAAAAAACTAATCGATTATAGACAAAAAAACCTTTATTTGAAAACTTTTATTCCTACACTTATATATAATACGACACCTTTGTCCAAAAGTAATAAAGTCTGTAGGTGAAATCTGACCGCTGCGCAATTGGAAAAATTAACGCAGTAAATCCCACGTTAAGCCTCTTTGGGGGCGAGCTGTTGGGAAAATCCTGGGAAATCGGCACAGATAAATTATTGAACGATTTATTTTTTTAAATAAATCTCAAAATTTAAGGAAACCAGTAGATAAAAGTCATGTTTGTAAAAGAAGATTTGGGGCTTACAGCAGAGTAAGTGGAATAAGATAGTATGAACACTAGTTAACGTGGTGAATAGTATATTGCAAGTGACAGTACAAAAATATAAACAAGCCGTTACTATGCTTAATTTAAACAGGTGTCAGACATGTCGTAATACCGATTACTCTATAGCCAGCATAGGCATATGCAACCTCCAATAGTTTGTACCTACGGTTGTTGTAGAGATTTTTGTGGAAAGTCTCTACGGTAAGTCGCTGGTTGTTTAAAAAATACTCAAATCACTATAAATGTGCTTATAATAGTTAAAGAGTTACCCTAGATTTCTCCAGGATCCCATCATCGTCAGATCCTGACTTGGTTACAATGGCACCAACTGTAAAGTATCTCTTTCAAACAAAAAAATAATTTTCCAAATCGGTCCAGCCGTCTTCGAATAATCGGTGAACATACATTTAAATAAAATAATGATAATAATAGCAAAAACAAAGATCCCGACGAATCGATAACCTCCTCCTTCGAAGTTCTTGAAGTCGGTTGAAAAAGAGACAGAGTAGATACAATTTAAGTCGGTCATTAATATTTGATGTTTATTTCCAAGTACTGCAAAGTTATACCAAATTAAAACATGCCTACAATATTGGCAAGAAACGCTAGGTATACCTATTATATTTATAATGCAATATCTCCGGCACAGAAACTTAATTAGAATTTTATATGCCCGCAGACTATTTTGAAAAGAGCTCCTCGAATATTGGCTATAGCAGGGGTGGAATATGTACTCGTGTGTATTGACCATACGGATATATATCACGTAAACGTTTATATTTGTTGCGCAGAGGTAGGTGGAGTAATTTTATATGTAAGGTAAATAACGATCGGATTTTTAGTGATGTGGAGAGACATCCAAATTGAACGCTGTTTTTTATAGTTGTTTCAATGCGCATGTAAAAAAAACATGGGTTTTCTCATGGTTAATATAATAGGTAATAACTGAACAACATTCATAATAAGACCGACTCCAAAATCTCATAAAAAAAATGTCTGTTTCATACATTTGGACCGATCTCATGACACTGACACTATAGTACGAAATGATCACGTTTAAGAATATGGCTAAGAGTAATAAATAATAATAATTAATTATTAATAGTACATACATACACACACGCTAACACACATCAAAATGCACCCTACAGATAATCTTTTTACATATTTTGTTTAAAAAATTCAATCTTTCCTTTGCTCATGGTATCCAGGGATCATTTAATATTGGCTTTTTCTCTGTTATTTAAGTTTTGTATTATTTGTTGTATTGCTGTTGATGGCCCAAATAAAATAAAATAATAAAATATTTACAGAATGAAACATAAGTGTCCTTAGTTCGCTTTTAAATACCGTGAACATTATTTTAACACCCCATAATATTATCATAACAATAACATCATAATTAAATGAAACAAATTTTGATATCGATCTGTCATCAGAATGGTCTTCTTTTGTTAAAATATTTGTGATTCTGATTAATCAATACCACTAAAACGTTTGACGTATCGCATTAACATTATGAAATCTATTTTTGAAATAGATAGATAGATAATTTCTTTATTAATTACTACATGGCATAAATATCAACAAAAAGCAAATTACAAGGATAAAATTAAAAGTCATGCAACTTAAATAAATAACATAATGAACACGTCGACAGGAAGACATGTGTCATGGCAGAGAATAGGCGCTCGCTCAGCATGGTGATGCGGCAGGCCACATCGCTGGTATTCTGCCAGTACTATACATACAAATGGTAGTGCAACGCTTTTGAATAAGAAATTATAGAGTAGGTACAAACAATTAAACAAGGATAATAACGGACCCCGGCTGTTGGAATATTTAGCGAAACTGTGCAACTTCCTTCTCAGCGGTCAACTCAACCCCATGGTTTGCTCATACATATATGGCGCGTCCCTATGCGCGCTCTCTAAAAAAGACGGAGGTATACGGCCAATCGCCATTGCCAGCGTTTTTCGCCGTCTAACTGCTAAGTTAGGATACCATGCTGTGCGAGACGAAATGTCGGCCTACTTACAACCACGCCAATTATGTTTTGGCACGAAACTCGGTTGTGAGGCTGCCATTCACGCCACTCGTGCCTTCGTTCTGGACCCAAACAACGCGAACTGTAATCATTAAGCTGGACATCAAAAACGCTTTTAACTCCTTAGAGCGAAATGTAATTCTTTCAGAAGTTAGAGACAAAATACCATCACTTTACCCTTATCTGCATCAAGCCTATTAATCTCCTTCTAAGCTTTTCTATAACGAATCCCTTATACTGCCACCTGGGCCCCCTGATCTTCAGTCTTGCCATTCATAAAACCATATCTAGACCTCAATCACCGCTTAATGTTTGGTATCTAGATGACGGCACCCTCGGAGGGAAGCCAGCAGAAGTTCTTCAAGATTTACAAACAATACTCCCACTTCTCGGTGAATTGGGTCTCTCAGTAAATACAAACAAATGCGAATTTTACCCTTGCAGCACCGATTCCTCCTCTTCTTTCTCATCATTCAGTACCCTTCTTCCTGGACTCAAACAGTTGTCAACCCAAAATTTTAACCTATTGGGCTCTCCGATTTTTCCTGATGCCATCCCTGGAGCTTTCCTGTTCCGACAGCAGCTACTCTATCTGCACGAGAAAGGTTAAAAAAGCTCTCGGCTCATGTAGCTCTAACCCTCCTGAGACCATGTTTTGCTATCCCAAAAATAATCTACTTCTTACGTACTGTACCTACTTGGCTACGTCCAATTTATTTAGACTCTTTTGATGACACTTTAAAAGAAACCACAGAAATATTGCTAAACGTATCCTTAAATAATAATCAATGGATTTTGGCCTCTTTGCCGATACGCAACGGAGGGTTGGGTATACGGCGCGCACGAGACGTCAGTCTTCCGGCCTTCTTGGCGTCGTCAGCGGGGGTTGTGGACATTGCCACTAAAATTCTGTCTTTAGATGGTGCCAAGATAAGTATACCCTACGCTGCCGACGCTTTGGAGGCCTGGAAGGCTCTCAACCCTGATACACCTATACCCGACAAAATTCACCGCCAAAGTCTTTGGGACGATGTAGATGTAAAACACCTATTCAACGGAATTTTGCAGGATGCTGTTGGCACCGATAGAGCCCGGCTCATCGTAGCTTCCAGGCCTGAATCAGGGGCCTGGCTACACGCCTTTCCCTCTCCAAACCTAGGCACCCTGCTTGACGACAGCTCGATGAGGGTCGCTGTTGCTCTTCGCCTTGGCTGCGATGTTTGCCAACCTCACCAATGCATTTGCGGTTCCATGGTTGAGAGCAACGGCCACCACGCCTTGAGCTGTTGTCGATGTGTGGGTAGATTCCCACGACACCACGCATTAAACAAATTTGCCTTTCAAATATGCCCCCCTAACAGGCTACCTTTTTGTGTCGCTGGCCGTTGAGACCTCAGGGTGCTGGTGTGCAGAGGGAAGGTCGTTCCTAAAGGAGTTAGGGCGCCGCCTGCAGGACAGGGGTCTAGACCCCCGTTCCGGGATGTTACTGCTGCAGAGGCTGTCCATCGCAATCCAGCGCGGCAACGCGGTGAGCGTGATGGGCACCTTTGCACCGGGAATAGCCCATGACGGATTGTTTATGTGAATTTGTAATTTTTAGTTTAGATTAGTAATGCTTTTACATACTGACCTTATTCTGTCTTCTTAACAAATTATATTAGGTCCCAAATAAAAGTTGTTATTAAACAATACCAATTTTTTTGTACCACGACGGTGGCAAACAAGCATACGGCCCGCCTGATGGTAAGCAGCTACCGTAGCCTATGTACGCCTGCAACTCCAGAGGTGTCACATGCGCGTTGCCGACCCTTTACAGGGAGGATTCACTGTGTTGATGGCTAACGGAACAAGAGGGGCCCTCATCGTTAACACATTGGCTCCTTATTGAGCTCTTTGGCAAATTTACTCACAAACAGGAACACAGCACTATGAGTAGGGTCTAGTGGTATTTGGCTGTGGTTTTCTGTAAGGTGGAGGTACTTCCCCAGTCGGGCTCTGCTCCAGATTAGAGCGAGATGACATTCGCTGTGCTATGCCCTACCACACATATCGAGATGACATTCGCAGTACCCATACGTCTCTTAAATTATGTTAATTGTGCGTGAACCAAACGTACCTACCTATTCTAGTGTCTGTGTGTATGTAGCTATTTGTGAGTGGATGTGTGCGCGGGTGCCAGTTTTTTTAAGATAAGATAAACAGGTATTGACAATTTCCATAATATGCTAGTTACAAGGTAGGTATTTATACTTATCAAATAATTTTAAACAAAAAAGAACCGACTTCACTAAGCATCCACCTTTCCAACACCAAATGCTCGATCTGCTGTAAAAAATACTCAAATCACCATAGGCGTGCCTATAATAGTTGAAGAGTTCCCTCGATTTCTCCAGGATCCCATAATCAGATCCTGACATGGTTACAATGGGACCAACTGTGAAAAATACGCTTTCAAACAAAAAAATAATTTTCCTAATCGGTCCAGCCGTCTTCTAATAATCGGTGAACATACATTAAAAAAAAATTAGCAAAAACAAAGATCCCGACGAATTGATAACCTCCTCCTTCGAAATCTTGAAGTCGGTTGATAAACATCACTTTTAAAATTAAGGCTGATTCTAAACTATTTTTTTTACATAGGAGAATAGAATTAAGGGAGTTTAAAGTTTATTTGAAGCCGACAAAAATGGAAATGATCAGAATAAGCGAAAAGGCACGTTGTGCAGGCCCAGTCTCGTTATTTTTTTCAAACCATGACGGTGGCAAATAAGCATACGGTCGTGCTGATGGTAAGCACTATAAGCACCTTAGCCTGTGAACGCATGCAACTCTAGAGGTGTCCTAGAAAACCATACGAGGATCGGCAATGCGTTTTAAATTTACAACTAAAATCAAACTGATAACAGATTGTTTCTTTGAATCGACTATTAATACTT
Source organism: Pammene aurita (assembly GCA_947086415.1). Lineage (NCBI taxonomy): Eukaryota > Metazoa > Arthropoda > Insecta > Lepidoptera > Tortricidae > Pammene > Pammene aurita. The sequence continues at coordinate 28,822,640 of OX352306.1, forward strand.
CTGACCCCTTTCTACAATAAGACAAAAGCCTGTGTCAATACAATATACTATTCGTTATTGCTAACCGACCTGCCTGACACCTGATGGTGACGGCCTGTTGACTGCCTCTACTTTTAATCTGTGTACTGTACTGTTCTATATTATTGAGGTGTGCAATAAAGAGTATTTGTATTGTATTGTATTAAATTTAATAGGTGCTTAGAATCATGACTTTTAAGTAAAAGCGAAACCATCACATTCCACAAACCTAATACAATTTAACGTCTCCAATAACATCGTATATTTCATATTTTAACTTCTTTGAGAATGTTTTTCTGAATTTTTGCAAAATTAATGCAAATTGGAATTCGAAGAAGATAATGTATCTGCAGTACATACTGTGGAATATTAACATAGAATCATATAATTTGAAACAAAAAAGTACCGACTTTACTTCTTAGCCTCCACCTTTCCAAAAGCAAATGCCCTAGCTACTGTAAAAAATACTCAAATCACTAAAGGTGGCTATAATATTTGAAGAGTTGGCTCGATTTCTCTAGGATACCATCATCCGATCCTGATCTGACGACAATGGAACCAACTGTGAAGTTATACTCTTTCAAACAAAAAACTAATTTCCAAACCGGTCCAGCCGTCTTCGAATAATAGATGAACATACATAAAAAAAGAGATCCCGGCGAATTAAGAACATTCTCCTACGAAATCTTCAAGTCAGTTGAAAATATTGGTCATATCGACTATCTACTTGTAGATGTTGATAAGTTACTGTGGGTAAGGAGGCCTTCCTAGTCAAAGCAAAGTTAAGTTTAGCTAATATGTGAACCCTGCTTCTGTTTACTTATAATATGCACTTAATTTCGATTTCATGGCTGTTGTAAGACACAATTAATGCACAATTAATGACATGCAGGAAATAAGTTTTTTTGTAACTTGAAACTCATATATCTCTTGCTGTAATAAAATTACGCAAAAATATGAGCTTCAAGCTGAAGCTTCCCGAATTTAGTCCAATGTCCATTATAGCGTGCACGGCATGCAAAACAGCATTAACAAAACTAACTAAGTTCCACCTCAAGTAGCCAGAATTACGGTTTTAATTCCCGTGGCTACCAACTTAGTGCATTCCAGCTTTGTAGCCACGTGACAACCTTACATCTCACTGCTAGCTTTTGAATAAGGTTATTCAGCAAAGTAAAGTGCACGAGTCGACTCTTGAGTACAAAGAGCGGGCTTACAATGGCGGACACGAAAACGTATGCAGAATATGCAGATTGATTTTGGCGTTAGTATTGTAAAGTGCGATAAGGAAGAGTATGTACAAATTAAATAAAATCGGACCTAGGTTATAGCCCGAAAGCTTGACATTATGGAGGCTAGAAGATCAAGGGACTGGGGTAGGAACGGGCATTGTAAAAATTAGTATTCACAACTGTTCATAATAGTTTTAAAATCCCCCTCCAACCTCAGTTCCCGCGCCGCTCATTGCTATTAAATATGACATACATACTAGCTTTTGCCCTCGCTCGCATTAAATTCGCGGTAACAAACCATATAAACTTCCACCCCCCATTTTAGGGAAGTGGGGGTTAGAAAGAGACAAAAAGTAGCCTATGTCACTCTCCATCCCTTCAACTATCTCCACTTAAAAAATAACGTCAATTCGTGGCCCCGTTTTGCCGTGAAAGACGGACAAACAAACAAACACACACATACACTTTCCCATTTATAATATTAGTGTGGATGGACTAGTATGGATGACAGACGATAACCGAGGCACCTATCAAAATTCACGCGTCCGTCTCACGACCCGCGATTTTTATGTGGTTGTGACTCCAAAAAAGTTTTACGTGGAGATCCTGTTCTGTCGTTCCCGAGCTGATTCCTGGACGTGCCGTGTGCTCTCGACCTGCCTCCCAGCCTAAAGGTACATCTGACAAAATCGTAAACGACGCCCCCTTCCCGTTACTCCCTCAGTCCTCATAGTCATCTAGCTTTGATAATGTCAAGCTTTCAAGCTAATGACCAGTTGTATGGAGTGAGTACTCTATGCTTACCTATTTCTCCATGCCTAGGTTGTAATCGTGATATTCAAACAACGATTTGTTTGTGCACCTACGCAATATAACCTTAGGTATTTTTAATAACTCTGTATGAATTCAAGTTTTGTTCAAAGGTTGTCTGGAAGAAATCGCTCATTAGCGATAAGACCGCCTGTTGTTACCTCTACCTAAATTTATCTAATTGTAAAATTTGTGCTTGTAACTGTATGAGGTGTGCAATAAAGAGTATTTATTATTATTATAATTATTAATACATTAAATGGTGGGGCACATTCAAAACAAATAGTCAGTTGCCCGTCCAGATGCATATTTTTAAAAATATGTAGATATTTTTTGTGAAAGCTTTAAGTTGGAAACCTTGTTAGCGAAGAACGAAGAGTCTACTCAACTTTGCCGGTTTTTAACAATCTCTCTAATTAGTTGACGTAATTACGTACAAACAACTTCATGAAACCGCTAATTAGCATCTTAATTAAAATAGTAGTCCGCCTCGAACTCAGAACTCGCGATTTACTTGCAAACAAGCTGACCAATATAACAAGACCCATGTGATGATTTTTTCGTGCCTTCTAGCACCATAACCCATTGACCGATCCTGCTCATATACGAACTCTCAAATTATATTGATCTTTGCTACAACCCCAACAAATTTCATAAAGATCAGATAAAACGTTACTAAAGTTATCGCGGAACAAACTCTCAAAATCAAAAAGCCATCGAAATGCTGAAACGTCCCAGTAGCCGAAGTTGTTTGTAAGAACTCACTTCGCTCGTTAAACTACTAGTTCCTCATTCAACTAACGACAGCCACCACAGTTAAACTTTTACTGGATATAATTACCTTAGTCTTTGATTTTTTTATTTAAGAAGTTAGCGGGTAAAAGCGGCCAAGATAAAATCACAACAATTAAAGGCCAAGAAAGTCAAAAAAACACCTACGTACTACACAGACATACGGGCAGTGATACTTCCAAGGAAGCAAAGCAAGGAGAGAATTAATATTTTTAATTTTCGCATTTTTTAAATTTTAAATTTCATTCGTTACGAGTATATTTATATAATAATAATCATTTTACAGAACCCTGATTTTATTTGCTTTTTCTCTGTTATTTAAGTTTTGTTTATTTGTTGTATTGCTGTTGATGCCCCAAATAAAATAAAATAAAAGAATATATTTTTTTGCATAATGAAACATAAGTGTCCTTAGTACGCTTTAAATACCGTAAATATTATTATAATACCCCATAATATAATCATAACAATTAAATGAAATAAATTTTGATATCGATCTGTTACCAAAATGGACTCAAATTCAAACTCAAACATTTATTCAGTAAGTAGGCCACAAGGGCACTTTTACACGTCAAAGTAAAAGAGAGAAAAAAAAATCAAACTACACCGGTTCTAACCCTACACCTCTGACCCGAGAAGAATTATGTCCGGCAAGAAACTAAGTGGGACTTATTTTTTCAAAACAACAGTACATCTAAACTAAACAATACATATAAGTGCGTTGTTCTATAAGGAAACATATAAAACCAAGGTTAGATTAACCAACAATAGGTTATAGTTTAAGAAAAATACCAATTAAAAAAGATGAGTCTAAATCTGACTATTGAAAATGAATTACATACAAGTTTGATATACTTTCTTACCTGAACTGTGTCTTCTACATAAATTTCCAAATTATAATACTCGTAATCCATCATCAACAGTTAGAAACAAATTTTGAATTTAAATTAAAAAAAAAAGTAAGTGATTCTAGTATACAATAAACATACTATTTCTAAATTATCCTTAGAGATGTATAAGGTCTCCAAGTGTCTTGATTCTGATAACCAATACCACTAAAACGTTTGACTTATCGCATTAACATTATGAAATCTATTTTTGAAATAGATAGATAGATAATTTCTTTATTAATTTCCACAACATGCATGGCATAAACATCAACAGGAAGCAAATTACAAGGATAAAATTAAAAAGCATGCAACTTATATAAATAACATAATGAACACGTCGACACGAAGCCATGTGTCATGGCAGAGAATATGCAGGCCACATCGCTGGTATTCTGCCAGTACCATACATACAAATGGTGGTGAAATTCTTTTGAATAAGAAATTATAGAGTACAAACAATTAAACAATAAATATTATGCTAATTGTGCGTGAACGAAATATAAATAAACATCACTTTTAAAATTAGGGCTAATTCTAAACATTTTTTTTTACTTTAGTGCATAGAAGAATAAAATTAAGGGAGTTTAAAGTTCATTTGAAGCCAACAAGAATGGGAATGATCAGAATAAGCGAAAAGGCACGTTGTACAGGCCCAGTCTCATTATTTTTTTCAAACCATGACTGTGGCAAATAAGCATACGGTCGGCCTGATGGTAAGCACTATAAGCACCTTAGCCTGTGAACGCATGCAACTCCAGAGGTGTCCTAGAGAACCATACGAGGATCGGCAATGCGTTTTAAATTTACAACTTAAATCAAACTGATAACAGATTGTTTCTTCGAATCGACTATTAGTACTTCTGACCCTTTTCTACAATAAGACAAAAGCCTGTGTCAATACAATATAATATTCGTTATTGCTAACCGATATTGACGGGACGCATGTCAAGGAAGAGAAGGGATGGCCGTATGGCTACACGTTGGGCGGACAGAATAACGTCCATCACTAAAGCCACACTACAGGCAAGCATGCACCGAGCCCTGGATCGTGTGGCTTGGAGAGCGTTGGTGAAAAGTCTCCACAAACGTCACGCCCCTCAGTCATCAGGATACCACAGAGAAGAAGAAGAAGAAGAACCGATATTAAATTTAATAGGTGCTTAGAATAATGACTTTTAGGTGAAAGCGAAACTATCACATTCCACAAACCTAATACAATTTAACGTTTCCAATAACATCGTATATTTCATATTTTAACTTCTTTGAGAATATTTTTTTTGAATTTCTTGCAAAATTCATGCAAATTGGAATTCGAAGAAGATAATGTATCTGCAGTACGTATCGCAGATACATATCAGTGTGGCATATTAAGATAGAATCATATAATTTTAAACAGAAAAGATAACCGACTTCACTTCTTAGCCTCCACCTTTCCAAAAGCAAATGCCCTAGCTACTGTTAAAAATACTCAAATCACTAAAGGTGTGCATATAATATTTGAAGAATTCCCTCGATTTCTCTAGGATACCATCATCCGATCTTGACCTGATGACAATGGGACCAACTGTGAAGTATATCTTTACAAACAAAAAACTAATTTCCAAACCGGTCCAGCCGTCTTCGAATAATAGATGAACATACATAAAAAAAGAGATCCCGGCGAATTGAGAACCTTCTACTTCGAAACCTTCAAGTCAGTTGAAAATATTGGTCATATCGACTATCTACTTGTAGACGTTGATAAGTTACTGTGGGTAAGTAGGCCTTCCTAGTCAAAGCAAAGTTAAGTTTAGCTAATTTGTTAACCCTGCTTCTACTTACTTATAATATGCACTTAATTTCGGTTTCATGGCTGTTGTATTGTAAGACACAATTAATGCAGAATTAATGAAATGTAGGAAATAACTTTTTTGTAACTTGAAACTCATATATCACTTGCTGTAATAAAATTACGCAAAAATATTAGCTTCAAGCTGAAGCTTCCCGAATTTAGTCCAATGTCCATTATAGCGTGCACGGCATGCAAAACAGCATTAAGAAATTTAACTAACTTCCACCTCAAGTAGCCAGAATTACGGTTTTAATTCCCGTGGCTACCAACTTAGTGCATTCCAGCTTTGTAGCCACGTGACAACCTTACATCTCACTGCTAGCTTTTGAATAAGGTTATTCAGCAAAGTAAAGTGCACGAGTCGACTCTTGAGTACAAAGAGCGGGCTTACAATGGCGGACACGAAAACGTATGCAGGATATGCAGATTGATTTTGGCGGTAGTATTGTAAAGGGCGATAAGGAAGAGTATGTACAAATTAATTAAAATCGGACCTAGGTTATAGCCCGAAAGCTTGACATTATGGAGGCTAGAAGACTAAGGGACTGAGGTAGGAACGGGCATTGTAAAAATTGGTATTCACACCTGTTCATAATTTAAAATCCCCCTCGAACCTCAGTTCCCGCGCCGCTCATTGCTATTAAATATGACATATGACAGACGATAACCGAGGCACCTATCAAAATGTACGCATCCGGTTCACGACCCGCGATTTTTATGTGGTTGTGACTCCAAGAAAGTTTTACGTGGAGATCCTGATTTGTTGTTCCCGAGCTGATTCCTGGACGTGCCGCGTGCTCTCGACCTGTCTCCCAGCCTAAAGGTATGTGGTGGTGACGGGATCTGACTCCAATAAAACAATCTAATCACTTTCACAGCTGTATTGTAGCGAAGCGGTAAGTACAACGGTCGCAAGCGTAAGCGAAGGAAATATGTAAACAATAAAAATAAAGACGTAATGCGCAAGCGGTTTGCATTCGCGGCGCTGCGCAGAGAGGCATGCATTCGCCGTCTAGTTAGGTATCGGACTGGCGTGGCGGGAACTCGCAGCCGGCCGGTGCGCGGGCGCATGCGCGCGCGCTGCAGAGCCGGTTTGGTTTTGCGCACGGCACGAGGGCTTGTCCATAGCGTATGCCGACATGAGGGCCTGTTCATCGGCCGCGACACAGCTGTTAGAACAATGTGTTTGTGTCGATGTTGATTTTATTATATTTATTATGTATTTATGTATTGCGTGTGAATTACTAGGGTGAAAGTGAATGTTTTTATATATATATATATTTATGTTATTATTTTTATGATATGCATATAAATATTGATAATATTATATAGTGCTTATGTATATAAGTATGTATGTATATAATTAAATATTGTTATTTATTATTATACACATATGATATTACAGCATAGTGGTTCTTGTTACACCACATCACTCCCTCCCAGAGACCGTCTTACGGGCGATAATAATCTGGAAATCGTACTTGTCTGCCGGATCTGGTATGAGTTTTTGGCTTATTATCCTTCACGGTTTGACTGGTCTTTTGGGGGTGTGTAATCACTTTTCTTTCAGGTACTATAGAGGCGGGGCTACTGCTATCGTCGAGCGTATAAGCCGGTTTGAGCCTGTCAATGGAAACAGTGGACTCCTTTCCATGTATTCTTAGCTTCCAGACTTTCTCTCCTCGTTCCACTACTGCGTGAGGCCCAGTGTAGGCTGGCGTTAACGCGCCACGTACAGCGTCTTCTCTTACGAAGACGTGAGTGGCTGTCTTCAGGTCTTTAAACACGAATGTTCTCTTATGTCCATGCCTCGAAGTTGGCACAGGGTGCAGCCGCTGGGTAATATTGTGCAGTCGAGTAGCAAAGTCGGTGACATCAGTTGTTGCCTTATCATCAGTGGGCTGAAAGAACCCCCAGGCAGTCTCAGAGTTTCTCCGTACACCAGCTCCGCGGAGGATGTTTGCAGGTCTTCTTTGTAGGCGCTCCTTATTCCTAGTAAGACTAGTGGCAAAGTTTCTGTCCAGTTCACTTGAGCGTGACAGACTATGGCTGCCTTCAGCTGCCTGTGGAACCTCTCAATTAGTCCATTACAGGCGGGGTGGTACGCCGTAGTACGCCTATGCTTGAATCCAGCTATTTTCGCCAAGCAGGCGAAGAGGGCTGATTCAAATTGTCTCCCGCGGTCTGTCACGATGTCGACAGGGCAGCCAAATCGGGACATCCAAACGGACAGAAGAGTCTTGGCAACTGTCTCCGCTGTTATATCCATCATAGGTATAGCTTCCGGCCAACGTGTAAACCGGTCAATCGCTGTAAGGCAGTAGCGGTAACCCTCAGATGGTGGCAGTGGTCCGATGATGTCAATGTGGACATGCGAGAATCTGGCTTTTGGTAGCTGGTATGTCCCCAAAGGTGCTTGGACGTGCCTTGTTATCTTTGAACGTTGGCAGGCCGTGCACGCTCGTGCCCAGTTGTGACAGTCTTTGTTCATATTTGGCCAGATAAATCGTTCAGCTACCAGCCTCGCTGATGCCCTAACTCCAGGGTGACTAAGCGAGTGTAGACTGTTGAAGACTTGTTGGCGAAATTCTGGGGTCACGTATGGTCTCAAGGTCGACGTGCTATTGTCACAGTATAGCTCGGTGAGGGAACCGGGTATCATCATTTTCTTAAGCTTGATGGTATGGGTTGTGTCACCGTCTAAAATCTGTTTCAGCTCGGCATCCTCGTGTTGTGCTTCTGCGAGACGTACAAGGTCAATAGGCTTCTCTAGCTCTTCTATCCTTGACAGCGTATCGGCAACAACGTTATCCTTACCTGAGATATGCTGTATGTCGGTGGTAAATTGAGATATCAGGTCAAGGTGGCGAAATTGTCTTGGTGAGCAGTTGGATTTGTGAGACGCGAAGGCGAAGCACAATGGCTTGTGATCGGTGAATACCGTAAAGACTCGCGCCTCCAGCATGTGCCTAAAATATTTAATTGCGTTGTATATTGCGAGCAGCTCCCGATCGTATGGTGAGTACTTTTGCTGCGCGGGGCTCAGCTTCTTTGAATAAAACGCAATTGGCTGCCAATCTTCTCCCTTCTTCTGCTGCAAGACGGCACCCAGCGCCGTGTCCGATGCATCTGTGACCAGTGCCAGAGCTGCTTTTCCGTCTGGATGTGCCAGTAAGGCTGCGTCGCAAAGACTTTTCTTACAGTCGTTAAACGACTTCATCGTTTCGTCCTTCAGCACAACTGGCTGTGATCCTTTGACTGATCCTGTCAGTAAGCTGTGCAGTGGAGCTTGTAATTGCGCTGCTTGAGGGATGAATCGCCTATAAAAATTGAGCATCCCCAAGAATCTCCTTAGCTCTTTAACGGTTCTTGGTGCCGGAAATGACTCGACAGCTTCCACCTTCGTCGCTAACGGCTTCGTACCTTCTACTGAGATGTGGTATCCGAGAAACTTTACTTCAGGTACTGCAAAGACGCATTTGGATGGGTTGATGACGATCCCATAGTCTCGAAGTTTGCCAAACAGCTGCTTCAGGTGCCCAGTATGAGTATCTTCATCCTTAGAAAAAATGAGGAAGTCATCTAAGTACGCGAATACGAAGTCCATACCCCTTGTGACCTCGTCTACGAATCTTTGAAAGGTCTGTCCAGCGTTTCGGAGGCCAAAGGTCATATATGGAAACTCGTATAACCCGAAGGGTGTCGAAATAGCTATCTTTGCGATGTCGTCTGGATTCACCGGTATTTGGTTGTACGCTTTCACCAAGTCTATGGTGGAGAAGACCGTACAACCAGACAGGTGATGGGCGAAATCATGGATGTGGCGGAGCGGGTATCGGTCTGGGATAGTCCGTGCGTTTAGTTGCCGGTAATCCCCGCAGGGTCTCCAACCGTTATCCTTTTTCGGTGCCAGATGAAGCGGCGAAGACGGGCTCGAAGATGGCCTTGCTGTTCCATTCTTGAGCATCGCCTCAAACTCTGTCTTGGCGATCTTCAACTTATCCGGGGCTAGTCTTCTCGGAGTACAGTGTACTGGCGGTCCATCGGTTGTAGTGATGTAATGCAAAGTGTTGTGCTTTACTTCGCGGTGGATACCGGGAGGCCGTGTTATCTCCGGGTATTCTTTTAAAATGCCATTGTACTTCGACTCACCGTGGAGGGTTTTAATAGACGACACAGCATCCTTCGAAGTCACAGCCTTTGCCATAGCTGATAAAAGTGTAGTACAATCCAGCAAGCGCTTATTTCGGCAGTCGACGGCTAAGTTATAAAAAGATAGGAAGTCGACCCCGATGATGGCCTTGGTGACGTCTGCTACAACAAACTGCCAGCTGAAGTCCCGGCGGAGCCCGAGATCCAGGTTCAGCTGGATGTGACCGTATGTGCTGATGATGGTTCCGTTAGCTGCGAATAGTTGGTAGTTAGTTTTCAGTCGATACTCGCGTGATGCAGATTTTGGAAAAACGCAAAGATCGCTTCCGGTGTCTACCAGGAACTGCATCTTTGACCGATTATCTGTGACGAATAAGCGACCGGAACTGGGGCAATCGTTGGCCGCCATTACCGATTGCCCTGCTCGTTTCCCGATGCAAAGTCACACGGCTTCACGCACCTCGTTGCCTGCGATTGGAACTTGAAGTGATACCAGCAGACCGGGAACCTGCGATAATTTGACTGCGAACGCTGCTGCCCATCTCCGCGTCGCTGACTGTTGCTACGCCCACGGTGCTGCGGCTTACCTCCATTTCTGTGTCTAGGACGAGATCGCACTTCGTTGGAGAGCTCCTGCACCTGTCTCGAAAGCGCTGCGATTTGAATAGCCATGTGATCCATAGCAGAACTGCCACGCTGACCAGAGGCACTTGCCACCTGCGGGGTACCTGGTGCTATGTCCCATACACGATCTGCTAGATCTGCCAAAGAATCGAGAGTGGACTGCGTCTGAGTAGCAACAGCGCCCTGAATATTATGTGGTAAGCGGCTCGTCCAAATAGTTTTTAAAAAATCCTCAAGAACGCTTGGCCCGGCGATGTGCTGCAGGTGCCTTAAGAACTGTGAGGGCTTCCTGTCACCTAATTCTTCGTGAAGTAAAAGAGTCTTTAATTTCTTCTCGCGAGAAGCTGACAGGCGCTTAATCAGCTCACTTTTCAACTTTTCGTATTTATTCGATGCGGGCGGGGTTAAAATTATATCTTTAACTTCAGCTGCATACTGTTGTTCAAGTTAAGAAAGCACATAATAAAATTTTGTCGTGTCGGAAGAAATATTTGACAGTAAAAATTGTCCTTCTACTTGTCTGAACCAAACTTCGGGTTCTTGCGGCCAGAACGCCGGTATTTTGACTCCGACACGGAATGTGTCGACACCAGTGGTAATGCGCGCAGCACCGTTATCCTGTGGCGTCAGCGGCGATGATTTATCGCCATCAATCGGGTCTTTAAATTGGTCTTTCCCTTCATCATCGGACATATTGTTTCGACTTACAGTTTTGCCTCCGTTGTGTTGATATAATCCAGAAGAAAATTGCGATTTTCGTCCAAAACAGGGGTCACCACTGTGGTGGTGACGGGATCTGACTCCAATAAAACAATCTAATCACTTTCACAGCTGTATTGTAGCGAAGCGGTAAGTACAACGGTCGTAAGCGTAAGCGAAGGAAAGATGTAAACAATAAAAATAAAGACGTAATGCGCAAGCGGTTTGCATTCGCGGCGCTGCGCAGAGAGGCATGCATTCGCCGTCTAGTTAGGTATCGGACTGGCGTGGCGGGAACTCGCAGCCGGCCGGTGCGCGGGCGCATGCGCGCGCGCTGCAGAGCCGGTTTGGTTTTGCGCACGGCACGAGGGCTTGTCCATAGCGTACGCCGACATGAGGGCCTGTTCATCGGCCGCGACACAGCTGTTAGAACAATGTGTTTGTGTCGATGTTGATTTTATTATATTTATTATGTATTTATGTATTGCGTGTGAATTACTAGGGTGAAAGTGAATGTTTTTATATATATATATATTTATGTTATTATTTTTATGATATGCATATAAATATTGATAATATTATATAGTGCTTATGTATATAAGTATGTATGTATATAATTAAATATTGTTATTTATTATTATACACATATGATATTACAGCATAGTGGTTCTTGTTACACCACAGGTACATGTGACAAAATCGTGAACAACGCCCCCTTCGCGTTACTCCCTCAGTCCTCATAGTCATCTAGCCTTCATAATGTCAAGCTTTCAAGCTAATGACCAGTTGTATGGAGTGAGTACTCTATGCTTACCTATTTATCTATGCCTAGTTTGTAACCGTGATGTTCAAACAACGATTTTTTTGTGCACCTACGCAATATACCTTAGGTATTTTTAATAGCTCTGTATGAAGTCAAGTTATGTTCAAATAAAATACTTTAAATGGTGGGGAACATTTAAAACAATAGTCAGTTGCCCGTCCAGATGCATATTTTAAAAAATATGTAGATATTTTTTGTGAAAGCTTTAAGTTGGAAACCTTGTTAGCGAAGAACGTAGAGTGTCTACTCAACTTTGCCGGTTTTTAACAATCTCTCTAATTAGTTGGCGTAATTACGTACAAAGAACTTCATGAAACCGCTAATTAGCATCTTAATTAAACTACTAGTTCCTCATTCAACTAACGACAGCCACCACTGTTAAACTTTTACTGGATATGTGGCTTATAATTATAATTAGCTTACCCTTTGATTTTTTTATTTAAGAAGTTAGTGGGTAATAGTGTCCAAGATAAAATCACAAAAATTAAAGGCCAAGAAAGTAAAAAAAAAACACCTACGTACTACACAGACATACGGGCAGTGATACTTCCAAGGAAGCAAAGCAAGGAGAGAATTAATATTTTTAATCTTCGCATTTTTTAAATTAAAAATTCCATTCGTTACGAGTATATTTATATAATCATAATTATTTCACAGAACCCTGATTTTATTTGTTAAGCAATATTCTATATTAGTTTCGTTTTATTTTATTTTATCGATATTGTTTTCATTGTCTTGACTTGTATTCAAGCGCTGCGCACTGTTTTATGTTTTGAAGACCAAAGTAGCACATACGTACTGAAATCCCACCACACTTATGTTCTTTTGTATTCACTTGAAAGGTCGTGTGTCCCATGTCACTGAAAGTCTGTATCTTTAATAGATTCAATTATCTATCTAGACTGCTTGGTTATTTTCTTGGCATGTTTATTTTATTGCATTTCTTGCGTCAGTTAGTTGCTTCTCTGACGAAAATATCTTAAGTATAATATGGGATATATTTTTTTACAGATCGTTATTCCGCAAGTTGTACTTCAGTATTGATTAAACTATAGGTACATTGTCTGTCTCTCAAGCTGTTTTGATATGTATTTATTCTTAATGTACTACGCATTATTGTGTATCTTTAAGATCTAGTATTACTGTTTTGAAAAAATAAGCCCCGCCGGGTTTCTTGCCAGTCATAATACTTCTCCGGTCAGAGGTGTAGGGTTAGAACCGGTGGTAGTTTTTTTTCTTTCTCTGACGTTCATAAGTGCATTGTTATATGCCTAAATGAAGAATAAATAAATATGTTTTATCTTTTAAATAATGAATAAATTACAGCAATACGTAATAATTAATATATGTCCAATTTCTTCCTTTTTACCCTTTTGGGAGAACATTTTATATTTAAATTGGACCCGGTGTATGTCCTTAAACTACGTCCGGACTTGGGTATGTCCTTAAACTATGCCAAAAAGAGAGGTATGGGCACTGCGAATGGCATCTCGCTTAGTGTGGTAGGGCACGTTCAGTGAATGTCATCTCGCTCAAATCTGGAGCAGAGCCCGACTGGGGAAGTACCTCCACCTTACAGAAAACCACAGCCAAATAGCACTAGACCCTACTCATAGTGTTGTGTTCCTGCTGGTGAGTAAGGTTGCCAAAGAGCTCAAAGAGGACCCAGTGTGTTGACGATGAGGGACCCTCTTGTTCCTGTAGCCGTCAACACAGTGAATCCTTCTTTTTGTAAAGGGTCGGCAACGCGCATGTGACTCCTGTGGAGTTACAGGCGTCCATAGGTTACGGTAGCTGCTTACCATCAGGTAGGCCGTATGCTTGTTTGCCACCGTCGTGGTATTAAAAAAAAAAAAAAAAAAAAAAAAAAAAAAAAAAAAAAAAAAAAAAAAAAAAAAAAAAAAAAAAAAAAAAATACTTTTCCATCTTTTTCTTGTCTCTGCGTGAAACGAGAGGCACTATTCGTTTAGTGTATTTTTTTAAACATTTTCATTAAATTGTCACAAGGGCCTTGCTTCCGTATATCCTCTCAAATATCAGGAACGTTGTTCCCGTGTATATAGCATATACTCGTATACAATACCGTAGGTGTACGTGCGCCTTAAGATGCAACATCGAGCCCTCTCAGTGGCAAGGTTTGGCAGGACAGCGTCCTGAGTGGCGCAGGTTGGTGCAGCATAAAGTACGCCATTTCGAGGATCAACGTGAGGTTGACCTCGATACTATACGCGACGAGCTGAAAACACGCCAGCCTGCAACCTTTAACTACCACTCCGTGGCTGGTGTCCTAACGTGCCCTCAATATGCGCGGGGGTTGACCTCATAGATCGGCTACGTCAGCCATTTTCTGGGGCACGAGCGCCGAACTAAGTAGTGGTCGCTATGGTCGAAATCTGGCCTGAAGGATCAAAGGGAATTCTACAATCGGTTAGGTAATCTAATCTTCTATAAAACTAAGTATTTCTATCTAAGTGTTTTATTAATTTCTCTTATTCCTTTACTCAATTTTAATACTCAATTTACCGTGTACACCAACTAAAATGTTCTTTAATCAATTCCAAGAAATCTACGAAGCTTCCCAAGTTTAATGTTCGAAATTAGATTAATTTCTACATCAGATCTCGGCATCCTCTGTTGGGCATTTTTTATTAAATTCTCTAACTCGAACTCGATTCCCAAACTCGAATTATCACGGTATCAAACATGGCAGCGGATGTTTAAATATGGCCGACTTGTAACTTTATTCGCTGTAACAGACACAAATTATAATTTTCCTAGTAATTATATTCGTTTTCATTATATATAGATATAATCAAATCATATTTATTCGTAAAACATAGGTACATACATTAGGTCTTAAATATAAGGTTTGAACCACTATGTTTTGCTATGGTCAGCATACGATATTTTTATACCTACATTTTAACAATTAAACTTAAACTTATCATGCAGTAAGTAGATTATGAACAAAAAAATATCTGAATATACAATATGATAATAAGGATGTTAAAAGTACAATTTCCATGAAAAGATTATACATATGTCAAATGGAATGTCATAAATGTCAACTTAAAGATCTAGGTCAAAACTGTGGAACATTATAATAATTTTTTTTTTAATTAGTAGTTGTGATTGACAGTTTATGAACAAAAAAAATATATCTCAATATATAGAATGATAAATAGTATGCTAAAAATACAATTCAATTAAAGTTATATGTCAAAATGGAATGTCACAAATGTCAACTTAAAAATCAATGTCACTTAAAACCTGTGGAACACTATAATAAAATTTTTTTAATAGTAGAGATTTCATTTCTTTTTTGAATTTTTCTATGCTTAGTAGTTTAATAGAGTCAGGAATTTTGTTATATATTTGAGGACCCATTCCTAATAAGCTTTTCCGTACCAGGGCTGTACATAGGCTGCTATTTATATATCCGGAAACCGGGATTACAATCTTCTTAAATAGCATATTTGACCTCCATGGTAAAATTTGAACTTTTTTAAGTACTGGCCGGTATATTTTTTCTTTCTTATTAACGCTCGTGTTTTGTTTTTGACGGGTTTTAAATGTCATCTCGCAGCAAGAATGGAACTCACTCGTGAAAGTATTCGTGCTATGATTTATTATGATTTTCGGCGTGGTTTAACGCAACAACAGTGCATAGATCAACTAACTTCAACTTTTGGTGATGAAGCCCCATCTAAAACTACTGTGTATCACTGGTTTAGTGAGTTCAATCGTGGACGTAGTATGCTTACGGACGAAGTTAAGGCAGGTCGCCCGAAATCGGTCGTTGTACAACAAAATATCGAGGCTGTGCGAAAACTTATAATGGACGACCGACATGTTACGTACTGCGAGATAGAGGCGACTCTGGGTATTTCTATGACCAGCATTAATAGCATATTACATAATTATTTGGCTGTAAAAAAAATTTGTTCGCGTTGGATACCCCACAACTTAACAAAAGAGCAAAAAGATGCTCGCGTCGAATGGTGCAATAAAATGTTAAAAAAATATAACCGTGGTGACTCAAAAGCCGTTTATAACATCTATACAGGTGACGAATCCTGGATCTATGCATAAGATCCCGAAACGAAGCAACAATCAACGGTATGGGTGTTTCAAAATGAGCCGAACCCTACGAAAGTTACTCGTGCAAAAAGTACATTGAAACAAATGGTGGCCTGCTTCTTCGGTATTAATGGCCATGTAGCTACAGTGCCACTAGAAAACCGTAGAACGGTTAATTCAGAGTGGTACACGACCATTTGCTTACCGGAAGTATTTGAACAAATTCGTAAAACTAACCAGCGACGAAGAATCATTCTTCATCATGACAATGCCAGCTGTCATACGTCACGCGAAACAACTCTATTTTTGGAGGGTCAAAATGTGGAATTAACGGGTCATCCGCCGTACAGCCCTGACTTGGCACCCAACGATTTTTATTTATTTCCAAATATAAAGAATAAATTACGCGGTCAACGATTTTCGACCGCTGAAGATGCTGTCGACGCATTCAAACAACACGTTATGGAGGTACCTCAGGCGGAGTGGCAGAAGTGCTTTAAAAATTGGTTCACGCGAATGCAAAAGTGCATAGATCATCAAGGGGAATACTTTGAAAAACAATAAAACCATTTTCAGCCGTGTACGTTTATTTGTTTTTTTGTTTCCGGATATATAAGTAGCACTCGTACTACATACTTTATTCCGTAATAAATTTTCATATTGAGGTCTTACAGGTAGTTTCCGTGTGTCAACAATTTTGTTATAGAGATTGGGATTACATTTAACAAAGATGGCTGTTTCTAAAATATACCTAACAGTCGTATTTTATAGAGGTCTACGACGGAGTAAAGATATGGACGAAGACTTCAGTACAAATATGGCTTCTAAAAATTATCCTGATATTCCCTTTACAGTTATCCCTTTAGCCCCTTCCCGAGCTAGGAATATCACCCAACATGTCATTTCCCGCTAATTATTTAAAAAAGTGGTTGTGTGTGTGTGTGTGTGTGTGTGTGTGTGTGTGTGTGAGTTCAACTATACCTATAAAATAAACGGCTTGCTATCAACCCCGGCTCTGATGCCATACCAACACCATAAAAATGTGAGATAATTTTTTGGAGCTAGTACGATTTCCATGCCTATTACCGCCAGTGATCATGTTGAGGCTGACAAACAATGCACACCACAACTGTTAAAAGGTGAACCTTGGCATAATATTTTTTTAATATCGTGAAGTCACAATAAAATATTTTTCTTAAATTTCACCTCTAATTAGGTGAAAACGAGGTTATAAATTATAAACTTCCACGCGAAATTCCCGTTTGTAGAGTAGGTTTATTGAAACGAGTTCCTCCCACTTTAACGAAGGTGCCAGAAAATCTTGACATTTTAGCGTGTAATTTAATAAGGAAAAATAGGTAACGGGAGGTAATGGAGCGAGTTATGTTTGAAGTTTTCCTGCAATGTCAAGTTGGATTGAAGGACTCTCTAGATACAAGAGACGATTTGTTCTAAATAGGTAATGCAACGGTTTTTCTTCTTGTAAACCGATCATGCTAATAATTATTGTACATGTTTTTAAAGTGGGTCATTCCACTCATACAATAGTATGTTATTCAATCAAATACAAACATTGAAAACATTGAAAAAATAATCAACCCAGCAGGATTTGAACCTCGCATCGATACGCCTTACCGGGGCTCGATCGCTTTACCAATTAAGCTATGGGTCAAGTTACTAAGTTGACGAAATTCTCAATGCCTTCAATCACCTTTTTGCATTTATTTTTACATCGACTTTATAGCAGCCGTAAGCGACATCTACACATAGCACTTTAAAAACATGTAAAATAATTATAAGTTGATAGCAGCGCCATCTATTATTTCCATTGTGACACTTGCAATAGGGTCAGCGGGGAGGGTATCTAACTCTAGTAGTTAGCACCTAGATGTCGCTTACGGCTGCTATAAAGTCGATGTAAAAATAAATGCAAAAAGATGATTGAAGGCATTGAGAATTTAGACAACTTAGTAACTTGACCCATAGCTTAATTGGTAAAGCGATCGAGCCCCGGTAAGGCGTATCGATGCGAGGTTCAAATCCTGCTGGGTTGATTATTTTTTCAATGTTTTCAATGTTTGTATTCGATTGAATAACATACTATTGTATGAGTGCAATGACTCAGTTTAAAAACATGTAAAAAATTTAAAAGCTGATGGCAGCGCCATCTATTATTTCCGTTGTGACACTTGCAATAGGGTCGGCGGGAAGGGTATCTAACTCTAGTAGTTAGCACCTAGATGTCGCTTACGGCTGCTATAAAGTCAATGTAAAAATAAATGCAAAAAGATGATTGAAGGCATTGAGAATTTCGTCAACTTAGTAACTTGACCCATAGCTTAATTGGTAAAGCGATCGAGCCCCGGTAAGGCGTATCGATGCGAGGTTCAAATCCTGCTGGGTTGATTATTTTTTCAATGTTTTCAATGTTTGTATTTGATTGAATAACATACTATTGTATGAGTGGGATGACCCACTTTAAAAACGTAAAATAATTATAAGTTGATAGCAGCGCCATCTATTATTTCCGTTGTGACACTTGCAATAGGGTCGGCGGGAAGGGTATCTAACTCTAGTAGTTAGCACCTAGATGTCGCTTACGGCTGCTATAAAGTCGATGTAAAAATAAATGCAAAAAGATGATTGAAGGCATTGAGAATTTCGTCAACTTAGTAACTTGACCCATAGCTTAATTGGTAAAGCGATCGAGCCCCGGTAAGGCGTATCGATGCGAGGTTCAAATCCTGCTGGGTTGATTATTTTTTCAATGTTTTCAATGTTTGTATTTGATTGAATAACATACTATTGTATGAGTGGAATGACTCAGTTTAAAAACATGTAAAATAATTATAAGCTGATGGCAGCGCCATCTATTATTTCCGTTGTGACACTTGCAATAGGGTCGGCGGGAAGGGTATCTAACTCTAGTAGTTAGCACCTAGATGTCGCTTACGGCTGCTATAAAGTTGATGTAAAAATAAATGCAAAAAGATGATTGAAGGCATTGAGAATTTCGTCAACTTAGTAACTTGACCCATAGCTTAATTGGTAAAGCGATCGAGCCCCGGTAAAACGTATCGATGCGAGGTTCAAATCCTGCTGGGTTGATTATTTTTTCAATGTTTTCAATGCTTGTATTTGATTGAATAACATACTATTGTATGAGTGGAATGACTCAGTTTAAAAACATGTAAAATAATTATAAGTTGATAGTAGCGCCATCTATTATTTCCGTTGTGACACTTGCAATAGGGTCGGCGGGAAGGGTATCTAACTCTAGTAGTTAGCACCTAGATGTCGCTTACGGCTGCTATAAAGTCGATGTAAAAATAAATGCAAAAAGATGATTGAAGGCATTGAGAATTTCGTCAACTTAGTAACTTGACCCATAGCTTAATTGGTAAAGCGATCGAGGCTCGGTAAGGCGTATCGATGTGAGGTTCAAATCCTGCTGGGTTGATTATTTTTTCAATGTTTTCAATGTTTGTATTTGATTGAATAACATACTATTGTATGAGTGGAATGACCCACTTTAAAAACATGTAAAATAATTATAAGTTGATAGCAGCGCCATCTATTATTTCCGTTGTGACACTTGCAATAGGGTCGGTGGGAAGGGTATCTAACTCTAGTAGTTAGCACCTAGATGTCGCTTACGGCTGCTATAAAGTCGATGTAATAATAAATGCAAAAAGATGATTGAAGGCATTGAGAATTTCGTCAACTTAGTAACTTGACCCATAGCTTAATTGGTAAAGCGATCGAGCCCCGGTAAGGCGTATCGATGCGAGGTTCAAATCCTGCTGGGTTGATTATTTTTTCAATGTTTTCAATGTTTGTATCCGACCATGCTAACTCAACATCGACTTTGCAATGATACATTGTAAAACTTTTTTTACCACGACGGTGGTAAACAAGCATAAGGCCCGCCTGATGGCAAGCAGCTTCCGTAACCCATGGACGCCCGCAACTCCAAAGGAGTCACATGCACGTTGCCGACCCTCTACAAAAAGGAGGATTCACTGTGTTGACGGCTAAAGGAACAAGAAGGTCCGTCATCGTCAACACACTGGGTCCTCTTTGAGCTCTTTGGCGGTTGTTACTCACCAGCAGGAACACAATACTATGAGTAGGGTCTAGTGCTATTTGTCTGTGGTTTTCTGTAAGGTGAAGGTACTTCCCCAGTCGGGCTCTGCTCCAGATTTGAGCTAGATGACATTCGCTGAACGTGCCCTACCACACTTAGCGAGATGCCATTCGCAGTGCCCATACCTACAGAAAATTCACTTCTTCACAAAAGGCAGATTTAGGTATAAAATTATACTTATACTCGCCGCCTGCAAGCAAAATTGAAACTTATAGCCGCGCACGAACCGTGAATCTTCTTTGCGCGCCGCAGTTTTATGACCGAGCTGTGAGCGTCGGCACAGGGTTGTCACTTGACAAATTTTGGTACCTATACCTACTGATTTGTTATTTTTTAGATAAATATGTAGGAATTACAAATGTTGGTTCTGTAAACATAATTTTTTTATCTGGAGATACTATAGTATGTCTGATTCTCACGGAAGTAGGTGTAGGTATGCCACAGCCGTATTCGTTTAAAAATATGTCGGTCAGCTCCTTATATTGTTTCTTGGCAATCAATATTATATCTTTTATACAGATTAGATCGAGGTTTAGGTTTCGAAGCCATCGTGTATTTTCAATTTTGCGCGAGCGCCACGTAATACGACTATCGTGCGAGCCGAGCGGCAGCCCACTGCTATACGCCTGCCCCGGAGGCGCGCCGGTCAAATGTACCTGAACTGCGTAGTGACACCCTGGTTTAAGGACATACCCAAGTCCGGACGTAGTTTAAGGACCTCCAAGAAACTGCTACTAAAACCGCACTTCTTCAATGTTTGACGTTTATGCAAGCTTCTACACCTTGCCACTTGCAAAGCCGGCGCAACGTTAGCAAGGCTTGACTATAATAATCTGGCCCCGGCGAAATTTTGACTTCAGATGTAGGTGTTGTGATCACTGATCAATCTTTGTATCTACTCCAAAAAGTGTCTTTATTTTAGTACAGCCAAATAATGTTACATCCTAAATTAGTAAATTAACTACTCCTAAATTAGCAAATTAACTACTACGACAAAAAAAAAACAGAATTCCTCGTGAACAGTAGGTACTAAAATTATTTAAATTACATATTTTTCATTTATAGGTAGGACAGAATTAGTAAATCGCTGATTCCACCTCCAAACAGCTAATTTTGGTGCCATTTGCATTTTTAAATGCCTTCTTAAAACATCTTTCTTAAAAGGTCTTCAGTGATGATAAAATCTAATGCATTTTTGCCACGGTGAGCTAAAGGGATTCGTCCCCGAGCATAAAGGGAAGCAAATTGGCCGATTTTATCCCGTTGGTTAACTTTACAGGCAATCGGTCGGGTTCATTAATTTTCTTAAATATTTTTTACGTGGTTCTGACTACTTGTCAATTTTGGTTGAAAATTCCTTGAAATTGGGAAATAGTGTAAACAGATATGATAATTATGTAAAAAAAAACGAGCCAACCAAGCATCTCCAGAGTGAAATATTAAATATTAAAATATTATATGACAATCTTACACAAGTCGACATACCTAGTTCCACAGTTAGCTAGATAAAACTTGGGTACTAGACGACGACATTATCCATACTAATATTATAAATGGGAAAGTGTATGTGTGCGTTTATTTGTTTGTTTGTTTGTCCGTCTTTCACGGCAAAACGGGGCGACGAATTGACGTGATTTTTAAGTGGAGATAGTTGAAGGGATGGAGAGAGACATAGGCCACTTTTTGTCTCTTTCTAACCCCCCACTTCGCTAAAATGGGGGGTGGAAGTTTGTATGGAGAATTTAACGCAAAAGCTAGTTACAAATATAAATGAGTACATACGAGAGTACGAGCGCTGGTAGCCTGGCGGTAAGACGTCCGACTTTTAATGCGGAGATCTCGGGGTCAAACCCCGGCTTGTACCACTGAGTTTTTTGCAACTTACGTACGGAATATAATTTGATATTTACCAGTCGCTTTTCGGTGAAGGAAAACATCGTAAGGTAACCGGACGTAATCCCGATAAGGCCTAGTTTCCCCTCTAGGTTCGTAGGTCAGATGGCAGTCGCTTACGTAAAAACTAGTGCCTACGCCATTTCATGGGATTAGATTGTCAAGCGCACCCCAAGCCGGGATAAACGCTAGGAGAAAGAAGATAAATGGGTACATAGAACTTGATGATAAGTCAGGAACAAATAATAGTAATAAACACATAAATGAATGAAATCGAACACAGGACCCTCCAGATTTGTAGACACTATCGCATATAGGTCCTGCGTAAGTGTGAATTATGTGTGTTATATTTGACGCCATTAGGACAAAACTGTCTGATATGAATTTTGATTTATTAAGTTTTATCCGAAGTCTAAGAAAAATGTGTATTTCATTCTATAAAAATACGAAAATGTATTTACAAAGGCCATACAATTTTACGGCATAAATTTAACCATCTGAAACCTAGTACCCTACAGGTTTCTAATCATTAAAACCTACGGCCCTATCGGGAAAATTATATCGATAATAATCCATTATGGCGACGATTAACATTCTGGTCCTAAAAGAGCTCCTTGGGGAACTCCGTGCTTTACTGCTGAGGCTATTACTTTGATAAAAAGACCGATAACAGAAGCCTCTGTAATCTGCATAATTTGAGGTTCAATTTATTTCTAAAGAGAAAATATATTAGAAGAAACGATAGGCCGGATACTTCTGGATAAATTGTTAAAAGGTGTAAGCACAGCGAGCTGCTTAATTGGATGATGTGATTTATTCATAATGTTTGCAGCTGGGTGCAGTTACACGCAGTAGTTAAATTTATTAGCTATAATATATTGTAACATACCACAAATTGGAAGGAGATGTAAATTACAAATGAAAAACTGAACTGCAAAGGACTTCGGAAAATCGCAGAATTTGATTCTGCCTCCTCTGGATTTCAGATACAACATGTACACAAATTTATGTCACACGAACATCCAAGTAGGTCACCGTTAAGGAATTTAAATAAAAAGTTTTATCACAAAAACTTCCATAATGTCGCACCCTTAATAAATTATTCGGCGTGTTCAAGTTCGTATGGTTTGTACGATAACGTGTGAAGTTCTCGTCATAACTTCTGCGTTGCCTGTTATGTTCGGAAGGATCTTTGGGAAGAGTTTTTATTCTCTTTTTACGAGAGTTAATATTTTCTGTAATGAAGTTACTAATTTGTTGTTGTCTGGTACATTGTTTTATAGTAAAGTTGGCTTTTATTTGTTTTTATGTGATGTTCATTGACAGGCTTTGTTTTTAATTCGTCGAAAAACTCATAACATAGATAATGTAACTGATGAGGGTCTTCATCATCATATGACTCTTCATTAATTGCCCTCATTCAAATAAGTGCCCCATATAGCCAAATTACAACGCACATTTTGTTTACTTAAGGCGCGTGCCTACCTGAAATTACGTAAAATGGTTACTTTTAACGGCCTAAGGCTCGTAATCTATCCTATCAAAAATTCTGAAAAAAAAATATAGTAACTACTGATTTGTTATTAATATAATTATTGATTGAAATATTTGAAAAAAAGTAATTATCATGGCAAAATAAAATATTAAAATAAGGATCTTTTCAACATAAAAGTCGCTTCTGCTCCTAAACTACAAAAGATATTTTCACGGTTCTTTCCACATAATATTGGCAACATATTTATCTTCAAAATTATTGTTTGTTTTTGTTTAATTTAAAGATTTCATTTAACAAAAACCCTTTTTAGGGCGATTTGGTGCAGTAAAACCATGCGCGAGCCGCGAGCCTCAGTGTAACTCTAGCGTTCGAAGGGGGAGGCTGTGCGCTGCGCTGCCACGATCGTGTACACAACGCGACCTTATAATAGTACGAGAGACCGATGCTACTTTTTGTTTGGAGCCTATGCTTACCTTGTAGATAACGAACGATGCGCCAAGTACCTACAATTATAGCGGTCTAGCACATGCTGTAACATACATTTACGGGAGGTTATGAATGAACTCGATCGACGTATAATTCAATTAAATTCAATTCAATTTATTTATTCTCCTTGACAAGCAATACAGTTAATAAAGAAAACAGCATAGTATCAATAGAGTAGGCAAGGATTCCCCCGTACTAGTAAAAACTGTATGACGGCAGGAAGCACTACCTCTCCCGGACAAAAGGTACCTTAAGTCTAGACGCGATTTACATAGCATCATTTCAGTATTTAGTTACTCTTAGTAGTGGAGATTGTACATAAAAAAAACATAAAAACTAAAAGGCAATAAAATACACCTTTGTTGAAAACATAAATAAGAGAGAGAATAAAGGGAAAGAACGCATGGGCATGGCTGAGTGTGTTTGTGTGTGTGTGTGTGTGTGTGTGTGTGTGTGTGTGTGTGTGTGTATTTTTATGTACTATTGTCATCACCGTCATCAGTGATGTTACCAGAGAGACTATATAATGTTGATTCTCATTAGAACAAACAAAGAAACACGCAACGTAAGAAGTATCATTAAACCAATACTTTTCTTGTTTTATTATTTCATTAGTAAACCACTAATGAAATAATAAAACAAGAAAAGTATTGGTTAGAAATATTAAATTAGATCTGGAGAGAATTTACTATTTACTTGATGAGAAAATGAATACGACATACCGAGACTCAACAGTTATGGAATATAACAGTTATGGAATCAAAATAATAATAATAAAAAATCCTAATATTTTTTTAAGATTTTTTTTTATTGGTATTTAAAATTAATTACAGGTAATTAAAGGGTATTATAAGCTTATTGCTACTAAGCAGCAATAAGCTTGTGGTCTTATATTTATAAGATTAACGAGTTATGAAAATAATTTTAACCTTTTTATATAAAATATAAATAATTAAACCGGCGTAAAATATAAAAGATTAAAATAATTAAGTGCGTATCGGAATACGCATGATGGAGGGTTCCGTACCTTTGATGAAATAAGAAGAAACTAAGACCAAAAGTTCGTGCTTTAGTAAAGTTTTATGATTTCCGAGTAAAATGGATGTGACATACGGACGGACGGACTTCCGTTTTGTTTTTATTTCATTTTTATGATAAAAAAGTCAAAAAGTCAAAAAAAGTCAAAAAAGTAAAAAAAAAAACAAAAAAGTCAGTTTAATTTTTGTTTAATTTTTGTTTCTATTTTGTTTCATTTTTGTTTCATTTTTGTTTCATTTTTGTTTCATTTTTGTTTCATTTTTGTTTCATTTTTGTTTCATTTTTGTTTCATTTTTGTTTCATTTTTGTTTCATTTTTGTTTCATTTTTGTTTCATTTTTGTTTCATTTTTGTTTCATTTTTGTTTCATTTTTGTTTCATTTTTGTTTCATTTTTGTTTCATTTTTGTTTCATTTTTGTTTCTATTTTGTTTCTATTTTGTTTCATTTTTGTTTCATTTTTGTTTCATTTTTGTTTCATTTTCGTTTCATTTTTGTTTCATTTTTGTTTCATTTTCGTTTCATTTTCGTTTCATTTTTGTTTCATTTTTGTTTCATTTTTGTTTCATTTTTGTTTCATTTTTGTTTCATTTTTGTTTCATTTTTGTTTCATTTTTGTTTCATTTTTGTTTCATTTTTGTTTCATTTTTGTTTCATTTTTGTTTCATTTTTGTTTCATTTTTGTTTCATTTTTGTTTCTATTTTGTTTCTATTTTGTTTCATTTTTGTTTCATTTTCGTTTCATTTTTGTTTCATTTTCGTTTCATTTTCGTTTCATTTTTGTTTCATTTTTGTTTCATTTTCGTTTCATTTTTGTTTCATTTTTGTTTCATTTTTGTTTCATTTTTGTTTCATTTTTGTTTCATTTTTGTTTCATTTTTGTTTCATTTTTGTTTCATTTTTGTTTCATTTTTGTTTCATTTTTGTTTCATTTTTGTTTCATTTTTGTTTCATTTTTGTTTCATTTTTGTTTCATTTTTGTTTCATTTTTGTTTCATTTTTGTTTCATTTTTGTTTCATTTTTGTTTCATTTTTGTTTCATTTTTGTTTCATTTTTGTTTCATTTTTGTTTCATTTTTGTTTCATTTTTGTGTCATTTTTGTTTCATTTTTGTTTCATTTTTGTTTCATTTTTGTTTCATTTTTGTTTCATTTTTGTTTCATTTTTGTTTCATTTTTGTTTCATTTTTGTTTCATTTTTGTTTCATTTTTGTTTCATTTTTGTTTCATTTTTATTTCATTTTTATTTCATTTTTATTTCATTTTTATTTCATTTTTATTTCATTTTTATTTCATTTTTATTTCATTTTTATTTCATTTTTATTTCATTTTTATTTCATTTTTGTTTCATTTTTGTTTCATTTTCGTTTCATTTTCGTTTCATTTTTGTTTCATTTTTGTTTCATTTTCGTTTCATTTTCGTTTCATTTTTGTTTCATTTTTGTTTCATTTTTGTTTCATTTTTGTTTAATTTTTGTTTCATTTTTGTTTCATTTTTGTTTCATTTTTGTTTCATTTTTGTTTCATTTTTGTTTCATTTTTGTTTCATTTTTGTTTCATTTTTGTTTCATTTTTGTTTCATTTTTGTTTCATTTTTGTTTCATTTTTGTTTCATTTTTGTTTCATTTTTGTTTCATTTTTGTTTCATTTTTGTTTCATTTTTGTTTCATTTTTGTTTCATTTTTGTTTCATTTTTGTTTCACTTTTGTTTCATTTTTGTTTCATTTTTGTTTCATTTTTGTTTCATTTTTGTTTCATTTTTGTTTCATTTTTGTTTCATTTTTGTTACATTTTTGTTTCATTTTTGTTTCATTTTTGTTTCATTTTTGTTTCATTTTTATTTCATTTTTATTTCATTTTTATTTCATTTTTATTTCATTTTTATTTCATTTTTATTTCATTTTTATTTCATTTTTATTTCATTTTTATTTCATTTTTATTTCATTTTTATTTCATTTTTATTTCATTTTTATTTCATGTTTATTTCATTTTTATTTCATTTTTATTTCATTTTTATTTCATTTTTATTTCATTTTTAATTCATTTTTATTTCTTTTTTATTTTGTTTTTTATTTCATTTTTAATTATTTTTTTATTTCATTTTTATTTTTTGTTTATATATTAGGGTAAGTTGAAGCTGTACATTTTGTACCTGTGGTTTACAATTTATTGTAAAAAAAATTGATTATGATTAGTGATGCGCCGAATATAGACTTTACCGAATACGAATATTCGGCCGAACATTCGGTTCAGATCTTACCGAACCGAATATTCGGCCGAATTATTCGGTAAAACTAAACAGGTTTATGCACGTCCGCGCGGCTCGCTGAGCGCGAATTCGACCCCTCCCGCTCGCCCATATTTCTAGTAAAATAATATGTGTATGCGACCTTGGCATTGTCAATGTCAACATTTTCAATAGTTATTAATAGTGAATTGATGATAGCCGTTGATATGGTGATGAACTGAATAATTAAGCTTACTAAAATCAAGTATTCTTATTTTATTATATGCCTAATAAAATCTATACTAATATTATAAATGGGAAAGTGTGTGTGTTTGTTTGTCCGTGTTTCACGGCAAAACGGGGCGACGAATTGACGTGATTTTTTTAAGTGGAGATAGTTGAAGGGATGGAGAGTGACATAGGCTACTTTTTGTCTCTTTCTAACCCCCCACTTCCCTAAAATGGAGGGTGGAAGTTTGTATGGAGCATTACGGGGGGCAAAGGGGAACCGTGTTACCCCGAATTTAACGCGAGCGAAGCTGCGGGCAAAAGCTAGTAAGTAATAACAGTAAATATATACCTTAACTTTTAAGAGCGATAAATACTATGAATGATTTATTTATTATTAGATAAATATCATGTTTATTCGGTAAATATTCGGCAGTTTTACCGAATAATTCGGCCGAATACCGAACATTGAAAAACATGCCGAATATGCCGAATACCGAATAATTACCGAATATTCGGCGCATCTCTAATTATGATGATTATTAACAGAATTCACATGGCTTTACCTAAAGTTCTAAACACGCGTGATATGTATCCCAATAGTATTGAATTCACCTTTTTTAAGTATTATGTTTTTCCTCTACTGTAAGTAACTTGGTGAAAACTTTAGGCTTATTTGTAAATTAATCAATACATAAATTAATAAGTTAGGTAACTAAAATCATCTAGATCAATCCTATTTTTTACCAACTCAATATTAGTAATTACTTTCAACTACTACTGCAATTATCAATTTTTATTTTTATTAAGTAGTTTTTTTAACCATTACACTGAAATTACATGTACATGTCACGTATTTGACAGACTAAATATTCCATGTACAAATTGAAGTTGGTAAATATAATAAAAATTACCGCTATATATTCTCTTCGTAACATTTTTATTTCATTCGAGTAACATACAGAGAAGATCGAACCGCGACATACGCTTGGACTATATCGCCCGTACTTATAACTCGCAGCGGTGAATCGCGTAATATACCTGCGGTGAAGCGGGGCCGGGGGGTGCGCAAACGCCGGATGGTCAAGGTTATCGAGGTAGGCACGCGTCTAAAACGCAATTTTCAGCGGGCGTTTCCCGAACGTAAAAAAAAAATTGTTACTTTCTTTCGAATGTGCAAGTACGATAGAGAGGGAGATAAGAAGGTTAGATTTTCTACATTCGCGGTAGCGACGCAGTACTCGCATATAATATTATTATGTACTAATAGTTGTTTGTTCAGTGCCAGAAATTGTTACACTAAATATTTACCAAATTATGTAGGTAAATAGAGATTGGATTTAAAATTACAATATTTCCTTTAAGACAGACTACACAATAACGGCCTCCTAGCCTAGTCGGTAGTTACCCTGCCTGCGAATCAGGAGGTCCCGGGTTCGAATCCTGGTCAGGGCATTTATTTGTGTGTTTCACAGATATTTGTTCCTGAGTTATGGATGTTTTCTATGTATGTAAGTATTTATATATATCTATATATATCGTCGTCTAGTACCCATAACACAAGCCTTATTGAGCTTACCGTGGGCCTAGGTTAATTTGTGTAACATTGTCCTATAATATTTATTTATTACTAGCCTTTTCCCGGGGCTTCGCCCGCGTACTATAAGTACTCAAAAAGGATACGATACCCATGTTGATTTTCAGACTTTGTGACCACACACTTTGTTGCCCCTTTTAGGGGTTGAATTTTCAAAAAACCTGAAACACGTGTTTACTCATTTCTCGTTAGAAATACTCCTGTGAAGTTTCGAATAAAATAGTCTAACAAATCTTGATTCGCCATACAAACTTTGGACCCCATTTTACCCCCTTAGGGGGTGAATTTTGAAAAATCCTTTCTTAGTGCATCCCTAGATCTTATAAGGAACCTACGTGCCAAATTTCAAATCTCTAGAACCAGCGGTTTGGGCTGTGCATTGATATGTCAGTCAGTCAGTCAGTCAATCAGTCAGTCAGTCAGTTTCTTCTTTTATATATTTAGATTATTACAATGAGGGTTTCCGGAATGATTTTTTCATCCGGTGGCGACACTGGGACGAGGGGTATCTTTGACAGCAGCTGTCTAAATTCACTAATCAAAAAAATATGTTTAAACATCATTGGTAGATTATGACAGCTAGACCTCTCGCCATGGTACTGCCATCTGGTGAAAAAATGGATTCCGGAAACCTTCATTAATCTTTTATATTTG
The DNA here is from genome assembly GCA_947086415.1 of Pammene aurita. Lineage (NCBI taxonomy): Eukaryota > Metazoa > Arthropoda > Insecta > Lepidoptera > Tortricidae > Pammene > Pammene aurita. Next base: position 28,852,353 of record OX352306.1, read on the forward strand.
TAACCTTCTCTAATGTTGTACATTTTGTCCTCAGTGCCTCCCAGCAAAATGGTGATAACCGACGACCAGGGCGACGTGAAGCAAGCCATCGTCGGGCCCTACGTCGAGGGTGACTCCTTCACGCTCAAGTGTGACGTCAGTGGAGGTAAGTCTAAAATGCTGGTGCCAACAGACTCACTCAAATTTGGGTTTATTATTAAATGGAATGTAAAATTGATATTTTTCTAGTACCAATAAGTACTATTGCTCTTTTGCTTTTCGGTTCAGGTCCTGTAGTTCTGCAAGATACCCAGTAACGCCATCTAGTGATAATAGTACAAATGCGTTCTCGAAAATGATTCGGCACAAGGAGATTACAACCAATCGAGTTTGCATGTAGGAGAAAAAATTTCAGCGCGCCTTACGCCGCAGACGACATGACGTCACATTAGAATTGCATCGTGCATTCTCTCGTTAGTAGCTCAACAGCTGCTGTCAAGTGAGTTTAACGTTTCCTTCTAGAGAATTCATCTCAGAAAAAGACTAAGACCAATCACGGTTAAATAAACCCTCCTTAAACCGAAAATGTAAACTCCATTGATTCTAACCACCTTGATTTGATCCAAGCACTCAAAAATTGAGCCTGCCATTTCGACCAACTCATTTGGATCACTATTCAAAACAACCCAGTTCGCATTTGCAACCCTTCAAACTCTTTTATATTCATCCCTAGCCTTGCCGAATTATACTCGTGACTTGAAAATCAATTAAGAAGACCTTCGTCCGTCTCCGGTTGCCAGACGAATGTTATTGCGACATTTTAAATAATTTGTGTGCCAAAGGCTTCCTTAGCAACCGGTCCAATGTGTTCTTAAATGGAAAATTTGTTCTCAATAACGCGCTACTGTTCCCACTAGAGTAACAAGAGTTTATCGGATACGGTGCTCACTATAATTCAGACGGGTTTATAACTTAATTTCCTCTGGCATCGTAACTTGAACAACCGTATGTAATCTGTTGTACCAAATTAAAAAGTTTCTTGGGGAATATTTATTCAGATTTCAAAACTTTAATGAGTGTCAATATGATATCAACGTCAATACCTGTCTTATCAAGTAAGTGACATACATGAAGATTGATATCATTGTGACTACAAAATTATTTATTCAAATAAATATCGTCTGACAATAACTTTCAAAACTTATTCGCATCTATTTTACTCATTATTATTTTACATTGTGAACCGTCATTGCAAAACATAATTTTTAGATATTTATAAATTTTGTATGGTAGTCTGGGAGTCGTTGTAATCAATTTTACAAGGAAATAATTCATTTTGGTTCAAAGAGAGATCAAGTTGACATTTCGATTAACAATTCACTCAGGGAACCATTTTAGATTGTTCCGTTTTAGGTACTTGTCACGCTTAATTTTAATCTACAGCCTGTCTAAAACGAAATATTGGCAAAAATCTATTAGAAACTAGCTGTGCCCGCGGCTCCGCCCGCGTGGAATTCGGTCTGTGTCGTAAGCGCCTAATTCACCCCTAATTTCTCTCCCGCTACCCTGGAGGCGGAACTTGAAGTAAAGTTGACAGAATATGACGCTAGAGGACAGTAGTCCTAATAAAATATTTTACAATTATTAATTGTATCATATTAAACTTAATAAAATTTTTACAATTACCACTAAATGAAACTACACTATAAAATGACTACTTTTTTTATCATATATATTTTTTTTGGCATGATTTAAACGACATAGAGTAGAAGGTGTATATCGGACGATACAGGACCACTTTTGTATTTATACGTTCATGTCCACGGCAAATATCATCCAAATCGATCCTCCCGTCAAATCGGTCTAAGCATGAAAGGTAAGAACAGGCGCGGTTGTAATTGGGGGGGGGGGGTCACAAATGCAGAAATTATTTTTTTCAATTTGAGGTGCACTTGGAGGGGGTTTTCACACATCACACACCTTTTCAATGCAATGAATCGACACCTTTGGACTGCAATGTGTCAAGTATATAATTTTCTATTAAAACTTGCCAAGTTACATCATTAAAAAGTACTGAAAATAATAAATATTATCAGGAAACTGCTAAAAAAACCGGTGTGCGTTTCTCTGACTATTATAATTTTAGGTATTTCTATGTAACGTGATACTTATTCAAAATGTACCTTAAAAACTGCTGGAAATCAAGTGTGCATTCCTATAACTATTTATGATTTGAGGTATTTTTATGGAACTTGGTACTTATTCAGATCTCACTTCTTTTATAGGCGAAGCATTCCCATAGTATCGAACTTGGCAGCCTAAAACATTTATGTTTTTGATGGGATTTCATTTATTTTTGTTAGGTGTAGGTTCTTTATTATTTTTTTATCACTTTTGCTTTAGGAAATGTCTCATTCCACTTAGGTATGTACCTTTTTTTTTTTTTTTTATACTACGACGGTGGCAAACAAGCATACGGCCCGCCTGATGGCAAGCAGCCACCGCAACCTATGGACGCCTGTAACTCGACAGGAGTCACATGCGCGTTGCCGACCCTTTACAAAAAGGAGGATTCACTGTGTTGACGGCTAAAGGAACAAGAGGGTCCCTCATCGTCAACACACTGGGTCCTCTTTGAGCTCTGATGTACTTTATACTATACCCTTTATACTAAGCGTCTAATTCTATTTTACTATTTATTTATAGGCGATTTTTACAAATAAACTGGCTCCCTACACCTATAAAATGTATCTACTTACATATAATTAAATACATCAATAACGTACTTTATTCTGTTTGTAAGTACGCTACCTACATAGATAATTAATAACTTGGTAATACCTACCTACCAGTAGGTATTATAATTGGTGGCCTATTATGTAGCCCTAGAAGTGCACCATCCCATCTCATCCCGTGGCGTATCGGAGGGTGAGATGGGCAGTAGTATATATAATTCCATCTTAGAGTATATATGATTTCCATGTTCTTGAATCTGCGATTTTATAAGTTGTAAAATTAGAAATTATTTAGACTATGCGAGAAAAAATAGTCTTTTCATTTTTGTTTGACTGATTTAGCGCACCTAGTGTACCTAGTGACCTGCTTTGCACTTCGTAAATCGTGGGTTCGGTTCCCACAACAGACACACACAGAGTGGTGAACAATTTTATTGTTCTTGTCTTTAAGACAAACATGTATTGTCTTAAATTGGTATGTATCTAAATTTAAATAAGTCTTATCTCATTTCCACTCCATACCTACTTATAGTAGAACAAAATTACACATTCGTTGTTTTCGAAACTGACTCACACTTGGCCGTTTTCAGATTTTTACTTTATTTCGACCTAAAGACAAGCCTTCGAGCCAAATTTCAGGTCGGTACGACCATTGGAAGATAGACCCATTTAGTTCATTATGACTTCATAGTAGAACAAAGTTACACCTTCGCTATTTTTAAAACTGACTCACTCTTGGCCGTTTTCAGATTTTTCCCTTTACTTTGACCTTAAGACCTATCTCCGTGCCAAATTTCAAGTCAGTACGACCATTGGAAGTGGTCTAGGTTTTTGATGAGTCAGTGAGTCAGTGAGTCAGTGAGTGTATAGTAAAAATAGCGATTTTCTGACGTCAATATCTCAAGAACTGCTATAGGTAGAATAATGAAATTTTGTATTCTAGACAATTAAGGGGATGTCAACAGACACTCGAAATTTCATATGCGTAGATAAATTATGTTTTGAGTTATAGGGTGGTCGAAATTGGCCCGAAATGGTTCGTGTAATATAACCCACGGCCGGTGTGTCGCTTTTTTTTGCTCGAACTTGGCGGACACAATGCCGTGTGTCTAGATGTTATAAATATGAACACCTTGACCAAAAAATTACAAATTATTTCAATACTAAATTTCATCTAAATACGTACAGCGGTTATTGGTTGTTTCTTCCCCATGTTTGTACCCCTTTTGCATCCGCTTGAGGGATAATTTCCGAGATAAAACTATTTTATTTCCTTTTCCAGAGCTCAAATTATCTCCATACCAAATTTTATCTAAATCGATTCTGCGGTTAATAATTCCCTATACAAATTTCCAACTCCCTTTTCACCCCTTTAGGGTTGATTTTGGGGTAAAAACTATCCTTTGTCCTTTCTCGAGACCCATACTATCTCTATACACAATTCCATCTAAATCAGTTCAGCGGTAAAAAATTCCTCATACCAACTTCCAACCCCCTTTTCACCCCCACAAGGGTTTGAATACTATCCTATGACGTTTCTCGAGACTCAAATTATCTCCATACTCATTTCTATCTAAATCGTTTCAGCGGTTAAAAATTATCTATACAAACTTTCAACCCCATTTTCACCCCCACCAGGGTTGATTTTCGGGATTAAAACTATATATTATCCTTTCCCGGGACTCAAATTATCTCTATACAAAATTTCATCAAAATCCGTTCAGCCGTTTTCACGTGATGCGCGGTCAAATAAACAGACAAACAGATAAACAGATAAACAGACAAGCAGATAAACAGACAAACAGACAAAAATTCTAAAAATTGTTGTAACGTGTTCTGTTATCGATTCTAAGTATCCCCAGCCAACTTTTTTTCGATTATCTTCCATGTACAGACTTTCGACCCTCTTCAGCTTTATTATTATGTATAGAATAGATAAGGTATGGCTGTCAAAACAGGGTTATAATGTTTGTTAAACATTTTGTACGTGTCCCTCAAACCTGCAAATTACAAAAGATGACAAACTTGATATTTCTTATTGGAAAACTCATTGACCAAGCGAGCGAAACGTCTCAAAACGTAAATATTTGTTTCCAAGTTTGGTAAATAATTATGCGGATTTTTGACGATTCATGTTTTGGAACATTTTCACGTTTGGAACTATTGTTAGTTCGCTCGCTGTGATAATAATAAACAACACAGGAAGTGGTTTGTCTTCTTTTGAAACGAGGTTTTGATCAGAAAGTAGGTTATAGAAATTATTTTCACATTGTCCTCACGGAGCCACTGGTTTATTAACTAAATACGTAAACTATTCCCAAATATGTGTAGGTATCCCAAGTATCCTATACTATTAATCACGAAATAGAAACAGCTATTTAATTACTCCCTCCAGCTAAAATCTACTAGTTATTGTCGCTGGTAAACCTAGTTACGTCCAGCAAAATGTAATTGTTTTACCAATTGTGAAATCATGCGAGCACTAAGCCGGCCTTTGCCCCTAAATCACAATGGAATCGGTGCAATTAAAGCTGAAATTTTGTTATTACACTCGAACTGTCATATAGGCATTAACGGGACAGTAGCGATATGAATATTGGAAATGTTAATATTTGGTTCAAGTAAGTCAGTCAGCCATTCATGTAGGAACGAATGTTGAAGCTGAGTGATAGATGACTGAATGAATGAGCAAGACCAATGATGAACTGAATGAACGGGAGAATCAGCGGAGGAGATAGCTAGGACGATCGAGGCGATAGGACGTGCATTACAAAAATTAAAATTAGCTCTTACATTTCTTGAAAATATTTGTTAACTTGGAGTGGGAAGCGAAATAAAAATACAGTTTTTTAGGAAAAGTGGGTTTTTTCACGAAAGCACTACTTTCATGTCTGTGGCTAGATTTAATTCTTTCAAACTTTTCGTGGGTATATTTAGCATAGTTTAGCGAAGCCAGAATAATGACCCGTTTATGTTTACATGCACAGTGTAAATGCTGTTGTTAATTGCTTACATTTTTGACACAACATGACTATATTGAAATTCTGTCTGAAACGTTAACTTTAAGCAGCACTGTCTAAATAAATCAGATCCATGGCTAATGCCACTAAAGTTTAAGATTCATCGTTCGTTGGTCCTTATTCTAGATCTTTAAGGTTTTTTAGCACTTTTGTGCTTACACCTTTGTTCGAGTATTATTCTTAAATTTCTTTTTCTCTTGCAGTCCTTCTTATTAATGAAATGAATAGTATCTCCTGACCTAATATAACATACATACACGTATGTTTCGTGTACCGATAGATATAATGTCAGAGCCGCTTTTAATTTAGATTGTATCTATATTGCTTGTGCAATTTTTATTTGTATGTCAATTTTATCAGTTTCTTTTCTTTCATTTCTAATCCTGCAAAAATTAAAACAATCAGCATCAAATCAGGCTAGGTCCTCAATATATTTTTTTATGAATTACCGTTTCTAAAATGTTTACTATTCTCTTCATAGGACTGTAAATTTAACCATAACCTATCCGTTGTTTCACTAATCCCGTGTTTGCCCTGGATGTTGCGGCTGGCTTGATCGCTTATTTGATTATTTTGTCTGTCTGTATCCAAAAGCCGAAACCGATTTCAATCAAGTTTGACTGATCGATGAAAGCTGATTCCGGTATATTACTTATGGTTGAATTATATCATGTTAGGGCAATCATATTTGGGGAAATAATGGCTAGCTTTAATTGGGTAAAAAAATGTTTTCCTACTCGTCGACTGTAGTGCTTGAATTGAGACTTTGTAGACCGAACTACTAGCGCATACTTTTCGATGGTGTTTTTATGGTCGCATATTTTAGCATCGTCGACGATGCTGAAACGGATTTTCATACAATATTAAAGCACAATCCACCGGGAGATTGAAGTTACTAAATTGTATAGAGGAAGCAGCTTGTAAGGCATTCGTCGAACTTAATTCACGTTTCTATAAAATTCTATTAAAATTTGCCGAACAACCATAGAATGAAGTATAATAGTATTGTCAGATACAATAAATGAAACATCGCGCTATTATTATCTAAGTATCACGTTGTAATAGTTTGACAAATAACGATTCATATTTACAATTCGTATTTAGAATGATTTATCATGCCCTTATATTTTTAAGATCAGACATAATGATATCTCTTTTAAAGCTATGTATTATAAAACTGTAGTAGATATAGCCTAGGAAATAGTTGCTATTATTGCATTTGATTATGCTGACGCAGCATTCTAATTTAATTTGCAATCAATTTGATTTTTTTTGACATCACTCGCAGTTCCTTTTACGTTATACAAACTTGATAACTATGAAATTTATAAAAAGATTGATAAACTCTAAATGTTACAGCCTAAGAAATTCTAAATTAAATTTAAGATTGATACTAAGTTGTTCTTTCGAGCAGTTATTGAAGTTAGTAAGTTGTAAAGTTAAATATTTGTTAAAGCTCAGATTAAATTAATTTTTAATTCAAACCTCTTTAAGGGAAATCTTTGTTTGTTGAACCAAAATTATTACTTTAAGTAAAACGGACAAATATAATGACAAAACTGATCTTTTAGTTTGATTGTTGGCAAGACTGATAAGTGATAACAAATAGTTAAAAAAACCTGACGTATGTGTGTGTCTACACTTGCATTACGGTGTTCTTCTGTGTATTTTCTGTGTATTTTCTTGTTCACTTATTGCTTCTGTTGTTCTTCACTTCTCGGATGTAGAAAACTATAAAAGTATTGTCCCGACGTTGTATCGTTATTATATCATATTAAATGTCACTGTTTTAGCGCAAGCTCGTATTTAATAATAATAGCGAGTATCATAGCGAGTTAGACTCTCGTAAACAAATAATGTTTCTTAGAAAATTTTACTCAAATACAAATAGGAAAGGATAAAATGCAGTTTTCCGAATAAGACCTAGTTAAGTAGTTAACTTAAACTCTCGCTTATCAAAATATTCCGAAGCATTTTCTAAAGAAGTGGTCACACTAGGGACCACTGATTTCACTGCAAATACGAGTGTTTTTACAACGCTTATTTATATACATAAATATCAAAGGATATTTTATCCTTCAGAAGCTCTAGTTTCAAGCATCTACGTTTATATTTACATTTTGTTTTAATAGTTTATGTTAGTCGTTTCAAGTTTTGAAATAACGAGTAAAAACACGATAATTGTAACATGGAGTCAGATGTCCCAGATCTTTGATGTTTATGTTGACTTCATATATATTATTTATATTGTATATTTTACGTCGTGACATGAAATACGTATTTTTGACTGGAATTATTTGCTATAAGCATAAAGCTGTTTTGACACGGCTTATTATTACGGGAAATAAAAAAAGCTCAGGCGCGACGAATCTAATTGATTGATAAACATAATTTAAAAACCATTTTTTTTTAATTTGTTTTGAAGGAATCGAGAGAGAGAAAATCTTATTTTTTTGTGTGGTGGTCTATCCCAAACCGATTGGACTAATTAATAACTAATTCAAAATTAGCTTACAACATCAAAATTTTAACACCATATTAATCAAGCTTCATTTCCCTAGGCCGCCCTCGACCATGGGTGAAGTGGTTCAGGGACGAAGTGGAAACTGACACTCCGGCGACGCCGTTGGTGAACAATGCGGTCCGGGGGGTACTCCGTGTTGGGCCATTGACGAGGGCCGATGTGCGTGCCACACTCACGTGTCGGGCGTCGAACCATCAGCGGGCCCATCCCATTGAGACTACACTCACTTTAGATATGAACTGTGAGTATTGGAGAATCCGTAAAGATGTTTGAAGCTTGACTTGTGTTTTAATGTTACAGGGTCAAGATCTCCTTTGCCGTTAAACTCTTGACAAATTGGTTGTGACCGTCTTAGGTAGCAAGCTTTCTCGCACAGCTCAAATATTTTTATATTACGTTCCCAGAAAGTATATCGGCTGAAGATAATGAGTTGCAGTCTGGATTCGATTGATATCATTAGAGACTTTTGCTATGTGGTCTGGTATTTTCATCTTCAATTATATCATACACTTATTGACACACAATGATAATAAGTTCATAGAATTAATACTTACAGCGACTCTTCAAACAGATTTTCGACTAACATATGATATTAATGATATTTCTCTCCCACAGTTGCTCCTCTAACTGTTCACATTCTGGGGTCCAACCAGCCTCTCTCAGCCAGCAGGCGCTATGACCTGCTCTGCCAAAGCTCAGGTTCCAGGCCTCCTGCCTCCATAACATGGTGGAAAAACGGCCACAGGATCAACAACGCTAAAGAAACGGTAAGAAGACTCAATGTCGCTTAACCTTTTTGAATAATTAAATAAGACTTTATGAATCCTGAAGTGGGTTCTAAATTGAGTAATATTAGCATAGTCTTTGGGTTTATTTTTGTTTGTAAATTATGTACACGTGTCTCCTCTAATAAAATTGCGTTTATTTTTATGAAAAACACATTACCGATTCCAGAGTAGGTAACATTATCATATTTATTTTAAGCTGATTTATGGTAGGAAAGAAAATTACTATTTTATTACATTAGCAACATAATTGAAACAAGAATAAATTATGACAAGTAATTTAGGTCTAATTATAAATAATGTAGGTTTACTAACGTTCGTTTGAGAGATTATATCAAACAGGCGTCTATTTTCAAACCTTGCTTATTTCTAGATTTGGACATCTGGCAGCTGTAAAGTAGTGGAGGTCAAAGAATTTAATGCTAACCACTTAAAAAAGAAAATCCTATAGTTCTGGGTGGGATACAATATTATGAGAAATTTTATGAAAGTTAAGTAGTGCCAAACGAAGTATAATGTAATTCATAGTTTGTCGCCTACTGTTTTTGTTTCCGTAATAATACGCAATGTTTTTTGTTCTAATATTAAAATATAGGCCCGATCCTTTATAACTAAGACAACTTCTGCAGTTATTACCTATTTTGGTATTAATATTTTCGAATTCGAAAATTTTGCTAGTCTGTCACTCTAACCTCCACCCATTAAAAGCTGCCAGATGCCCGTATCTAGCAATAAGGATAGTGTAGCAATCAAATCAGTTTGTTGCTCATTATTGTGTCATATCTGACGTGGCCAGCTCTCGATCCAGACCTAATAGAACCGCAGCGTTGTGTAACTGTAACGTTGTTACATTGTTTTTTGGTTCTAATTAAAATAGTTTCTTATCAATCAATTCCAACACCTTCGATTCGATCGGTTATAACAATGCTTCAAACAGCGCCGTTCGAATGCACCTTGTGTTTATCTGTATGGGGTTGCCATCTAATAAATTTAGCCTAAATTATGGGTTTTTTCTTGTGTCATTTTTAATAGCATTGGCGTTTCATAAATAGGTATTTTGGAAAATTAGTAAATGAAATGTAGTCAAAGGAAATGTATCTGGAAATTCTGAAAGCGGGCTCTGAAGTAATGTATTTGGTTATTTAGTATCATGTCTTTGACCTATTGATAGGAAAGTTGTTTCGCTGGAATCAATCAACAATAATTAGAGGGATTTATATTTATTTAATTGCCACCCTGAATTGGGTCCTCTGCCCTCTGATTCCTCCTTCTTGGGAGTCACTGAGAAGGACTCGGTCATTTGATTTGCGGCCATGTGCAAGGGCGGGCTCAAGCAGCCTCCTGAAGTGTTGCCCTTGGTGGCAGCGAAGGTGGCGGTTCAATAATCCTCGGTTATCTGCAAAGGAGAATCGTAAGTAAAGATTAATAGGGTTTTTTGGCTATCACGGCGTGAAACGTGTTCTAGCTATTTTGACCATGCTTTTGGTTTTCAGATTTGAACTTGCCTGAGGGAGGGCGTGCTTCGTAGAGATGTTATAGGAATATTTTCCATTCTCCGGTAAGATTTCTTTCTTCAGTTTTGTCAATTTATCACGGCTGTAGTTCAGTCGACTAATGCAGATAATTTATTGTTCCTTGCAGGAATCGGGTGTTGTATTTTTCAACCATCGTACAATGATGTTGTATTTTTCAACCAATGTGTTGTATTTTCAACCATAGTACAATGTAGTACAAATGAGTTATAGTTCCAAATTCTGAAGACTTAAATTGTACTCTCATATCATTATGGATCGAGCAGCTGCTCCTCCATGCGTTTCATCACCACATTATTCCGGCCAAGCGGTCTGAGCTTCACGGAAGTTGGTGCCCCGCTGCAAAGTCTGTGTGAGCAGTTTCCGAACAGCGTCCTGTAGCTTGCGACGAAGACGAAGAAACAGCTTCTGAGGTCGGTTCAGTCCTTTATTAATTTTAAATGGCAGCAGGAATTCTGTGGAAAAGTAAATATCATTAGTTTTGAGAACCAACATTAAGTATTTAAATTTAGAAGTCTCTGATATATAAAACCATAGAGACTAACCTAAGTAGTTAAGAATTTAGATAGAAGCCTGAATAAATCTTAACCTTTGAATCTTGTTAACGACCTAGCTTAACCGCTGAGCTCCTAGAAATTTTAGTTGCTGTCGAGCTTAAACGAAAAGAGAGATTTATCCAGTGTTTCGATTTTAACAAGTTATTTTCAAAAGCAAGAATAGGAAATAAAGATTTAGTACAGTATCCGCTTGTTTAATTTCACACCAGCCCTGCATAGAGCAAGACCCTTGCAACATCAACATTTGATTTAGTGATTTAATAATAATTTATTTAATTGTGTTCAGGAAAAGTAAGCTGTGGCATAGTTCTAGGTTATCAAAACCTAGCCTAAATTTTATCTACCTGATACTGGCGCCCAACGTGGGGCACCAACTTCCCAGAAGCTCAGACCGCTTGGCCGGAACAATGTGGTGATGAAACGCTTGGAGGAGCAGCTGCTCGATCCATAATGATATGAGAGTACAATTTAAGTCTTCAGAATTTGGAATTATAACTCATTTGTACTACATTGTACTATGGTTGAAAATACAACACATTGGTTGAAAAATACAACATCATTGTACGATGGTTGAAAAATACAACACCCGACTCCTGCATGGAACAATAAATTATCTGTATTAGTCGACTGAACTACAGCCCTGATAAATTGATAAAACTGAAGAAAGAAACCTTACCGGAGAATGGAAAATATTCCTATAAAATCTCTACGAAGCACGCTCTCCCTCAGGCAAGTTCAAATCTGAAAACTAAAAGCATGGTCAAAATAGCTAGAACACGTTTCACGCCGTGATAGCCAAAAAACCCTATTAATCTTTACTTACGATTCTCCTTTGCAGATAACCAAGGATTATTGAACCGCCACCTTCGCTGCCACGAAGGGCAAAAATTCAGGAGGCTGCTTGAGCCCGCCCTTGCACATGGCCGCAAATCAAATGACCAAGTCCTTCTCAGTGACTCCCAAGATGGAGGAACCAGAGGGCAGAGGACCCAATGCAGGGTGGCAATTAAATAAATATAAATCCCTCTAATTATTGTTGATTGATTCCAGCGAAACAACTTTCCTATCAATAGGTCAAAGACATGATACTAAATAACCAAATACATTACTTCAGAGCCCGCTTTCAGAATTTCAAGATACATTTCCTTTGACTACATTTCATTTACTAATTTTCCAAAATACCTATTTATGAAACGCCAATGCTATTAAAAATGACACAAGAAAAAACCCATAATTTAGGCTAAATTTATTAGATGACAACCCCAAACAGATAAACACAAGGTGCATTCGAACGGCGCTGTTTGAAGCATTGTTATAACCGATCGAATCGGAGGTGTTGGAATTGATTGATAAGAAACTATTTTAATTAGAACCAAAAAACAATGTAACAACGTTACATAACGTCATGTGTTGTCATTGTCAGGTAGTCGGGCAAGTATCATTCTGAACATCAATTCTCACAGATTTTTGAAGCCCCAAAATATACAATATGATCAATACTTAGTAAATGTGGGGTGAATTTCTTATAAAATACTGTATCAGCTTTGTTTGCTAATGTGACTGGTTTTCCTCTTCTTCGATCTGGAATACCTATTGGAATAGAAGTATCCTAAGAGAGGTCACAGTTGTCTCAGCATAAACACACTTAATTGCTCTATAAATTCTGTACGCCCGAATTCGGTAAAATTATAGTTCATATTTGCCCAAATCATCCTTAGTCGAGCGTTTTTTGGTTTAAATGTGGTTCATATTCCGAGAAATATTAAGTTATTCCGTAATGTGTCCCTATTTATAATCAGTTAATTTGTTTTTCCATCAGGCTCCTTCCATGTAAGTTTCATTGAAATACATAATAGTATTCTAAAATATTGGAATAGTTTTTACGTCCCAGTAGATTCAATTAAATAGTACTCACGATCCTTCAGAAATAACCAAAATTTCACGGACTTGAACTAAAAACAAATTCTGAAAACGCCCAGTAGACATAGCTAGATATTTTACTACACGAAGGCCGCATAAATATGTGACACGCTCTTATTTGTAGGGCCATAAGAGCGTCTCATATATTTCTTCGACCTTCGTGTAGGAAGATACTATTGCCGGTGACTGTACTAGTCCCTGAACCGGATGCAAATATCGTTGACTATCGCGTGTAGAGGGTTAACTTGTGAAGTGGTTAAGGGCGATGTATGAAGCCTCGTAAAGGTCTGCTGCCGCTCCGATGGTGGGTTGAGCAACGGCAGTTATTAAAAACATTTAAAAAATTGACATCGCTCAAAAAGTTGTGACAATTATGACGAAAACCTTTCTATGCTAGCAGTTATCTGTTCTACGGATCGATCCCATCGATAAAAAATAGTTGTATTGGGGTCATAGACTCATTAAGCTATGTTAACGGCCGGGACCTCGTGGATCTTTGTTTTCTTGTTGTTATCAGTCCAAGGCCGCGATTCGAAAAATAAACACACACACTGGACAGACACAGCTCCAACCCAACTCAACTCAACTCAACTTAACGCTATAACGACATGAACATTTGCTATTCGAACAGATTTTCATTCAACATTGGTCTCACATTGGTCTCACATTGGTCTCACATTGGTCACACATTGGTCGCGCATTGTACCAATGTTGTACCAATGTGAGACCAATGTGAGACCAATGTTGAATGAAAATCTGTTCGAATAGCAAAGGTCAATGTCGAAGCGTTGAGTTGTGTTGGGTTGGAGCTGTGTCTGTCCAGTGTGTGTGTTTATTTTTCGAATCGCGGCTCAAATATTGCAAGGCTCCCAGAAGCCAAGAAAAATACACCATAAACAATGGTACTAAGTTGAATGGTCCCAGTGAATATACTTTCAAAACTTCCCGGTCCAAGAAACTTGAAAAACAAAGCCAATTCCACACTAAAGTTTGCCAAAATTCCTTATTGCCCTAATCTTTATTGCGATAAAAGACAAACATCTAGCAGTCAACTTAAGGCGACTAGTAACGCCAAAGTCTTTGAAAAACTGTGAATATCCGCTTTTAATTGGCTCTGGATTAACCAAAATTTAATTGTATTTTAGGCAGATTAATTAATGAGTATGAAAAATGCTACTTACAATCAGGGTAATTATTTATATTTTATATACAACATGTGTGGCGTTTTTTTGAGATTTTCGTCCTGTGCTGTGTGTCAGATTGTATAAATCAAAATTAAAACAGAAAATTTTGATATACCTTACTCAGGAATGATTACGTTGACAAAAGCACACATTTTTTTAATGCCACGCTATACATATCGCATGCCTAGTAAATAATCATTTTTCACGGTAGAAATTCCTTTCTAAGATCTTCAAGGTCTCAGAAACAGTTAGTTTACAATAGTAGGCGCCTTAAAATAAGGACACGTAGTTGTAATAAATGTAGATTGAATGGGACAGGAGCGCTCGGGCCGCTCGAATCGGTCGTAAGGGACCAGTGTAGTCGGTGCCAAGTTTGACGTAAGTGACAACGACAAAGCTTCAACAGCTGCTTCTGTAGATTACTTATTACATATATAGTCAGCAGGAGAAGTAGCTGAGCAGGCAAGATGGCCAAAATGATCTTGACACGCTCTTTTCTGTCGTGACAATAACATTGTTTTGTGTTTAATACCTTTCCGCTTAGCGAATTTCTTTGCTGACTATACAGTAGCTCATAAATTATATTGCTCTTAATTTAAACTACAAATGTCACATACAAGTGATGTATCCATGTATTTCATTTTATTTTTTTATTTTTTTTAGACCGTAAGCCAGGAACAAATTTTGTTGGTCATTGTGTCCCAGGCGATAACTTGTCAGGTGGTTAAGGGCGATGTATAATGAAGTCTCGTGAAGGTCAGTTGCGTCTCCGTTGGTGGGTTGATGAACAGCAGCAATTTAATCATTTTAAAATAAGTGGTCATCGCGTCCCGATTGAAACTTTGTCAGATGATAGTTTATATCCTATTAAAAATATAAAATATCATTAGTCGGCTATATCGCAGTGAAAAGACAGCAGGTCACGTGAACATACGATCTTCAGGGCATCAGCTGACGGTCTTTCCACCTCGATACAGCTGGCTGAGGATTTTTCATGTTCATACAAGCACATAAACTATCATCTGACAAATTTTCAATCGGGACGCGATGACCGATTTTTTTAAGTGATTAAATGGCTGCCGTTCCTCAACCCACCAACGGAGCGGCAGCTGACCTTCACCAGGCTTCATTATACATTGCCCCTAACTACTTCACAAGGAATCGCCTGGGACGCGATTTGTCATGAAATTTGTTCCTGCCTTACGGTTCATATGATCCGGTCAAGTTATGTAGTCTGAAATACAAACTAATACAGTTTTGAAACGATTACAGCATCATACCTTTAGGTATATAGTGTTTAACTGGGGGAGGGGGCACTTAGTATGAAACGTGGCCGATTGACCGTTTTTTTTATTATTTGAGATAATATGAACGTTAGAAACAAAATGTCTATGACTAATAATATCCTTATTAAATTCTTCGATCAATTAGGAAGGTTTTTTATCTACACTCACATTGTAAGTCCTCTAAAATGTGTTCAAAAACGGTAGGCAATGGCCAGCATTACAACAACCAATTTTATTACGATATTTTTTTTATCCGTGGCAGTAACGTAATTTTAACATTACATGCTCAAATATTGTTATGTTTCAAATTTGGAACATCGATTTTGGTAATGAAAATCCAGCCCTACTCTCGACCGCCGGGACAATCCAGTTGGCAATGGCGGTGCAATGGCGGTCATTCTAATGGTTTCCGAATACGTTATTTAGGATTTATAATATGTGTGTAGATAAAGCAATGTATGCAACTGTACGTAATTAGGCCTTAAAACACTCGTCTGAAAACTATACTCGTATTTTAAGGACGCTTATTATGTAACAGTTACATAAACTACTATGTTACATAGACACTTTTTTGCTAACATTAATATGTTTCTCTAAAATTAAAAAATCCCGTCAACCGTGACACAGCTCAGGGGGAGGGGAATGGACGGTAGTATGTGTTAAACACAGTATCTAAAGGTGTGATGCTATAATAGTTTCAAAACTTTATTAGGATGTTTGTCTACGGATACATTGAAAAATAACTTAGCCGGATCAGTAAGCCATTGAAATATTGCGTTGCGATTGTCGGTACCATAATAACTACTAACAAGTTGAAGTCACTTAAATCAGTGTTTTAACACAAACAATTTTGTTTTGTTTATCTATTTCTAAAATATGTTTAATGTAGATTATCATCACTTAAAAAGTTTGAAAAAGTCACGTAAGACTAGTTTTGCGTAGAATTACTGAATAGTGCAATGGCAAACTAACCTAGTCGGTAGTGACCCTGCCTATGAAGCAGGAGGTCCCGGGTTCGAATCCCGGTCAAGTCATTTGTGTGTTTATCACGGATATTTGTTCCTGGGTTATGGATGTTTGCTATGTACTTAAGTAATTATCTATATCTATCTATTATATATATCGTCGCCGAGTACCCACAACACAAGCCTTATTGAGCTTACTGTCGGACTAGATTGATTTGTGTAATATTGTCCCATACTTTTTTTTTATGGTAGGTTCTTCCTGACTCAATTAGGAATACACCTTGTATTTCAAAAACAGTTACTGTGTTTAATATCTGTCTACACGGTTGAATGAAATACGCCCTATATTTTTTGTTATTTTAGCCTCATAAATAAAATCCAGTTCCTCTTAAGGCTCCTTATTCCCTAAAAGGTCGAAAAACTCTATTAATGAAAAAGCCGCATAAAATGCTATCTATAAGATAGTTTGAAGTATTAGTAATACAAAAAAATACTTTTGAACCATATTTATTATTATGAAGAACCCAAAAATACGATTCTTACAGAAAGTGTCCTGTGAAGTGTGATTTATAGGTCATTTTTAAAAATGTATACTAAATTAAAACGTACCACTAATAGTAATGATATTTTTTATCGTGATAGAAATATAGTTTAACTTTCCTATGGTAATCTTTTCAGGGCAAAATATTTATAGAGTTTTCGTGGAAATAATTAAATGTAAACGTGTTTTCATCAAAAAACTGGCATATAATCAGGAGGTATTTTGTCTATTATCCAAGATGGATCTTCGATATTTATTTCCATGGCCGTCTCAGACATGATATACTCAATTGAATTTTATTCAAGTTGAATAAGAATTGTTACCCTTTTTTGCGTAATTTGGAAATGAACGGTACATCTAACTGGAAAATCCGGAAAAGCCTTCCAAGACGACCAATTTTTTTCATGTTTTACTCGTTAAAATGTAATATTTGCTCCGATGGCCGTCTAGATAAAGAAATGAACTATTATATGCATCAATAGTTGATTAAAAAAAACTAAGTACTTTAGCCATAGCCTTCGAAGAAAATGAAGCATTTTAAGAAATTCGCGCGTTTTGGGAATAAGGCCTCTTAAGCCACTTTCTTAACTTAAACTGCAGACGTCCCGTCATTGCATGTATAAATTAAATTAACCATTATCTTGTATGATAATACAAACTAAGCAAATCAAATAACATACAGATTTGTGATTATACTCGAGCGATATAATTAACGTAATCAAACGGTATCCCAGGCTGGATTAATTATAAATGGATTCTCCATATTTCTCCACATGCATAAGCATTAACATAAGTTGACTTGATTAATCACTTGAAGGAGGCTAAATGTGCAAAGGATGCGGTGTAGAGGTGACCCAATTGTTAAAAAAACATATTTATCTACACGCAATATCATATAACCTCTATAATGCGTTAAAATCGTAAATTACGAACAGCATGATAAACTGTTCTGATGTGAAACTGTGAAATAGTATTTTATACAATCGTGACATAATTAAGAGCTTTTCAGTCGAGTACCGTGTTTAGGCCACGAAGCTTGCTGAGTGGCCTAAGTAAAGTACGAGATTGAAAAGCTTGATTATGTCACTATTGTATACGATACTTTTTCTACGAGTGCTCAATATAGGCAAGCCGGTAAGAATAGAGTTCAAGGTAAGACCTGCTGCCTCTATACAATTGAGTAAGTTCTATTTCCCGGTGTATTGTGCCGGCGGTCGGGAAGGAGGACACGGGCGGTCGGGAAGGAGGACAACGGTGTTACAATATTGTATGAAATTCCTTTGTACCATCGTTGGCGATGCTACAATATGCGACCATAAAAGCTCTATCGAAAAGTATGCGCTAGTAGTTCGGTCTACACAATCTCAATTCAAGCATTACAGTCGACGAGGAGAAAAATGTTATTATTATTATAGCTTCATGATAACATCGATTTCGATTTTGATTTTCACCTAAGCATTCAATTTTGAACATCCGCAAAAAAGCAACGAATGTGATGAAATGGCGGTTATAAAATGTGGCATGCGGTTCCTGAACACATCATAGAAAGCTTATAAATTATATATTACATTTATTTTAAGCTTTCTATAATATGTACCATATTTTTGCGGTATTATCCCCATTCCATCGTGATGTCATTTAAATAGCCACATTTTATGGCTCCAATTTTGCATCTACATGCAGACTCCGTAGGTTTTCATCTTTTTAGTTAATACCAAAGCGTTTACAAAAGCATTTTGTCATAATCACACACATATGATCGTTTATTACAATAAAATACCCACACATCAAATAATCCCTAGGTTTATGCCGCTATCCTCTCCTCCCATGCCTCGACCGTTGTCAGTGTAATGTATTTCTCTATTGATGAGAATATATGCCCGGGCCCCAGTAGAAGATTACGATAAGGACAGCTAATAACTATGACAGAAATGTCTAAGGAGCGCTATTGTCCTCGAAATGTTAGTTCGGCCTTTTGATGATGTGAATCTTTTCATGTGAAATGGGCTTGCTTTGTTGAACCGGTTCAGGTCAGTTGAGGGAATGACGTAAAATAAAGTTTTGTAACGTAAATAGTGATGATTGTTAAATAGAACGACTGTGCGTTAATCTAAAATGACGTTAGTTTCAATGACGTCACATCATATATCCTCCATTCTGCGTTCGGAAACAGTCTGTAATTAGCACCATTATTGCAACCAGTAATGTAACATCAGTGTATTATCTGTGCCAGTGTTGTAAAAATGTATGAAAATTCATAACCACATGCATTTTGCCAACGTAATGAAAATCCAGCCCTCCTTCCCGATCGCGGTTGTCCTCCTCCCCGACTGCCGGGACAATCGGATTAGTCATGGCGATGCAATGGCGGTCATTCTAATGGTTTCCGAACAAGTCCTTTAGGATTTATAATATGTGTAGATAATGCAGTGTATGCAACTGTGCGTAATAAGGCCTGAAAACACTCGTGTGATCTATCGTTGTACGTAATAACGTAACAGTTACATAAACTACTATAATGTTTCGCCCAATGAGTAATTTTACATTTACGAAGCGTCAATGTGGCAGTTTCCTAGTTAAACAGGAGAGCTCGCCGTACAAGCCACGTGTTGGGTAAACTGGTCCTCGTTATTTATATATTCAAGAATTCAAATCTTATTCCTGGCTAATTCATGACTATTGTATTCCCAGAATTTATTTTCTAGATATTTATTCCTAAGTTCTTACCAATATACTTCCAAGTGCATCGTAGACTGTTTCGATCTGCTCGTTATGTCGAACGGTGATGCTTATTGTTTTCTTAATTTGTCAACAGTTGTCGACGGATGGCAATACGACAACGTCAACCGTTTCCCTGCTTCCGAGCAAGTCAGACGCGGGTGCAAGGCTCGCTTGCAGAGCGTCAAACCCAGCCATGCCACAGATACCGTCGCTTGAGGATGGCTGGACGTTAGACATACAGTGTAAGTTATGTCAACTGTTTCACTACTTCTGAATAAGTTAGATGCATGTATGTGTGGTGCTGCCCTGCCACGAGTGCTGCCTGCTACCTATTATAAAATCAATAAAAGGGCTTTTTTGCCAATATTACTGTAAGTATGTGTCAGTTATTTAAAAAGTTTCGGCACTATTTTTTTCAACTACCGCCATTTTTAACAATAACGAATTGTTCTTGGTAGTAATTGTAATTTTTCCTCTAGCTTTTTCTACTTAAGAATCCGGTAACGATTTCAAAACGACAATCGCTAATAATAAAATAACGCACATAAATTGAATTTTATAAGATAGCTTGAAGTCTTGTTATTCCAAAAAAATACTTTTGGCTACATTTATTACTACTTAATACCCCAAAACTTAATTCTCGCTGAGCTTGTTTAGTGAGGACGTTGATTCGTGCAAACTTGTCGCTTGATATTTTATTATTATTTGTCATGCCCTCCAATATATTTTATATTATCTGATTAAAGCATAAAACCAAGTTTATTAAAAAAAATGAAATAATAATACATTTCCAAAAATACCACCTAATAATCTTCGTAATTTTTTTTAAAAGTTGGTGTAGGTAAACATACTCTTGCTTAAAAACATGTATGAAAATGAAAAAAACTGTTCCACTTATTCCTTAATAGACTCATTTTCAAACATATTTATTTATTTCACATACTAGTTTAACATCATTTTAATCAATCAAAATCTTACTCTTTTCACCTCTCCAAGCAAAAATCACGAAACAGCTGTGAGATTAATGTGAATTATTTATAAATGAAACATAAAATCATAACAGTATTCCACTTATACAGTTTAAAAAGAAACGATCTTCCAATATCTATATACAAACTAATAGTAGTCTTATACTGTAAAATAGTATCGAAGAGTTGAGCGAAATCGAAAAAAAAAAATTCCGGGCTCTTAAAATTTAAAAATCCAGCTGCCAGTGGGGTTGCCGTGACATGAATGTCATCTGGAACTATTGTTGTAACTATAGTTCAAAATCTGTAAAAATGAACTTTTGACACATCGCAACGCCCGTAGAACGTAAACGCGCAAGACACTTTGAAATTATAAACAAAATCCCATAACGATTTTACAGCTTGTCATGTACGTAAACACTATATTTCACTTTTTATAAACATAACTTAATTAATGTTAATTTTTTTCATATCTTAGTTATGGATATTTTACGATAACAATTTAGCATGCAAACAGTTACGGTCTACGCCTCCTTTTTTTTTAAATTTAGTGTTGTGACCATGTCTGCTGTTCCGATTCATATAACACTTCCGTAAGTCGATAAAATCGATTATGTAATCAATAGACAATATAAGACTTCCTTATCATATTGTATTAATTATGGAATTATTATAATACCATACATAATTAGTAGATAACAATTATTAAATGATCATTTTCTAAATAATTTTATTTTTTCCTTTTTTAATTTATTTTTGTATATTAGGTATAACTGCATACAACTCATCTCAACTCATATTCTCGGTGGAATCACTGACTTCCGAGTCACAGGCATCTGCCTAGTTCGGGAGACAGAGGCTCAGTTCCGGTGAAACTATTTCAAACCTAATACATAAGTCTCTCTTAAGCTATGAGCGTACTGTGCAAATATTACTTACACTTGTATTAGGTTTAAGTCAATAAACATTATTCTTATTCTCTTATTTTAATTGTTATAATTTGAAGAGAAGATCGTTTGTTATAATAACAAGAAAAAATCGGTTGTAGTAAAATCGATTCGAACAATTCATGAATAATCGCTAAATTTGACAAACGATACGTCTTAGCCCCATCACTAATGACGTCAATACTGAAGTGTCAAAAGTTCATTCTCACAGATTTTGAACTATAGTTAGGTTAAGTATACTTTTAAGTTCTGGTTGCCCTGAAAACCAGCGTTGTGGCTATCCTGTCATGATTCATGCTGAGTGGCAACCATTTTGGTGTAATTTGTTTTTGTATGTTTCATGTTATGTTTCTCTTCGCTTTGCACCAAATAAATATTTTTCATTTCAATTCATTTCATAGTGTTCCAACACTGCTGGGCAGAATAAACTATTATTAATTGCTTAACTTATTAAGTTATTTTTCACCAAACAATTGTATCGCGCAAGCATTATTAATGAAAACAGCGGTAATTGCATCAAACTTATGCGACGTGAGCTCCATAATTTAATTATAAAATTTCGTTCGATTTTAATATTGTTTGGTTGGTATGTTTAATAAAATGACGCATTTAGTGTGAATCTGTTAATGAATCAATTTTCGATAATTGGACAGACCTGTTTACGCTGTACTGACATAATGTACAATAGCAACGGCCATCGCGACAGGATAATTGCATTCGCACCAATAGTTTCATACGTTAATTAGTACTATAAAACAATAATTGAAAGGGTATTATTGTAACAGCTGTAAGGAAATGTGCTTTCAATAGACGCGTTGAACTGTTTTATTGTGTATTTACAATAATTTATAGTTTTGGCTACTCTTTTATTAATATCTAATTCTCCCATTGGATTTGATAGGATTGGAATGGCTTAGATTAAATCTATTGTCTACCTTTTGCTATGAAACTGCCTTTTATAATTGTAATACATGTGTGTTATTCACGCTATTTCCAAAATATATCCAAAATACAATTCTGTGATATTTTCATATTTTTCCAATGACTTTCAAAATGCCGAGTATTTAATATTTTTGGATAACAGAAAAATCAAAGGTACTAGCACAATACGAATCCGCCAATATCAAATTCGGGGAATGCTTATATTAGCTCTCGATAGCAATATATTTTTGTCGTTTATTAAAATACGAGTAATGGCTGAGCTACCATTACAAAAACCGAACGTGAAGCTTATTTTATTAAAATTTTGTTGGTTTATTTATTCATACGATTATTTATATGTTTTTTTTATAGAATGAATGGAAAAAATATTTCAATTTAATTTATTTTAGCCGCCGGAATACTATTCGTTTTTTTAAATAACCCTTTTGAGGTGGGACAAACTCCGAAATCACAAAAACATTTTTGGATTTTTCATATTTATTTTTTGGCCGATCAGATATTGACATTTTCTATGGGAAGCTAACATTTTTATTGGGATTTCGGCGTTGGTCCTATAGAAAAAGTTGTATGAAAAAATTCCACCTACAAACGTCACGATTTTTACAACAAAGTAGAAAATCATTTACTTAAAAAAATATCAGTCACAGTTATTTACAAAGTAAAATTAAACTCATTACAAGTAGAAATTGAAAGCACACGTGCAAAATAGAAGAGTGAAATCTCCTGTCATAGGTTATTATGAAATGGATGAATAGCTCGGCTGCCGTCGCAGACGGTCGCGTCAACTGCAAATTCAGAATTTATTTATTTATAACAATTAAATCGTAATCTGTGTCAAACTGTGTCAGCACTTTGAATAATCTGTGAACCTACGCGCGAGTGATACAGACTGTGTAGGCAATGGAAACAACGTTTACAACGCTGAGATGAGTGGTAATGACGGTACAAATTCAAGGACTTCAGGAACCCCTCCTCCAAAACCAGAGCCTGCGACCATGGAACATGCCCGCGGAGGTCACGGCATTTCAGCACCATTGGGTGAGCCTAAAACAGTCTCAAACACCGAACTACAGGGATGGTTGTCCCAAATTGAAAAGCGCCTCAATGAGATCTGTACTATTGCAAATGAAGTTAAGCTAAGCACAGACCAAAAACTGAAAATAAACAGCCTCAGCAAAAGCGTCTTGGGTGGAGCTTCACAAATGGTCGTTCAATATCAAGCGGCCAAGCAGAACTATTTACTCCCCCGGGGTGGCCCTTCCGGGCCACCCCGGCGTCATTCCACGGGCAGATAGAGGCCCTTCTCTAAGTCCTGTACCAACCAAAAAAAAAAAACTATTTACTTTTCCATGCCCAAGCAAAAACCCTGACTCAACAAGTGGACTTAGGCAGCCAACTTCAGGAACTTGTCTACACTAAGCAGTACCTAAAGGAACTGAAATGAAGCAATCCTTCGCCGATATGGTCAGAACTGGAAATAGTTCCCATGTAGTCCCCACAAAGACCAGTAGCATCGCTATTTACCCTGCCGACAAAGATAAATCTAGTGAGGACACTAAAAAGTTAGTTCAAAACCTTATCAAGCCCGAGGCCCTTAAATTACATGTTCGCGGTATAAGGAAGACAAAGAACGGAGGTGTCATTATTAGCACTGATAGAAAGGATGACCTCGAAAAGCTCAAAGGATCCCAGCAGCTTCAACAATCAGGGCTCAAACTAGAGGATACCGCCAAAAGGAGACCGATGATAATCTTGCTGGGAATCCCGGCAGCTATGACCGAAAGAAAAAGAAGTGTTTGACTGTATTTACGAACAAAACATTGCAGACCTCCAACCTAACCTCTCTAGAGATGTATTCATGACCTCAGTCAAACTCAGCCATAAAACAGGAAAAAAGGACACTTCCATCTGCAACTATATTTTAGAACTAGCTTTTTCCCGCGGCTTCGCCCGCGTACTAAAAGTACTAAAAAAGGAGGTTCTCAGTTAGACTCGTATGTTTGTATGTAGGAATGTATGTTTGTCCGCGATCATCTTGCGTTTCGCTGAACTGATTTAGAAGCGGTTTTCGGAAAAGTATTCGTTACATTCTGGAGGTTTCGGTATATCACGTTTTGAAGACGGCGGTTCCCTCATTTTTTATTTTAAAGAAATTATTGCAATAATTGTTTAATTGTTATGCCATCAACGACTTACTACCGAGAGATTATGATTAATACAGATTTCTACTCTTGAATTTTAAAAAATTCTACGCTTTTCCCCGCGACTTCATTTGCGTGGAATTAGTAATCCATCCTCCTTTTTACCCGCTTAAGGAATGACATCTGGGATAACAACTATTATATATCCTTCCCCAGAATGCAAAATATCTCCATACCAAATCATCTAAATAGGTTCAACGGTTATTAATTTCCCATACAAACTTTCAACCCCCGTTTCACCCCCTAGAGGGTTGATTTTCGAGATAAAAACTATCCTATACTGTTTACCGCGACTCAATCTATATAATATGTACCAAGTTTCATTTCAATCGTCTGTTTAGCGGTTAATAATTCGCCATACAAACTACCAACATGTTTTCTACCCCTCTAAGATTGATTTTCGGCTTAAAAAATATTCTATATTGTTTTTTGGGACTCAAACTATATCCACAACAAAATTATCTAAATCGGTTCGCGGTAAAAAAATCTTCATACAAACCTCCAACCCCCATTTCACCCCCTTAAAGATTGATTTTCGAGATAAAAACTGTCCCATGTCGTTTCCCGGTACACAAACTATCTCTATACCAAGTTTCATCTAAATTGGTTCAACGTTTAAAAATTCCCCATACAAACTATCAACCTCCATTTCACCCCCTTAAGACGATTGTCGCCAGAGTGTCCTTGAGCATTTGGGCGCTGTGTACCCGCGCTACCCGCTTTACCCTCTCATTGCGATCGTACGTAAATCCGCCACACTGCACCGGAACGATGTTCAAAGAATATGACTTTACACAGAGGCGCGCGGGCAGCTTTATAATAATTATAATCCTTTTGCGGATATTTTTTGATTTGAATACTGTGAAAATAGATGTCATATTCTTCAGAAAAATCTGGCCTCGGACACCGGAGGGTTTGGTCATTTTTTCTGAAGTATATGACATCTATTTTCAATTTATTTAAAGTAGTGTAACTACTTAAAATTGCAAATCAAAAAAAATATTGAACAAAATAATTTGATTTGCTTCAAGATTGAATACTGTGATTAAGTACTGTAATGGTGATATTTTTGGGAATGCTACTTACCTATTAAATAAGATAAGTAATAACGATCTCAATTAGTAGATTTTTAGGTCATAGAATAAAACCTAGATTTTGAATTTGAAGTACAGTCAGTGGCAAAACATTGGTAAAAATATTCTGCATATCAGAAAAAAAAACTGAATGCACATCAAAGCGATGTTTTCATGTGAATTTAGTTTTTTTGCTGCGCAAGTGAGTTTAATAGATGGTTATTGTTTTGTAGCGATTTTGAATATCAACTGGAAAAATCACTTATATAATTACGAAAAATGTACAAAACTAAAAAAGTCTGTCCGCCCGTCCATCCGTATGTCACAACCATTTTATTATAAAATATATATTGAAAAAAATTTATCCATAGGTGTGTCTTGTGCCGCTACTTAGTTTTTAGCTAAATTGCTGAAAAAAAAACCTTAAGGGGAGGCACTCCATACATACATATGCTGAACTTTATGTCAAAACAATTTTTTTTTTCAAATATGAACATTGTGTACATCTATCGATACGGGTTTAAAAATATCTTAAGTATATATAATAATAATAACAATAATAAATACTCTTTATTGCACACCTCATACAGTTACAAGCACAAATTTTACAATTAGATACATTTAGGTAGAGGTAACAACAGGCGGTCTTATCGCTAATGAGCGATTTCTTCCAGACAACCTTTGGGTAGTGGAGACTAGAGAAAAACAATAAGCAGTAGGTGGTGCATAGAAACAAAAGAGACGAAATAGATAACACAGCACATTCATATGAATATACATACTTAAATAAATACAAAATAAACATACATATACGTACATATATACATATATAATACACACAATAAGAAACAACAGTGTCAACTTAAAAACCTAAGGAAGAGATAAATAGTATTCCTTAAGTTGCGATTTAAAGCTACCAATAGATTGCGCGCGTTTAATGTTGAGAGGGAGAGAATATAAGTAGAGGATTTTTAAAACCTTTTTTATTGAGTCAATATTTTTAGAAATTGTTACGGGCTGACAAGGGCATAAAATCCAAGACACAGTAAATGTAAAATTACGTTTATTAACCTACGAGGATACACTAAAACTTAACTATCCTAAAACTAGTTGGACGCCAGGAGCGTTCAGTCTGCTGATCGACTGGGTACCGCTGCCTACCCACTGCCAGTCCTTTGTGCTAGCTCAGTCTTCAAACGTTAAGAATTGCCGTACACCAAAAGGGCGTTGCGTTAGGCTAGAACAAACATGAATTGCGTTACCTCTTGTCACTTTATAAAAATTACATTGACGGTAAAACTTTGATTGCTTTTACTTAAACTTAGCACTCACCCCTTGGTGTAATTGTCACGGCAGACACAATATTAACAAAAGAGTATCACTCTTGCTGGTTAGATTTGCAGATTACAACCACACACAATTTCGGTAATGAATATTTCCATATTCCACAGCTTAACAATAACAACGGAGGACGTCTATGTCTACCCGAGTCGCCGTTACGAGCTCAAGTGTCCGTTCTATTTATTTTTTTCGATTTCTCGTCCTGACCGCAACTAATATTCTGAATCTACGAGTATTAAATATAAATGCACAAAATAAACAAATAAACATGGAAAAAGTTCGCCCGCTGCTGGAATCGAACCGGGTGCCTTGAACTTACTAGTCAAGCCCACGCACCACTGGACCAACCGGGTACATGGTGAGCGGGCTGAAATAAGTGACCACTTGCAGCGACTAAAGTCGATGCACCTTAATACAACGACAGACAGCACATTGTTGCTTAACCCATTTTATATAAAGTGTACTAGATACTAACATCGCAAAATAATCGCTTCGAAAGTCTAAATAATAGCCCCCCCCCATCTAACTTTTAATCCGTAAGTCCAAAAAATATGAAAAAAATTAAGAAGATACGGCTTAGTACTTATTTATATGAAAACTATTTCACATATTATCGGTTGATCCATTTTTGAGTTACTTATCTCCAAGAAACTACTTTCTATGGAACCCTACATTATGCGTGGTCCGATACACTCTTGGCCGGTCTTTTAAAGATATTTGATATGTAGTATTAACCGTTATTAGTAATTTATTTATTTACTTGTGTTGATAATTAATATAAATTTGTATTTCAGCGAGATAGTAAAGCTTTTTTTCCTTTATTCTTACTTACATTAAACTCTTAAATATCAGCAATTTTAATTATGATCTCGATCAGGGTACGCTCAGTGATAGTTAGTACACTGAAATTTATATGTGTTTTAATCACGCCGACAATATGGTAAATCAAAATCAGAAAAATAAAATGAAGTGGAGGTGATTTTTTTTCACTCCAATTACGCGATTGATATGATACACGATAGTGTGTGGTATTATTGGACAGGTCTTCCAAAAAGAATAAGTCTTAAACAACTTTTGGATAAAACGCATATTTTCGTAAATAATAACTCCGAAAATTACTTATTAGTCCATTGTATTGTAGCAATAGCAGGTTTCCGCAACTCCACAACTAACCCCTGTTTTGCGTGACTCATCAGAATAAGTACTAATACATAATAATTGTAGTGTACTTACAAGACTACATTTGTTTCAGGGCATTATAAGATGCATGAGTTCTGTTTTTTCTCCATTTTTATTTCATTTCTTTATTTAATTTGTAATATAGCTCATATAAATAAAATACTTTTTATAAGAACGTAAATACATGAACACACATACGGGTATATTATCTTAAAAGATAAAACGTCTATGCGCTATTGATTCCGACAAGACACGTTATGCCCGCACCGCATGAACCCTCTGCAGTTATTTAGTCTTTAGGCACATTAAGTCCGATATTATTGCTCACGGGCCAAGCACAAGTATTTGTAGTACAAAGGAAGCACGGAGCGACGAGCGACACAGCCTCCTCGTCTCAAAGCTAGCTCACGACTGCCAGCAACGCCGTTTTCGAGCTACCAACGCACGAAATGTGGAATTATGATCAAGTTGTTTAAAAAAATTTTATCAATTTAAATATCCTACGTTGAGTTTGTAGTGTTCTGTAGTACACATTTTTTAGTTCAACAATATTTTAAATCGAATGAGCCGTTCACTAGATATAAGCAAAATTAACCGTAAAACGACATTTCATTACATTTAAATAACGGAGAAACTATACGTTACACGAGTTATTCAAACGTTGACAATGTTGTACACGAAATGGTAATTAACATATATTTTTTTCAAAATTTTTGAATGACCCGTTATTGAGATATATCCCTTAGAAAGTAACAGTTTTTGGCCACAATTAGCGCCTAGCGCCTTAAGTGTTGATTTCGTAATCAGCGACCCGATAAACCATAGAAACAATACCCATGTTGATATTTAAATTTTGTCACCACATTTCCCCCTTATGGGCTGAATTCTCAAAAAAGCTGAAACACATGTTTTCTCATTTATCGTTAGGAATACTCCTGTAAAGTTTCGAATAAAATAGTTGAACTAATCTCGTTTCCCATACAAACTTTGAACCCCATTTCCCCCCTTAAGAGGTAAATTTTTAAAAATTATTTCTAAGTGCATCCTTATCCTCTAATCTATCTAAATATATAAAAGAAGAAACTGACTGACTGACTGACTGACTGACTGACATGTCAACGCACAGCCCAAACCGCTGGTTCTAGGGATTTCAAATTTGGCACGTAGGTTCCTTATAAGGGTGCACTAAGAAAGGATTTTTCAAAATTCACCCCCCAAGAGGATGAAATGGGGGTCCAAAGTTTGTATGGCGAAACAAGATTAGTTAGACTATCTTATTCGAAAATTCACAGGAGTATTTCTAACAATAAATAAGTAAATACATGTTTCAGGTTTTTTGAAAATTCAACCCCTAAAAGGGGGAAATGTTGTCAAAAAGTCTGAAAATCAACATGGGTATTGTTTCTATGGTTTATCGGGTCGTTGATTACGAAAACAACAACGATTTTAAAATCCAACGTGGTGGACGTGAAATACCATCCCCCCTGTTGTGGTACAATGGGGTTGAAATGTCTAAATAACAATATAGGTGTAGTTTTTGTGTTTTTTTGAACGTTAATTACAAAAATGGCATCGATTTTGAAATTTAATATTGTGGATATGAGAATTATTGACAGTATTTGTGCCAAAAATTAAGCGAGATTAAGTACAACGACACGACGCCATTGAAAGAGCATTTTACGAAAATTCAAGAAATATGTACTCAATTAGAAGAAGCTGGTAGTGACCTGTCAGAAGAAGAGAAAATTAATTACATTCTTTCATCTATACCTAAAACATATGAATCAGTTGTTACTGCGCTTGAAACCATAGGAGACCTTACATTAAATACAGTGAAAGACAGATTATTAGCGGAAGAAGAGAAACAGAAAAAATTCGACAAATATAGTGAACATGGTCAGATTACTCAAGGATTTCCAAGTGCTTTTATTTGTTTTTCATGCGGGCGGCCTGGTCACAAGAAGTTTCAATGTCGACAAAGACCAGAACACACTTATAATCACGGACAAGGACAGGAGTGGAACCGAGGAGGTGGATATAACCATGGGCAGGGACAAGAGTGGAACCGAGGAAGAGGATATAACTATGGACATGGAAGAGGACGTGGTGGACTTGGCAGAGGTACCAGATTCAGTCAGGGGCGTGGCCGTGGCGGATGGAGTCAGGGCTCTTCCCGTGGCCGAGGATGGACCCAACGAAGTACCAATTATGTGGAAGAAAATGAGGATACAACGGCATTCTTTTGTGGTAATGTGAGTAGTGAACCTAATATGAAATTTTATGTAGATTCAGGATGTTCTGATCACCTAATAAATTCACTGGATCATTTTACAGACTATATAGAATTAAAAGTACCCAGAAATATTTCTGCAGCTAAAAATGAAGTGACTTTAGAGGCTATTGGTATAGGGAATATAGAGGCAGTGTTCAGAGTAGGAAATAAAGAAAATAAATGTATAATAAAAAATGTGTATTATGTTCCAGATGTAAGAAAAAATTTATTATCTGTGTCAAAAATGGAGGATGTTGGATTAAGAATCGAATTTGCATATGGAAAGGTACGAGTATATAAATATAATTGGTTAATAATGATTGGTAACAAAGAAGGAACATTATACACAGTTAATTGTCAAAGTCATGTCAATACTTGCCAGTTAATGAACGCAACCGATACAAATTTATGGCACAGACGTTATTGTCACCTAGGCTCACAAAATTTAAATTTACTTGTGCGTAAAAATCTGGTAGATGGCTTATCGGAATTAAAAAATAAAATTGTAAGTGACAGTTTATGTGAACCATGTATTTTAGGCAAAAGTCGTAGACAACCATTTAATAAAGTAGGAAGTAGAGCTAACAAACCTTTAGAATTGGTACATTCAGATGTCTGCGGACCGATTACACCTGACACTTGGGATGGAAATAAATATTTTGTAACATTCATTGATGATTATACACATTTTACTATGGTGTTCTTAATTAGACATAAATCAGAGGTTTTCAAAAAGTTTGAAACTTATTACAATATGGTAACAAAGCATTTTAATACAAATTTGTTAAAGCTGAGAATCGATAATGGCCGTGAATACCTTTCAGATGAGTTTAGGGGATTTTGTAATAAGAATGGAATCGTCATGCAACATACAGTGCCATACAACCCAGAGATGAATGGAGTCGCGGAAAAAATGAATAATACTCTTATGGACAAAGCCAGGACTGCATTAATAGACTCTGGCATGAAGAAAGAATTTTGGGGAGAAGCAATCTTGTTCGCAACATATGTAACAAATAGAAGTCCAGTTTCAGGAAGAGAGAAAACACCGTGTGAACTATGGGAAGGACGCAAACCTGATGTGTCAAACCTGAGAGTGTTCGGATGTACAGCGTACAATCATGTACCAAAAGAAACGAGAAGAAAACTTGATGACAAAGGTAAAAAAATGATTATGATTGGATACAACATAGGAGGATATAAACTTTTTGATGAAGAAAAACAAAGAGCAGTGACAGCAAGAAATGTAATATTTGATGAGAGACCGATAAAATTGGACAAAACATTTAATATACCGGATTATGACACTTCAGAACAGACGGAGTACACACCTGAACCTGAAAAGAAAAAAGAAGAGATTAAAAACATAGAAACATCAGATGATATGCAAGAAAATGAACCAGAAAAGGAAGAGATAAGTTGTGAAGGAGGAAGAGAGAAAAGGAAAATTCGAAAGCCAAAATGGCAAGAAGACTATATACTTGATTTAGAAGAAAGTGATGATAAAGCATTGTTCGCTCTGCTTACTAGTTATTATGAAGACGTGCCAGTTACATATAACGATATTCAAGAAAGAGAAGACAAAAAGGACTGGGAGAAAGCGGTAGTTGAAGAACTGAAAGTATTGGAAGAAAGTGAAACTTTTGAGATTGTGCCAAGACCAGACAAGAAAATATTAGATGCGAAATGGGTATTTACAAGGAAAGATACAGGAAACAACACTATTTGTAAGGCAAGACTAGTAGTTCGAGGTTACCAACAGCAAGAGAAATTTGAAGATGTGTACTCCCCAGTTTTAAGACTACAGACACTCCGGACATTGTTATCAGTGGCTGCCAGGAAAGACTACCATATTCACCAGATGGATGTGAAAGGAGCTTTCCTTTATGGAAGAATAGACGAGGATGTGTATATTAAACCTCCAGATGGAATGCATATACAGGATGGCTATGTACTAAAGCTTAAGAAATCTTTATATGGGTTAAAAAAGTCGCCAAAATATTGGTATGAAAAATTTAATGAGACGATTATTTCATATGGATTTAGAAGATCAGATAATGACTATTGCTTATTTACAAAGGGGGATTTATACTTACTCCTATATGTAGACGATTTATTGATCCTCAGCGATAGCTTAAAAGATGTAGAGTCAGTTAAAAACTTTTTGAAAACCAAATTTCGCATGAAAGACATGGGAAATGAAAATTTAATGTATCTAGGAATATCCATTAAAAAACAGTCAGAGGGCATCTCAATAGACCAATCTAAATATTTAAAAAATGTACTTAAAAAGTTTAATATGGAAAATTGTAAAGGTTGTGATACACCTATGGATGTTAATTTTAAATTTGACAAAAATGAAACTGTTGATATGTCATATGAACACCAGTGTAGATCATTAATAGGATCACTTATGTATGCAACTGTAGGCTCTAGGCCTGACTTAGCAGCTTGTGTGTACTACCTAAGTAGATTTCAATCTAAGCCCAGTGCAGAATTATGGCGTGCATTGAAACGTTTACTGAGATATGTTAAAAAGACTGTAAATTTATCATTACTATATACCAAAGATGAGTCGAGTGAGCCTTTGGTAGGATATGCAGATGCTGATTTTGCTAGGACCGAGGACAGAAAATCAACATCTGGATATCTGTTTAAAGTATTTAATAATAGTGTAGTTTGGAGATCTAAAAAACAGACTACAGTTACCTTAAGCACGACAGAGGCTGAATTTGTAGCTCTGTGTGAAGCGATTATGGAGGCTTCTTTCATGTTAAAACTTTTAAATGATTTAAATATTAAAGTTGACAATGTAAAAGTCTATGAGGATAATCAGAGCACAATTAAAGCAATAAAAAACACTGACCAGAAAAGACTAAAGCATGTTGATATTAAGTATAACTATATTAAGCAAAAGGTAGAACAAAATATTGTAAAAGTAGAATACATTAGTACTAAAGAACAGTTAGCAGATGTCTTTACTAAACCCTTAGGAAAAACTATTTTTGTAAAACTTGTAGAAAAATTGGGTCTCGTTGAGAAATGTTTGTGTTGAGGAAGAGTGTTGAAAAAAGTGCAACTCAAACATCTCCCCGACACCTAATGTATAAGTCTAACTTATCTGTGCTCGCTCTCTCTTCCACCATGACTTGAACAAGAAGTATCGCTCTGTAATAAAATAATAAGTTTGTGTGAAATAAAAGAAAAAAGTGATTCCAAATCTTTTAATTATCAACAAAAAACCTGCGCCCCGATATAAATTACATTACTTCTTCAAAATATATAAAAGAAGAAACTGACTGACATATCAATGCACAGCCCAAACTGCTGTTCTAAAAATTCCAAATGTGGCACGTAGGCTCATAAGGCCTAGGGATGCACTTAGAAAGAATGTAAACAAGTGTTTTAGCTTTTTTGAGAATTCAACCCATAGAAGGGGGAAATGTGGTGACAAAATTTATATATCAACATGAGTATTGTTTCTATGGTTTATCGGGTCACTGATTACGAAATCAACACTTAAGGGGGTGAAATGGGAGTTGTTAGTTTGTATGGGGAATTTTTAAACGTTGAACCAATTTAGATGAAACTTGGATATATTTTGAGTCCTGGGATTCAATATAGAATATTGTTTATCCCGAAAATCAATCTTAGAGGGGTAGAAAAGATGTTGGTAGTTTGCATGGCGAATTATTAACCGCTGAACAGATTGAAATGAAACTTGGTACATATGATTGAGTCGCGGGAAACAATATAGAATAGGTTTTGTCTCGAAAATCAACCCTTTAGGGGGTGAAACGGGAGTTGAAAGTTTGTATGGGAAATGAATAACCGCTGAACCTATTTAGATGATTTGGTATGGAGATAGTTTGAGTTCTGGGGAAGGATATATAATTGTTGTTATCCCAGAAGTCATTCCTTAAGTGGGTAAAAAGGAGGGTGTATTACTAATTCCACGCTAATGAAGTCGCGGGGAAAAGCTTCTATTCAAGAGTAGAACTCTGTATTAATCATAATTTCTTAGTAGTATTAAGTCATTGCTGATGCTGGCGTAACAATTATTGCAATAATTTCTTTAAAAAAAATAAGGGAACCGCCTTCACCAAAACTTGGTATACCGAAACCTCCAGAATGTAACGAATACCTTTCCGAAAAAGAACAGAATGCATCTAAATCAGTTCAGCGAAACGCGAGATGATCGCGGACAAACATACATTCCTACATACGTACATACAAACATACGAGTCTAACTGAGAACCTCCTTTTTTAGTACTTTTAGTACGCGGGCGAAGCCGCGGGAAAAAGCTAGTGCCTTATAAGGAGCCTACATACCACATTTGGAATCTCTAGAACCAGCGGTTTGGGCTGTGCGTTGATATGTCAGTCAGTTTCTTCTTTTATATATGTAGAAGATTGCAATTTGGCACAAATACTTTCAAGAATTTTCATGTCCACAATATTAAATTTCAAAATCGATGCCATTTTCTTAATTAACTTCCCAAAAAATCACAAAAATGACACCCATATGGATATTTAGACATTTCAACCCCATTGTACCCTAACAGGGGAGATTGTATTTCACGTCCGCCACGTCGGATTTTAAAATCGTTGTTGTCCGATAAACCATAGAAACAATACCCATGTTGATTTTCAGACTTTTTGACCACATTTCCCCCTTTTAGGGGTTGAATTCTCAAAAAACCTGTAACACGTATTTACTCATTTATTGTTAGGAATACTTCTGTGAAGTTTTGAATAAAATAGACTAACTAATCTTGTTTCCCCATTCAAACTTTGGACCCCCATTTCACCCCCTTAGGGGATGAATTTTGAAAAATCCTTTCTTAGCGCACCCCTAGACCTTATAAGGAACCTACGTGCCAAATTTGGAATCTCTAGAACCAGCGGTTTGGACTGTGCATTGATAGATCACTATGTCAGTCAGTCAGTCAGTCAGTCAGTCACCTTTGAGTTATATATATATATATATATAGATGTACAGCACAAATCAGGCGAATGCTAGTACAACAACAACGGGTTTTCATCAATTGGACATCCTGCCCCGTAAGAGATTATACCCTTTTGACCAGGTGCTATTTGTGTCATCAATATGGGCACTCGGCTAAATTCTGTACAGTGGCCACAAGTGGACACTGCGGTTCTTCTAGACACAGTATTAAGGAGTGTACAAAGCAAGCCGAACCTGCCAAGTGTGCTACATGCCAGCGCTTTAAGAAACCGTCCAATCATAAAACCGGAGATGAGCAGTGTCCAGCTAAGAAAAATGCACAGATTAAATATTTAAGTTCTATTGACTACGAGGGCACCTAGACCGCAGCGCTTTTCGCTCTCATTAATAAAGAAGTATATAAGAAAAATATACAGAACCCATATAATTAATACGATTATTAGTGTATTTTACAACTAGGTCATTACTAATCATTTTTATAAGCGTAATATACTCACTGTATTAATGTTATATATAAATAATATTTTTTGATCATGTAAGCACTTACCTACTTACTGAGTGACCTACAAAACTCTGAATGCCTAAGATACAACAAGTATTAAGTTACTTAGTTTAGGTATTTCGATGTAAAATTTTAATTTGAACTAGATTTGACTTTCTGCATTACAAAGATTTTATTATTACGATTGTTTGATAACTTTTAATATACGACTGTACCTATGTAATATGAATTATGTACCTATTGTAATTTTGTAAACTTTTTTGATTTTTTATAATGAATAAAAATTATTATTATTATTTCTAATATTTATATCCATGCTATTAGAACCTTTGTGGTATAACCTTTGTAGGATTGTTTTCTCACTCGTTCGTATAATTATACAAGCTTTTGTCAACAGATATTCCGGAGACCACGGTACGGTTGGGCACCAATCTCGATCCTACCAACATTAGGGAAGGCTCAGATGTCTACTTCGACTGCATCATCAGGGCACATCCTTATGTCTACAAAGTCGAATGGAGGCACAATGTAAGTATGTTCTCTTTAGCGAGAACACGTCCACCGCGGGTAGGCCTTTTCAAATCCCAAAAGATTTTTACAACCGTTGACTGCTGACTGCCTGACCTAATAGCCCACCAAATGAAGGAAAACTTAGAGGAAATAATTCGTGTATAGCCAAATTTTGGTGTAGTTGTAGGCAAAGGTATCTTACACAACATACTAAAAGTACCGGTGGATGGGGGCGCCGCTAGCGGGGAGGAGGGGGTGCAAAGGTCCCTTATTTTGGTTTTTCGTAAATAACTCGGTAACGGTGGCACATACGAAAAAATGTTCTATCGCTTAATTCATTCACATATAATTTTCAATAAAAAATATTCTTTGCACTTTTTTGCTGGGGTCAATGTTTAATGAGATATCGAGGAAATACGATAAACACTTTTTTAAACTTTCGGAGCTAATATTTACGAAAGTATTAGTTTTATCCAAAAATTGATTTAAAGTAGCCTCATTTGTTTTAAAATACCTATCCAACGATATCCCACACATTAGGGTTGGAGTAAAAAAAATATTTACCCCCCACTCCATCTGTACGGGAGGTACCCGAAAAAATAATATTTTTAACATTTTATTTTAAAACTTTGTCTGCGTAATTAAAACACATACTCCTACGAAATTTCACTTGTCTAGTACTAGCCATCACTGAGCACGGTGAGCAGGGTGCCTACCCTTATAGTTTCGGCATGTCCGTCTGTCCCCGTCTGTCCGTCCACGGCTTTGCTTAGTGATGGTTATTACTAGACGTCTAGACGGATAGATGGGGTCAGACGGACATGGCGAAACTATAAGGGTAAGAAGTGAGGTAGCAGGGTGAGCAGCTTGCTCAGTGATGGTTAGTACTAGAAAATAAAAAAATCGTATAAGTATGTGTTTTATTCACGCCCGCAAAGTTTTAAAACAAAATCTGAAAAAATATTATTTTTTCGGGTACCTCCCGTACACATGGAGTGGGGGGTAAATATATTTTTTACTCCAACCCTAATGTGTGGGATATCGTTGGATAAGTCTTTTAAAAAAAATGAGGGTATTCTAAAATTATTTTTGGATAAAACTAATACTTTCGTAAATATTAGCTCCGAAAGTTTAAAAAAGTATTTATCGTATTTCCTCGATATCTCATTTAACATTGATCCCAGCAAAAAAGTGCAAAGAATCTTTTTTATAGAAAATTATATGTGAATTAATTAAGCGATAGAACATTTTTTCGTATGAGCCACCGTTACCGAGTTATTTACGAAAAACCAAAATAAGGGACCTTTACACCCCTCCCTCCCCGCTAGCGGCGCCCCCATCCACCGGTACTTTTAGTATGTTGTGTAAAATACCTTTATCTACAACTACACCAAAATTCAGCTATACACGAATTATTTCCCCTATCAGGCAGTTAAGCGTCTTCGTTTGGTGAGCTATAAATCTAAATGAGATTGTAGGTCCATCTTGTTAGAGCTTCACCCACATCTGGTTTTGCGTTTTGTGGTCGCCATTCATAATAATATGAATTTTTTGGATTATCGAATTATGTCGAACCCTATCGATGTTATAAAATTAATAAATAAAATAAAAAAATGCATTTTATGTCGCAATAAAAAACAGACAGGTAGAGAACGTACACTAGAAGTAAACAAAAAAACAGAAAAATACACAAGAAGGGAAAGGAAAAATATACAAGAAACAATCAACTTAAAAACTAAGCTAAACTAAAATTTCGCGACGGTAGGCTCCGAGCTCAGCGGGCTTTTAATTGATGTAGTTTATTTCCGTCATTTATTTTTGTTTATGTTTATTTAAAGATTATGTCCAATGGATGA
Source organism: Pammene aurita (assembly GCA_947086415.1). Lineage (NCBI taxonomy): Eukaryota > Metazoa > Arthropoda > Insecta > Lepidoptera > Tortricidae > Pammene > Pammene aurita. The sequence goes on from OX352306.1 coordinate 28,890,862, forward strand.
ATACTTTTGAGGCGTATGACAATGATTATAAAATTTGTTTATCCAGTAATCAATTTTGTTAAAATCTACGATAGTGTATGCTTACAGAATAAGAAGAAAGGAAAAAAATATGGAAAATTCTGTACCATTGTTATATTAGGTATACGTTGTTGTTTTCAATGTTTATTTTACCAAATGACCTTATATTCGGGGCAATTATATATAATTAAAAACCCAAAACCCAACCCACCACTTCTCTTTATACAAACTGTTCACCAAGAATAGGAGCACTAAACGGAGCACCAGTATTTTTGTCACACTCTGTATAAATACTCACTGTGTTTTTTTTCTTATCAGAGTAAGACCCTACTTCACAACATCGGGCTGGGCATCATCATTAGCAACCACTCGCTGGTGCTGCAGGGTGTGGGGAGAAAAACAGCTGGCAACTACACATGTGTTGGCTTCAACGCGGAGGGCGATGGCGAGAGCAAGCCTTTTTCATTGGATGTGCTTTGTAAGTCTGTTGATATCAGAGAATTTTAGGATAACAGGCAAGATATTAAACAGAAACCACTCACTGTTACAGTTGCCATCAAATATATCGGAGCGGCCAAGGTACTCAGAAACAATAGAGGCGTTGTTCAGATATTTGAGACCACCTTGACCGCTCCGAAATATCTGATGGCGACTGTACCATAAGGTTTAGCCATGACACGTACCCTTGTGTCAGTTCCAATGCAATTATGGGTGAGCTTTCACCCTCACCGTTTTTGTTGAATGTGTTTTGTAAGTATTTTTGACATCACTTCATCATCAATGTGGCTACCTCGTCATTAACATGTGACGCACTACGTAGCATTGAAACGGCGTCAAGGAGAGATTTAGTGGATTTTTTTTTTCTATATTTCTATAGCACACTATAGGAATAAACTAAAACCAAACATACGCCTAACGGCGGATTTAAAATACAAAACCACGTTGAGCGCGGTATTAAGTACTAGAAAACTGAATAGCTTTTAAAACGTAACGTACATACAACCATCAGTAAAACATCTGAGTCCGCCTCTGGATAGCAGTTTAAATGTTGAAAGGATGGTGGAAGCTCTTTTGAGGAGTTTGTGCTCATTCAGTTCCGGCAAACGTATTTGTGAAATCCTTAATGCAGGTTATTTCGAAACGTGTTTTTAGCTTTCGTGCAATATAAAGTAGACTCTGAACTTTTATACTGATTGTTATTTCATTGTTACTTATTATACATTTGCTGTAGTTTTTCAAATATAGGTATGATTATAGTAATGTTATGATTATAGCACTTCAAAAAAGTTCTATAAGCATATTATGCTCACCTGGTGGAATATACCTACCAAAGATTGGAAATAGATGTACATTACCATTGACCGTTGTAAATTTTTAAACCGTTTGCTTCGTGTACCACTTTGTGGCATGATGATGAAGGTGTTGTGTAGCATATCAGTTAGTTTTTTTATCCTTTGAATACATTCAATTAATTACATTTTCTATGCATTTCATCAGCCCGAGATAGCAAGAACATTTTAATTTCATATCTTTTCTTGAAACTTATGACAACATCAGTAGGTGTCTTTGACACATAAATTCCCATCATACAGACTATTACAAACTAAATGTCTGTCAACAGATGCGCCGACGTGTCGGAGTTTACAGCAGAGGGTACATGGAGTAGCAAAGCAGGAACGTGCACACATCTCGTGCCACGTTGATGCCAACCCTTCTGACGTGACCGTGAGTTGGATCACTTTCCTCCATCAGAAAGTTTTGGCAATGATATTATCTAATAATTTATATAATTTCTCATAATACTTCATCAAAACCAGGAATCTAGATTTGTATTCTTAAAGTGGTTTGCATTCTTTGACCTTCACCACTTTACAGCTGCCAGATGTCCGGAAAATAAATATAGTATAGCAAACTAACGAGAGGGGCGTCGCTCTCATTATTGTGTCATATGTGACGTGGCTAAGCTCTCTGTCTATTAGATATGATGTTGCGCCCTGAATAATTAATTACTGACCCCCTCAAAAAATCATTTCTGCATTAGTGACCCCCCCCCCCCCCCTCCCAAACAAAATATTTGTATTTAGTATGAATAATAAATACAAAAGTGGTACTGTCTCGTCCGATAATAAGGACGAGGGAGAGAAATTAGGGGTGAATTAGCCGCTTCCTGACACAGACCGAATTCCACGCGGGCGGAGCCGCGGGCACAGCTAGTTAGTAATAGTTTTTACCCACCGAAATTAGTAAAAACGGGTATTTACTCGATGCTTTAGATAAATACTAAGTAAACACTCAGTATTTACTTACCCCTACCCATCTCTCACTATGACCTTTCCATGAACTGCATTCTTTTCACAGTTTCGTTGGACCTTCAACAACACGGCAAACAGCAATGAAGTGAGCGACTCATACGTGTCCCGCGCAGGAACCAGTTCGACGGTCACATACACGCCTCACACGGAGATGGATTACGGCACTCTACTCTGCTGGGCGCATAACAGGATTGGGAAGCAGCGGGTGCCGTGCGTCTACCATATTATTGCTGCTGGTAAATTATTTTTCTTATTTTTTCTTCACTGGTGCCCACCGAACCAAAACCAAAGAACCCTAGTAACCGGTAAAGCCCTCCGAATCGCTAAACTAAAGTGGCAGTGGGCGGGGCACATTGCTCGTATAACCGATGGCCGTTGGGGCGGAAAGGTTTTCGAGTGGCGACCACGAACCGGAAGGCGCAGCGTGGGTAGACCCCCCACAAGGTGGACTGATGTCCTGGTAAAGGTCGCGGGAGTCCGCTGGAAGCGGGTGGCGCAGGACCGGTCATTATGGCACTCTTTGTGGGTGGCCTATGTTCAGCAGTGGACGTCTTTCGGCTGATATGATGATTAATGCCCACCGTAGGTAAACGTCTCTTAGAACTTCAATTTATTTTTTTAAATAACCTTATTTGACGTCTTTCATCTATAATTGGATAGCAGCTTTTCTAATTAACATCATTAGTTTCTTAATACATATTTTTTTCTTTTAATTGGTTTTCCGAGTGAGAATCTTAAGATCTTACGGCTTGAACCACTTAAAATTCTTCTGATCAATGCATCCGCCCATATTTATCAGCCCAGGGTATGACTTGATTGAGTAAAGTGAAGCGAATACGTCACTGACATTGTCAGGGTGTATATACGATGCTGATTGATAATTTTGGTGTGCAGGGCGGCCGGATCAAGTGCACAACTGCACTTTAGTGAACGCATCCTTGACGTCGTTCGGAGTGCGCTGCATGGAAGGTTTCAATGGCGGCATGCCACAGTCCTTCCTTCTGGAAGTCCGGGAGATCGTTACACAAGTAAGTTAAAATAATAATATTAAACAAAACAGAACCGACTTCACTTAGCTCTCCTTTCCAAAAGCAAATGCTTGAGCTGCTGTAAAAATTCTCAAATCACTATAGGAACTGCTCAACTATTATATATATATATATATATATATATATATATATATATATATAATAGTTGAAGAGTTCCCTCCATTTCTCCAGGATCCCATCATCAGATTCTGACCTGATGACAATGGGACCAACTGTACGTAGTTTAGTGGAACGTTTTTGCATAACGACGTCCAACTGTGCAGTACGAGTATATTCTTTCAAATTAAAGAAGAATTTTACAAATCGGTCCAGCGGTCTTCGAATAATCGGTGAACATACATTAAAATAAATAGCAAAAACAAAGATCCTGACCAATTGAGAACCTCCTCCTTCGAAATCTTGAAGTCTGTGATAAAGGTTGCTGACAGTGCATGTTAAACTCAACTTCTTTTTTGAGCTTGTATTACTTGTCGGAAATAATAAAACCAGTCAGATAAGTACAGTCTGGAAGAGCCTTTTTTTATGGTTATAAAACTTTGATCATTTACTCTGATATTCGCCTAGTTACGCTTTTAGAAAAGAAGTTAACTCTACCTAGTACAAAACATAATTATTTCCACCAGCAAATCGTGGCAAACGTGTCCAGCGCTGTTCCACGCTTCACGGCCGTGGGCCTTCAACCCGGACGAACGTACGCTGCAGCTGTATTGGCGTACAATGCCAAGGGGAGGGGCGAGTCGTTCCCGCTTCGAGCCGGAACGTTACGACCGCCGGAAAAGCACCATGTCCACGACAAGAGCTTACAGGGTATGTTTATCTTCAAACAATAATTAATTTGCAGAAAAGAGTAGATTACAGTAGTATTGTAAGAATCAGGTGTATCACCTTTTCCAACTGTTTTTGATAGTACCTATGCAATTTCCCATTGAGAGTGACATTCATTCAGGATATCCGTTTCTCCCGTGCGATATTTCGCCATCTCCAGTTCTCGGCAGGATTATTCAGTAAACCACTTCGGCAACTTTGCTGTTAAATGTGGTGGCTGTTTAGTCACATATCCAGTGCCGTATCACATAAAAACGAAATTTGTACTGACGAAAAGAAAAAATTGCCGTACAAACACTGATATCCCTTCACCGGATTAGTTAACTAAATTAAAGCATTCTTTCTACGTACTTTTATCTCACCGATACGAGTACCTAGTGCATATTTATTAGTTATTTTACAATACATGTATTGAAGGAAAAAAACATAGGAAAAGATTGCCACGTTCTTGACTCAGGCAAGCTCCTACGATACTACACTCACCATTTTAAACTAGGCTCGTAGGAGCTTAAAACAATTGCACATTATTCCACCAACATCCTGATAAGAAACCTAATAACGTCCTCATTTCACAGACCTACCCCGAACCGCCTTTCAAATGTCCGGCACCATGTCAGCGGCGGTAGGCGGCGGCGGCGTTCTCATGGTCGTCATAGTCCTCTTCATGATCGCTGTACGCCAGCGCTGTGCCAAGCGCAAGCCTCGCTCGGCGCCCGCGCCGACGTCGCAACCAGCGTCGCCAGATAAGCTGAGAGAGAAAGATGACAGTGAGAGTGATGATAGGAACCCGGATATTATACCCTCGGACACTGATCAGATGCAGGTAGGTAACAGATAGAAAAAAGTGCTGGAATATTGTTATGTTTTTAGTTTGTGAACCCATAATTTTTAAATCAGTTATTGTAGGGTTTGACCTTCTTAAACTGAACACCCTTCCATAGCTTTATCTTAATGTATGTTTCATCTATACCGTATTAAATCATAATAATTCCGATAAGATTTATCAAATCCATATGTTTTGGCGTTAGTTCATTATGAGCAGCTATCAAATCCTCTAAACTCAGACGGACACTTTTGGTGACAACTGTTTCAATGGCATCCCGCAATTTACCACAGATGGACTACTATCGACAGCAGCAGGTTTCAACGATATCTCCACCACTGGGTAACCGTGGGCCACGAGGAAGCGTCGCTGGGGTGCGCGGGGGTCTTCCCGGATACTGCCCGCTCCGCACCGCACCTCCACCGTCACATCCACCTATGCACGAGTCCGGGGTAAGTCTATTCCCACCGCTCCCCTTACTTTCTCAATTGGTTTATCTCTCTTCTATTATAAAAATGACGTGTCCAATAGTGCAACTAAAATATCTCGACTACCTACGAAAGTTTCTTCAAAAGTAAAACTCGCGCCGTTCGCGATTAATTTGTTTTGTAACTAATAGCGTGCATGCATGCTTGTAGCCCACGGCTGAGCAAACCTCTACAATCTCTCGTCCTTGCAGAACGCGCAATCTGGCATCCCGCCACCCGCACGCTTCGCCTCCGGCTCGTGCACGCTGCCCCGCGGCACGACCCTCGCGCCCGAACGCTGCGGCATCCCGCTACAGCACCTGCGAACTCTGCCGCGGCCGCTGCCCGCCCCCGCGCCCCTGCCGCGTGTCACCCCGCGCGACACGCCGCTCTGACAAACAACACAGCTGTAGGACATGTAAATAGAATGTAGGACAGTGCTCAAGACTTTGGTTTCGTTAGGTGAGTGACAAATCTAGCTTTTGAATTGGTCCAAGAAGTATTCCAGATAAAAGATTCCTAAATAAAAATTGGATACTACAGTTGTTACTACCAAGTTTCTTGTTCTTACGCGCAGCAGCGACCTGTAAGCAATTGAACTACTTATGCTGCTAATTGTTAATTTGATCGACTTGATTGGGCCCCTTATCTTCAAAAGTCGAAGTCATGACGCAAAAAATACGCCAAGGAAAAAAAATCGCCTGGAAAGAATATCTAAAATCTAAAGTTGTCATTTATCCTTAATGAAATATTACGAGTACGTCGTAAACGAAAAGGTGTTTTTATTAGGTTACAATATTTTAAAAGTCTACTTATAGTTAAATAGTTAGGGTAAAATGAAATAACGAATTGTGTTACCTAATGTAATTATTGTAAATAAATGAATTTTTTCAATGAATAGTGGCAGAAATTTTAAAATTAATAAATTATAATGTATGTATAATAGGAAAACAATACAAAGTATTGGTTGGTGTCATGTGGCAGTATTAATTATTTCAGTATTACATAACTGTTGTGTTTTTTTTTTGAGGTAAATGGTTGTGAGAAATGATATTGTATGTTAATATTATCGTTTTATACCTATAGAGCTTTTGTTAAACAAATGTTTTAAATATCTGATTTGTCAATTTTAATTTTTATACTCCTAAATAAATATATTAGAAATTCAAGTGGGAAATAATGTACTAATTCATCATAATCACGATTTGTGATATTGTTAATAATAATAAAATACGAATGGTTACCTCTTGTATAACAGATAGATAATTATTATCTCTATAAAATATACCGGTTACACTCATGTCACTTTAGTCACTTCGCGCGACATGTTGCGGAGAGCCTAGGTCTCCATCTTCAAGCACTAAGAGTGCTATTCGAACCGGCCCGTGGCACACTACTACTCAGCGCGTTGCCGACTGCCGGCCTGCATACGGCGCGGCGCGCCGCGCGCGTTCTGATAGAGCTTGTTACACGTTAGCAGCGCCGGCGCATGATCACCCTCAACAAGCTATTTATTGAAAGAAACAGGGCTTGGCAAAATTTCATCTATTTAAAATAAAAAGTTGCTGCTGCAAAGGACCGACTGAACATTAGACTAAAAAGAAAGACTAGTAATGCATATTTTGGTTGAAAATGAACACCTTCGTCCCGTCTATGGGAAAGGCACATTTATAATAATATTTTATTAACCAAGGAACTCCTACATATTATTATAATCACTGCCCTAATGTATTTAAAGAAAATAGATAGTAATACCCGAGGTGACTGTTCGTAATAGAATAATAAATAATACATTTGTACATAGCATGACGTTGCAATATGTAAATAAGTTTTGTATTTAAAAGCATTGTCATTATTTGTGTCTCAATAAGCTTGGCTTTTTAAAACGCCATTTTTTTATTTTACTACTTTCATTGGTTTTTTATTTATTTCTTAGAAATGTGTAACTCACTCTAGCAGTCAGAAATAAAATATACTATAAAATTTTTGGCTGTTAACAGTTCCATTTAGTAATAGCCTAGGAAACAAGTACAGATCGCTCCTCCGGATCTGTCTATGTATGGCGGGTATTGGATACAAATGCGTCTGCAGACAGATCTTTATAGCACTGTGTATCCCTAGCTAAAATCATGCATAAACACGCGTTTCAGAGGAACGCTTATCATGCTACACACAGTCTACATTTCCGCGAATCCCAATTCAAACAATGTGCCCGATACAAAGCCATAATGCCAGCCTTCCATTCAAGAGTAAAGCCCTGTCACATTATTCTGTGCGTTTGTGGCAACATGCAAAGGCGTGTGACACACCAGCGCCTTTGTCATTTTATGCTAAAGCTACAACGGCGGACAATGTGTGGCGATACCGAATTGCACCATCTGCCTCATTTGCGAAATGCCATCACATGCGTTGTCGTGGGAATGTATAGGGAAAAAATCTATTATTATTTCAGTCTAGCTTTTGACCACGTCTTGGTCTGCGTAGACTTCGTAAACTGTATTCCTCTTATTTAAATTGACCTTAAAAACCAAATTAATTGGTAATAACGGGACTTAACCGCGTATATAATTTTAAAATTACCTTCGACGTTTTGAGAACGACATTGTCGCCGTGGTCCCGTAGAAAGACCACTCGAGACTCGAGTCTTTGATGAACCGGGCGATCGTTATTAAAATATTTATATGCGCTGTTTATGTTGAGAAAATTGGTACTGGCGTTTGAAACAGTCGAGCTAGCCTATGTAAAACGTGGTATTGTCAAAGTTTATGAGCTTCTTTAGAGAGTTACTGCAGAGTTATATGGTCTGGTTCAAAAACTGTACCGACATTTTACTGGACCGATGCACTAGGCGTCTTTATGTTTTCTGCAGCTAAAGTATTAATGAGAAACGAATTCTAATCATATGACTAAATTTAATTACATGTTGTAAATACTTTTACAATACCATGTAAATGAGATTTTGCTTTTTTGTCAAACGTCATCGAATAAGGCGGAAAAAGAAATTACGTCGACAGGCACATTATTCAATAAGTTTCATAGAAAGTTGCAAAAGTAATACGCGCTAGATTTTATGCGAATGTTTCTAAGACATAGTTTTTCTTGATTTTCTAAAATATTTTGGTATTCATTTTTTTATAGAATAATAAAAAAAATGTATTCACATTGGTCGAAATCCTTTGGTTTGCGTTCCGAGGTTTGACTGTCCAAGCTAGTATGGCCTGGCCTAGAATACAATTGACTAGTCAAAAGCAAAGTAAATCGAGTAAGGATCGGTGACACCAAAATATTTGTTATTGTAATTACGTTTACTAAATTTGTATTATATAGGAAGCTTCATAGTAATCTGCTGAGTTACATTAATCATAGGGTGCAACCGAACCAAATATTGTGCCATATTCACTTCGTGTTTTGTTAGCGTTACGTTGAGAAAAAAGATTAAAATTGCAAAACCCTAGAACACAACACAAAGTGAACATGGTAATAGTGCTGCTGGGAGTTTGAGGCTTGACTACAAAATAAAATTACTTGTATAAATAGTCATAATAAAATGCGATGCATTCAGCACCAGAAGTAGCTAAACGGCCGAAGTGTACAAAACGAACTTGACACATCTTTATTGATAAAAAAAAAAACAAAAGCATTTGGAGATAATTTTGAACACCTCTTCTGCCGCTGACCGTACAACCTGTCGACGTAAGATCTTCAATATTCAGACGACTTTTCGAATACAAAAGTCTCATGAGACTCTGACATATTAAAAATATTTGTAACTACTCCCGTAATTTACGTTGATTTTTGCTCGAGATGTTTCGATCGGCAACAGCGAGTCGGGAACTCCACCTAAATTACGTTAGTGACCCGTTATGAATATTTTTAATGTGACTTTTCGAATAGTTTAGCAATTGTTTTGAGGATATAAGATATCCTGTTGTTTTCCTAGCTAATAGTTACCTATACTGATGTTTTGTTTAAGTTTGATCCATTTAGTCATGTTTTGTAAATAGTTAAAATGTTTCTTAACTGTCAAAATGTTTTCAGTAAAATAATGGAAAATGAAAATAAATGGAATAATTCACAAAATTAATGTGTTTTTTTATTTTAAAGTTGAACTAGGTTTCCTCACTTCCCTTTGTTTGTGTTACTTATTTATTATTATAGTATGTTTTTGTTACAGCCCTTGCGTGATTTTAAAATATGTGACACGGTATATCATTCTGTATAATTCAGGCTTCTGAAACCGTTTTATTATTCAAACAAAGTAACAAAACAATCATTTTATGCACTTGGATAAAATTAGGCACAAAATGAGACGCTGCAGGGAATGCAATTTAATAGCATTTAATTTCTATAATACACATTCGCATTTAGTCGAATTCCGAATCTCTCGGTTTACCGGGACTTATTCGAAAATATAATGTGTATTTTTTTGTCTTTTCTTTTTATAGGTATTTAATTGGTTTGATTTTCATTGGCTATTGAAAGAGTGACACTTGGGTTATACAATACCATTTATTAACAGTTGACTTATTAACAGACACAACAGTTGTTAATTATTTGTAACAGGAATAAAAATGGACTTTTCAACGATATTAATTTATCGACCAACTTTATGACAGTTTATATTGTACATATTATATGAATTTTCAAGTTGCATAACATATATACAATATGCAGCACAAAGTTCTTATAAAAGGCTTCTGGCAGGCTTTACCTTTGACTTGAAAATGTCACATATTATATTTTTGTTTAAAATTTTTAATAAGTACTAAAATATAACGTATTACCATCACAAACCGTCGATAGGTATTTATCAGCATTCGGGTTAATTTGTAATTTACCAGACATGCTTTGAAAGGTCACTTCGAAAGTTATGGATTTTGATATTGGAAGAATGTTACCTACTCGTAACGTAATTGACATTTATGCCAAAAAAACTGTTATATCTTGTTATTATAATAGATTTATGTCGAATATAACTCTACCATGATTGAATATCATATGGTGTTTTCTGTGAACTCAAATTGGGATCCAGGGGCCGTATTCTAACTTTAAGATAAATTTTGACACGATCCAACTTGGAGGTGTCCAATGCGTTAACTACGCAATACATCTAGCGCCTAAAAGTCTGAATCAGAAATATCAGAAATTTACTTGAAACTTGTTCCGATGTAAATCCAATTACAATTTCAATATTGGTTGATTATTTGTTGTGCGTTGGAGTTTTGTTAGAGATAGATTGTGTTTTTAATGTATTGTTTATTTATATATTTTAAAATTAGAATACGGCAGCACGTTTTCGTTATATAATTAATACCCACGACTTTCACCATGCATTATTGCTGGAAAAGTCGGATCATCTCCGTCATATTGTCAAGCCCGTGAAGCACATACGAAGTACCGTATGAAAAAGTCTGCCCTTTCTGCACAAAAACTCGCTATAAAAAATAAAAGCAGTTATGTTCTTTGAAGCAAGCCTATGCAGGCCTAAAGCTCGGCTTACCATCGCTGTCACAAATGCCCGCACAATGCTTTTAAATCCAGTAAGCATGGTTTACGATGACATACAATTCTTACGTATCTTAAGGTTATTTTATGCTGGTTCACTTGAAGTGTAATGCTTGGTATGCAATGGCAATAGGTCCAGGTTTAGTGGTGGAATGTGGCAAAAAACGATAATCCGGGCTTAGTGCGGCCGCACACGAGACACGTGATATTTCTGAGGTCGGTCGCATTAAGGAGCCGGTCCGGTGGGGTTGGGCGGTGGTGTACCTATGAGGACACTATAAGCATACATCGACGCCAAAACTTGTATACTTTTTGCACCTTACTCCATTGCAATAAGGTTAAAATTTGTATTCGTATTTTTGGCATTGACTGTACACGATATATAATAAAGTATGGTCTACGTCTGAGCTTTTGTAAAAGTCCAAATCTTCAGTTGCAAGTTATTCTTCAATAAAGCCATTCAAATTGCCAAGAAAACAGTACTACAGAATGATTGCTTATTAACAAATATTTTTTTGCTTCTGAAGAATGCAAAGATACATGGCTCAATTCTTCTGAGCATCCCATTTACGGAAAACGTTTCCAAATCATAATTAATGTAATAATGAACTTTAAAAAAGGCTGATGGTAAGTAAAAATGCCAGATCGACGTGTTGTCTAAGCTCGCATTACCTTTTAAAGAAATAAAGCCTGACTTCCTGGAACGACTTCCCCGAGCGGGATGCACCACACTTGAAAGCAATTTGACAGCATCCCCGAAACAGGGTTCGCAACAGTTAAGGGAAATTTGCTATTTTGACTCCCTCGGCTGAGGGGATATGCAGTAACAAACTGTTATTGAAGATGATTAATTGTTTATTTGAATAGACATAATTATAATGTACGGCTACGGCACATCTTTTTGTCCAATATTCCGCACTGTCTCAAGACGAAAGTCTTTGACCAGTGTGTGTTGCCAGTGATGACATATGGAACTGAAACGTGGTCGCTTACAATGGGCCTCATAAGAAGGCTCAAAGTCACCCAAAGGGCAATGGAGACGGCTATGGTTGGAGTCTCTCTGCGTGATCGCATCAGAAATGAGGCCATCCGCAGCAGAACCAAAGTAACCGATATAGCCCTCCGAATCGCTAAACTAAAGTGGCAGTGGGCGGGGCACATTGCTCGTAGAACCGATGGCCGTTGGGGCGGAAAGGTTCTCGAGTGGCGACCACGAACCGCAAGGCGCAGCGTGGGTAGACCCCCCGCAAGGTGGACTGATGACCTGGTGAAGGTCGCGGGAGTCCGCTGGATGCGGGTAGCGCAGGACCGGTCATTGTGGCACTCTTTGGGGGAGGCCTATGTCCAGCAGTGGACGTCTTTCGGCTGATATGATGATGATGATGATGAATTATAATGTTTTGATTACGATAAGCTCCCTCTAATACTTTGCTTTGTGCTGGATAATAATACAAGCTGTTAACGGCCCCAGTAAAGTTATTTTTATACGAGGGGGCAAAGTTGATGTTTAACTTCTCGTGCCTTTATTGAGACCCGAGCCAGCGAAAGATTCCAAAAATTAAATCTTGAGCGTACGAGGGCTTCAAGGCAAGAGACTGAACAAACTTTGATGTCGAGTATAATTCAACATTTTTCACCACACCACCATAGGGAAAATATAAGGTATAAAATATCAAAAAATCGAAGCCACATTTGGCTTTGCTTTCAAAATTATAATTTATAATTCAAAATCATCCTTTTAAGTCCCTATCCTGCCAGATAACGTTAAAAAGCAAGTCAAAACTTATACCAAACTACTTTTCCCACATGTAAATAAAATCCGTTTTTCCCAGTGCTTTTAAGGGATAAAGAGCGCGTTTCCGAGGTGGAGTGATGAAAATAAAATTTGAATTGAAATTTTTGAGGTGGCTAAAGTCTCAAACTTAAATAATGATTTGTTATGGTTTCGTTAATTTTGTTACGTGTAACACGTACTTTTGTTACGTATTAAGTCACCATTTCGGAACAAAATAGATAGAAACAAGACCACTGACAATCGTAACTTCCCAAGAACTGCGTAAACAATGTCCGCAAAAAGGCCACAGAACCTTGAAACGGCGCTCAAACTTTGGCATTCTTTAAGTTAACACTCCGGGCTAAGAGGGAAGTTTCCCAAACTTTTAACGTCCTAGTTTGTATTTGGAATGTGTGTGTGTATTATTATGACTTGGAGTTACTTAATGTGAGTGGTTTTTTGCAGCTCTATTTAAAAGTTTGCGGGTAAAAGGAAGAGCTTTCGATGATGACTTAAACAAGAAACATGCTCGTAATTGCTCATGGGCTTATTTTGTGTCTTCATATTATAACATAACCCATCCCTAGATACAGGCAGATACAAGGCATGAACTACCCAATGCAGTTTGGGAACATCACCAACATTTGAATTTCTTCGCAGATGATATTAAGTTTCTTTATTACAAGTTGCCTGTCGATGCTTTAAATTTATCATTTCCCGCTCTTAAGAAATATAAAAAAATAATAATATCAAAGGGTTATTACAGGGTCGAAGACTATATGACGGACAAAGATGCATGGCCCAAACCAGAAACTACTACAAAATCATCTAACATTTAGAGGACACAGTTCAGATAGGAAAGCATATCAAATGTTTTGTGAAGCAATCAGATTTGGATTCTATTATTTTTATTTTATTTTATTTTAATAAAACAATACGTACATTGTATGTCTCTCAAGCTGTTTTGATATGTCTTCTTATAGAACTACGTATTAATGTGTATCTTTAAGATATAATATTACTGTATTACTGTTTTGAAAAAATAAGTCCCGCCGAGTTTCTTGCCGGTCATAATACTTCTCGGGTCAGAGGTGTAGGGTTAGAACCGGTGGCAGTTTTTTTTCTCTGACGTTCATAAGTGCATTGTAATGTGCCTAAATTGACGAATAAATATTAAATATCTTATATCTTATCATACTTACTTACATTCACCAAACGCATGTTTGTGTGTTCCGATGTTTGAAGAAACTTTATATACAGGTAGATTATAACCTGAATAACCCGATTAACTTTATATTCTGGTGATAAGAATTTTACCTTCACCATATTTATTGAAGGCTCATTTCAAAAGATTTCATTTTTTATGCAAACGACGTCATGTGCCGAAGTTAGTTTGGAATAAAAAAAAACTGTAAAATTATATATTAAAAAGCATGTTGTTCTATAAAAAAGTAAAATAACGAGATAGATAAGATAATTTAGATACGTCCCTTGCCAGCCTCTTTGTTTTTCATATGCCCTGGGAATTCCTATTGCTTGCCGAGATCTTGTATCGTCCAAGTCATGAAAAATTGAAGATACTGAAACTGGTTTAAAAATAGTTGTAACAGTTTGATTTGGTTTTACTACCAACTACATAACAACGCGAAAGTTTAAAGAACTCTTTTATACCTAAACTAAATAAATAAACCGTTTTATTCGACAAGCGATGGTCGGCCAACCAACCGGCGGTGTGTCGTCGGGTAGACAAAGACATGTAGGTATCGTCCGTTGGAATAAACTGGTTTTTATTGTAACTAACCGGTTAATCTGACAAGAACTTTATGGAAATGTTCCCCTAAAACCGGTTTAAAAACAGCGGTTTCACAAATTTTGGCGAAAAAGCACATTTTTGCTTTTAAATCAGAATTTTTAGGGTTCCGTAGCCATAATGGCAAAAATGGAACCCTTATAGTTTCGTCATGTCCGTCTGTCTGTCCGTCCATCCGTATGTCACAGCCATTTGACTCGGAAACTATAAGACGTATCTTAATAAAATTTACACATAAGGTGTATTTTGTATGCCGCTATTTAGTTATATAGTGAAATTTCAGAAAAAAAAAATTTTTTAGGGGGGGGGGGGGCGCTCCATACATGTAACTACATAAAAAAAAATTAAGCAAATATCAACATGTTGCACATCAATCGATAGGTCTTTAAAAATAACATTGATGTTTATTTGAACATTTTGTGATTAAGTCAATTAATCCAATCATTGGGGAATCATCTCCATACATTGCCTTACAAAAGGTGGAGTAGAAAATATTTTAATGGTTATTGGTAGGCTATAGGGTGGTAATTAAAATACTAGATTTGAGACCTTGAGGGGGGGAGGGCGCGGCCGCCATCTTGGTTTAAAGGTGCCAAAAGTCCGTTTTTGAACCTTGGCGCTTAAACGGTTATCAGTATGCCTACAATTTATATGGAACGTATGAAGAAGATAAAATTGTCTACAATATTTCCATACACAATACATCTATAAGTCTTACAGATATAAAGATACAGGGGGTGAAAAAGTGTATATTTTCTTATATCATAAGAATTTTATTTCTTAGCTTCAAAGTTTTGTGCTTCGAGATAAGGCAATGAAGTCTCTACCACAGTTTTTTCATATTCTAATGATTCTTTTAAAAGATATTCAAAAGTTGAATTCACCCCTGGAGCGCTTATAGAGGGGGTGAAAGTAGTAAGTCTCACACACAAAATCAATGTTCTATTACTTATCATAAAATACTACTAGGCGTTGTCAGGTATAGCAATCGATCAATTCGGGTATAATGAATTTAGATTTGACAAAAAACATTTCATAGAAAAAAAAAATTTTTTTTAAGAAAGTGCTTGAATTTTTTTTATTTTTTTAAACTTCATATAACTGTCAACTTATTATTAAAATATCGTATAGGCTTTAGCATTTTTTACATAATGCCTGAACAGCTCTCTTTATGACAAAAATGTGTACGAAAATTATAAAAACTATTTTTTTTTGTATTTGTATTTATTCTATACGTCTTAGAAGATACAAAGTTACAGAAAGGAAAAAATTACTCATACTCGTTGTCTTTATACTTCTCGTAGATACTTTTGTTATAAAGTCAACTGTTCAAGCATTATTTAAAAAATGCTAAAGCCTATACGATATTTTAATAATAACTTGACAGTTATATGAAGTTTAAAAAAATAAAAATATTTTCAAGCACTTTCTATAAAAAATTTTTTTTTGTATGAAAGCATATATGATTTTTGTCAAATCTAAATTAATTATACCCTAATTGATCCATAGATATACCTGACAACGCCTAGTAGTTTTTTATGATGAGTAATAGAACACTGATTTTGTGTGTGAGACTTACTACTTTCATCCCCTCTATAAGCGCTCTAGGGGTGAATTCAACTTTTGAATATCTTTTAAAAGAATCATTAGAAGATGAAAAAACTGTGGTAGAGACTTCATTTCCTTATCTCGAAGCACACAACATTGAAGCTAATAAATAAAATTCTTATGATATAAGAAAATATACACCTTTTCACCCCCTGTATCTTTACATCTGTAAGACTTACAGATGTATTGTGTATGGAAATATTGTAGACAATTTTATGTTCTTTATACGTGCAATAGAAATTGTAGGCATACTGATAACCGTTTAAGCGCCAAGGTTCAAAAACGGACTTATGGCACGTTTAAACCAAGATGGCGGCCAACGCACCCCCCCCTCAAGGTCTCAAATCTAGTATTTTAATAACCACCCTATATAGCCTACCAATAACCATTAAAACATTTTGTACTCCACCTTTTGTAAGGCAAATGCTCCAATTATTGCGCTAAATACTTTTCAGAAATAATCGCTTCGAAAGTCGGAAAAATAGCGTCCCCCCAAAAAATATGAAAAAAATTAAGAAGATGCGCGTTATCACAAACTTTCTAGGAAAATTATTTTGAACATTATAGGTCTAGCCATTTTTGAGTTATTTCCAAAAAACTTCTTCCATAGGCATCAGATACGACCTTTTGGCATTAGTCTGGTTCTTATTCCATTGAAGCTATGGAACCCTCCATTATGTGTGGTCCGACATGCACTGGGCCGGTTTTTAAATTATTTCTAAGTACGTAACTAAAATCAAATAGTAGTTTATGTAACTGTTACGTAATAAGGGTACTTAAAACATGAGTGTGGTTTTATGAAACGAGCCGCAGGTGAGTTTCATAATAAGATCACACGAGTGTTTTAAGGCCTAATTACGTACAGTTGCATATGTCGCAGGGCAATGATTAAAACAGAGATTTGAACAAATATCTAAGGGATATGATCAAATTACGCAGGATGTTAAAATAGAGACTCCATATCATCATTTCCCTAGAAAAATTCAGTAATTTCACCAAATCACTGACTCTGTTTAGTGGGAAGACAAATTCGGGCAAAAAACGCGACACGCTTTTTCATTTCACTAGATTTGTTTAGGAATTTGACAAAATCCCTAACAGCTACAGTAAGTTGATGAAACGAACTCAAAAAGTCGACTAGCTAAACAAGTTTAGTGAAATGATAAAGTCTCAAATGGAAGATGGTATATGGTGATTTGATTAAATCTCTGAACTGGTTTAGTGAAATGACGAAAGGAAGTACCGAATACAATATTTTACTTTACAGTTAAGCGATTTTATCAAATCTCTGACTAGATAAAGTGAAACAGGTATTAAATCAGAGATTTTAACAAATCTCTAAGGGATATGATCAAATCACGCAGGATGTTAAAATGGAAAATCCATATCATCATTTCCCTAGAAAAATTCAGTAATTTCACCAAATCACTAACTCTGTTCAGTGGAAAGACAAAATCGGCCGGTGCAGTATTTGTGAACATCCAGTGCATGCAACATGTGGAAGTACTGTTGGAGAGGACGGTTAAGGCTTGGTTGTTAAATGCCAATTTTGTGAAAAAGAAAGCAATATTAGAGCTGAGAGGGAAAATGCAGCAAAATTTTTGAACATATACTAAAGAAAGATTGAAGATATGACTTGACTAGATTACGTGAAATTGTTACATAAAATGTCAAAAATAGGCATAAACAAAGTTGTTTATGCCATCAAAAACAAAACTTGTAAAAAAAAACAAGTCTCGCAACTCAGTTCTTCTACTGTAAAAGGTTGTGAGATCCATCTAATACTAAGTCGGTTGATTTATTCAGTCCCTACTTAAGGGACCTTCTCTCTTAAGTTATTACGTGATTAGCTAATCTAACAACATCTTATAGTGACCGTGAGCATGCACTGGATTTTCACAAATAACGCACCTTCCAATTATGTCTTTCCACTAAATAGAGTCAGTGATTTGGTGAAATGACTGAATTTTTCTAGGGAAATGATGATATGAATTCTCCATTTTAACATCCTGCGTAATTTGATCATATCCCTTAGAGATTTGTTAAAATCTCTGATTTAATATCTGTTTCACTTTATCCAGTCAGAGATTTGATAAAATCGCTTAACTGTAAAGTAAAATATTGTATTCGGTACTTCCTTTCGTCATTTCACTATACCAGTTCAGAAATTTAATCAAATCACCATATACCATCTTCCAGTTGAGACTTTATCATTTCACTAAACTTGTTTAGCGAAATGATAAAACTAGTCGACTTTTTGAGTTCGTTTCATCAACTTACTGTAGCGGTTAGGGATTTTGCCAAATTCCTAAACAAATCTAGTGAAATGAAAAAGAGTGTCGCGTTTTTTGCCCGATTTTGTCTTCCCACTAAACAGAGTCAGTGATTTGGTGAAATTACTGAATTTTTCTTGGGAAATGATGATATGGAGTCTTCATTTTAACATCCTGCGTAATTTGATCATATCCCTTAGAGATTTGTTCAAATCTCTGTTTTAATCATTTCCCTGCGACACATACACTGCTTTATCTACACTCATATTATTTATTCTAAATGCCGTATTCGGAAACCATAGAATGGCCGCCATTGCACCGCCATGGCCAACTCGATTGTGCCGGTGGTCGGGGAGGCGCGTGTCGGGCTGTCGGCGGCCGCGCGGGAGGGTGCAGGTGTACATTATGTTATCAAAACTCATAACACATCAATAGTTGAGCATGTAAAGTTAAAATTACGTTACTGCCACATATAAAAAGCTTATCATAGTATAATCGGTCGTGGTAATGCTAGCCATTGCCTACCGTTTTCGAACACGTTTTAGAGAACTTACAATATGAGTGTAGATAAACGTTTACATTGTCATTACATGTAAGAATTGACAGCTCATATGGCAAAAAAGAATAAAGCATTTGGTTGCAAGTTGCAACAAAGAACACGTTATCTTGTAAATACTGTACCTACATTTTTAATGTAAAAATATGTATACAAATTAGGTTATGTCATATTTCGTAAATATTTAAAAATAATGTCTCTTCCTTTTATTTGAATGTTAATAGAGTACTTAGTTCTTTAATTATTGTCTGTAGTCGTGATAAAAGAACTATTGCTCTGATACCGAAAAAATAAAACGCACACATAACAACCGGAAGAAAATTATGTGATTCGCAATAGAAAACCGGGGGAAGACCCAAATCTCGTTTTTAGAACTCTATTTGTGTGCTTTGAGTAATTAAGAAGTGTCGGTTGGAACAGCAAAAAATTGCTGTATATATAGCATGCTTGTTGAAGTACAGGCCAAGTTCGGCATAATCCTTTAGTCAGAAGACGAATTTTGATTTTGCGAGTTATACCCGAGCCTTCCATAATCCGGGGAGAAATGATTGACGGAATCGCTGTCGCTGACGGGGAGGAGAGTATAATGATGATGATGATGATTGAGTCAGAAGCGATGCACTAGGGAAGCATAGTGAACGTCGCTTCAGGTAAATTAATGCAAATTGTTGGAAGCACTCGGGAGGGGCACTCTGGGCCTTTGCGTAAACTTGGCAATGGGTTTCGTTTTAGGTATCTACCAATAAAGATAATGAAGGTGCATTTTTATGTTACTTAAGGCGAGATCCAGTCAGACCTTTGTGAGATATTTATTTTTTCTAACTTTGTGTGCTCATTAATACTAAACTTAATCATAATCAATTAATCAGTGATCGTATATTTTTCAGCAAAACCGTCAATGATGTTTTTTCTGTGAAATTCTTATTTAATTACCAACCATCTCTACATTATTACTTGGTTCTATATGGCTTTGATTTTATTTGATTCTTGGTTCAAATAATTGAATAGCCTCAAAACCATAATAACTGCGCCAAAAATGCTGGAAAATCTACGATCATAATAAATAATGATACGTCATATATATTTATATATATGTACTAGCTTTCCGCCCCGCGACTTCGTCCGCGTATAATAGCACATTCACACCCCTATTTAACCTCAGGGGTAGAATTTTCCATAACGCTGAAAGTACTTTTACTGTATTTTAATAAGTAATATTCCTACAAAGTTAAAAGTCTCTAGCTCAGAAAAATAAATTTCCCCATACAAACTTTGAACCCCTTTTTAACCCCCTCAGGCATTAAATTATCCAAAAAGCTAAAAGTACTTTTATTGTATTTGAATAAGTAATTTTCCTACAAAGTTAAAAGTTTCTAGCTCAAAAAAATAAATTTCTCCGATACAAACTTTGCACACCTTTTTAACCCCCTCAGGGGTGAAATAATACAAAACGCTAAAAGTACTTTTATTGTATTTGAATAAGTAATCTTCCTATAAAGATTGTAACGTTGTTACATTGTTTTTTGTTCTAATTAAATTAGTTTCTTATCAATCAATTCCAACATCTTCGATTCGATCAGGTATTCAATGCTTCAAACAGCGCCGTTCGAATGCACCTTGTGTTTATCTGTATGGGGTTGTCATCTAATAAATTTAGCCTAAATTATGGGTTTTTCTTCTGTCATTTTTAATAGCATTGGCGTTTCATAAATAGGTATTTTGAAAAATTAGTAAACAAAATGTAGTCCAAGAAAATGTATCTGAAAATTCTGAAAGCGGGTACTGAAGTAAAGTATTTGGTTATTTAATATCATGTCTTTGACCTATTGATAGGAAAGTTGTTTGGCTGAAATCAATCAACAATAATTAGAGGGATTTATATTTATTTAATTGCCACCCGGAATTGGGTCCTCCTTGTAGAAGCCCTCTGGTTCCTCCATCTTGGGAGTCACTGATAATGACTCGGGCAAGGACGGGCTCAAGCAGCCTTCTGAAGTTTTGCCCTTGGTGGCAGCGAAGGTGGCGGTTCAATAATCCTCGGTTATCTGCAAAGGAGAATCAATTGAACTTGCCTTAGGGAGGGCGTGCTCTGTAGAGATGTTATAGGAATATTTTCCATTCTCCGGAGTCGGGTGTTGTATTTTTCAAGTACAATGTAGTACAAAAGTGTTATAGTTCCAAATTAGAATTCCTGAAGACTTAAATTGTACTCTCATATCATTAATAGATCGAGCAGCTGCTTCTTCATTTGTTTCAACAATACATTGTTCCGGCACAATTCTGCCAAAGTTTCTAGCTAAATAAACATTTCCCCAATACAAACTTTGCACCCCTTTTAACCCCTTCAGGGGTGAAATTATCTTAAACACTGAAAGTACTTTTTCTGTATTGTAATAAGTAATATTTCTACAAAGATTGAAGTCTCTATCTCAAAGAAAGAAGTTTCCCGCATACGAATTTTGCACCCCTATTTAACCCCCTCAGGGGTGGAATTACCCAAAACGCTGAAATCACTTTTATTATTTTTTAAGTATCAGTGAACGTACGAAGTTTTAAGTCTCTAACTTAAAATTTAAAATCCTACACATACAAACTTTTAACCCCCTTTTTACCCCCCTTATGGGTTGAAATTTTCAAAATCGCTTCTTATTATTTGTACACGTTATAAATGTAACTCGACCTGCAAATTACAACTTTCTAGCTTCAGTTGATACGGCTTCGCGTTTCGCGTAGTTTGTATTAAAAACTTTTCAACCCTGTTTCAACTCCTCTGGGGTGGAATTTTGAAAAACGCTGAAATCTGAAAGTTTTTTTTGCTTTTAAGTTAGTAGCCTGCAAACGAAATTTCAAGTCTGTCACAACAAAAATTGTAATCTCTATACAAACTTTCAACCCCTTTTTTACCCCGTTAGAGGTTGAATTTCACAACACGCTGAAATCACTTTTATTGTTTTTTTATTATCAGTAACCGTACAAAGTTTCAAATCTCTAACTTTGAATTTTAAACCCCATCCATACAAACTTTAACCCCCCTTTTACCCCCTTAGGGGATGAATTTTTAAAAATCGCTTCTTATTACTTGTACACATTACAAATGTAGCCAGACCTGACATTTTCAACTTTCTAGCGTCAGTAGTTTCGGCTCTGCGTGGATCAGTCAGTCAGTCAGTCAGTCAGGACAAAGGCATTTATATATAGAGATATTGTTTTGAATACATTATTTACTTGTAGTTAACTCTTTACCTTTTGTTCTCATTAGCACCGCCCAGAACTTCTCTGCTTTGCCATGAGGTTGACTGGTAGAGAATGCCTTTTGGCATCGAGTCCGCCTTTTGTACATGAAGATTTTCTTTTGAAAGAAAGAAGAAAGAAAGAAACATTTTATTCTCAAAAAGCACACATTACAGAACAAAAAAAGAAAAGATTACAGAACTAAAACACAAAACAGAAACATTAAAAAGTTGAAAAAGTAACACATTAAATACAGAAAAAAAAAAGAAGCTTAAATATAAATATGGGAAATGCTGGTGTTTCATTAAAGTTCACTTTATTCACAATGTGCAATAAAGTTAAAATAAAAAAATGACATCAAATTAACTTTATCACGTGATTTGTTTCTGTTTCTCGGGAGCAGTTTGCAGCATTGCAGATGCTGCCAGCGTGACGTCCGGCGTCGTATTTTGGTTCCCACATGGGCAACTTTCATAGACGACTCACCTAAAATAATCACATCCGCCTTAATTAGTAAATTGCTAAAGGCACGAAATGGTAACGACAACATCTGACCCACTCATTAATGACCAGATATACAAGCGAGCCCAAAACGCACCCTAAAATCAAAGTGCAAATTCTGATAATTAACATGAAATTTATTCAGCGAACGCAAACGAGACCAAGAAATATATTCGAAATTTTTATTGATATCCCGTGACATTTCAGCAACCACTGGTAAATCAAATAATTATAATTATGTAAGTATGGAGTCGAAGTACCTACGTAAATTCAGATATAGAGGGTAAATACTTACTTTTTTTATACCAGCTTTGTAACAAAGGCAGGACGTGCAATAGTTCCAAGCCATTGGACGTTTTGATTGTCAACGATGGACTGAAAATGGATTGAAAAACGAGTGCCTTCGCCAATTAATTCATGGGATAATGTTTCCGAGCGAACCTCAGGTTCATTTGAAGTAAAGTAAAGTAAAGTAAATTTTTATTTGTATAACACAGGTGATACAAGTCGTGGTCTTAGTATAAACATAGGTACAGTTAGTTAGTACAACTCTGTGTTTTGCCTGTTGGCGTACAAATTTTTATAAAACTATACAAATTTGTGAGGTAAATAACAATATTTTATATTAACTAGGTTACCTACAAGTACGTTACATTAATCAATAATAAAAGAAAACACAATAGACATCTAAACAATAATATTTTAAGTGAAATTGGCTATATACACGGTGGGGCCTGTAACTAAAGCATAAAATTAAAATGTACATTCTTCTCCTCAAACTACGCAACGTTTGTTTGACGACTTTGAAAAAAAGCTTGCGGTTTGAATTTTATTACATTTTAAAGTTAATTCGAACACGCAATGTACTATGAAATTGATTATGTCTGTAGAGTGACTAGACTGACAGGCGATGTCAATTAGACGGAGTTTTAAGTACATTGAAAATACTATTTACTTTGTTTGAAAAAATAACAATCTAAAAAAGTGGCTTCATAATAATAATTTAATAATTAACTTACCAAAAACCAATGTAATGCATTTTTATCAGCGAATACAGCCAAAAGAAATAAATGTTAGTTATAAGGGGAAAGCAATTGAAACAGTTGAAGTGACCAAATTCTTAGGTTTACTGATTGACAGCCAACTTACATGGAAATACATGATATTTGTAAAAAGCTGAGTAAAGCAGCATTTGCTCTCCATAAGCTTTCCAAAATAGTTAGTCGTGAATCTTTACTTGTTGCTTACCATGGACTCGTTGCATCAACACTGAGATATGGAATAATATTTTGGGGTAATTCGGTAGACAAGGATTCAGCGTTTATAGTACAAAAGAGGTGTGTACGAGCTATGTGTGGTTTAAACATGATGGATAGCTGTATACCACACTTTAGATCGCTTAATATACTGACCTTACCTAGTCTATATATATTGGAGACAGCGATTTTTGTTAAATGTAACCCTGAATTATACCCTAAAATTGCTGACACACGAAGGCTCCCCGTAAGACCTCAGTATGCAAATGCTATATGTAATAAAATATGTAAAACAGCTCTAGTACGAAAAAGTTTATTGGGTATGGCGCCGCAAATATACAACAAAATACCAGACAGTATAAAACAATTAGATCTTAAGAACTTTAAAAAAACACTGAATATATTATTAATAAAAGGTTGTTATTATAGCGTACAACAATTTTGAAATGATATTGATTTATGACTTGCACATTGACACTGTTATTAACTATTATTACATTTTCCATTGACTCCCTTCTGACATTTAGATACATACTTTTTTTTGTTTATTTTATATATATGCATGACATTATTTGTATTTTTTAAGACAATTGCATGACAAATATTATACCTAATCGTACGCCTAAAGGCAAAACATAGAGTGTTTCTCAACATAATCCGTAAGACCAAATTATTGTACCTATGTTTCACGAATAAATGATTTATGATTATGATTATGATTATAAAAACTTTATGATTTTAAAAAGTTGCTACACAAAAGTTGTCTAGTTTGAGGACTAGAATCTACGTTTTAATTTTTTGCTTTAGTTACAGGCCCCACCCTATATAACATGAAAACAAGTTTGAGTGAGGTTATTTATATATCTTCAAAAAAATTATTTATTGAGTAATAGCACTTACTTACTAAATATGATTTTACTTGTATTTTAAACTGATCAGCTTTCAGGGTTTTTATGCAGTTTGGGATGTTATTAAAATTTTTTGGTGCCATTCCTAGTATACCCTTGGCCAACAAAGCTGTATTATGTTGGCTATTGCATACGTTGTTCATATATTGTGAACGTACGGGTATGCTGCGTTGGTGAGTTACCATTTTGAACAATTGAGAATTGTTTTTGACAAAATTTGAATATAATATTTGACAAAACTCATATATGTAAAGTGCTGGAAAAGTTAATATTTTTAATGATTTAAAGAAAAGAACGCTGCTCTCCGGCAAGTTAATGCCAACGATAGCTCGTATATATCTTTTTTTGCTTTAAACACAACGTCTCTATGGACTGAATTCCCCTAAAATATAACTCCGTATCTTAGTATAGAGGCTACAAGACCATGATATGCGGATAGTACTGCCGTTGTATCTACTATTTTTGCAAGTTTCATTAGTGCAAATGCGGATTTATTTACTTTCTTACATATATATTCTATGTGATCTTTCCAAGTAAGTTGATCATCCATCATAAGCCCTAAAAAATTTGTTACACCAACTCTCTCGACTATATTATCATCGTAATTAATATTTAAGTTTAGTACAGTTTTTCGTTGGTGGAAATGCATTATATTGGTTTTGTTTAAATTGATTACTAAATTGTTATTGCTAAGCCATGTTATCATCTCCCTTAGTACTAGGTTTACATCATATTCATAGTTAACATTGTTATTAAAACTTATAATAGAGTTACTATCGTCAGCAAACATGATCATTGGATGATGAACTTGACTAGTAAAGTCGTTTATGTATATCAAAAAAAGAAGTGGACCAAGTACACTGCCCTGAGGTACGCCATATGGTATATGTGATTCATTTGATACGTATGTTTTATTGTATTTACCTTTTTGACAAATTCTGGATATTTCAGTGCGCTGTGGTCGGTTTTTGAGATAAGATTCAATAAGATTTAATACATTACCTCTTATTCCGTATCTATATATCTTATGAAGGAGTAACTTGTGATCAACATAATCAAATGCTTTACTCATATCTGTAAACAATGCACAAACTGGTATCTTTTTATCTATATTTTCTGTTGCAATTTTTACTAGATCCCATATTTATGGTGATATTTTTTCTAAATCCCTTTTGTTGTTTGGGAAAGATGTTTGTTTTGTCTAAAAATTCATATAGTTTTTGATAAATAACTTTTTCAAATATTTTAGCAAAAACTGGAATAAGGGCTGGAATACGGGAATAAGGAATTGGTCTATAATTAATTATGCGGATTTTGCTTGTCACCTTTTTTAAATAATGGTTTTATGATCGTCTTTTTTAAGTTATCTGGATATATGCCAGCACTGATGGACAAGTTAATAATGTAGCTTAAATGGTTGGCTATTATATCACTAACATGTTTTATGACATGTGTACTAATATTGTCGTAGCCGACGCTCTTTGTGTTTTTTAAGGAACGTATGATTAAAATTAGGTCATGTGCTGACGTTGGTGTCATAAACATTGATTGAGGATTAAAATCTATTGTCGTGTGCATTATTTTATTTTGTGTCGAAACAATTGGTCTATTTATAAAATAATCATTTAGCATATTCGATATTTCAGTCGGATCCGTGATAATTTTATCGTCTTGCTTAATCGTCGAGATGCTTTCTTTTGGTAGATTAATCTTACAGTTATTTATAATGTCCCATGTAGTTTTTACCTTATTATTAGAAACATTGATTTTGTAATTATTTTGTGCTTTTTGTGTCAATCTGATAATTTTTCTATATCGGCGCATGTAGTCCTTTAAAAGCGCTCTATTTGTACCCGTGGGTGTATGTCTATATTGCCACAGCAGAGACCTCTGTTTTTTACTACATGCTTTTATGCCACGAGAAATCCATTTAATCCTTTTAGTAGTTTGAATAACTATGTTTTTTTTAGGAAAACAAAGGCCGTATAGTAAACGAAAATTTTCTAAAAACGACTCGTAAGCTACATTTGGATCACATGTATTATATATATCAGAAAATGTAAGACAAGATAAATAATTTCTAAATTTGGTCATGTTTTCTCGGGTCGGGAGAAATCATATTTTTCTACCCTCCAATATGGTAATGTACATGTTTTTTTAACAGGCACTTTAAGCACTTGGGCAGTATGATCAGAAAGTCCAAGATCAAGTACATATCCTTTTTGACCTCGTTTAACATTATGTGCAAAGTTATCAAGGCATGTATTACTTATTAATCTGGTTGGTTGCTTGATTTCTAATTTTAAATTATAGCTACGTAGAAAGGATTCAAACTCAGATGTTACATTATTTCTCTTTAAAGTATCGATGTTGAAGTCGCCACATACTATTATATTTATATCCAATTTATTATATAATTTGTTCAATATTAGGTCTAGCTTCTCATAAAATGTATTAAAGTTACTTTTCTTAGGAATTCTATACACACAAACAATTACTGTTTTATGTTGTAGTAATGCTATGGCACAACATTCAAATTCTTCTGCTATTGAAAGTTTTTCAATGTATGGTAGCACTTTGTACTGAACACCTGATTTAACAAAATACAGGCGCCGCCACGTCTTTTATTTGTTCTTGAATAGCACGCAGCTAGATGGTAATTTGGTAAAGCTAAAAGTTCTTCGTATCCAGCCATCAAAAAATGTTCCGTTATACACAAAATGTCTATATCTAATTGTTGCTCTTTTAGTCTACTAATATGGACAGTCAATAGGTCAGTTTTATTCATAAGACCAGCAATATTTTGATGCATAACATGTAGCGCGTTATGCATGAACCGTGGCAAAAACCTGGGAAAAACTCTAGGAGGATGTTCACAAGTTCTTTGTCGTCAACCGTACTGTTTTGTAGCTTTTAATAACTCGTACTAATACCATACATTGTCATATATAAAAAAATACAATGTTCTTATAAATTTCAACGAGATCAAAAAGCAAAGTCGAACATCGCTTTAGGCATAAAATTAGCAGTCTGTGTCATAATACAGGCGTATGCCGATGCTGGGCATGTTTAGACCGGCCGATATTATCGCTAAATGCCCGTTAATGATCAGTGATTTAGATACCATCTCGCCCAAAAATACTAATTTAACCGTATCCTACTAAGTTCCAGCGTACTTGTACAAGCACAGAATACAATTTTTAGTTTTAAACTCTTATAAAAGAAGGTTCCAAATTTAAAAAATGCCTAAGCTAAAATTGCCTGTGGGTGTTAGGGTATATAGAAAAAGGAGAGAAAGAGAGGCCTTCTTCTGCTAGAAAAAGATAGTTAGAAATACCATATTTTTCTTTGTTGTGCTGTGTTGTATCGTGGGACCCTACATAGGCAAATTGCAACTTACTGCTTACTTACTGCTTATGCAGGTGAAGGAAACGCGGCTTCATCCATAAGGAGTATTATCCTAGGTCCGTAGGTACCTTATTTTTTCATGTCATCTTAGTTTAATCGTGAGCCATTCGTTAATTTGTATGCAAATTTTGCAGTCCTGTCCATAATTGGCTATTGGCAATATCCAACCTTCCGCTCTCAATTCTCGAGAGTTGATATCTTAAGACTTCACATCAGACGCAAATTTCCACGTGGGTTTGGCGTACGAGCGATGCATTTCTATATTATACTTTCATAGTTAAGTACTCATCTTGCTTACACAAAGGTGCATCGGTATGATAAATAATCGCGTTTCTATCAGAATTTGACCTTTACTATGAAGGCTATTTTATTTTGTAATATAGCTTTGAAAGTAGTTATTGAATTTTTGAAAAACATACGAAGCCATATGTGCTAGTTTTATTTTTCAACTCTATTTATACAAATATATATTTTCATTTTTTATTTTATAGATATTCATTAGAATCCCTTAAATTGCATTTCATTTTAAAATTTGCCGCTAAAACGTTAACTTCTGTCATGACGTCACGATCCTCAAAACAACGATACATTCTACGTATACGAACGAGGTTGAATAGATATTTTCTTAGCAAATGACTATGTCAAAATGTTGTTTAGAGGAGCGTTACGTCACGCGTTGCTTGGGGTCACGTGATAACAAGGACAATTTTTTTTTAAATAATTAATAATAAAAGATATTATGCTAACAATAAGAATGAAAGTGTGATAATCGATAATTGTATATTAAACACTACCGGAAAAAAAGTATTTATTTACGTTTAGCGTCTACACCCCTATTCTAAAAAAGTAGAGTCTAATGCTTTGTCCGTACCGAGCCTTGTCATTATTAGCAGTGATTAAAATGGCGCGTGATATCGGCTAACGACCAGGCCTCGATGATTATCCAGCACGTACGTTGATACATAATAGCGATCTAATTACAATACGAACGTGCTTTTAACGTTGGTTTTATTTTGTATCGGGCCTAAGAGGTTAGCCAAGGTTTCGTGCAGCAGTGGTAGCGGTTAGCGACGGTTATAGTGGTCTGATCTCTGTTTCTCACATAACTATCCATATGTGAAACATAAAACCCTGTAATATGGGTTAGTTCTACGCCGTGCAAATGTCAGCGGCATTGAAGCCTATCTAATGCGGCGACAACTGCGGTGGTGTGGTCATGTCTTCCGTATGTCTGACAGCAGAGTGGTTAAACGCGTCTTCTACTCAGAGCTGCAGAATGGCAAACGGAAACAGGGCGGCCAGCTTCTGCGCTACAAAGATGTGTTGAAGCGCCAGATGCGAAGATCGGGAGGCTTTGGCGCAAGACCGGCCAAAGTGGAGGCATACGTGAGGTCAAACGTGCAAGAACCTTCGAAGAACAGAGGCGAATTGAACTCGACGCTAAACGCGATGAGTTAAAGACCCGTCCACCTGCGGTCATCAACTATAATTTTGTCGGAGGGGTGCTAACCTGCAGTGAGTGTGGCCGCACGTTCACTGCAAAGATAGGCTACGTCAGTCACCTGAGAGCTCACGACCGACGTAACCTAACCTAACCTAACCAGTACACTCAGTCGCCATGGCCGAAATCGGCCAGGATAAGATGATGATGGGAATATGGATTACAGGCTTCTATGTTTCACATTTATTGAATTCAAATTTAAACATTGACATAGTGACATTAAGTCTAAATTTAACTATCCCGAAAAAGCAACATGGAACCCTGTAATTTGGGCCAGCGATATGGTGACTCTCCTATGATCTCGCGAAATCATAGCCTGACCTTAAGCCAAAAGGTCCATACAATACTTACATATGCTCCTAACTCAGCAAACGTTGTAATACGTACATACTCGTATCTGTGGCGGCATTAAAAATACACATTTCCTATTCTTTGAAATCTTTTTCTTAATTTTTTTTGTAGGAAAAGAGTTTTTCGCGCTGATAAGTGTAAATCATAGTTAGTGAACTATGATTCAGACTTATCAGCGCGAGCTGCCTGTCTAAAACGATATAATAATAATAATAAAGTTTGTATAATGTTTTTATTGTTTTTGTATTTATGTTTTAGATGCATTTTGTATTTTACTTATATAAAAATACTGTAAATAGCCTAACCTAAGAAAAAAAGATAATAATTCGCTTTTTATGGGCCCATCTTGCGGAGGGCGAGTCACCGTCTGCCGGAAATAAAATTGGATACCGTTTTATTAGGCAGGCGTCCAGTTCTTCATCCAATACATATCCAACATTGTCCATGCTTTTCACCCATTAGCCTAGTACATTTTAGACTTCATTAACTCTCAATAGCCCTTACACCATGGCGGGTTCTGTCTCCGCGTGCGTCCCATGACACGGGCAGAGGCGGCATCCGCTTAGCGTACCCTCACTTTTAAAATGTTGAACGCGCTCTGCGCGTTGGATTCGCCTCCTCATTCGCCTCCCATAGGTCCGGAACATCATTTGATTGTTGCATGGTCGGGAAAGATATACAAATACCTAATGATAATAATTTTCTGTAAATCAGGATATTCAAAAAATACTATATAATATTTTCTACATTTAAAATTCTACCTTCAACAATGCGGTCTCTGTGCGTCGTCTGTCAGTTTTAAGGTAGGTAACAAAACCAGTTATAAATATTATGGTAACCCCTAAAACTGAACTTTTCTATTAAACATAAACGAAGGCATTTTCTTTTTCTCGCGAGCGAACGGACGGAATGTTTGGTTGGATGGTAGCCGGAGTAAAATCTATGACCCTTCCGCAACCAGAAGTCAGGTCAAGTCGCGCTCCGATACTAAATTAGTACTTAGGCCCAATTCGATACACGAAAACAGACGGTAGTTAAGTAAGACCACTTTGACATATTCTAGAAGGTATATGTCAAACAAGTAGTAGATCCACTCAAAACTCCAAATATCTCCTTGGAAATGGGCACCTTTCATCGCTTGATTAACATTCAACTATTCCTCATTCACCAAGTGAATAAAGATCCATTACCAACTCGTTAGTCAGAGCTTAAGTCTTAGATCGATATCAGGTCCGTACCCGTAAATACGCTACACAGGAGCATGTGTAACTAAATGCAAATTGGCCCGCACTAGCACTAAAACTGTTAAGTCCTTTTCGGATTAGTTTTACGAGACTTGCTCCTAGCGAATATGAACCTTGATAGCATTGACGCTTACGACATTGAAGACAACGCTTCCAAGCCACTCGCGAAGCCTTGCGACTTAAATGCCTGCAGCAATATGGTCTATTTTCCTTTGTACTAATATCAAAACTATTTAGAAATGTAAGGACGGGAACTATGCGATTCTGCAACAGAATATAAGACATTTCGTAGTTACATAGTCCATGAGGACTAACGTATAGTATTTCAACTCTGCTGGTGAAAGGTTGCATGTGTTAAAACTTACCTGTACCTTTTGGGGTGGACGCTCCTTGGAATTGAATATCCTGGCCATGTGTCAATCGAAATTTGCAATTTGCGTTGTTTTTTAAGGTTGTTCTCATCTACATGGAAGAGGTACCGTGTGAAATTTCTGCGCCATGTTAGATCATCAGGGAATTTTAACAATGCACTTAAAACCGATAAATGTTGTTGGTTGTGCGTTATGTTTTCACTTAGATTAAAGAGATAAAAGTAAAATTAGAGTGCTCGCTAATTGGAACATTTTTTGTAGCACAGCTTTTGGATTTAAAGTTGAACAAAATATATGCTTTATTAACATTTATTTCAATACAATACAAATATTCTTTATTGCACACCTCAATAAAATAGAACAGTACAGTACACAGATTAAAAGTAGAGGCAGTCAACAGGCGGTCTTATCGCTAGAGAGCGATCTCTTCCAGACAACATTTATTTCTTGCTTAACATTTATTATATAATTTTTCTCGCTTCGCGTCAATTTTCGTTGTAACGACAAACCTGCTACAAATTGTGACACTAAACGAATAGTAGAAGAAAGCCGTAGGTGCCATTGTATATTATATAGTCTGTGGTACCTTATACCACATCGTTTACTATTCAAAAGGGTATCGTTGATTTGTTGGAGTGAAATATCCTGACGTGAACATGCTTAGATAGCTGTGTGACTTTTAATGCAATTATACACGGTGAATCTGAGTAACCCGACCGATTTTAACCATAAATTCCTGATCATATTTGGAGACTAAAATGTCGTATAAATTGGAATTGGCCTAGTTTTAGAGTTACTACCAATTAAATAAAAAAACATTTTTTATACTCAGTGCAAAACGCTTTTTGATGGCGATTTCACCATTTATGGGTCTATCAAAGTGCCAAGGAATACTTTACGTAAAAAAATGTACTAATTTTTTTACGTAAGGTATTCCTCCCAAATATTTTCATCGACAGTTTTACCAATAACATTTATGTTTTTATGTTCAAATAGATTAAAAAATCTAAAAAAAAGCAAAAAAAATGGTTTTTTTTTTGGTGAAACTGACCTAAATTCATAGAACATTTATTACTACTGCTTATGACCTCAGGAATTTATGGTTAAAATCTGTCCAGTTACTCAGATTCACTGTATATAAGTAGCTAATAAGGAAGTTTATACCACAGAATAAGTAATAGTACTTGCGACAATGATGTACCTATGACTTGAAAACGTCACATATTCTCGAATATAAAAAAAAAACAAAAAAAAGGATATGTTCGGTGATAAGCTATGTTCTTCCCTCCCTCCCCTCATTAGATCTCGCGGTGCGGTAAGCGCATCGGGAAAACTCCCCTTATTATATTCATATATGTATATTACCGTGTGGTTAAAAAGACAAAACAAGAAAATTCCCTGTCATTTCTTATTGCGCTCAGTCCTGTTTTTAAAGAAAGTTTAAATCCTAAGTGGCGTCCGAGACAGTCGTTTAGCATAAATAAATATAAAAGTGTATTATAAGAATAGGATATCTTTTAATACTGCTTAGCGTGGAATTGCGGAGCAGCTGAAAACCGCTTTATCTCTTCCAGCTGTCGCAAGGTATGCAGCTGCCATGGTGCCGGATTCTAATTTTAAAATACATTAACAATACAATAACAACATAAACTATCTCAAACATAACTCCAACACACAAACATTCAACCAATATTGAAGTTGTATTGGAGTTGCGTAGGAATATTTCTTAAGCAAATTCTGATATTTCTGATTCAGATGTTTATGCCCGTAGCTGTATTGCGTTGTTAATGCATTGTAGTTGTATTGAAGTTGGATCGTGTTTATACGTGTTTTAAAGTTAGAATACGGCTCCTGGCTTATTACAAGATTTTGTTTATAGACGGAGAGTTAGCCACGTCAGATATGACACAATAATGAGAGCGACGAAACCCCTCTCGTTAGTTTGCTATACTATGCTTATTTCTAGATCCGAACTTAAAGTGGTGGAGGTCAAAGAATGCAAACCACCTTAAGAATACAAATCCTAAAGTTCCGGTTTTGATGGAGTATTATGAGAATTTATATCAATAATTAGATTATATAATTCCCAAAACTTTCTGATGGGGTAAAGTAGTCCAAAACGACGTATAATGTAGTTCATGGTTTGTCGGCCACTGTTTCTGTTTCCGAAATAACACGCAATATTTTTGGTTCTTAAAGTTAAAATACAGGCCCCGTCCTTTATAAATAAGACAATTTCGGCAGTTTTTACCTATTTCGTTATTACTTTTTTCCAACTGAAAATTTTTGCTAGTCTGTCAATCTGACCTATTAAAAGCTGCCATATACCCGGATCTAGCAATAAAGATAGTATTGCAATCTATCCAGACGAGTTTAGCTGCTCTCATTATTGTATCATATCTGACGTGGCCAGCTCTTAGTCCATTAGTTTCACCTGTTTCGATGTTCCTAATAAAATCTTGCCTGTTTAGGACTCACAGAATTAACTTTGAAAATCTGATTTGATGACGGAGATAGAAGGTCTAATTGGAAACTGTACCTATTAAAAATAACGCAACACGATGCTAAGAATGCGACACTATAAGGTAGTGCCGTCATTAACAACAATATAATATATAATAGATAGGAAGAAAATACGAAGGTTGTAATAGACACCTAAAATAGGAAAACGTGGTCCCACAAAGAAAGAACTGATTCCATAATAAGCCGCGATCTCGTGCACACGCGCTCACTTTTGACGTTTAACCAATCACCGCTCCACGAGTTGTATACGAGTATGTGTGCGTGTCGCGCGTAAACACGAGGAAAATCGGTTTATGAAGCACAATTTTGTCTTCACTGTGGTTTTCACGCGTCTTCTTATTTTTTGTCTATGTTAAGGCTTAAAGCTTTTCACGGCTTCTATAGCATTGATTATATAGCCACCTTATACTTGCTACATTAAACTGAGTTATCACTCCTTCGTTATCAACCGAATATATCACCTCTCACCTGTTCGGTAAAGGATTTCCGTAATGTACGTTTCCCTATACTTATTGAATTAGGGCCAAGGTACGAACTTTCAAAGCATGTGAAGTAGATGTCCTTAAGATTATAATACCTACATGGGCTGTTGTATATTGTTCATTTACATGCATATGAGTGAAAGACCCACAATCAGATGGGAATAATAATGCTAAGGAGAGAGAGAGAGTTTAAGTGAGATAGGTTTAGTTATTTTAATTCCAACTGAGAGTGAAGATTAGATCATGTTTTTGACGTGACAACGTCTTATAATTCGATGGAGCCGGCTGCACGCACGAAAAAACATGACTCATGCGGCGTTACCTCGCTCTGAGGCGTTCCATTTAAGGCTTGAAGTGCAAGCGAGAGCGCGGAACGAGCGACAAAGAGGCACAATCGGCCTTCGCGTTCGGCAGCGTTCGACATCTGTCTCTCTCCTACTTGAGTGAGCGATGCGTCCGCGTGGACAGCTGCTATACAATAATACATTTACATATTTTCGTCAAGTATGAAGTGCAGTGAAATTAAAATTTTCTTTTGAAAAATGCAACCATTCCATCAGTATTTTCTTATGACGTTGTCACGTTCAACTATCGTCAGTAAACCGACTTTTTTTTGTAAACATAGTGTAATTTAAAATTGACAGTGATACATACCACGCAGCATCCCGTACCTGCAGACCGCGGCCTTTATTGTACCGGTGACAAACTACATCAGCCGTTTAATAAAAGCACGTTGAGAAATGTCGCGTCCAGCCCTTTTGTTACTGCTGGCCGTAAATAAACCGGCTACGAGTTACGAGTATGAGTATGAGTATGAGTATGCGCATGAGTACGCACTGATATTGAAGTGACAACGTCTTTATAATTCGATGGAGCCGGCTGCACGCACGAATACACATGACTCATGCGGCGTTACCTCGCTCTGAGGCGTTCCATTTAAAGCTTGAAGTGCAAGCGAGAGCGCGGAACGAGCGACAAAGAGGCACAATCGGCCTTCGCGTTCGGCAGCGTTCGACATCTGTCTCTCTCCTACTTGAGTGAGCGATGCGTCCGCGTGACAGCTGCTATACAATAATACATTTACATGTTTTCGTCAAGTATGAAGTGCAGTGAAATTAAAATTTTTTTTTGAAAAATGCAACCATTCCATCAGTATTTTCTTATGACGTTGTCACGTTCAACTATCGTCAGTAAACCGACTTTACAGACAACCGATTTTTTTTTGTAAACATAGTGTAATTTAAAATTGACAGTGATACATAACCACGCAGCATCCCGTACCTGCAGACCGCGGCCTTTATTGTACCGGTGACAAACTACATCAGCCGTTTAATAAAAGCACGTTGAGAAATGTCGCGTCCAGCCCGTTTGTTACTGCTGGCCGTAAATAAAGCGGCTACGAGTTACGAGTATGAGTATGAGTATGAGTATGAGTATGCGCATGAGTATGAACTGATATTGACGTGACAACGCCTTATAATTCGATGGAGCCGGCTGCACGCACGAATAAACATGACTCATGCGGCGTTACCTCGCTCTGAGGCGTTCCATTTAAGGCTTGAAGTGCAAGCGAGAGCGCGGATCGAGCGACAAAGAGGCACAATCGGCCTTCGCGTTCGGCAGCGTTCAACATCTGTCTCTATCCTACTTGAGTGAGCGATGCGTCCGCGTGGACAGCTGCTATACAATAATACATTTACATGTTTTCGTCAAGTATGAAGTGCAGTGAAATTAAAATTTTCTTTTGAAAAATGCAACCATTCCATCATTCCATTCAACCATTTTCTTATGACGTCGTCACGTTCAACTATCGTCAGTAAACAGACTTTACAGACAACCGACTTTTTTTATAATAAAAGCACGTCAACGAATATCGCGCATGGATTTATATGAAGTGGATCTAATTCTTAGGTAACAAAGTGAGGCCGAAAGAGAAGGTTATCTAGGGGACTGTGTCTCGTTTTGACTAAGGAGGTAATAACGTCATCAGACAATCAAAATGTCAATATGTGTCAAATGTGACAATTTTGTAATGAGTGCGGGTGAGACACCGCCTCCTACATTATTGTCTATCGGACCGTTTTTACCACTTTTTACTAGTCACCTATGAAGGACTGTTTTACTCGGTAATAAGGTTCAACAGCTGTGGTTAGGTAAAAAATGTAAGAATTAGATCCACTTCATATAAATCCATGATGTCGCGTGACTTTAGTAAACATTGGCCCTAAAAAAATTGCTACAAGTAGGGCTTACAATACCAGAATTTATCATACAAAAAATACCGGCAGTGCAAGCCCTAGCTACGAGTCACGAGTATGAGTATGAGTACGGTTGTGAGTATGACTGAATATCAACTATGTTGTTACAAATTTTGTTTAGTTGACGCTTACAGATCTTACTCCCGTAAAATAAGCGACTACGAATCGCGACAGTATGAAAAGAGGCGTGAGTATGAAATATTGATTATGTGGTACCGATATTATAGTAACAGTACGTTAAGAAATGTCTACACCGATTATAAAAAAACATAGTCACGAGTTTGAGGATGAGTAATAAGTATTTGTGGGTATGACAATCGATAAGTTATTTTTTTAAGTAATACTACGATGGTATTAATCTAAAGTACATACGAGTACATACTCTCCGCTTAAATATACCGGTCACTGCGGTCGTTGCAGACTTTACGCAACTCTAGCGACGTCATTGCTGAAATTTTAAGTATTAAAAAACTTGGCTTAGGCGGTTGTCACACTGCCGCCGCGTCTCGTTGCGAGACACGGAGCAACGGACTCGCATGCGGAGACAACGCACCAACGTCCGAGTTTTCTCCGCATCTCCGTCCGGAGCTGCGATGCGCGACGTCACGCGTTACTTCCGTCTCGCGTTCATTTCACATTCAAACATTAAAGGTGAAAACGAACGTGGAAGGTTATCGATAAAATGGACACGGAACTTATTCAGAACGCTGCGGTGATACTTTCAGTTTGGTTTTTGTACAATCGAGTCATAAAACTCTGAAGACACTGGGTACATCCCTATTTACAAACCAGACCTATAAATGGGTCTTTTGCTAGAGATTACCAAGATTTAAGGCAACACGAAGAATTTTTTTTAAATTGCACCCGTATGTCAACCGCGTCATTTGATTATTTGCTAAGCAAATCTGGCGCGGACACAAATTTTCGACGTTTTATTACAGCGGAAGAAAAGCCTTGGCTTACAGTCTAGTAAGTAATAATCTACTACTTCAGTCTTCAATTATACTTTTAAAAGAATTCCTAGATTATGATTAAACGAACGACTTTCATTTCAAAAATAAACTTATAGACGTCGATATCCATTGCGCCTACGTCCTTTCTTGCACTAAAATCCGTACAGCACTGCGGAGCTCAGTGTGACATACCCTGCGGCACGCACCGCGTCTCCGTCCGAGCGCGCGAGTCGTCGTGCGTCTCGCTCCTCCGCGCGTCGAGGCGGAGCCAGTGTGTCGTACCATGCGATTTTTCTATACAAAATCAAGATTCTACATACAAAGTTCAAAAACGCATCAACGGACGCCGCTGCGAGATGCGGAGCAGTGCACAGTGGCCTGGCCTTAGGTCATAATTTAAAAAAATGCATGTGTCATTTTTAAATATCCAATGATCGTTTATTATTCACCTATAAATGTACTCCAATCGGGTATAAATAGATCTTGGATTTTTAACTATTTTCATTCTCTTACGAACCTCGAAAGTGACCATATCACCCGTTTCTGCGCGCTCCCTTATCAGCGACTCATTAAGCGATCGGTCATTAGTAGTGAATTCCTGTGAAAGTTGGTATTTTAGTGATTATTAGTATTATGGATCTTCAAGAATCAGGTACGTTATTTTGTTTTACATATAGATTTTGTTCTGTACATGTAATATATAGTAATAATAATGGGTCTACGCCATGACTAACTTACATGCGAAACATAATTAGAATATTTTTTTATTGAAAGTTTTAGTTATGTTATTAAACTCGCTGAAGGATAAAATTACCTCCATTTGAAATCTTGATATTTGTAGATTAATAGACATACAACTTTGTTTGCCTCATTTTGCCACTTTAGTATTTAGAATCCTGCTACGCCTAAGTGGGCCTACGCGTAGCGGTACTACGAAAATATTACGTTACAATATTAACCATTTATTTTTATTTTTTTCAGATGTTATGTACGTTGGATCATTTACAAGGGGATTTGTATTTGAACTGTGGCTGTCTAAGAGTGGTTCAGATGTAGAAAGGCATCGCCAAGTGATACAACATTTGATTGAAATGGTCCCATATAATAAATAATAAATAATAATAAATAAATAAATATTATAGGACAATCTTACACAAATCGACCTAGGCCCACGGTAAGCTCAATAAGGCTTGTGTTATGGGTACTAGACGACGATATATATAATAGATAAATATGGATAAATACTTAAATACATAGAAAACATCTATAACTCAGGAACAAATATCTGTGATAAACACACAAATAAATGCCCTGACCAGGATTCGAACCCGGGACCTCCTGCTTCGTAGGCAGAGTCACTACCGACTAGGCTAGGAGGCCGTTGTAAATATGCAGATAACGTGAATACTAGCAACTTAGAAAAAGTCAAAATGTACATTTGCGAACGAATTGTGTTTTTTTTCGAAATCGTGTTCGAGAAACAAATCTAAAGTTCTAATGAAACATTCCGAATCGTTCCACGGGTTGCAAAGTGTTAATCTCCTTAAAATATGTACGTTAACCAAAAATACCTTGAACGTGGAATCCGATCAACAATCCGCTATCCGCTGAAATCACCGGTATACAACAGAACCTAATAGAAAGGTGTGAAACTATTTTGGAGTGCATATGATCTGGATATAAAATCATCATCATCATATCAGCCGAAAGTCGTCCACTGCTGGTCATAGGCCTCCCCCAAAGAGTGCCACAAAAAATAAACGTAAATAAATAAATTTGACGAGTATGCTACAGAAACGGCGAAAGAACTGATGAAGGTATACGATTGGTATCCTTTACCATCTTCTGTACTTAAAGTGCTCGTACATGGTGCTATAGTTATAGAAAACGCTTTAGTTCCTATAGGTGAATTGTCCGAGGAGGCTGCAGAGTCAACGAACAAAAATATAAAGATCTTTCGACGCAACCTCACACGGAAAATGTCTCGGGATCTCACTAACAAAGATCTTATTCACAGGCTTCTGCTGAATTCAGATCCATTTGTCACCTCCAGTAGAAAGTTGCCCCGAAAAAAAAAACTGTCTCTATTGAAGTTTTAAGTTTATTAGATGTTACTGAATAACGTATAATTTAATGTTTGAATTTATGTATTATTTAATTTTTATATGCACTTATTGTTTTTATTGATATTTGTTTTACATGAATTATTTTAAACTGTATATTTATTATTTATATTGTAAGGCCTGTTATGTTTAAGAAATAGTAAATGTCTAGTTTAAGGAATAGTAATAATCATATACTTTTAAGGTATTTTTAAGTTTTTTTTTACATAAACAATGTTTTTTCATGTACCTATTTTGTTTCATAGTTTTTATTAAGTTTAGCATGCAATATACCTAAATACGTGTTTCATTGAACTTTACTAGTGGTAAATAGAATTTTTAAAGTATTGGTAACAAATACTTTAAAAATTCTATTTACCACAGAGAACAAGATAAGTAAGAATCCAATTAATTATGGCCGCCTTACTTAGGCGCGCCGGCCACTGTGCAGTGTGACGACCGCCTTAGTTAATAGTTTATAAAATGTATGTAGGTAGTGAGTGGTCTATAATTTAGAATATTTTAGAAAGTTTCCTTACTTTCCTGAATATTTAACATGACAATTCACATCCCTAACTCAAAAGTATGCGCCTAGAAAGGAATTGTTAATACAAACACCGTACTGTTACCTACAGGCGCGAAAGATCCTAACCGGCATATATGCAGTACACAGATCGGCCATTTTGTTTCCAAAGTGTATGGCGGGATAGGTGGTTGATTGACGTGGCCCTCGTCTCGCCATTGCCTTTTATTTTTATACCCAACTCTGGATACGTTAAGAATAAAAGGATGTCTAACAATATAATGTTTTCTGAAATCTACATAATAAACATAACTTGACAGATCTTTGGATTTATTTTAACAGCTAGTGATGTCACGTAGCGCCGTCTAGTAAGAGCCGGTGGAACTATGTGATTAATTATTTTATTTTATGATAGTATTAATTTGTAATTATTGAAGAACATTTTATTTCGATAGCATGTAAAATAAAATAATTATATTATTATTATATAATACGAAATCTCGTTCCGTTTTATTGTGTAATAAAACCTACATGTTTAGTTTGATGCTAGCTGGCAACAATGGATTGGAGCGAAAATATTCGAAATTCAAATGACTAAAAAAAGAAAATGGGAAAAAAGGAAAAGAAGATGGAGACAAGAGAAAAACGTAAACTGGATTCTATCAAATATATTAGAAAATAAATACATTTTGGATCTTTAATGATTT
This sequence comes from Pammene aurita, assembly GCA_947086415.1. Lineage (NCBI taxonomy): Eukaryota > Metazoa > Arthropoda > Insecta > Lepidoptera > Tortricidae > Pammene > Pammene aurita. The sequence continues at coordinate 28,932,201 of OX352306.1, forward strand.
ACTTAAGCTATTAAGCTTGTGCTGCACAGCGCTGATGTTTGTTTCGGCTGATTTGTCAAGCCAGTTAAGAAAATAGTTTTCCTTTGCGGGAAGTCTTTGTAAAAGGAAGAGTCGGTCCCCGAGCGGGGCAAGGTTTTTTTGGATGACTTCTCTAACGGAGATTCGAGGCCTGGAAGATCTTCGCTACGAGTTCCAAATGCTTTGTGTACTGATTTTCCCGTCATTGGCCTCAAAAGACTGGGGGAAATGGAGTTGAAATTTATGTTTTGTCTTCAGTGACAGGTACGTGTTGGCCCTTAAGTTTGCAGTAGTCTTGGACCTGTAGGTATCCTTTTAACGTTACCATTGCTTTTTAAAATGATTTGAATAGCATAATAAAGGATGAGGTCTGATGGACAGTTTTGTTTGACATGTTTAATGCACAGGTTCTAATACATATTATTTAATTTCTTCAAATAAACTTAATTTAATTTAACAATGATGGTGGTTTATCCTATAATGTAAAACTAGACATTAACGAACCAATAGCTCTCCGGATAACAGCTGAGCTAGTTGTTAGTATATTTTAGGGTGTATTAGCAGACTGAAAGAAGTAATAAATAATTACCAAGTGGAGACTGTGTTTCTTTGATTTATTTATACCCCTTAGTATTATGTAACCAGACGGGATCATTCTTATAGGTTTTTTTTAAATATAGGTTACAGTGGCATGTCTTGATTTTTACATTAAGGCAATATTCGCTTCAACTATCTATTCTTAATACATGAAAAATAAATTTAAAAATATTTGTTGTCATAAAAGTTCAATACTTTATTGGATTCCATTCAAAAATATTACTATTATCACTTCATGCGGCTGTATTCAATTGTGTTTAGTCACTACGCGCGACATGTTTCGGAGAGCTTAAGTCTCCATCCTCAAGCACTAAGAGTGCTAGGCGAACTAACCCGTGAACCGTCGTTGCGCGGCCGCGCCATCGACTCAATGAGGTCTACCGTTTTTTTACTCACCAGTTGGCGCCACTGTAGACTGAGGTCCTGAAATACAGCTGTAATTTTTATTAAGTACGTTTGTGAAAACCAAATTTACGCTTAAATAATATTTAATACAATAGACCGTACTGTAAAAATATCGACGAGACCGCAGTGTTGCGCAGTTCCGCTTTATTTGGAAGAATAGGAGGATTTTCTTAGTTCCACTTTTAAAACATTCACATTTAATGACTCGTTATTCATATTTGCCATATGTAATTAATATCCAGGTATGGCAAAATATTCACAAGAATTTGACATTTCGAAGACCTCAGTCTACACTAGCGCCCCTAGCGGAAATTTCATACGCGATAGTCCTCATTGACTGCTGGTGGCCGGCGCGGCGATGCGAAGCAAACCAAACTCACTGTGTCCACTAGACTCTCACAACACACACTGAAGTTGAAGTGATAATAGTGTGAATATGTCTCACGAAAGTTTAATTTCAATAAAAATATTGCGTTAAAAACAGTTGAATATAAAACCATTAAATATGAGTAACGTTCATTGTCGCTCCTTGCAGAAAAGGCGATTTGTATCGTCGGTCTTAGTAAAATGCAGTTGACATCAGGCAAAGCGTGTTACAAAATACCATGAGAAAATGAAATCCAGTGCTGTCTTTATTGCGAAAGATATATTTGTATCTGATTGTTCAAAAATCTTGATTTTATTAACGGTGTCCCAGAAGTAAAGAAACCAATTTAAAATGTAGTTATTTAAAAAAAATGTGATAAATAATTGTACTGGTATAACATCGGTGACAGTTCTGTGAATTGATTAGGCCTTTGAGTATACTTTCGTATCATTAAAATTAATTAAACTTGTTAAACATGAACTAGTGAACAACGAGTAGTTCAGAATTATGGGTGTCACGAGAAAATAGACACTATACATCAATTTACTTAAGAGGGGGCGAGAAGAACGAGGTTGTATCGTATACTAAAACGTTTAAATAAACGGACAACATTAATTCAAAATCGTTCCAGGAAGTCCCCGCCTAGTTGCACAGGGTAGAAACATAAATAAGATAAAAAAGTGTTTGAACAGCCTCCTTTAATATCTGCCACAGCTGCGGCAAACTATATTAAAAAAATCTAAGTCCAGTACTTAGAATGAAGCGGAATGACCTAAATTTTAAAACTTGCGCAAAATGATCCGCTCCAAAATATATTATAGAACAAATAATGCGTGCTAAAAGAGGGTGTCGCTAAATATAATTATGCAAAATATTGTAAAAATATCTCATTATTTTTGACGAGACATATGCACCTGTGGATCCAAGTGACGTGCCTGCCAAGCAATATTTCTTTTCTACGTTAACATTCGAGATATTGTGCAGATTATAAGCAGGCAAATCACGCGTTTGTCAAGCAGTTGATCTTCTTGGGGCCACTAGGGAGAAGTATATAATTACTCAAACAAAATAATACCCCTGACATACCCCAAACTCAACGAATTAAAATGTGTTGGTGTTTACTAATAGAACATAAAAAGTGAAAATATAATTTCAAATCATTACTTGCTCTCAAACTCGTTGGGCCAAAATAGCAAAAACTGTAGCAATTCTTTGAAAAACCCTAATGCGGCGAGCGGAAATAAACTCAGAAAAATGGGATTTAAAGGTGTCGTTGGGACTCATTTATTATAAAACATGCATTTTATTTTCCTTTTCTTTGTTTCCAGTGTTTAACATAACGAATATACTTAGTTTAGTCATAAAATTTTTTAAACACTATTTTGTCTCTTTACTTCTGGGACAACCCAGTATGTGGGTAATGTACTTATAGTACTAGTACAATCTTATATCAGCATACTTTATCTACTTAATTACATTTTTATACAATTTCCCTGCAACCAGGAAGCCGAAGGAACAAGGTAATACTTACAAGGAGATTCCACATAAATCCAGTAATATCAATAAGATGATATTGCGACCATATCCGGTTCAATAATGTTTGTCCTTGTCTCAGAGTGTACTCGTATAATATTGGGGTACAAATATATTACGTATTATGTCATTACGTGTTATGGATTATAGAGTTACTTCAAGAAATGTAAATCATTCCTAGCAGAAAAAACATACAATACAATATTCTTTTCACTTCTCATGTTCAAAAAGAGTGTCATATTATGCTTACCAAGGCGGACTAAATTAGTACATTTAGCCTCTAGGGCTAATATGTACACATATTTATGATTTACAAAACATTTTTAATTGACCAATCAGAACACTTCACCATATTAAATCCACCAATCACAACACATATCGAAGTTAATCGGAACACTAGATACTTTTTAACCGACTTCAAGATTTGAAAAGAGGAGGTTCTCAATTCGGCGTGTATGTTTTTTTTTTTTTTGTTTTTTTTTTTGAAAATATGCAATAGATAAAGAAACGTGGTGGTGGAATGAGGAGGTGCAGGAAAGATTAAAGAAAAAGAAACAAGCATTTAAAGAATGGCAAAGTGTTGACAGTAGACGGGAGAGTGAAAAAGAAGGGAAGAGAAATGTGTATAAGGAATGTAAGAAGATAGCAAGGCGAGCAGTTGCTATTGCCAGAGCAGCAGCACAGGACAAATTGTACGACTCGTTAGATAGTCCTAAAGGCGAAAAGCAGCTGTACCGCCTAGCCAAAGCGAGAGAAAAGAATTCTAGGGATATATCTCATGTAAAATGTGTGAAAGATGATGCAGGAAAGGTACTGACTAATGATGAAGGTATAAAAGAGCGTTGGAAACAATACTTTGGAAGGCTAATGAATGAAGAGAATGATTGGAATAGGATTCTAAACAACAAGCCTGAGAATATGGGTGTAGTGAAAGAGATAGGGATGGATGAAGTGAGAAAGGCTGTGCGCAGTATGAAAAATGGCAAATCTGTAGGACCGGATGATATACCTGGAGAGGTTTGGAAGTTACTGAGTGAGGACGGATGTAAGTGGCTAACTTTATTCTTCAATAAGTTGTTGTATGAAGAAACTATCCCTGACGAATGGTGCGACAGTTTACTGGTGCCCATTTTCAAGAACAAAGGGGATGTCCAGGATTGCAACAATTATAGAGGAATAAAGCTTATTTCACATAGTATGAAAATATGGGAGAAAATAATTGAGAGACGCCTGAGAGATGAGAGTGATATAACACAAAACCAGTTCGGGTTTATGCCGGGAAAAGGTACAACAGACGCCATCTTTGCACTTCGCCAATTGAGCGAAAAGTACAGGCACGCAAAAAAGAACCTGCATATGGCGTTTGTTGACCTAGAGAAGGCGTATGACCGAGTACCCCGAGAGGTTTTGTGGTGGGCCCTGAGAGAGAAAAGCGTGCCTGGAAAGTATGTGAAGCTAATTCGGTCAATGTATAACAGATGTTGTACACGTGTCCGGTCAGCGGCTGGCGCCACCGACAGGTTCAGTGTCACGGTAGGCTTGCATCAGGGTTCGGCTCTAAGCCCCTACCTCTTCCTGCTTATTATGGACGCTCTGTCGTCGGACATACAGGAAGAGGCACCCTGGTGTATGCTTTTCGCCGATGACATTGTCCTTGTGGGTGAAGACGGACTCGAGGTACAGAGCAGACTCGAGAAGTGGCGGCAAAGACTGGAGAGTGTTGGCCTGAAGATCAGCAGATCGAAAACAGAACACATGTTCTGCGATTTCGGCGGTCTCTCCAGTTCTGCAGCCATAGAACTCGATGGCGTTTTATTGCCGATCTGCTCCGACTTCAAATACCTCGGTTCGCTCGTGCAGTGCGATGGCGATATTGACCGGGATGTCAAAAACCGGATTAGCGTAGGATGGATGAAATGGCGACAGGTCACGGGAATCATTTGCGACGCCCGAATGCCCCTTCGCCTGAAGGGGAAAATCTATAAATCCATTATAAGACCTGTCGTCATGTATGGATCAGAGTGTTGGGCCCTAAAGGTGACGGATGAAAAGAGATTGCATGCAACGGAGATGAGAATGTTAAGGTGGATGTGTGGAGTGACGAGAATGGATCGGATAAGGAATGAATATATAAGAGGAAGCCTGAAAGTCGCACCCATAACTGACAAATTAAGGGCTAATCGCCTAGCGTGGTACGGGCATGTTATGCGGAGGGATGAAAGTCATGTTACGAGAAAGGTATTAAGAATGAATGTGGAAGGATATAGGAGAAGAGGCAAACCTAGGAAAAGGTGGATGGACTGTGTGAGAGATGATATGAAAAGAAAGGATGTGAGTAATGAGATGACGGGTGATAGAGAGGTGTGGAAGAAAAAGACACGCTGCGCCGACCCCAAGTAAATGGGATAAGGGCAAGAGGATGATGATGACTCCATAACTCCGTCATGTCTGAACCGATTTTGAAAATTCTTTTTTTGATTGTAAGTATATATATACAGATTGGTCCCGTTTTTGTCAAAACGCAGTTCTGATGATGGGATCCATGAGGAATCGAGGGAACTCCTCAAATCTTAAAGGCATACATATAGTGATTTTTATATTTTTATCAACAAAACCATCATTTTCATTCAAAACAGTGACATTGGATGAAGTAGAACTGCTGATGATGATCAGAACGGAACTCTTCAACGACGCATAGTTCACGTTTGGCGATTCGTCCTCTTCGCTGTGTTTGTTTAGCAAGTTTAATTGTCAGAACAAATGTTCGTCCAGCTCAAGTTCTGATGATGGGATCCATGAAGAATCGAGGGAACTCCTCAAATCTTAAGGGCTTACACATAGTGACTTTTGTATTTTTATCAACAAATCAAGCATTTTCATTCAAAAGAGTGACATTTGATGAAGTGGAACTGCTGATGATGAACAGAACGGAACTCTTCAACGACGCATAGTTCATGTTTGGCGATTCTTCCTCTTCGCTATGTTTGTTAAGCAAGTTAGATTGTCAGGACCAATTTTCGTCAAGCTCAAGTTCTGATGATGAGTTCCACGAGGAATCGAGGGAATTCCTCAAATCTTAAAGGCATACATAAAGTGACTTTTGTATTTTTATCAACAAATCAAGCATTTTCATTCAAAAGAGTGACATTTGATGAAGTGGAACTGTTGATGATAATCAGAACGGAACTCTTCAACGACGCATAGTTCACGTTTGGCGATTGGTCCTCTCCGCTGCGTTTTTTAAGCAAGTTATTTCATTGTATGGAATCTAAGTGCACCATCTATCTACAATAATCCTTCACCGGCTACCCCCATTGAAGTCGGTTTTTTTTCTTAAAAATTATTTGGTGCGAATACTGTGTAAATAATTTAAGTCCTTAAAAAAAAACATGTATTTAATATCAACCAATCAGGAAACGCAATTTATTTCTCAAAACATGAGTTTTTTTTAGGTTTTTTTTAGTTCCTACTTCACAATAATTAAAAAATATTTAATTTTTTTGGAAGCGCTTTAAGCGTGTTTAAACTGGTTAAAGAGCTAATTTTACCGTCGTCTGTGGCATTTATTCGCAGTATTTATATTTTGTATCTATGTCAAAGAAGTTAAAAAAATTCAACGACCGTCAAATTAAACCATAATTTCACCTTAGTTTATTTATTGTGCGTAAATAATAAGTATATTTATTTTATTTTCTCGCAATCGAAGTGAAAAATAGTATGCATTACTCTGGTCTAAAAGCCATATTACCACACGAACAATTTTCCCTCATTTCGTTCCGGAAAATAACCACCTCGTGGTAATATGGCCTACTTTAGACCCTTGTCAAACAATCTACTATTAATGCACCACACAAAGAAAAAGAAGTAAGTTAATAACACACGATAGATATGTACCTACATAAATACTTATTATAACATATTTTTATGTTACAGAGTATCTCACCGATAGTTTTGTGAACTATATGATGCTTAGGTGCCTTAGTTATTCATTAATAATTATAAGGCTTACAATATTACATATTGTAGTGTAAAATATGTTTATCAATACAGATAATTTGTCATTAGGTAAGTATGTTAAATATGTTTAGCCTATGGAAATTATTGCCATACCTTACTGGGGATCATGAGACACTATTTTAATTGTAACAACTTTTTTTACCATGGTGCAATAAACGATGTTATGATTATGATTATGACTTGGCTACATCTAGTACAGTCACCGGCAATAGTATCTTCCTATACGAAGGTCGCAAAAATATCTGACACGTTCCTATTGCCCTACAAATAAGAGCGTGTCACATATTTTTGCGGCCTTCGTGTAGAAAAATACTATTGCTGGTGTTCTACTTGTAATTTTAAATTATCATTCGTTTTGTTTTTCAGTTTTTACTTAAGTGATCTTCTTTTGTCTTGAAAATGGCATCTAAAAAAGTCATTCTGACAATCAATATCACTAAAACGTTCCACGTATTACATTGACGTTTATTGATATGAACCCGATGGTACCTACGAAATATCATTTGATATATACCAGTCACTTTTCGGTGATGAAAAATATCGTGAGGAAATCGGGTCTAACCCCAATAAAGCCTAGTTTCCCCTCTGAACTGAAAGGTCAGATGGCAGTAACTTTCGTCAAAAAATAGTACTTGCGCCAATTCATGGGTTAGGTAGCCAAGCAGACCGCTCAAATTGAGCTACGGCTACGGCAAAATCCGGGATAAACGCTACGAGGATAAAGTTTTATACAAGTTCGATAACACAGAAACGCTTCCATTTTATCGCCATTACCTAAACTCTATTCCACATTTTCACGAACTGACACAAAGTAATTTGGACCCCAAAAAAACACACCAACCCTTGGGCCCAAAGGCCGAGTCCACGTTTAATCTCTTTATTCAGCTTGAAAGTTAAAAGGTTCGAGTCCCCGGAGAGGCAAAGGCAACATTTTTCTAGTAGCAGGTGTTGCAGATTAGTTTTCTCGATACCCGTACCGTTTCTAGCTTTAGCTGTAGAGTGACCATGGTGTATTATTTAGTTGAGACTTGTTTTCTATTTTACACAACTGTCACTGAACGGAATTGGTTCATACAGTGCATTTGCCTTGTCTCGTAGCGTGTTATATTGTATAAAATTTTTTTGTATATATATTGCCGCTTGCTTTAAAATTTATCACATAAACAAAGATTTAATACTTAATTTGAGCCTTTGTACTACAAGTAGCACACCAGGTCGTCAGAAGGTTGGAATAAATTTTTTTTTGGATATAATTACACCTTAGTTACTCGTGTAATTAATGGGTTGGCAGATAGTTTTTATACATTTGATTTGCTTCCCTATCGTCAGAGTCGTTAAAATACTGTATAAATCTAGTAACATTCTACTATTGAACAGTGTGTTCCAAATGATAACTTGAGGTATTTTGTATGCCTTAACACTTGTCAACAATTGCCAAAGTTTAGTTCACTATGCTCGTAGTAGTTGTAGAGGAAAGCCTGTATAAACACAGAACCCGCTACGGTAAGGCACTCAATGTATAAAGATCCCTCTAACTCTCTTCTCGTAAATCTGGTTGTTTATTGTGTAAAACGATTTTTAAGAATCAATAATGTAGAGGCTTCGATAGTTTTAGGGATTGAATTAATGGGAGAAAGAATAACACAAGCAGTTGAGTTGAGACTTCAAATTTGAATATGAAATAAACTTGATATAAAAACATAGACTATAACATTTAAAAAAAGCTATAAACAACCACAACAAAGGACGAGCAAAGCTTTATATACCCATGAAAACCATTAACCCTTTATATAGAGCACGGTCCCAAAAAAGTCCACATGGAACCTGATCTTTTTGTATTTTTTTTCTTGTTAGATTTAGGACTATAGATTGGCGAGGTAGCTTGAAATGAGATTTTTTTTTAAGGTTAAGTCGGGTCGTTTTATTCAATGTTGGATCACAGACAACACAAACTGTAGAATAGTTTTTATTGTTTGCCACAGTCCCGAAAGTCCCCTTCAGTGTGGTGCCCCTACTATGTCGTATTTCACGAACTCCGCGCTCTTACACAATCAGTTTGTGTCATTGAAGCCGGGTTTATTACTTAATGGCTCCACTTATTACTTCCTCTAACTTGGCGTTAAGTTGCTCATGAAATGTATTGCTAAGTAACTAAGTAATTCAGCTCGTCAAAACCTGAAACCTAATAAATTCTGATTTCCTTTTGTTCAAAGTCAGATGGCAGTCTTTTTCGTAGAAATTAATGTTGAATCACATTTTTGATGCTGCTGATTTGATGACTAATGAGATGAGTAAATTTTAAGTTAAAATTAACTGTGTTTGGGTTCAAATGAACACATAATATGTGTATAGATATAGCAGTGTATGCAACTGTACGTAATTAGGCCTTAAAACACTCGTGTGATCTTATTATGAAACTCCAAGTTTTATATAGATTTTTTATTTACGCGGAATTGACTACATGTGATTATTTTACATTTTAAACGTGTGATAATTGAAACCTATAACTGTTAAATTTCTTTTAAATTTATCTTTGAGATGTGAACCCGACTGACGCACACTAAGGAGGTTTTTTTTTATACCACGACGGTGGCAAACAAGCAGACGGCCCGCCTGATGGTAAGCAGCTACCGTAACCTATGGACGCCTGCAACTCCAAAGGAGTCACATGCGCGTTGCCGACCCTTTACAAAAAAGGGTGGTACAGTCACCGGCAATAGTACTCGTATCTTCCTACATGAAGGCTGCAAAAATATTTGACACGCTCTTATTTGTAGCATAGGAGCGTGTCACATATTTTTGACGTGTAGGAAGATACTATTGCCGGTGACTGTACCTAATGTACAAAGTATAAATTGTATAAAAAACATACTACTTTCGGTATCTCGAGTTGACACAACGCGTAGTCGAATTTTGTCTACCAAATATAATTATTCGAGGTTGTAATGAAGGAATAATCTATGAAAGACAGATAATATCCAGGCCAAAATAATCATTACCAAATCGATGATACTCAAATTGACCTCAGACCCTTACAAATTTTAATATCTGTTAAAATTTATAGCTGTCACTTTATAATAACATCGTAATTAATATGAATTGAACCATTTTGCCCATAACAACCCCCTTCCGGAGGGTGATTGGGGGTTAACCCCCTGATTTAATACGGCTCTTACGCAAGAGTAGAGACACGGACAGAGTACCATTCTTCTAATAACCTATGCTATTAGAAGATGTTACTTTGTGCGTGTATTATATTATATTAGTACTACCATATAATAATATCATAGGTAAGCAAGTGACGGCGGTGTTTTATTTTATTAAAATCGAGCACAATTGCTTCATTTTTAGGGTTCCGTAGTCAACTAGGAACCCTTATAGTTTCGCCATGTCTGCCCGTCCGTCCGTCCGTACGCGGATAATCTCAGTGACCGTTAGCACTAGAAAGCTGAAATTTGGTATTAATATGTATATCAATTACGCCGACAAAGTGGTAAAATAAAAAATGGAAAAAATTGTTTTACTAGGGTACCTCCCCTGTACGTAAAGTGGGGAGTATTTTTTTTTTTAATTTCAACCCTAACGTGTGATATTGTTGGATAGGTATTTAAAAATGAATGGGGGTTTACTGAAATCATTTTTTGATAATATAAATATTTTCTGAAATAATCGCTCCAGAATTAAAATAAATTTGTCCCCCACCCTCTAACTTTTGAACCATAAGTTTTAAAAATATGAAAAAAATCTCAAAAGTAGAACTTTATAAAAACTTTCTAGGAAAATTATATTGAACTTGATAAGTTGAATAGTTTTTTTTAAAAAAATTACAAAATAATTTCTGAACTAAGTTTGTAATTTAACCTCATAAGCAGGTGTTTAATGTACCTATAATTTCTACAAAATCACAATGAAATGACGTGCTTTCAAATAAAGTAAAAACGGTGAAAATCGGTTCATGCAATAAAGAATTATCCCATAAAAATCATCTTCTATACTTTAAGCTCGCGCGCAATAGTTTACTTAATTTGCCGATAGATGTCGCTGTACGTGAAATGCTCATATCATATCCCACATGGCGGTGTTATTTTAACTCTTAAGTGGGGACACTTACTGTGACGGACGGAAAACTACGGAACCCTACACTGAGCGTGGCCCGACACGCTCTTGGCCGGTTTTTTTTATTTAGAGATGTCAATAGCTACACGTTGGGGACTTCTTTTGATTGTGAAATAGCACCGTACTTTTTGTCATTGCCTTGTTGACTGTTAACTACTTGTTGTTGTTGTTGTTGTGTATACTAGTTGTCAAACTCAATTTTTTGACAGCGATGCACACCCTTTCCCGTAAGAAACTTTCTTCTGATAGGGACAAAGATAGGTATATGTTATTTCTTTGTCTTGCTCAACAGAAAGTTACCTGTCAATTGAAAAATACAGCTTTCCTATGTGCCTACATGAAACACAAAAATATTTAATATTTTGATTTTAATAACATTGAAGAAGGTTCTAACTTTAAAAACAACCCAAAAGATGAAGGGACAGAAAATTTGATTATGCTGTAGCAGGATTAAGAGGCACTGATTACGGTGGCTATTGTTGGGCCAAAAGCAACGTTCCGATTGAGTCGACACTTCTTAAGCTAGACGTCTCGCTCACTCTCGCTGTCTGCAGTCGCTACGCGTCGCAGCGTTCTTCCTTTATTTTATAGCTGTACCCGAACGCTGCTTTTGCCCTATAATAGTAAACTTTATGTGTACATGCCTAATATAATTTTAAACAAAAAAGAACCGACTTCACTTAGCATCCACCTTTCCAAAAGCAAATGCTTGAGATGCTGTAAAAAATACTCAAATCACTATGGGTGTGCCTATAATAGTTGAAGAGTTCCCTCGATTTCTCGAGGATCCCATCATCAGATCCTGACCTGGTTCTAATGGGACCAACTGTGAAGTATACTCTTTCAAACAAAAAAATAATTTTCCAAATCGGTCTAGCCGTCTTCGAATAATCGGTGAACAAACATAAAAAAAAATATAGCAAAAAAAAAGACGAAAATCGAAATCTTGAAGTCGGTTGAAAACTGTTACTCTTTCACGTTTATTAACTCATGTGGCATTTACTTTTAAAGATAATATTGATGGTGGGAGTAAGAGAAAATTAATTTTATCCTTAGGTTTGAATAGCTTTTGCTTACCTAATTGCACGAAAATGGAATATTAAAGGTTACACAAACCTTGTCGAGTTTCTACAAAGTTTTCTCGATTGCTTCCGTAAAGTCAGGTTGTGTTTTACAAGCGCGCTCGTGTTATCTAACTTACTAAATTAAAATATTCTTCCACACTTATCTGAACATCATCTTTATAGATATGATACACATAGATAACACAAATCTTCTACACATCACATATATAAAATAAATGTCGGGCTTACTTGCTCGCGGATCAGTCAGTTAAATTGACCATGTTTTTAGCTTACCTCATTTAAAGGGTACACGGAAAGAACATGTCTAGTCACTTTGACAACGTTTTGAGTCATAGCGCTTTTAAAGTTTGGAACGATTCAATTAATCATACTATTTATTTTCGTTACTAGATGGTTTTTATGAGCTAAAAAGTGGATTTACCTTAAAAATTACAGCTGTAACAGAGGTTGTTACTAATAGTTCGTTGCAAGATTCTGATACAAAAATCTCATTTTACTTAAAAAGTGACTAGACATGTTCTTTCCGTGTACCCTTCATTTAATTTCTGTCTGTACATGTATTTAGTAGAATTTAATTTTCTCTGTTGTGGATACTAATTACCTTACTTACTTATTCCAACTGTATGTGTCAGTTTCGCCACAATTTTTTGACTACCGCCATTTTTCACAATAACAAATTGTTGTTGTTAGTAATTGTAATTTTTCCTCTAGCTTTTTTTTAAACTTAAAATTTCAAAACCTGCAAGTGGGGTTGCCAGTGGTGACATGAAAGTGATCTGGAAATATTGTTGTCACTAGTTAGGTTAAGTATAGTTTTAAGTTCTGGTTGCCTTGAAAATCATCGTTGTGGCTACCCATGGCTCATGCTGAGTGGCAACCATTTTGGTGTATTTTTTTTTGTATATTTCAAGCTACGTTTCTGTTCGCTTTGCACAAAATATATATTTTTATTTCTTTCATTTCATATAAAATGCGTAAGGAAAAATCGGTCTGGTTGTAAACTACGCAAAAACTTTAGGGTAGTTCTTCCTCCAAAACTTAAGCGGGTGAAGCCTCGGGAATAGCTGGTATATATAAAACATAAAACACCCTTTTTTGCAGGGGCATAAAAATATAATAACATTTTTTACAAACTAATTCAATAGGCACAGAGCACCTCGCAATAAACAATAACACAACGAAAGTTCCCAATTGGGTAATATAATTAAAAGGTTCAACGTTAACTAGGGCAGTCGACATCAAAGAAATGTTTACAATTTCATACCTTCCTCCCTTGTGCTAAGGTGCAAATTATAAACATTTATTTGACGTCGGCAGTACACGAGTTTCCCAAATCTAACTTGATTGGTCCATCTTTGTCGCAAACTGGCTGCTAGTTTAGGCGGGGACACACGTACCGAAAGATAACTAGATTTTTTTTGAAGTGAAAACTTCTTTAGCGGCTCTGTGCACTTTTTGTGATGGGGAAAAAATGTTAAACTCGCGTCAGGTCAAGTGACCGTCAGATTCGTCAGATTGAAAATTCGTAAGACGGACACGTGACCTGATCGAATAAACCTATATTAATAATTCTGTCGAGGGGTACGGTAGACCCGAATGAAATTATGCTCAAATGGAAAAGTGTAAAAAAATAAAAGTTTTGAATCGAAGACATATATGAGCAAAATTCAGATTGTCGCGTATTTTTCATTTAAAAGTGTTAATATAATGACAAATGGTCAGCCATATTACATATTTTAGTGGTTGATAACTTGACAGTGAGGGGTGCGTTCGGAAATTGTGAACTATGTTTATGTACGGCATATTTGAAAGGTTATTTGATCAAAAAGAGGACGAAAGTAAATAAATTATTCTTAATTTTCACTTCTGCCGGCACTCTCGGAGTGCAACCCGTTGTTTTTTATTCTGCCTATGGATTTACGAGTATATGAAGTGGATCTAATTGTTACACTTTTTCCCTGACCTGTTGAACCATTTTACCGAGTAAAACAGTCGTTCATAGGTAACTAATAAAAAGTAGTAATAAAAAAACCGGCCAAGAGCGTGTCGAGCCACGCTCAGTGTAGGGTTCCGTGGTTTTCCGTCCGTCACAGTAAGAGTTAAAATAACACCGCCATGTAGGATATGATTTTTATGGGATAATTCTTTATTGCGTGAACCGATTTTCACCGTTTTTACTTTATTTGAAAGCACGTCATTTCATTGTAATTTTGTAGAAATTACAGGTACAATAAACACCTGCTTATACGGTTAAATTACAAACATAGTTCAAAAATTATTTTGTAATTTTTTTTCAAAAACTATTTAACCTATCAAGTTCAAAATAATTTTCCTAGAAAGTTTTTATAAAATTCTACCTTTGAAATTTTTTTCATATTTTTAAAACTGATGGTTCAAAAGTTAGAGGGGTGGGGGGACACATTTTTTTTTACTTCTGGAGCGATTATTTCCGAAAATATTTACATTATCAAAAAATGATTTAAGTAAACCCCTACTACTTTTAGTAAACTACCCACTTTGTCGGCGTGATTGATATACCATATTAGTACCAAATTTCAGCTTTCTAGTGCTAACGGTCATTGAGATTATCCGCGGACGGACGGACGGACGGGCAGACATGGCGAAACTATAAGGGTTCCTAGTTGACTACGGGACCCTAAAACGGTGTCTTACTCGCATCTGTTACAAAATTGACACATTTGACATTTTGCTTGTCTAATGATGACATGACCTCCTTAGTCAAAACGAGACACAGTCCCCTAGATAACCATCTCTTTCGGCTTCACTTTGTAACCGAAGAATAAGATCCACTTCATATAAATCCATGATCCTGCCACACGACGGCTTTAGTACCTACATTCAAAAACCTCCTTACTTTCGGTAATCGGATAAAAACTTAGAGAATTCAACCCGGATGGAGTAGTCATGTCTGTCGTTTTCGATACAAAAAA
This sequence comes from Pammene aurita, assembly GCA_947086415.1. Taxonomy (NCBI): domain Eukaryota; kingdom Metazoa; phylum Arthropoda; class Insecta; order Lepidoptera; family Tortricidae; genus Pammene; species Pammene aurita. Next base: position 28,947,290 of record OX352306.1, read on the forward strand.
AGTCTGCCGATTTTTGCGGGGGAGGGGAACGTCAAATGTAAGGCTATTCGTACGTAACGTAGAAATAGATAAACGTCATTCCAAACATGTGTATGACCACTGGTCATATATGTTTTCGGCCTGTCAATGGCGACTCCGGTTGGTTGATTTCTCTTAGGGTAAAAACCAGCTTGAATTTGAAATTTGTGCAAGGATACGATAGACAACCCAATTAGTTTTCTATTTGTCATTCTGCGAACCTATTTCGTCATTTCGTCAATTTCGTCGACTCACTGTCGTGGTTTTGGCATTTAATGATTTCTAATTTCATTAATTTGATCAAATCGCTGAACCAGTTTAGTGACATGACAAATTTGGTTCACTTCTTGGCCGATTTTGTAATTTTACTACCCAGGTGTTTGGTGAAATCACACGGAAATGATGGACTGGAGAAGCCATTTTGTCATTCTGCGTGATTTCATCAAACCCCTTAAGGAGTTAGGCAAACAGCTTACAAATTGTTACAGTTGGTCAGAATAAATATTAAACAAGCTTGATCTAGCCCTCAGTGTGGACACGGCTTTAGACCCTTCGTGATTCGGCTTGATTTTGTTAGGTTTGTTTTCTCTTTCAGTTCATTAGTTTGTTTAAATTCCGGCTACTTTCTCCTCTATAACGTTTAATTGCATAACTACCAATGTTTTGGACAGTAATCCAAAACATTGGTAGTTATGCAATTAAATATTATAGCGGAGAAAGTAGCTTAATAGTTTAAAAAATTCTTCTAAAACATTTCCCAATGTTGCGTAGGACGTAAAGAAAACGCTTCATAGAAATCTCCATATAAACTGTCCAGTAATACGATTCTTACGGAAAGTGTCATGTGAAGTGTGACTTATAGGTTTATTTTAAAACAGAAAGGAAATTACAGGTGACAGTATAATAAAAAATATTATAAATAACTATAAACTAGAGACTACCTACAAATAAAAATGTCCTCCAAATCGCTGCCAATGGGCAGGGTACCCAGAAGGCTGGCCGCATTGCCACGTTGTATAGCGATGCTTACATGTTGTGCAAAGTATTGGCCAGCCCTCTGGTCACCCGTCGCGACGGGTCGACGCGTCGTTTCAATGAAACGCGCCGCTAAATCTTTGTAGTTTCTAATATCTCTTTGCTTTTGCCGTGTTCTCGAAACTCAAGTGTAAAACATTTTTACAAAGGTTTGTTCAGCTGTTCACGTGTACTGCACATAGAACAGCAGTATCGACTACTTTCTACAGGTATTTTCCGTACAAAAGTTACGATACCACAAATCTCTGTCGCATGCAACAGTGCCCGCGACCAATGAGCTGCGTCTGAGTAACGCGAGTTGGAAACTGGACGCTGGATAATGCCAATAGTTCCAGTTAAATGGGTACCTTTCGTCCAAGTTTAACCGTCTACATTTCATTTCTAAAAAGAGGAAAGTAAAATACGTTAGTGCGACGGAATATCGTTAATTCTAAAAAACTTGACCTTGACTTGAAAACTTGTTGACCTTGAAACACCTGTATTTTAGGGTGGATCGGCCGTACTATGAAAAAAATTTTTTTTTACTATAATTTAATGGGCTTTTGTCAAAAGTTGCTTACATACCTGAAACCGCATAATATGAAATATATTAAATATATATTTTTGAAATTGGACAATAACAAGTACTGCCCCAACTCACATAAAGTTTTAAACAAACTAAAGCTAAATTGTCTGTCGGGTTTTGGTTTCGATTTTTAATAAAAATTAGGAAAATTAAAACAAAACAATAACATTATGACTGATTAGTGATTTGTCATCTGGCATCATTGTTTCTACTCAAACCTTAAATAAAGAGGGTAGTAATAACTTCGACATTAATTTGAAATACCCTACACTATCAAAATAAATGACACATTAACTACAATCTGATTCTCTAACGTCAAATCAACACAAACATTGATAAAACAAAATCTTTAAAATGTCTTTGTCTACATTACGAAGTGATTTAATTTGCCCTATATTTGGTCATGGAAGAGAACTAAAAGTTAATATTTTGCCTACTTACGAAGATATTATACTGTGTTACTTATATGCGAGTCGTAGTAAGAAAAACTGGCCAAGTGCGTGTCGGACCACGCATAGGAGGGTTCCGTACCTTCAATGGAATAAGAACCAAGCTAATACCAAAAGGTCGTATCTGATGCCTATAGAAGAAGTTTTTGGAGATAACTCAAAAATGACTAAACCGATAATGTTCAAAATAAGTTTCGTAGAAAGAATATGATAAGGCGCATCTCTTCAATTTTTTTCATATTTTTTGAACTTACGGTTCAAAAGTTACGGGGGGGGGGGGGCTACACAACTTTTCTGACTTTCGAAGCGATTATTTCAGAAAATATCCACTTAATCACAAAATGGTTAAAGAAACCTCAATGTTATTTTTAAAGACCTATCGATTGACGTGTCACTTGTTGATATTTGGTTAAAAAACATTTTTTGAAATTTAGTTACATCTATGGAGCGCCCCCCTAAAAATATTTTTTTTCAAATTTAACTCCATAATTAAGTAGCGGCATACAAAATACACCTTATGTGTAAATTTTATTCAGATAAGTCGTATAGTTTCCGAGTAAAATGCCTGTGACATACGGACGGACAGACAGACAGACAGACATGACGAATCCATAAGGGTTCCGTTTTTTGCCATTTGGCTACGGAACCCTAAAAAGTAGTACCAGAACTTAGCTACTGACGTGTTAAAAATTTGGAAAACGGCATCTATTTCAACTATACAACCGCGGTCTGTCACCAGAAAAATCAAAGAATATTATGAAAAATATCGCAGTTTATTGAAACCTTATAAATCTCGTCAGAATGTTGAATCTTACAAAAACCGCATATCAGTGTTTAAAAATGAGGCAAAGGCTCTATTTGACATTGCGGCATGCCAGTGCAAAGATATAAATTTATCCAAGTGTGACAAACCAATGAGTTCCAAATTTAGAGAAGCCCTTTTTAATTGATCAACGAACAAAAAGGCAAATGATGATTGGTCGCATAGACGTACAAACTACATCAAAGAACTTGAAAAATATAAATAGGAAAAGAAAATATTTTCTTCTTCTTCCTTCCCTTAGTCCCAGTTCTATCTGGGGTCGGGCCTCCTTGTACGGCGGCGCCAGGATGTTCTATCCTGGGTTGTCGTGGGGGTTAAATTCTGCGCTTTTAATTCCCTTTTGATAGTGGACCACCATGTTTCAGGGGGTCTTCCTCTTCCCAGAGATTTTGTTGGGATATTTTTTTTTTTATTAGAAGGAAAAGAAAATATATATTTTCAAAATAAGTCAGACTACAGCTTCAAAATCAACTGAAGAATCAATTGACGATTTATCTTCGTCTACTCAAAACTCAGATGTCTCAGACCAAGGGACTAGAGATTTTTTTCCGCCTGTGTCCCAGTTTTCTAAAACTCCTCAAGAAAGCCAAGCGAAAGCAGCCAGTTTTTCCATGCCAACTGTGGCTCTTACTGTTGATAGGTATGGTGTTTCAGATAGAGCTGCTGCAGCCATTGTTTCGGCGGCTCTTCAGGATGTTGGTCTTATTACCAAGACGGACTTGGCCAAGGTTGTCGATCGCAATAAAATTCGCCGAAACCGTGAAAAAGAAAGAAGTATTCTAGTAAATATGCCCTTATTGGTATGTACTTCATTTGGATTATATTTTGATGGCCGCAAAAACAGCACTTTATCAATTGTGAATGTCACAAAACGAATAATTATTTCAGAAGAGTATATAAGTTTAGTCAAAGAGCCAAACTCTGAATACATGTGCACAGATATTTTAAGAGAGTGCAGCGAAGACCTAAACAAAATTGATGAGTTGATTTTACCACTACTGAAATTATACCCTTGTCATACTCAAAGTACTGAAAGATGTGTTAAAATAGTTACAGAGGCAGCTGCTGCTGTTTGTGGACCTATTAAACGAGATGGTTTTATTAAGACAAGGCTTAAATCCCGAAAAATTATACCTCTGTTTAACTCCAAGAAAGACTACAAAATTGAATAATTTTACTAATTTTTCAGCGTAAAAAAAAACATCGTTATCTTTCATCGTTTTCATGGTTTTCTAATGAAATATGTTAACTGCTAATTTCAAGTGTAAAAATAAATTAAATTCAGACAAAAATAAGATGTTTTAATATTTTTTACATATTTTATAGTTACCACCCTAAAATGGCGGTTGCGTCACTTTTCAGTTAGCTTGGGGCAGTACTTCCTGAAATATTTCAGTTATTTTAATTATACAGATTTAAATATTTTTGTGAGTAGCAACTTTCTATTACCTGACAAAATCAAAATTTGAAAAAAAAAAGAAAATCGATCCACCCTACTGTATTTCTCTCTAGTCAATAAATAAATATTTATCTATACAGAATTCATCCTTACTTGTCTTATTATGTTAAAAAACGTCAAACTAGACACCGTAATGTCATTTATTCTTGAGCTTATGCGTTCATTATTGCGTTTATCGAAGAAATTTTATTAGAGAGATTCTTTTTGTGGTTCCTTGGTTGAATTCAATACTTTGCAAGTTTCTCTACGTATACAGTGTGGAAAAATAAGTCGGGCCCTGGAGGGAACATACCTTAAAACGTTGAGATAGCTCAATTCGCTGCGCGCTGAAAGGAAACATTCTTCTTTTATTTTTACTAAAAACCGGCCAAGAGCGTGTCGGGCCACGCTCAGTGTAGGGTTCCGTAGTTTTCCGTCCGTCACAGTAAGTGTCCCCACTTAAGAGTTAAAATAACACCGCCATGTAGGATATGATTTTTATGGGATAATTCTTGATTGCGTGAACCGATTTTCACTGTTTTTACTTTTTTTGAAAGCACATCATTTCATTGTGATTTTGTACAAATTACAGGTACAGTAAACACCTGCTTATACGGTTAAATTACAAAATTAGTTCAGAAATTATTTTGTAATTTTTTTTTAAAGCCTATTCAACCTATCAAGTTCAAAATAATTTTCCTAGAAAGTTTTTATAAAGTTCTACTTTAGAGATTTTTTTCATATTTTTAAAACTTATGGTTCAAAAGTTAGAGGGGGGGGGACACATTTTTTTTAATTCTGGAGCGATTATTTCCGAAAATATTTACATAATCAAAAAATTATTTTACTAAACCCCTATTCATTTTTAAATACCTATCCAACAATATATCACACGTTAGGGTTTAAATGAAAAAAAAAATCACTCCCCACTTTACGTATAGGAGAGGTACCCTAATAAAACATTTTTTTCCACTTTTTATTTTACCATTTTGTCGGCGTGGTTGATAGACATATTAGTACCAAATTTCAGCTTTCTAGTGCTAACGGTCACTGAGATTATCCGCGGACGGACGGACGGCCGGGCAGACACGGCGAAACTTAAGTGTTCCTAGTTGACTACGGAACCCTAAAAACTAAAACTGCATTTACAGTTTTTTCCTTAATTTTCACTTTTTTCCATACTAATTGTATGAAAAGTCTTTTTTAGGGTTCCGTACCTAGAAAGGAAAAACGGAACTCTTATAGGGTCACTTTGTTGTCCGTCCATCTGTCCGTCTGTCTATCAAGACCCTTTTTCTCAGGAACGCGTGTAGCAAGCTGAAACTTATATCAAATACTCAAGTCTACTGTCCCTTGGACCTGTGAAAAAACCTAACTTCTAAGCCAACACAATCAAAAGATACAGCCGTTTATGCCGCAAATTTTCGAAACTCGCAAGGGAATCAATACCTACAGGGTACTTCCCGTGGATTCAGAATTTAGTACGAAGCAATGTCAGATAGAGGAAAAATTGCGAAAACCGTAAATGTTTAGTTACATCATATAATAAAAATATTTTTAATAATTTTATAGTTCCCCTATATACCTACAGGTTTGTACGGAACCCTCGGTGCGCGAGTCTGACTGACACTTGGCCGGTTTTTTATTATTTATGTGTTCTCTTGTGCCCTACACTTGGTTGGTATTAAGAAGTTTTTATCCTTGTTGGAAATAGGATCGATTGGCATCAATTATCATAAAAAATATTTATGGCGAAAATTGAACTGAACTTTTTTTCCAAAAAATTTTAAACGCAGTTATGTCTATTTAAAAAAATAAAAGAATGTTTCCTTTCAGTGAATTGAGCCATCTCAACGTTTTAAGGTAGTTTCCCTCCAGGGCCCGACTTAATTTTCCACACTGTATATCAAAATTTTAAGAGGTAATCCCTAAGAAAAGTGTGATATTTATTTTAAAAGTGTTTGTTTACATGATAAAACGGGTAAGAACGAATTCCGTATATCTATTATCAATACAAATACATCGGATGAAAGACTCAGCCAATAAGATTCAAACGATTTTACAAGAACACTCCAGCTCGCGGATTAGAACGAGCGCATTTGCATTTTGTTCAGCAGCCTTGCATTTATAGGGAAACTTGTCTTCTCGTAGAGTGCTGAGCAATTTACTATTGCTAGCAACGTATACGTTGTGATACTCGCGTCTCGATAGCTGGAGCGTGAAATTTAATCAAACCAACAAGTTCACTCCTCGAACTTCACTGACACCGCATTATTGAACTTTTACAAAGAGCACAAAGCAAAGGATAAAATAACTAACATAAGAGTTTTGGAAATAATGAAAAAGGACCTAGAAGTAGTATCAACAATTAAGAAAAGAAAAACAGCATATTTTGGTCATATATACAGATACAATAAATACAATCTACTAAAATTAATAATTGAAGAAAAAATTTAAGGGAAGCGAGGCCGCGGTAGAAGGCGCACTTCATGGACTAAAAATATAAGAGACTGGTTAGAGATGAAGAGCATAGATAGACTAATTCGCATGACTGAAGATAGAGAGACATAATATAGGTCGCCGACCTCCTGGACGGAGATGGCACATGAAGAAGAAGAAGAAGACAAAGAGCACGAGATCAACGAACATAAGAGCAGTTTTACTAGTTAAATGCTACGATTCGAAAAGCATAACCGAATATCATCCCACACCATTGTAGGTTCGCTATGTGCGAATTGCATGGTGGGGGAACGTAAACGCAGTGAACAATGTGACCAGAAATGAGACTGCAAAGGGACAGCACTTATGTCACCTCAATACGGTCAACTATCAAAACAGTAAATCAGTTAGAGACATTTGAAGATTCAAGATATTTATTCATGACGTACACAATATCACATACAAAACAGATACAAAATAAAGACGTATTGATGTAGCACTACGAAATGGACCCTGCTCAGCAAAATGCTAGCTAGTATGTGTAGTGTGTGTGTTACATTTCATATAAGCAAGGAGTACAAGCCGTTCAAAAAAATAAAAATAAAAAGATTGAGGCCTGGCCCAATAGCCACAATTATACAATCATGCACGTAGCGAATAGCGAAAGTCTCCGTTTCAGTGTGGCAAATGGTTTCATATGTCCGTCCGATATCTGCCCAGCTGTTCTCCTCTACATTCCGTATTCAACCGATTTACCGATTTCCGTAAAATTTTGTGAGTAAGTTACGTAGATTTTATTGTAATTAGATAAATACAAACGTTGAAAATATTGAAAAAATAATCAACCTAGCAGGACTTGAACCTGCATCGATACACCTTACCAGGGCACGATCGCTTTACCAACTAAGCTATGGGTCAAGTTACTAAGTTGACGAGATGTTCAATACCCTCAACCATCTTTTTGCATTAGTTTTGATCTACATCGGCTTTACAGCAGCCGTAAGCGACATCTAGGTGCTAACTACTAGAGTAAAGTTAGATACCCTTCCCGCCGATACTATCGCAAGTGTCACAACGGAATCATAGATGGTGCTGCTTTCAACTCAAAATTATTTTTGCATGTTTTTAAAGTGGGGCATTCCACTCATACAATAGTTTGTTATTAGATCAAATACAAACATTGAAAACATTGAAAAAATAATCAACCCAGCAGGAGTTGAACCTGCATCGATACGCCTTGCTCTTTTTTAAATGTTTTCAATGTTTGTATTTGATCTAATAACAAATAATGTAATGTAATGTAATGTAAAAACTCTTTATTGTACCAAAACCAGTCAAAAACAATACAATAATAGGAAAACGTTAGTACAAAGGCGAACTTATCCATTTAAGGGATCTCTTCCAGTTAACCTTTGAGTAGATGAGAGAAGAAGTGAAAAGAGGTAGACAAATGCGGTAACATGTACAACAAGGTACGAGAAAAGTAGATACTATAGATACATATATACAAAAGTTATAGGAAAAGTATATATATATATATATTAAACCAGAGAGGAGTGAGGAGACAAACATAATAAAAACACAGAAAAGGAACATCTAAGACATATACAGAATAATACAATAGCAACATATCAATCAGAGTCAGGTAACCATAACTTCTTTAGCTTCTCCTTGAACGACGCGACCGACTGTGACTGTCTGAGCAAAACAGGTAACCTGTTCCAGAGTTTGACTGATCCCACAACAAACGACTTGCTGTAGCCACGATTTTTGTGAGGCGGGATGGCGAGTGACAGGTTCTCACTCGACCGCAGACGGTGGCCACTACCTTCAACCAAAAATTTAAATTTCTCCGAAAGGTACCAGGGAGGAGAAGGGGTAAAAAGTATATTAAATAGAAGGGAAAGAGTGTGTAAATCTCTGCGACGTCGGATGGGAAGCCATTTTAATTGATTACGGTAATAAGTCACATGATCATATTTCTTTAACCCGAAAATAAATCGTATGCAGGCATGCTGTAAGCGTATTCTGTAAATAATGCCCTACTTTAAAAATTATGAAAAAATAATTATGATTTCAATGTAAGATTTTGGAAAATGTTCATAATAGTCTATGGCGCTTAAGTACATTGTGAGTTCGTTAATCAAAATGGCTAAGCCATACATATAACCAGTTTTATGGCATATGGTTTCTGGCATGGCTATGAGTGCAATGTCTAATCTTGATAGGATTTGGAAGAACAGAGGTATTCGTCGCTCAACTATAGTACACTTGGTAAAAGCCTTAGTCTTCTCGATATTTCTGTACGGTGCCGAAGCATGGAGTCTGAAAAGCTGCGATAAGGCAAAAATTGACGCTTTTGAGATGTGGTGGTGGCGAAGACTGCTGCGTATACCCTGGACAGTTAGAAGAACTAACATCTACATCTTCAGAGAGCTCAATATTGCCACACAACTTTGCAAAATATGCCATGAGCGTGCCCTTAGGTTCTTTGGCCATATTATGCGGCGTAGAACACAGAGAAACACATAATTCCGGGCCGTATGAATGGCAAACTTGCTCGTGGTGGGGGTCGGATGAGATGGTCGAACGCTGCAAAAAGGTCGGCTGGCGGCAGCCTGAACCGTGCAGTCCACATGGCCTATGACATGACCGCACTTTATGGAAACGAGCTACATGTGGTCGCGATCCTCAGCAGTGAGAGAACGGGAAAGAAGAAGAAGAATCAGTTTTAGCCATGCTCGCGAGGTCTACAGTACACATAATTCAAATAACTTTATTATTATACCTATTTACTAAATAACTGAGAAGAACGGCCTTCGGAATAGTTCAGAAAATATGCTAAGTATAAAGATCGATGGTCGTTTCGTCGTTTGGACGAAAAGGTTCTGGCGGCAACCGTGAACCGGAAGACGAAGGGATCACAGGAAGCCACACGGAAAAGAGTTGCGGAAAACCTTCCTTCACTAATTAGTAACGTTTTTTTCAATTGGGCTATCGATGTGTCGCGTCTACCAGATGTGATCAATTGTGGCAGCGCTTTATATTTCATTACTGATTCCTCTTGAATCCCGAAACTTCCAGATTCTTTGGGCTGTAATATGTTGTATACTCGTATTATACCTCATCGGGTTGCAGTACATGTCGCCCTGGGTGGGTAATTATTTTATTAGTAACATACTTGGTTCATTTCTATGTTCAGCCACAGATTATCTTTATGGTTCGGCTGGTACAATAAATAAATCAACCTTCGTAAACGTGTTCAACAACTTTGTCACATTTACTATAAATACCTAATTAAAGTCCTAAAGCCCTTAGACAATTTAAAGAAAAAGTTTATAGGAAAAGTTAAGATTTACAGTCTTGATTGAGCTAAAATAAAACAGTAGTTTTATTAAGAAGCGTAAATACAAAACCTTCAGGCTCTTTAAATGAAAATTTACATCCGAAAACCCTTTTAAAACTCCGACAAATTTTAAACTCACTTCAAAATTTTAACTCCAAATTCGTAAAAACCAGGACAGCAAATCAGGCGAAGAATCGATCTCAGAATTTGAAAGTTAAATGTTCCCGAAACTCCGTATTCTTAATTAGTAGACCCTTCTAAACAGTTTCATGGTAATTCTGCCTTCGAATTTGCATAGTGAATAGCCAAAAGATCGTGGCCCGTTAAATATAAGCGAATATCTTCCACTTACTTACCAAACCTCCTATCTGGATGAATTCTGTTAAAGGAAAAGGAACATTTTGTAACTTAAAATAAATTACACGTGTAAAGTTATTTTTGAAAGAGTTACGAGGTATTTTAAGTAATGTTTATTTTATATACCGGCTTGCGTGGTATTGGGTCAAGCTACTACTCCTTTCCTTTTTAGGGCTGTGTAATCAACAAGGGATTCCTATGCTGCAACCATTACTACAGGATGATTAAGACATGGATTAACAATGCCTATACAAAATCGCGTTCCTCGAACCTTCAGGCTATACGTCTGTTTTCGCTACTAAGTACCACAGCGCCATCTGTTGAGTCTGGAGTCGAGTTATTCTGTCAGCGTTAATCGCCGAACAAAATATTAGAAACTAGAATATATTTATTTAATCTTAATTGCACACAATAATATGGTACAAATGGTGGACTTAATGCCATAAGGCATTCTCTACCAGTCAACCAATGGACTTAACAGAAAGGTTAAGTAGGAATTTAGTGTTTGTGGTGACCGATAGATGACGCTAGTGCTTTAGCCTGAAATAAGGGAACGCGATTTTGTATAGGCATTGTCAATGCATGTCTTAATCATCCTTTCTACGTCGTAGAGACTTATCTCAATGACTATTAGTATGAAATACTATTATCTATTCTGTGCTATTAGTTTCAGTCAAAATTTTAAAGGGATGTTATATGGTCTTACTAAATAGATCATTATAAACGTTGCCTATATTGGTGTCTAGAAGCCACTTTTTATTTGAATACGTCGCCAAAAGAATTACGCGCGTTATCCATACAGCTAACAAATCAGCCAATATCGTTAAACCACACAAAACCCAAGAATGCAAGCCCAAAGAAAGACTTACATACAACACAATATCGGTACTAAATACTAAATCTTCTCAAATGAACATGTCCGAAGCAAGCCGGAGCGCCATACATTACTCCCTCTGAACTAGGTCCGAGCATAAATTGCTTCGCGACACGGCAACCCATGCGATCCAATTTATAGCTATGTACTAACAGTAACACATCTAAGCAATAGTAAGCCTTATGTCCTTATTGCCATAGCAATAAGGTGCAAGAAAGTTTATTGAACTTAGTTGAAAATTGTATTAGGTTTGTCGAAGTTTCCTTGTAAAAGCGGGCGTAAGACCCATGATAATAGTAGGGAGGATTGATATTTTATTTCAGAGGCTTTAAGAAATTCCAATTCTTGACCGATTGTATTGAGATATATTTTACAAATGAAATGGTATGTCTTTATATTTTCTAACATTAATACCTACAATTCTATTATTATTAGTTTTTATATTCTTATTTTTATTGTGCATTGTGCATTGGACCAAGGGACTTAGTCCAATGCACAATGACTATTGCTCGTCGGCAGATGCGAGGATGATCGGCTCAAAAAAGTTGGCTTCTCCGTTTAAGTCACAGATCTAAATATACATAGATCACGCAAATGCATCTACTTCGCGTGTCGGAACTCGGAGTAGGTCTCCGAGTTGACCGTCGCTACTGACATTCCGCGCGCGTCTGTTGTGGTAGCCGGTTGTCCGTGAAAATTAAGAAAATGCCTTTTTGCATGGTATTAAAGTGCAATAGCCCAAAAATTTGAAGCACCCAAACGCAAGGACATTTTTCCTATCACACGTAAGTTATTTTCAAATTATATTATGCGTAAATTCATTTTAAATCTATTTTTTAAGTATTCCGAGGTGTGATTCCAAGACTGTACCTAAGTAACTATAGATTATCGGTAAGTAAACTATGTTCAAATTTGCTTTGAGCGTTAAATCTCACGTTGTGTGTTAAGAGACGATGAATATCAGAACAAGCGATACTGTCGCGCATCACTTGGAGTTCGTGGTATAAGGGAACTTCTCATTCGTCTGTCAAATCTAGCAACTAGTTTTGTTCGTTCTACAACATTATATCGATGATCGATTTTAATCGCCAATTTAGTAGTTATTGATACAAACAAGCTCGACATATGTCTTAATTTTAAACGACAGCTTCAAAAATGGAGGGTAATACCTTCGGGTTCTTCATGTATGTGACATGTTTATCCTTTGCATGTATAATTTATAAGTGCATGTATAAGTTTATAAATTGCTTGAGAAACACTTACTTTTTTTTAGTTTCCCACACGATCCTATCACAAAAGAAAAATGGATTGCGGCCAAGGGACGGAAAGACTGGTTCCCGACTAAGCATAGTACTATTTGTTCTAAACACTTTGAAAATAGCAGCTTCATTGAAGGGAAGAAGTTGAGATTGTTGAAAAAAACGGCGTATCCCACTATTCATATACTAAAACACATTGACAATGATAATGAGGTTAGTGAATAGATTTAATGTTTAACAGTGTTTTTATTGAAAATAGATGTCATATACCTCCGGTGTACGAGGCCAGATCTGGCCTCGGACACCGGAGGGTTTGGTCACTTTTTCTGAAGTATATGACATCTATTTTCAATTTATATATAGTAGTGTAACTACTTAAAAATTGCAAATCAAAAAATATTGAACAAAATAATTTGATTTGCTTCAAGATTCAGTGTTTTTATTATTACCGTATAAAATATCTGATATAATATACTCATTTTATTTGTGCTTTACAGAAGAAAGATACGCCACAACAACCTTCATCATTGTCAAGTTTCAGCTTGGCCCAAAAATGTTGGGATGTTCGGAGGGTGTCCGGATTTCTGTTCTCGCCTAGACTTTGCAATTTCAGCCGATTCTCATAAAATCTTGTGAACTATATTCAATTTTTCGAAATTAAAAGAAATGGAGAGATATCGAGGTAGAAAACTTAAAAAATTACAAATTTCAACCATTTCAAAACAAAGCGAGGTCTACAGCTCACAGAACTAATAGTCTTATTAGTTTTATTTTTAAAATGTAATTCAAATATCCTTTATTTAATAATTCCGTTTAATATCATTCGTCTGTCTATATCATTCGTCTGTCAGAAAATCGATGTCATTCATGTGAATCGATTTGTGATATTTAGGTTATTTCCGTCTTTGTCGCTTGAACTAACAAGTGCAACAGAGAGGGAGATACACGAACGGAGTTCGTTTTCGGTTCGCGGTTGGCCCTCTGGCCGCACACGCACGGAATTTTCGTTCGGGTTCCGAACGGAATAACGTCAAGACGTGTCTCTGTCTCTATCTGTCATATGGAAACCGTACCAAAATTCCCTGCATCTGCGGCCAGGCTGAATCAAGTCAAGCCGAACGGCGCGTGCGGCGGCGGCGTCGCCTTTGAATCGATTTTGTGCGGACAACGGGGAATTCACGTCACTAATTCGCCCTTGTGACGTCACAGTAGGTAGAAAAAAAGTGACACTGTTGGTTTTCATACAGATTGAGGTGTTTAAGTTATCTATGTATTTAAGCTCTGTAGTTTAAGTAGTTTGTTTTGTATTAGTAATGTTTTTCATTTTTGGGTATACGAATGACAATCGAAGGTAACCGTGTCAACCTGCAAGCGTGATGCAGCCAGCTCAAATGTATATCTACATTATATTAAGTAGTAAAATTTCAAACACTGCTCTAGTTAAGGAAGGTTTTGTTAAATTATTTTCGCAGCAGCACAGGATTCAGTAGCTGCCTTATTAACCCACCAATAAAGTTCACCCTCCATTTTTTCTATTTACCTAGTTAAGATGGTGAATGGTAAAATGTGATGTAGTACTTCTCTATGGAGCTGACGGTTGGACTCTTTCCAGAACTATTCCTGATAAACTTGATTCCTTCGAGATGTGGTTATACAGGCGAATGCTTAAAATATCCTTTTGACACAAAGTTTCAAACCTAGAAGTACTACGAAGAATGAAAAAGAAACGAGAGTTAGTGCTTACAGTAATGAAAAGGAAAACCGCTTACTTTGGACATGTATACAGAAACGAGAAATATAGCATTGTTAAAAGAATAATAGAAGGTAAAATCGAAGGGAAAAGGGGCAGAGGGAAAAGAAGAACAACATGGATGGACAACTTCAAGAGTTGGACGAGATTTGACGCTGCCTCACTGGGCAGAAAGACTGCAAATCTGAGAAGAGTTCCGGACTGTGGTAGCTGACATCCGTAGAGGATATAGTACCTGAAGAAGAAGAAGAAGAGTTATGATTTACAAGAGCCGACCAATCAGGTTAATGCTTATCCTAACTCAAAAACACCTGGACTTCTTGATATCAAGAATCCTAAACTTAATAATTAAAAAACCCTGTTTACCTGTGTCTGTTTGTTTGTTCCTTCTTCTTGCTGAATTGCTTTAGATGAAATTAAAATGGAGATTGAGTCCCAAGAAAGGGCATAGAATAGTTTTATCAAGGAAATCATCCCTTGATAGGGTAAAAAAGAGGAATTTCAAAATGGAAGATCTATGCTGACAAATTCGTAGGCAGATGCTAGACTGCCTATAAAGGCTAGAATAGTATTTAAGGTCATAAATAGGAGGTTTTAATCGATATTGGACCCTGGCCATTACGGTACACTGAATAATAAATAGACACCCTCCGCTGGATGGCCTAATGGACACTTAAATGGCTCATATAAGTTGCACATGGTTCTTAAGGTTGTGTAGTACTGAAGTGCCATTGTACCTAAATTAAATATCTCTTAGAGAGTACTCAAAATATAGTAAGGCTATACTTACTCCGCACCAGGGACCGGAAAACCCCTTCATTTGATTAATCGTTTCGATAGGGTAACCCTATTAAAGTCTTACCCTAATGATAGGGTTACCCTATCATTGGGTTACCCTATCGATATGGAAATCATTTTGAATAGGCTTAACCCTTTTCAATGTGGTTTCCGAGTCGAATGGGGTAAAGATAGCTTTAATATTTACCGCTTACCCTATCATAGGGCTACCCTTTTCCTGTCTCTTTTCCACGCAGGCAGGCGGTTCTATCTTTCTCATTTGAAATGGAACAGGAGAGGTGGCGGCGGAACAAATTGAGTAAATATCATATTTGCTGTTGTTTATTCATTCTGGAAAAGTCACACTCACAGTCCAGTCCTCTGCTCACATACACAACTTTCCATTAAAGAATTTCTGTTAAAGAAATGTGTCTTACGTTCAGTTTATTTTTGCATAGTTCGCACGTACTGATGAGATGGGCAATAATTATTTTGAATAAGAATAAAAACACAATTTTTATTCATATTCAAATCGATTTGACACAAACCAATATTCATCCTCCTTTTGTCCTGTTTGTCCCGGCTTTTGCCACGGCTCAGTTGAGCCTGTGGTCCGCTTGGCAACCTAATCCCATGAATTGGCGTAGGGATTGGTAGTCGTTTTCAGCTAATTATGGGATATACGATTTTTTAAGCTCACATGGTCATTCACATTATAAATATTATTTGAAACGGGGTATTTACCATGTATAGTAGCGTTATTGCCTATTGGGCACCCGATATTTCGGGTACGAGGTAAATAAATACCCCGTTACAAATAATTAATATTTATAATTAGGGGATGTAATTTCGAAAATTATTTCTGTTTTATAATCCAAGATGGCGGTTATATACTTTTTACTGAAAAATAGTCATGGTAGTTATTTTCGGTTAATTATTCGGGGTGTATAAATTATATCTGTTTTAAAATTCAAGATAGACTGGTTTTTTTATTATTATTATTATACACGGTGAATCTGAGTAACCCGAAAGATTTCAACCATAAATTCCTGAGGTCATAAGGAGTAATAAATGTTTTACGAATTTAGTTCGATTTCGCAAAAAAAAAAAATTTTTAATTTTTCCGATTTTTAAAATGCTTTTGAACATAAAAACATAAATGTTATTGGTAAAACTGTCAATTAAAATAAATTAGTACATTTTGGCCACGACCACTCTGTAAAGAGTGTAACGACAAAGAAGAAGAACTCTGAAACTAGGCTAATTCCAGAAAAGTTTATACGACATTTTAGTCTCAGTCAGTTATTTATCAGTCAATTATCAGGAATTTATGGTTAAAATCTGTCGGGATACTCAGATTCACCGTGTATATAATTTTTTTTTTTCATTTTATATAAAAAAAATCAGTGTATAATATTTTTGTTAATTTTTTTTGTTTTTTTTTTCTTTTTTTTTCCTTTTTTTTTTCCTTTTTTTTTCCTTTTATTTTCGTTTTATTTTCATTTTTTTTCCGTTTCATTTTCGTTTCGTTTTCGTTTCGTTTTCGTTTCGTTTTCGTTTCGTTTTCGTTTCGTTTTCGTTTCGTTTTCGTTTCGTTTTCGTTTCGTTTTCGTTTCGTTTTCGTTTCGTTTTCGTTTCGTTTTCGTTTCGTTTCGTTTTCGTTTCGTTTTCGTTTCGTTTTCGTTTCGTTTTCGTTTCGTTTTCGTTTCGTTTTCGTTTCGTTTTCGTTTCGTTTTCGTTTCGTTTTCGTTTCGTTGTCGTTTCGTTTTCGTTTCGTTTTCGTTTCGTTTTCGTTTCGTTTTCGTTTCGTTTTCGTTTCGTTTTCGTTTCGTTTTCGTTTCGTTTTCGTTTCGTTTTCGTTTCGTTTTCGTTTCGTTTTCGTTTCGTTTTCGTTTCGTTTTCGTTTCGTTTTCGTTTCGTTTTCGTTTCGTTTTCGTTTCGTTTTCGTTTCGTTTTCGTTTCGTTTTCGTTTCGTTTTCGTTTCGTTTTCGTTTCGTTTTCGTTTCGTTTCGTTTTCGTTTCGTTTTCGTTTCGTTTTCGTTTCGTTTTCGTTTCGTTTTCGTTTCGTTTTCGTTTCGTTTTCGTTTCGTTTTCGTTTCGTTTTCGTTTCGTTTTCGTTTCGTTTTCGTTTCGTTTTCGTTTCGTTTTCGTTTCGTTTTCGTTTCGTTTTCGTTTCGTTTTCGTTTCGTTTTCGTTTCGTTTTCGTTTCGTTTTCGTTTCGTTTTCGTTTCGTTTTCGTTTCGTTTTCGTTTCGTTTTCGTTTCGTTTTCGTTTCGTTTTCGTTTCGTTTTCGTTTCGTTTTCGTTTCGTTTTCGTTTCGTTTTCGTTTCGTTTTCGTTTCGTTTTCGTTTCGTTTTCGTTTCGTTTTCGTTTCGTTTTCGTTTCGTTTTCGTTTCGTTTTCGTTTCGTTTTCGTTTCGTTTTCGTTTCGTTTTCGTTTCGTTTTCGTTTCGTTTTCGTTTCGTTTTCGTTTCGTTTTCGTTTCGTTTTCGTTTCGTTTTCGTTTCGTTTTCGTTTCGTTTTCGTTTCGTTTTCGTTTCGTTTTCGTTTCGTTTTCGTTTCGTTTTCGTTTCGTTTTCGTTTCGTTTTCGTTTCGTTTTCGTTTCGTTTTCGTTTCGTTTTCGTTTCGTTTTCGTTTCGTTTTCGTTTCGTTTTCGTTTCGTTTTCGTTTCGTTTTCGTTTCGTTTTCGTTTCGTTTTCGTTTCGTTTCGTTTTCGTTTCGTTTTCGTTTCGTTTTCGTTTCGTTTTCGTTTCGTTTTCGTTTCGTTTTCGTTTCGTTTTCGTTTCGTTTTCGTTTCGTTTTCGTTTCGTTTTCGTTTCGTTTTCGTTTCGTTTTCGTTTCGTTTTCGTTTCGTTTTCGTTTCGTTTTCGTTTCGTTTTCGTTCCGTTTTCGTTCCGTTTTCGTTCCGTTTTCGTTCCGTTTTCGTTTCGTTTTCGTTTCGTTTTCGTTTCGATTTCGTTTCGTTTCCGTTTTCGTTTCGTTTTCGTTTCGTTTCGTTTTTTTTTCGTTTTTTTTTTTCGTTTTTTTTTTTATTTTATTTTCGTTTTTATTTTTGTTTTTATTTCCATTTTACTTTCATTTTATTTTCATTTTATTTTCATTTTATTTTCATTTTATTTTCATTTTATTTTCATTTTATTTTCATTTTATTTTCATTTTATTTTCATTTTATTTTCATTTTATTTTCATTTTATTTTCATTTTATTTTCATTTTATTTTCATTTTATTTTCATTTTATTTTCATTTTATTTTCATTTTGTTTTCATTTTATTTTCATTTTATTTTCATTTTATTTCCATTTTTATTTTATTTTATTTTTATTATAGTAGTAACAAGTGCATAAAACGTACGATTTTACGCGAGGCGTTTAAAAGTCGAGTGTAAAATGGGTTTTATGGACGAGGGTTACACTCAAATTTTCACTTCATTTGCGAGGAAATTATTTATCGGTAATCGTAAAACAATTTCAAGTTCTAACAAAAATATTACAATGAAAACAAATATGGTTCCAACCAATTAATTTTTTAATATATTTTTTTGAATTTTTAACATGTGAATTTAGAAATTTTCTGCCAAGTCATCAAAACATTTCGGGGCATTTCTAAACTATTATCAACTTCTATTTTATTTCATTTCATTTATTTAATTATAGAAAACACGCAATTCAAATAATTATAGCAATACTCAGATAGAATTAGCGGAAAAATCATAAAAAGTACAGTCAATTCCTATTGGACGGGAAAAAATTTGTTTGTATAGATCAAAGTGTCAGGAATTGATATCAATAAAATTTATAAGTGATCAATATTGGGCGCTAAGGTGCCAAAAAAATGGTAAAAACCAGTTTTTCGCTTCTAGAGGAAAACTACGGGTCGGACCAAGAATAGTTAAATGTATAAATGTGCGCAATTATAAAACAAAGAGAATGAGCCCCGGTAGAGCAAAATCGGTCCAGAGGATCGTCCGAAATTCGCAAAAAAACACATTTTTTTTGCAAATATTGTAAATTCAATAACTCGCGTTCCGGAAGTGCTGGAGAGCTGAAATTTGAATATGTTGTCAGTTTTGTGGTCCTCTAACTACAGTTAAATGCTCAAATGAAAATGTTGTAAAAATGTTGTTTCGAAAAACGTTATAATTTCGGTTTCTATGCATTAAGGAGGAGTTGAACTACAAATTTCCAAGTTTACAAATCATTTGACAAGGAATAAACTTGTTTAAATAATCTATGAAGATCAGACACTTTTTGCGCGCGCGGTAGCGGCGCACTATGGCCCAAACGCCCGATCTAGCTGGACAAAATTATTTTACACTCATAGACTAAAATTGACTATTTTTATTATTATTTTGGTATAATTAATGTTAAAAAAATTAACCAGTGTAAGTTGACCTGTGTATAAGAATAATTACTAGGGCAGAGGAGATCAGCTAAACATGGCTATTAATTTTAAGAGAAATGAAGCATTATTGCAAATGGCACCTAAAATATAAGAATACGAGTAGCAGAATTAAAATACTTAAATATAGTTTAAGTTAATTATTAATTTTTTTAGGTGCCATTTGTAATAATGCTTCATTTCTCTTAAAATTACACAACCAAGTTTAGCTGACCTCTTCTGCCCTAGTAATTATTCTTATACATAGGTCAACTTACACTGATAAATTTTTTTTCACATGAATTATAGCAAAATAATAATAAAAATAGTCAATTTTAGTCTATGAGTGTAAAATAATTTTGTCCAGCTAGATCGGGCGTTTGGGCCATAGTGCGTCGCCGCCGCGCGCGCAAAAAGTGCCTGAACTTCATAGATTATTTAAACAACTTTATTCGTTGTCAAATGATTTGTAAACTTGGAAATTTGTAGTTCAACTCCTCCTTAATGCATAGAAATCGA
Organism: Pammene aurita; assembly: GCA_947086415.1. Taxonomy (NCBI): domain Eukaryota; kingdom Metazoa; phylum Arthropoda; class Insecta; order Lepidoptera; family Tortricidae; genus Pammene; species Pammene aurita. Next base: position 28,967,315 of record OX352306.1, read on the forward strand.
AATTATAACAGTTTTCGAAAAATAAAATACCCTCCCAGTCGATTTAAAAAAGGTCACTTTTTGCAAAATTCGACGGTTTGCAAAAAGTTTACAACATTTTCATTTGAACATTTAACTGTAGTTAAAGGACCACAAAACCGACATCATATTCAAATTTCAGCTCTCCAGAACTTTCGGAACGCGAGTTATTGAATTTACAATATTTGCAAAAAAAACGTGTTTTAACCAGTGTAAGTTGACCTTTGTATAAGAATAATTACTAGGGCAGAAGAGGTCAGCTAAACTTGGTTGTGTAATTTTCAGAGAAATGAAGCATTATTACAAATGGCACCTAAAAAAATTAATAATTAACTTAAACTATACTTAAGTATTTTAATTCTGCTATTCTTATATTTTAGGTGCCATTTGCAATAATGCTTAATTTCTCTTAAAATTAAATAACCATGTTTAGCTGACCTCTTCTGCCCTAGTAATTATTCTTATACAAAGGTCAACTTACACTGGTTATTTTTTTCACATTGCGGACGATCCTCTAAACAGATTTTGAAATTTTACTGTTCAATTAAATTGTGCAATATATTTTGACTCTGTTTGGCTGTTGAACCACATTCTTGGTCTTAGAAGAAAATTTTACTTTATGCCCTAGAGCTTAAATTGCGATTTTATATCGTCCACGCACGATTTAAAGTCGAACTTTACGAGCATGAGAAGTGAAAAGAGTATATCTGCCTACCGTGGATTTTAAAACAGATATAATTTTTGCTGGGCATAAGGGAAACTACGCCTTATTGGGATTAGGTCCAGTTTCCACACGATGTTTTCTTACACCGAAAAACCCAGACTACATTCTTATACGCGGAACATTATTTAAAATAAAAAGCATGATTAAATAATTCTGTTAAGAATCAATTATTTTTATTACATTTTCTCGTATATGAATTAGTCCCGACGAAATTATTTTGAATCATTTTAACGGGAATACAATCAACATAAGTTTATTCTTACGATATTTTTTTCAAATAATCATTTTATTCTTGAGTGTCCAACAATGACTGATATTGATTGTTTCATTATACTAGAAGTATCGGTGAACGGCGTCACATTTTGCTGGAGCCATTGAAACAAAGTAGGTACTACCTATAACTAGAATAACACAAAATTATATATTTTAACACTTCACAATATGCATTTGATTTTGATTCCTATAAGCCTGGGTCTAAGATTCAATCGACACGAGCCGTCACGCTCGAATGGCAAGAACAAAAACACCGGCACCACACAACGATCTTTTAGCGCACTAACAAGCAATAATAGCGTCTAGATCAAAGGCGTAAGTACGAAAACATACGCAAAAAGATTCTTGTTTGTCTGTAGGCTCGCTCGTACCGCCCGGCAGCGCTTAGCTCGTAGGGTGCTCGAATAATAAATAAGCCAAATGTATTGGTCACAGAGTTTAAAATAGCTTAATCGCATTTGAAAAACCCTATCTGATAGGGAAACCATATGCTGGGTTGTAACCACTTACCCGAATTAACTGTATTGACATGGTTAGCCTTTCGTTCGGGTAAGTCAAACGATACGCTTACCGAATTGATAGGGTTTTTAAAAACAACTCTATCAAATACCCAATCTAATACCCCTTTAATGGTTACCGGTTCCGGTCCCTGCTCCGCACCGTAAGTATTTTCAACCGACTTCAAGATTTCAAAGGAGGAGGTTATCAATTCGTCGGGATCTTTATTTTTGCATTTTTTTTATGTATGTTCACCGATTATTCGGAGACGGCTGGCTGGACCGATTTAAAAAAAAAATCTTTTTTTGTTTGAAAGCGTATACTTCACAGTTGGTCCCATTGTAACCCGGTCAGGATCTGATAACGGGATCCTCGAAAAATCGAGGGAACTCAACTATTATAGACACACCTGATTTGAGTATTTTTTACAGCAGCTCGAGCATTTGCTTTTGGAAAGGTGGAGGCTAAGTGAAGTCGGTTATTTGCTGCTTCTTTGAGCTCTCTGGCAACCTTACCGGTACACGACACTATGAGTTGTGTTTGGCTATGATTCTCTGTAGATACTTTCCCAGACAGGATGTGCCTCTTCCTTAGAAATGTGGCAATTTCACTTTTCAACCGGCTTCAAGATTTCGAAGGAGGAGGTTATCAATTCGTCGGGATCTTAGTTTTTTTTTCTATTTTTTCTTATTACAGCTTTTTACAGCAGCTCGAGCATTTGCTGTTGGAAAGGTGGATGCTAAAAAGTCGGTTCTTTTTTGTTTAAAATTATTACTGAGTCGACTCGGTCTAGACTTTGCGTGGTCAGGCTCTATACAATGTTCTACTAATACGTTACAACGTTTTAATAATATTTTTTAAATATGAGCGTTGTTGTTGGTAAATAAAATATGAAACACTATTCGATATAAAGCTGCTGTTTATGCTGAAATATTTTATCCCAAGTGTATCCCGACAATCTCTTTCCAGTAATTAATTTATATCTACCCACTGTGACGGCGGTACAGATTTACAATCTTAATAACACATTTACTGCACTCGTATTTCTGGGGCTTAAGGTTCAATTTTGCTTGCAGCTAAATATTAATAAGTTGGGGTAGGTTTATACTTCATTTTGCGGCTGGGTTGTTCCGGGTGAGGGTCGAAAAAGGTGTTAATTAGACGCGAGATAAGGTCGTGGATTCGTTAGTTTAAAATCTGGTTTGCGGACGTCAGGTTTTTGCGAAGGGCAATTGAAAAGCTGAAGATAACCGAAGTGATGTTCGGAAGTAAATGAAGTGAAATAAAAGTGGTTAGAAGTGTGGGAAGGCCCCAGACTAGGTCGACCTACGATCTGGTTAGAGTCGCGGGAAACAGTTACTTAAGGGCGGTGAATGACAGGTTCGTTGTGGAGATCCTTGGGGGAGGCTTTTGTCCAGCAGTGGACGTCTTTCGGCTGAAATGATTAAATTTTTTTGAAAATAAAAATAAGAAGAAAAGTGGGACCATGAAAATAAATGTCGGCATCTTTAATTGACAAAAAGTTTAAGAAATATTCTTCTATACACAGTTAATCTCCGTAATTATCTGTGTATACGCAATGATATTTATTATGGATGGGTTATACTTTAACAAAATGAGCAGAAAAAATACTTCCAGAGTTATTTCATAACCTAGCAACGATTCTGTTATGTTTAATCTATTTTGACAATCATTTCATCTTTGTCACTCTCATTATTAGAAAATTACAGTTTGTCTCTTTCTCACGCGGGTGGCGGGAGCTCATTGGCACGTCCGCATCTCACGCTGGCCGCTGCACAACTAGCGGCAATTTTTTGAAATCACTCATTTTAAGTGCTTCACTTTTGGAGCGTGCATAACCTATCTGTCATTATTATATATCATAGTGTATACGTAGTTACTTATTATGAACCAACTGTTGGTACTAGTAACTTTTGATATATCTAATCAAGGTAGCAGAAGTAAAATGGATTGTTTTAGTCCACCAGTCAGAAAAACAGCGGCTGGATAAAGAAAGCCCAAGAACGAGAATTAATGGCACAGCATAAAGGAAGCATATGTTCAGGAGCTGACGGTCTCTGGCTGTTGATTTATTTATTGATGGATTGAATCAGAAAAAACCTAACGTCCAATGAAAAATCAGTTTAAATTAGGATCTTTCCTATTGTACGAGAATACAGTAAACCATTGAATGCGCTGACCAATATAGTAGGTAGACTGGCTATGAGCTCATTTATACTTACCAGACCTAGTCCTCTTTATTTTATTGCCGGCTGACTCCAAAGTTTGCCCGATCGCTTTTAAAGCAAATATTAGTAATAGAACGCATGAGGATGAATGTCCTTCTAAGGCGACAAACTTAAATATTGTTAAAGGAATTTTTCGAAGTCGAACGTACGATCGGGTTTCACAAAGTCAAAGTCAAAGTCAAATAGTTTATTTGTACAACATGGGTATATAGTACAAACAGAAGTACAGGTCTTACAGAAATAGAGTAGCATCACCATGTCGGGCATACAAATTTAAGTGTTTTTTCTTTAAATCTGTAACTACATGTTAATATTAATTGCAGTCGGACAAAAAACCCTTAACAGTATAATATGTACTATCCACAAAAAAATCAAATAATTTTCTTTTGAAACTTATAATATTTTCTATACTTATTATTTGTTTCGGAACTTTATTATAGATTTTTGGAGCCATACCAAAAACCTTTTCTTTAAAAATGCTGTGTCGGAAGAAATGGTGAAATGGTGTTCACTATGTCTCTCTCCATTGTACCCGTTTTTCCCGATGTGCTTACCGCACCGCGAGGGCTAATGAAGGAAGGGTTGGCACATAGCTTATCACCTTATGGGTGCGTTCAAGAATATGTGACGTTTCCAAGTCATAGGTACATCATTGTCGGTTGTTAATAGAGTTTATTTCTAAATTACATTTATGGTTAACGTCTTAATGACAACAGACAATGATGTGTACTTTTGATTGAAAAAGTCACATATAGTCTGGCAAATCATTTCTGTCAGTAAAAACACGCGGCAAATTCAAAATACGTACATGTGGCAACCCTTTGTGATGAGACACCGTATTTCATGACGAACATTTCAATTCACATTGAATTTGTTTCTAGTGCATTTCACTCTCTCATCTTAAGCGCGAGTGAGATAGAACTCCTGCAACGTTCCCAATTAAATTTAAATTAATTTTTAAGGCATATGTCAATTGGCTCAACCAGATTATCTGTTGCAGTTGATGACAGATCAGACGAAATATATCCGTCTCCTTTTTACACACCGTAAATGTCACCTAATGAAAGGGGCGGAAATACCAACTAAAATTAAAAACATAAAAGATGATCATTGCTGCTTTTTTCACTGATTCTTAGTGTTGTCATACTTTTGTTCGCTGTACATTGCTACTGCGTTCGTTGGCTGGCCAGACTATAATTATTATCATTTCAGCCAGTGTTTATGGCATGTCTCAAACCTGCATGGATATATGAAGTACGTTGAAAACACTTTTTTTAAGAGCGCATGATGGCTAACGTTTTCATCTCTGTAGTTAAAATGTCAAATTGAGGAAGGAGAATCTTCTGTACTTGTACTATTACTTACTCATTCTGTGGTACCATTGTGGTAGTGGCGATCAGGAATTTCAGCTGACCCGACTCCAACCTCAATACCTCATTGATACCATTTAATCCCATTAATCATACCATTAAGATGATTAATCACATTTACACGGCAAATAATTGTTCGTCGCCAACCATCCGTATTCAAGTTGAGGCAAAGATTTCAATGGTTTGCGGAATTAGTCCGGCCGTTATACAATGACCGGTAACTGGAATTTCAATTGGTAACTACTATTGGAAATAGAACTCGAAGGTAGCGGTAAGGATTAACTTATAAATAATAAATGCGAAAGTATGATATGCGTGTTTAGGAATATAGTATAGTTACAGAGCACCCATGTTTCATCTATCTACCGGGCCCATTGCTGGGCCGCGATTCGAAAAATAAATATACACACTGGACAGACACAGCTCCAACCTAACTCAACCCAACTCAACTCAACGCTATAACGACATTAACATTTGCTATTCGAACAGATTTTCATTCAACATTGGTCTCACATTGGTAACACATTGGTCACACATTGCACCAATGTGAGACCAATGTGTGACCAATGTGTGACCAATGTGAGACCAATGTGAGACCAATGTTGAATGAAAATCTGTTCGAATAGCAAATGTCAATGTCGTTATAGCGTTGAGTTGAGTTGGGTTAGAGCTGTGTCTGTCCAGTGTGTGTGTTTATTTTTCGAATCGCGGTCCGGGTTTAACAAGAAACTTCAATGTAAACGGATAAAACGATGGTCATTTTATCGCCAATCGCGTCATAGGTACAGTCGACGTCAAAAATATGCTTACGCATTTGAACCTTATTACAATGGAGTAAGAGGAAAAAGTGTAAACATATCTTTGACATCGATTGTACACTTGTTAGAAAATAAGAGCAATGGCGATAGACCATTAATAAAGAACTCGGCGTTCTAAGCCTAGCTGGACTGGCTGTCAGTGATATGTGCAGATATTTCTGGCGCTCGAACGAAGTTGGAGCGAGGCTGAAGTGGGGAATTTCACCCGAGTTAAACACTCTACTTTTCATTTCGTCTGTGAGGAAAGTAAAATACACGCACATTATAAAACAAGCATATAAATACTTACTTACTTATTTGGCGCAACGACCCAAAATGAGTCCTGGCCTCCGACACAAGAGCACGCCATTTTGTTCGGTCCTGCGCTATTTCACGCCAGCTTTCACCGGCGCCGAGCTCCTGAAGGTCCGCTCCTACTCTGTCTGCCCAGCGATACTTAGGACGACCGACAGGACGCCGTCCAGTCGGTCGACCCAAATATGCTCTTTTAACAGAGCGATCTTCTCCCATCCTCTCGAGGTGGCCGAGCCAGCGGAGACGATGCGCTTTTGTCTCACCAAATATATTTGGTTCGGCCACCAGTTCTTGGATTTCGGCATTTTCTTGGATTTTGGCATATAAATAATAATCAATAAATTTAAAGTAAACTTCGAAGAATTTGGACAAGACAAATTCAATTTTTTGCTGGTGGTCGAGAAGAAAGCCTTCCGGGGGGCACCGGCTCAATCCACAAAATGACATAATCTTCGACTCAGTGGCTAGTCGTTACAATTTAAAAAAACTTTTCCATCCTAGGGATGAAAAAGCAATTTTCTACCCGGCTATCTACCCAGGAAAACAAAACTTTCCGAACACGAGAGATGATTTTTTCTTGAGATCTTGTGAATATTATTTCTGTCCCATTTTATACTAGTAAGTCTAGTTTATTGGAACATTCGAGAATCAATAGTAATGTACCAGCTCAACGGATAGGATGATTTATTTGACCATTACTTTCGACCAGTTGTAAACTGAAATTGGTTATATTTGAGGTTCGAAATTCAGCCGTGTGAGATCAAAGGGGCCTAAACTTGGTACATACAAAAGGTCCTTTGTATAAAAATTGCCTTTAGAAATCCCCTACTTTAAATTTCGGCGAAAAGCGGAATATTAGTCGAATAGTGCTGTTTGTTATGTGGAAAACAGAGGCTTTGAGGAAATAATTATTACTATTAAGCAAGGATGATTAAGACATGGATGGACAATGCCTATACAAAATCGCGTTTCTCGAACCTTCAGGCTATACGTCTGTTTTCGGTACTGAGTGCCACAGCGCCATCTGTTGAGTCTGGAGTCGAGTTATTCTGTCAGCGTTAATCACCGAACAAAATATTAGAAACTAGAATTTCTTTATTTAATCTTAATTGCACAAAATAAGATGGTACAAATGGCGGACTAAATGCCATAAGGCACTCTCTACCAGTCAACCAATGGGCTTAACAGAAAGGTTAAGTAGGAATTTAGTGTTTGTGGTGACCGATAAATGACGCTAGTGCTTTAGCCTGAAGAGAACGCGATTTTGTATAGGCATTGTCAATTTATGTATTAATCATCCTTGCTATTAAGTAAGAGCGCTGGTAGCCTGGCGGTAAGACGACTTTCAATCTGGAGGTCTCGAGTTCCAACCCCGGCTCGTACCACTGAGTTTTTCGGAACTTATGTACGGAATATCATTTGATATTTACCAGTCGCTTTTCGGTGAAGGAAAACACCGTAAGGTAACCGGATCTAATCCCAACAAGACCTAGTCTCCCGTGGGTTGAAAGGTCAGATGGCAGTCGCTTTCGTAAAAACTAGTGCCTACGCCAATTTCTGGGATTAGGTGGCCTAGCGGACCCCAGACTCAATAGAGCAAAAAGCTGAGACAAACGCTTGGAGGAAGAAGGAAGAATGATTACTATTACTTAAGTAAAGGCGACTTCTGTAATGAAATATTAGTTTTTTTGATATTTAGTAATCTGATCTGTAATTCTGATAAATATCTATGAAATAAAAATATAAACAGTATATTCTGAAATTGTATAAAAATACTCAAATAGGCAAGTTGCTGTCTGTTTCACTTTCTTGTAAATGAATAATTGAATATATTTACTAATAAGGGAAAATTCACTTAAAATTGTTAAATAAACACCCAAGATTCGTTTTAATTTATTAAGTATCAGAGAAAACTTTTATTCTTAAATACTGCCTGTTTTACAACGATAAAATAAACTCATTACAACATTACTTCCTGCCTCGGTGTAATTAAGGGCATAAACATGAACGCATCAAGCGAGCGGAATGTTTAAGAAAACACGGAACTTTTCAAACATTTCCTTCAAAAAAAGTATGCCGACCACAAAGTTAAAGCCTTGAAAATACTTTTTGCTGTTAGACTTTCTCTGCTGTACCATAAGGTCGGTTTTCGTTTAACAAAATATACCGCCTCGGCTGTCCGTCTGTGCCCGAAGCGTTCTTTTGTATTCTGTAATGATTTTTTTGATGGAGAATTTTGTTTGCATTGCTTCATTAAAAGAGATAACGTTGTATACGTAACTTTGACTACACATATTTTTGATGTACTTACAGTCCAGTACCTACAGAAAAATAGCATATTTTGGAGGCAAAATCATTGAAACTTTGTTCATTAACTTTAATCTGCCGAGTCCTAGCAAAATTTAGGGGTTTTACCCCCATCGGCGGGTGTGGGTAGGGGGAAATTTAAAAAAATAAACGTATTTTACAAACTAGGCCAGAAAGTGAGATAGATATTTTTGCACTGAATGAAATGAGATCATACCCATATAGGATCAACATTTTAAAAGATATGAAGATTTTTTTATGAAAAAATCAAACTAGTTTAGTCAATAATGAACATATTTACTATTAAGTTAGTAATATTGAATTTATTCTTCATCTTCGAAATCACTAAGATCACCGTCATTTATGTCTACAGGGCCCTTGTCAAAGCTCATGTTGGAAAAAAAAATTTTTTTCAACAAAAACCATTAATTTCTCGCAAAATATTGATCCTATACGTATATCTTATACCTATGGGTATAGTCTCATTCGACTAAGCGTAAAAAAATATTGACAATGATACTTCAGCCGCCTAGTTGGTAAAATGTGCATTTTTTAAATTTCTTCTCGGCCCACACCCTTGAAGGGGGTAGGACCCCTAAATTTTCGTAGGACTCAGCTGATCCTCATTTCTAGTGCCAATTTAAAGTTATAAACAAAATTTCATGATGTACATAATTTTCCGCCAAACTGTGTTTGCTTTATACCTGTAGTAGCTTAGCGGGTGGGGCGGAAGCGGGTCCACATGCAAGATATAATTTGCGACCGGTCGCTACTTGTGATGGGTCTGTCTCTATGGTAACTACCTGTCCGGTAGTTAACATGGTGAAGGGTCTCGGGGGGAGCTCACAGTTGCCGAGAACCCCGAGGCAAAACTGGTTGTGCTCCTTCCCGAGGTTACTGCCTGTTAACTGCCTGGTTCTATCGTAGAAACAGGCAGAACGGAAACAACCAGTTGAGCCACTTCGGGGCGCATTTGCAAAGGGTCGAATGTCATATTCGAGAATCGGTGGCGACATCCGTATGCCGCTGTCGAGGACCGAGTATGGTAGGTGACTAAGTGCAAAAACGCCTTGCCTAGGAATCCCAACACATCCCTATCCCTCAGATGGGTCATTAGTTGTCGAGTCCCTGCCTGTCTTCCTTCGTGTGCGCGTCCCTGGGGAATCGACTGCTGATAAATCATCGGTCGAGTCTTTCGGGGGCGGATCCATGGAGGAAGGGTGGCGGAAGCTCGTGAATAATGACCTATATCCTTTATAATCAGCCGTAAGCGATGACGTGGCATGACGCAGCGGGCTCTCCATCCACAAAGAAGGATGGTTAGCGGTAGAATGCCACCCGCGTGTTTGTGCCGTGCGCGGGGACCCGTACGGGTGGAGAAGGAGATCCTGGGAGTGGGTTTTTCGAAGCGGGGGTCTGCGGTCGTTATCCCCGTTAGACGAAACTCCTTTGGCTCTAGATTCATCTCACACGGGAGGTCCTGAAATAGCCAGTCAGGATCAATCGGCTGTCGTGTCCAGTCTGATGGCCACATGGTGAGTGTCCTGGGGTGTGGGGTGCATAATCGGCGGAGCACGATTCCTGAGTCGGCTGTGGGAGTTGACGATGGTTTTGGCACCGTGCGGATTCATGCATAACACACTTTTGGGGCACTATATTAGTCTGGTATCCCTGGTGCGTCAAAGCACCCCCAAATGTGAGGGCTCCGAGGAGGGTGGGAGCCAGCCTAATGAAAATTTTCAATGGAGGTATTATGGACACACATTTACCTAAAACGACGGAAGGGAGAAATGCCGGACCCTTAAGGGATGAGGCCATGGCGCAGAGTGCAAAAGCGGGATCAGCGGGTCGTGTACCTGTTCAGAACAGGAACGCGGGAGCTGGGAAAGCTATAGGGTCTGCTAGGACTGACGCGGCGTATACTGCAACGGACAGGGGCTGGGGTGGAGCAACCAGTTCCAAAGGTACCGTCCAACCTTTTCCCTCAGGGTTGAAAAGTGGACACGCTCAGCAAGCTCCCTTAGGGAAGCCAACTGGTGCAGGTACTGGAGGAATGGGGGGCGGAACTGCAGCCACCTGTGATAGGCGGGCAGGAGCACCGCTTCCAAATCCTGCTGGAGCGGCACCGGTCGCCCTTGATAGCGTGGTCAACCCCCAGGGTTCGGACTCGCAGTCGGGTGGAGGAGCTGCTCTTACCAGGAGGCAGAAGAGGCGTGCTAAACTGCGAGCAAGGGTGGGAGCACAAAATGATGTGCCCACAGCGAGGGTTGAAGCAACCCAGAAGAAGAGGCCATTGAGAGAGAGTGGCGAATCTTCCCTGCTCGCTGGCGACCATAAGAGACCGAAGGTCAGTGGCTCGTTCGCTGAGGTCGCTGCGAGCGAGAAGATGGTCATTGTCCCAATGGCCTTTCCGGCCGAGAAGATCTTGATAGGGCAGGTAACATCGATCCAGACAGCCATTATAGAGCTCATGGTGGAGAGCGCTGTGGATCCCCTACCAAGGGTCTCCGTCGGAAACGTCGTGGGGGGTGCCCTCCACGTTAACTGCGTAGGGAGGGAGTCCGCCGTGAGAAAAGCAAAAAGGAAAGCGTGGAGGAACCACTGCGATCAGATAGAGTCTTTACCGGAAGGCATGAGGTTAACAAAAGCGCTAGCCTCGACAAAGTCAGTACCGCTCACCTCAATCAGAAGGAGTGACGGATTGATGACAGAAACGGGGTTAAAAACTCTCAAAGTAATGTGTGAGACACACTTCCCAGGCTCGGTAATACACCAGGGCGAACCAGACGAAAGTACAATTAGTGTTGTAGAACAGTCAACGAGAACTACTAGACACAATTGGGACACGTCAAAGAAGGTAGTAGATCACAACAAGCTAAAATGGGCGCTCTCGACATTTCAGCCCTATAAAACCGCGGGCCCAGATGGAATCTACCCCATCCTACTACAAGAAGGCGCCAATGTATTTATACCACACTTGAGTAGACTGTACAGGGCGTGCATAGCCTTCGGACACGTTCCGCGTGTTTGGAGGATGGTAAAAGTAACGTACCTACCTAAACCGGGCAAGGCAGATTACACAGAGGCCAAATCATATCGGCCAATAAGTCTTTCATCATTCTTCCTCAAGGCGTTGGAAAACTGGTGGATAGACACATAAGAGATGGTCCGCTCAAAAGACATCCTCTGCACCAGATGCAATGTGCTTATCAGGCCGGCAAATCAACGGAGACAGCACTGCACCTGGTGACGACCAAAGCAGAACAGGCAATAGAAAACAAAGAACTATGCCTTGCTGCTTTTCTAGATGTAGAGGGAGCGTTTGACCGCACCACCTACCAAGCAATTAGTGTTGCAGCATTAAAACACGGCATAGAACCGACCATATGTAAATGGATAGGAAACATGCTAAATAGCCGACTTATTAAGTCCTCTCTTATGGGTGACGAAATTATTGCAACGGCCACAAAAGGTTGCCCACAGGGAGGGGTTCTCTCACCAACTCTTTGGAGTTTGGTAGTCAACTCACTCTTGGAGGAACTGAATAAAGGCCCAACTTATACGGTAGGGTATGCAGATGATTTAGTGATACTTGTTAACGGGAGATTCCCCAGCACGGTATCAGAAATCATGAACGGAGCACTGAGGCTTGTGGAGCAGTGGTGCAATAACCACCAACTCTCGATCAATCCAGGCAAAACAGTGGTAATACCATTTACCAGGAAAAAGACCCTGAATGGTATGAAGCAACTAAGGCTCTACGGAAGGGTACTAGAAATATCCAATGACGTAAAGTATCTAGGTCTGACACTGGACAAAGAACTTAATTGGAAAAAGCATGCGGACCTCACCATAACTAAGGCTATGAGAGTGTTTGGCATGTGCAGGTCAGCATATGGCAAAACCTGGGGACCACCTCAGTACCCCGAAGGTAATGATGTGGATCTATACCATGATGGTAAGACCTATCATACTGTACGGGAGCCTGGTCTGGTGGCCAAGGACACTCAAGAGCACATGCAGAGAAGCCCTAACGAAAATACAAATAATGGCATGCATGGCTATCACCGGCGCATTCAAAACGACGCCAACGGCGGCGCTAGATGTATTACTTGATCTACCGCCGTTACACTTAGTGCTACAGTCTGAAGCGCGCAAATCGTTACACAGATTGGCTGTTGTAGGCCTCTGGGACGACAGCAAGCCGAAGACCAAACACACAAAAATGGAATCTGACAATTTCATGGATAGGCTAACAAGCATGGGCTGTGACAAGATGCAACCCAAGTTTGTTTTCCAAAAGAATTTTAAAGTAAAAATTCCCACAAGGGCCGATTGGGCCGAGGGTCTGGAATCACCAATCTCTGATGGTGAAGACAGCATATGGTACACAGACGGTTCCAAAATAGGATCGAGTACGGGAGCTGGCATTTATGCAAATGACTACAGTAGTAGTATAATCATGGGCAATTATGCAACAGTGTTCCAAGCGGAGACGTATGCCATTATTGCCTGTGCACAAGAGAATACAGATAGACAGACCCGGGAAAAGAATATCTTTATACTCAGCGACAGTCAGGCAGCGCTTAGAGCACTTATAGCGCCCAAAGTGGAGTCCAGACTGATATTCAATGGTATCCAAGACCTCAATAGGCTTGGAAGGCAAAACAAAGTGCAACTGATGTGGATCCCAGGGCACGAGGGCTTTATCGGCAACGAAAATGCTGATGAGCTTGCTAGAAGGGGCTCTATGAATAACTTCTTAGGCCCAGAACCATTTGTGGGGCTCTCAAAGGGAACCATAACAACGGCCATAAAGGACCACGCCAAACATAAACACCAACAAGAGTGGGGTAGTTTGACAGGTCTAAGGCATTCAAAGCTCTTCATGCATAGAGTTGACTCAAGCTGGAGCAAAAAGCTTTGGAAACTTAGTAGAAAAAGGCTCCAAATCATAACAGGAGTTTTTACAGGCCATTACGCCGTGAAAGGAGTATTGGCTAAAATGGGACTGTCAGACAATACTGATTGTAGAATGTGTGGCGAAGAGGAAGAAACAATGAAACACTTAATGTGTGAATGTCACGCTCTTGCCAGACTAAGAATGAGGGACTTTGGAATTGGCTATCCAGATCCAGAGGACCTCAAAGCACTACCCTTGAGCTCCATCACCCAACACATGGTGATGGTTGAAAAAGCTCTTGAGTAAGTGTACTAGGGGGCAATTACACAAAAGATCCCTTTGGGTCGAAGTGTATCCATATGGGCCCCCGAGCCAAATAAGATAAGATAAGATAAGCTTAGCGGGTGAGGTACCTATCCAAAATGACCTTTTATTATCTTAACGGTACAATTACGCCAAGATATTTATGATATTTTTCAATATCATTATTTTTGTATAAAGCTTTCGAATAGTTAGAAAAGTACGTAACTGCGTATAACAATGATGATAAAAATATTAGAGCTTCAACTTATAATTTGTATATCTATGTGTTGGAAAGAGACTTCCGCTTACAAATTGTAACTTGTAGCTTTATTAAATAGGCCAGAGGTTATCGGCGTAACAGCGTGACTAAGAGATTAAAAGATTTAGTTAAATAGGAAGTTTGTTGAGAACCATAGATAACAGAAGAGGGAAGATGACTGACCTGCTATGACACGACGAGTTTATAAGAAACATCATAGAAGGTAGAGTTCAAGCAGAAAGGAAGACAGAAAAGCCAAGGAGAACATACATGGATCAAGTAAAGGAATAAAATAAACGTCGTGTCTTATCAGGCTGTAAAAGAGAAGGCAAATGACAGACCGGCATGGAAATTGCTCCACCGACAAGAGCCAAGCTTTTAAATATATGATGATGAGGAAGACCAAAAAGTTAATCAAATATTAAATATATCTAAGCATAGATAAAAAGCTTACTTAATTATCTTTGACCTAAGTTATAAACATTAATATCGAATTCGTATTCTCCGTCGGTGTTCCCAAAATTAATTTAAAGTATTTTAATATTGAGTCTTTAAATTAATCCACATTCAACCAACCGTATTTTCTTAACATAGCTACATTTAATTTCCATAACGTCCCAGTCCATTGTCACTCGTACTCCGAGACAATGCGCAAGTAAACAAGAAACAGGATATTACGTTGTGTCTAGTTATACCAGGTATTCGGCACGTGCCCATAGTCGTCGGACACGTCAATACTTGTGCCGTGCCCGTCAACATACAGTCGCCACCAGATATATCAGAGCGACCAAGGTGGTCATAAATATCTTAACAACGCCTCTACTGTCGAGGCGATTAAGTGCATGTTCAGATATTTTTGAGTGATATATCTGATGGCAACTGTACGGTATGGTGCGATGTATTGCCTACGTGCTAATAAAATGTAAATGCAGATGAACGATGTGGAAAAAATGAGAAGCTCATAGGGAAAAAATAAAAAACTTTACCGAGTGCACATGGGAATTTAACATTATACTTTTCTATTCCTGTACTTTTATCTATCATTTATATATGGGTCAACACCTATAGAAGAACTAAGTACACACTAAATATGCTCGGAGTAAATATTCCCCAAAACACAACTTTAGAACAAAATTAATTACTGCCAACCTAAGAAACCAGAGACACGTTACCTTTCCCGCTCGTTCGGGGTGGAACATCGAAAATGTCTTTGTTGATATCTGTGGGTTTTCTTTTCATTAGAGTAAAAGAAACTCAGATAAACAAATTTCTCGATATAACGCCCATGTAAATTCGTCGTTTAGTTAAAAGATTATTTTTATTTAACCTAGTTTACAAGTATTAAGGCTGTTTGATTAAATAATGACTGTGTGTGTTTGTGTTAATATAATTGAAATGCAGTGTTTTAAAGCGTGAAACTAAACGTCATGAAATATCTACAATAACAGAAGTACTTCGTGTGCGAAAATTTGTTGTTTCTGCTACAGGTAATTTAGATATATTAACTACATAGTCTTAGAAAAAGTATTGTATGGAACGTTGTGACAACTGAGTCAAAAGATGCTTGAGGCTTCTACTTTTACAATATTATACAACTGTTGTATAAAATTCTATTATACGCATAATAATACAGAAAATTACCTTCTTTGCAATAAATTTTAAAGATAGGTAGATTAAATATATAGAGCCACACCTACTACGTCAATTCATATCAGAAACACAATTTGTTTAAATTTTGATTACAAAAGAGAAGATTATAAAATAAGAATACGAGTACTGCTCTAATATAGTGGAAACATACTCAGATCAGCTTTCAGCACCACAAACAGATGATCCTTTGCCAGTTAGCGAACTGATATTATTTCTAGGAATACTGGAATGATTTACTTAAGCTCACTGCCTGGACTCATGAGTTTATATAATACTAGCCTTTTCCCGCGGCTTCGCCCGCGTACAGTCAGCTGCAGAGAAAAGGAACCCTCCTAACAGTTAAATATTATTGCCCGACGGCGAGCGCGTCACGTGATGTGACGTGTCCCCGTACCTTCCCTCTCCCCGTGCCCCTCGCCCCGCACCCATATCCTTCCGAGCGTCAACGACTCGTTTCCACTCAAATTATTTGCAGTTTTAATGTAATGGTATTTGGTCGGCTTCCGAGCAAATTACATGACCCAGAAAAACTCACAAAAAGACATCGCTTAAGTGCAGTTGTCACAAGATTTGAACCCTGTCCCACCATGCGCCGGCCGAACATCTGACCATGGCTTATACCCCTACGCTGTCAGCTCAGTTGCATACACCGGCGAAATTAAGATAAGGATTATGCTTGTGCATCCATACGTCACTTCTCAATCGATTACAAAATAAGGTTGATATTCGTATAGATTTCTCGTTTGAATAAATAATGTTCTTGTTGCGGATTGTTGAACTACCGCAATTTTAATTTAGAAAACTAACTGTAGTCTTTATGCGCGTTATGATCTACAGGTTAAGGTTGAGTTTAAAATAATTTACTTCGTCTTATTTACTAAATTGTGATTGAGGGTAACCTTATAATGTATTTTCAAGTCATTAGGTTTTCTTTCAATTCGCTAATAACATATTCTTAATACTATTCCGGATACTTATCTGAATTTCTAAGTTTTCGTATAGTTCGATAATTCGAAACAATGGTGCGATTAACAAAGTTTTTAAAAACTAAAATTGTTGTGCATTGGGAAGAGGGAAAAAGTATCAAAAAAATAGCACGAGATATGGACATAACGGTAAAATTTCTGTTATATGTATTTTGATGTCATATAGGTATACTATACTTATTGCAGAATTATGTTGCAATATTGCCCACAGGTTTTTTTGTGTTTAAAATATTATCATTTTCATTATAGAGGAAAACAGTTCGTAGATGGATACGAAGGTATCAAGCGACGGGTGACGTGGAATGCGATCGTCAAGGTCCTCGGCCAGTTGCTTACACTGATGACTCGGAGCGACACCGAAATATTGTGGAAGTTCATTCAATGACACCTTTTAAAACTACACGATCAACTGCAGAAACTTTTGGAGTGTCGCTTAGCACGGTTCGAAGACACCTCCACGCTGCAGACATCCATAATTATAAACCGGCGAAAAAAATTAACCTTACTGACGACCACCGCACCGATAGAGTAATGTTTGCTAATCGTTATTTAAATTTCGATTGGGAAAACGAAATTGTTATATTTACCGACGAAAAGTGCTTCAAGTCAGATAAGGATGGCCGAAAAATTTTATGAAGAAGGAGTGGACAGAGGTTTAACCCTAAAAATGTATTAGATTTGAGAACACGCGGACGGTTAACACTAGGTGAGAAAAAATCGTTTTTATTTAAATTTAGTTATATATACCGTAAATATTGTTTATATTTACTTGATATTTATGATTGCATTTTTTTAAATATTTACTCTTTTTAGGTTACTGGGGATAGATGTTTTCGATGGGGCCAGGCGAACTGGTCGAAATAGGCGGCCGAATGAACAGTGAGCGATACCTTGAAGTTTTGAAGGACGTAATGCTGCCTTCTGTGCGTGTTGCATATCCTGAAGGCCATATTTATTTAGTTCAGGATAATTCCTCAGTGCATCGATCCAAAATCGTCCAAGACTGGTTAAAGGCACAAAATGATATAACGGTGTTTAAGTTAAGTTTAAGGCCGGCAAAAAGTCCGGACCTAAATCCAATAGAAAACTTGTGGAGTCAAATGGTTTTGAACTGGGACTCTAGTGAAATAAAGTAAAAAAAAATTGGATGAAGAGGTAAACAAAACTTGGGAACTAATGCGAAATAGTGATGCTTGTTTCAATATGGTTGCAAGCATGAAAAGTCGATTTCAAGAAGTGACAGATAATGAAGGCTATCCTCTCCGCTATTAAAAAAGTAGGTATTTACTCCTCACAAGTGTTTCGTAGCAAAGTATTAGAACGAACGAGCATAAATCGTTCGTTCAACAATGCTTTCAATTTCCCAATATATTGTTATTTCGTAGTTAGTCAAATTAAACAACTTTAGTTATCAATAATAAAGATACCCTTGTTTACGAGTATTTATGTCTTAATGCACCACATGATCTCACATAGTTATTTTTTCTAAAGTTGTGTATATAAGGTTATCAGAAATGGTGATAACATAGAAAGATGTATATTGCTAAGACTAATTATGGTATTTAGCATGTTGGTTTCTTTCTAAGGGACACACTCCCAGTAAAAGATTTGTGTCATGTATAGATAGTCTATAAAGTCTCTAGAAATATCTATAACTATAAACAAACTGTTAGGTGTCTGTTTATAAACGTTATAAATGTCATCCAGATATCTATTTTGTGTTTTGTTAGTAAATTTAGTTTGATTCAAAATCTTGGTAAGTAACCATATTTTTAAGCAGGTAGAAAAGTGTATAAACTACTGAATTATATAATGGATTACAAAAATTTGTTTCTTTTGATCTCGTTGTTACTAAATAGTAAGTTTATAAGTTAACTACATAAAAATAAATCGCAACCATACGGAATGTTACGATGTTAATTAAATAAATAAAATATTTTTATGTTATGCAATATACCCATCTTTTCTTGTATACCTCATTTCAGAAAATGTCTCTATAATAATAATATAACAGTCAACAAAAGGTAATTAATGAAAAAAAAGAAAAAAAAAGTGATGCCAACGGTGGGTTTGAACCGGTGTCCTCATATTAGTAGCCTAATAGACCAAATCAACTTCTATTCGACACGACGAAAATACTTAACGCTTTCATGTCATTACCAAGAGGGGGTCCTTTTGTCTGCTGCTGACTGTACTATAAGTACTCAAAAAGAATACGATACCCATGTTGATTTTCAGACTTTGTACCACATTTGCCCCTTTTAGGGGTTGAATTTTCAAAAAACCTGAAACACGTGTTTACTCATTTATCGTTAGGAATACTTCTGTGAAGTTTCGAATAAAATAGTCGAACAAATCTTGTTTCGCCATACAAACTTTGGACCCCCATTTTACCCCCTTAGGGGGTGAATTTTGAAAAATCCTTTCTTAGTGCTCCCCTAGACCTTATAAGGAACCTATGTGCCAAATTTGAAATCTCTAGACCCAGCGGTTTGGGCTATGCGTTGATATGTCAGTCAGTCAGTCAGTCAGTCAGTCAGTAAGTCAGTTTCTTCTTTTATATATATAGATAGATTAGATAGTATTATTGCCAAAAGTTTCTGTTAGGGGAAAGTAGTCCAAAACAACGTAAAATCTAATTCATAGTTTGTCGCCTACTGTTGGTGTTTCCGAAATAATCCTTTACAAATAAGACAATTTCGGCAGTTTTTATTTATTTTGGTATTACTTTTTTCCAACTGAAAATTTTGCTAGTCTGTCACTCTGACCTCCACCCATTAAAAACTGCCCTGCCAGATGCCTGGATCTAGCATAATATAGTATAACCACTAGACCAAATCAACTTCTATTCGACACGACGAAAATACTTAACGCTTTCATGTCATTACCAAGAGGGGGTCCTTTTCTCTGATGCTGACTGTACTATAAGTACTCAAAAAGAATACGATACCCATGTTGATTTTCAGACTTTGTACCACATTTGCCCCTTTTAGGGGTTGAATTTTCAAAAAACCTGAAACACGTGTTTACTCATTTATCGTTAGGAATACTTCTGTGAAGTTTTGAATAAAATAGTCGAACAAATCTTGTTTCGCCACACAAACTTTGGACCCCCATTTTACCCCGTTAGGGGGCGAATTTTGAAAAATCCTTTCTTAGTGCTCCCCTAGACCTTATAAGGAACCTATGTGCCAAATTTGAAATCTCTAGACCCAGCGGTTTGGGCTATGCGTTGATATGTCAGTCAGTCAGTCAGTCAGTCAGTCAGTCAGTCAGTCAGTCAGTCAGTAAGTCAGTTTCTTCTTTTATATATATAGATAGATTATATAGTATTATTGCCAAAAGTTTATGTTAGGGGAAAGTAGTCCAAAACAACGTAAAATCTAATTCATAGTTTGTCGCCTACTGTTGGTGTTTCCGAAATAATCCTTTACAAATAAGACAATTTCGGCAGTTTTTATTTATTTTGGTATTACTTTTTTCCAACTGAAAATTTTGCTAGTCTGTCACTCTGACCTCCACCCATTAAAAACTGCCCTGCCAGATGCCTGGCTCTAGCATAATATAGTATAACCACTAGACCAAATCAACTTCTATTCGACACGACGAAAATACTTAACGCTTTCATGTCATTACCAAGAGGGGGTCCTTTTCTCTGATGCTGACTGTACTATAAGTACTCAAAAAGAATACGATACCCATGTTGATTTTCAGACTTTGTACCACATTTGCCCCTTTTAGGGGTTGAATTTTCAAAAAACCTGAAACACGTGTTTACTCATTTATCGTTAGGAATACTCCTGTAAAATTTCGAATAAAATAGTCTAACAAATCTTGATTCGCCATACAAATTTTGGACCCCCATTTTACCCCCTTAGGGGGTGAATTTTGAAAAATCCTTTCTTAGTGCACCCCTAGACCTTATAGGGAACCTACATGCCAAATGTAGAATTTCTAGAACCAGCGGTTTGGGCTGTGCGTTGATATGTCAGTCAGTCAGTCAGTCAGTCAGTCAGTCAGTCACTTTCTTCTTTTATATATTTAGATAACATGCAAGATTGATGCAAGTCTCCTTAGTGAACTCAAATGCACAATGCATTTAAATTTACCTACTTTTTTGTACATAAAAAGCGTGAGCGACATTCGAAAGAATGTCTTTCAATTGCGGATTTGACACCAATATGATATTCTTTTATCATCAAATCAAATTGTGATCCTATAACAACCAATTTTATAAGCAGTAGAGTTATGAAAATTAATTATAATTACAATTTGATAAGTTAACTTAATCCGGTCTCATTTGTAATATTTACTTGACATTAAATTTATATGAAGAAAGTGGTGTGTCTTTAATTACTCAAACGTCACTTTGAAAAGTCAAATCCTGTGAAATAAAAAAAAAGATTAAAATTAATATCAAAATTATATTCTACAGTTAATTGATGACTGAAGATTGTACGAGCAAGATTGTAAACCTTTTGACGTGATAACGTCTTATAAATCGATAAACACCGATAGCATGCACGAAAGTGTCACGTTGTGGACAGATTTCCATGATAACGTTACGAAAAACACTTAAACTCCTTCTTTGTATTATACAAAATAATGATAATTCAGTGATAATAATCCAATTCAATTCATAAATAAAAGTATGCAATATTTCATCAATGTTTTCTTATGCCGATATCACGCTAAATTATCGTTCGTAAACCGACTTTACAAACAACCATATTTTTTAAATACACTATACTCTTATATACTCCACAAGGAAATATAGATAAATATTATGATGTATACTTAATACTTTCACGACCAGGAACCCGACTGCCGGGTTCTCTCTTCGTAGCTACTACGCGCTACATACGACAAATACGTGGCTACGGGGTACGAGTGTAGCGCGTAGCACTAGGTGGTACGGAAAGTGTTAAATTACTACAAGTATGATTAAACTTGAGACTTTTTACCTATTTCAAATAAGAAATCTTTGGTCTTTCTAAATTGAATTGAAATGGCTATATATTTAAAAGCTAACTATTTAAATTGCATTTTCAAGTACTTAGGTATGTATCAAAAAGAAGTCCTTAAAAAAATATAAAAAATTTCGAGTCTTATTTTCTTAATTCAAGATATGATTTATCTATTCTCTTTATCTGTATCAAAGTATTTATTAGATTATGCCGCATTTCAAACACGGCAATCGGATAACAACATCATGAATTCCTAAAAGTGCCGATATAATAATGCCTTCTTTTGCTCTTAATGCCTTTTTGAATCATAAAAGTCTAACAAATCCTTTATTTCCTTCGAAAGAAGAGCTCACATGTCTACCTCAATATTAGAGCTATAAGTACATTTGAATTCACGCCGGGGCCGCGATTCGAAAATTAAACACACACACTGTACAGACACAACTCCAACCCAACTCAACCCAACTCAACTCAACGCTATAACGACATTGACATTTGCTATTCGAACTGATTTTCATTCAACATTGGTCTCACATTGGTCGTACATTTGATGGCGACTGTACGGTATAGTGCGATGTATTGCCTACGTGCTAATAAAATGTAAATGCAGATGAACGATGTGGAAAAAATGAGAAGCTTCATAGGGAAAAAAATAAAAAAGATTACCGTGTGCACATGGGAATTTAACATTATACTTTTCTATTCCTGTACTTTTATCTGTCATTTTTATATGGGTCAACACCTTTAGAAGAACTAAGTACACACTAAATATGCTCGGAGTAAATATTCCCCAAAACACAACTTTAGAACAAAATTAATTACTGCCAACCCAAGAAACCAGAGACACGTTACCTGTCCCGCTCGGTCAGGGAGGAACATCGAAAATGTCGTTGTTGATATTTGTGGGTTTTTTATTACAGTAAAACAGATGCATATATACAAATTTCTCGCTATAGACAAAGTATTGTATATAACGTTGTATAACTCAGTCAACGATGCTTGTGGGCTTTTACCTTTATGATGTGACTCGAAGGTTCACTTGCCTTTTTTGACCTTACTGTTGTATAAAATATTATGACGACCTCCTAGCCCAATCGGCAGGGTCACCTGCCTTCGAAGCAAGAAGTCCCGGGTTCGAATCCTGGTAAGGGCATTTATTTGTTTGTTTATCACAGATAGTTATGGATGTTGTCTATGTATTTAAGTATTTATCTATATCTATCTATTATATACACGGTGGGGCCTGTAACTAAAGCAAAAAATTAAAATGTACATTCTTCTCCTCAAACTACGCAACGTTTGTTTGACGACTTTGAAAAAAAACTTGCGGTTTGAATTTTATTACATTTTAAAGTTAATTCGAACACGCAATGTACTATGAAATTGATTATGTCTTAACGGCCTCCTAGCCTAGTCGGTAGTGAGCCTGCCTATGAAGCAAGAGGTCCCGGGTTCGAATCCTGGTCAGGGCATTTATTTGTGTGTTCATCACGGATATTTGTTCCTGAGTTATGGATGTTTTCTATGTATTTAAGTATTTATCTATATCTATCTATTATATATATCGTCGTCCAGTACCCACAACACAAGCCTTATTGAGCTTACTGTGGGACTAGGTTGATTTGTGTAAGATTGTCCCATAATATTTATTATTTATTTATTATTTATTTATGTCTGTAGAGTGACTAGACTGACAGGCGATGTCAATTAGACGGAGTTTTAAGTACATTGAAAATACTATTTACTTTGTTTGAAAAAATAACAATCTAAAAACTTTATGATTTTAAAAAGTTGCTACACAAAAGTTTGAGGACTAGAATCTACGTTTTAATTTTTTGCTTTAGTTACAGGCCCCACCCTATATATCGTCGTCTATTACCCTCAACACAAGCCTTATTAAGCTTACTGTGGGACTAAGTTGGTTTGTGTAAGATTGTCCTATATTTGTTGTTTTTATTATTATTTATAAAATACTATTATACGCATAAGAATACAAAAAAATACCTCCATTGCAACAAATTTCGAAGATACAGCCTTGGCCAGAAGTGTTGAGCACCCTTGCGATTTTCATACAAACTCGAAAGTTTAGACCGGCGTTTCTATCTTTAATGAAGTTATTTCGTCAATTAATTCAAACTGAACAGGCGTGTTTTGTTGAAGTGAGTAGTAACTGCATATAATATTTGCAATTTTTCGACCTCCACTTTTCATACTTTATAGCTACCTTGAAAGTGTTATTAAGTGAAGTTTTCTAGATATATCAATAAAAATATAACATTTTACGTCATACTACATTGTTATGATAGGGAATTAATACTTAACATCAAAATTGTAAACAAAAAAGAGCTATGCTCAACACTTCTGGCCAAGGCTGTAGGTAGATAAAATATATACCACCTACCACGCCAACTCAAATCAGAAACACAATTAGTTTAGATATAATGTTGGTTACAAAAGATAATTCCGATGCTCTAATATAGTGTAAACATACTCAGATCAGCTTTCAGCACCGCAAACAGACGATCCTTTGCCAGTTAGCTAACTGATATTATTTCTAGGAATACTGGAATGATTTACTTAAGCCGACTACCTGGACTCATGTGTTTATATAACATGCAAGATTGACTAGTGAACTCAACTGCATATTGCATTTAAATTTAATAATAATAATAATAATAAATACTCTTTATTGCACACCTCATACAGTTACAAGCACAAATTTTACAATTAGATAAATTTAGGTAGAGGTAACAACAGGTAACAAGAGGTAAATTTACCTACTTTTTTGTACATAAAAGCGTGAGCGGAAATTCGAAATAAAATCTTGCAATTGCGGAATCAACACCAATATGATATTATTTTATTATCATATCAATTTGTGATCCTATAACAACTAATTTTATAAGCAATAGAGTTATGAAAATTGGTTACAATTACAATGTGATAAGTGAACGTAATCCGGTCTCATTTGTAATATTTACTTGAAATAAAATTTATATGAAGAAAGTGGTTTGTCTGGAATTACTCAAACGTCACTTTGACAAGTCAAATCCTGTAAGAAAAAAAAAAGATTAAAATTAATATCAAAATTAAATTCTACAGTTAATTGGGCTTAAGTATATTGATGACCGAAGATTGTACGAGCAAGATTGTAAACCTTTAGACGTGATAACGTCTTATAAATTGATTAACACCGATAGCATGCACGAAAGTGTCACGTTGTGGACAGATTTCCATGATAACGTTACGAAAAACACTTTAACTCCTTCTTTGTATTATACAAAATAATGATAATTCAGTGATAATAATTCAATTCAATTCATAAATAAAAGTATGCAATTTTTCATCAATGTTTTCTTATGCCGATATCACGCTAAATTATCGTTCGTAAACCGACTTTAAAAACAACCATATTTTTTAAATACACTACACTCTTATATACTCCACAAGGAAATATAGATAAATATTATGATGTATACTTAATACTTTCACGACCAGGAACCCGACTGCCGGGTTCTCTCTTCGTAGCTACTACGCGCTACATACGACAAATACGTGGCTACGGGCTACGAGCGTAGCGCGTAGCACTAGGTGGTACGGAAAGTGTTAAATTACTACAAGTATGATTAAACTTGAAACTTTTTACCTATTTCAAATAATAAATCTTTGGTTTTTCTAAATTGAATTGAAAAGGCTATATATTTAAAAGCTAACTATTTAAATTGCATTTTCAAGTACTTAGGTATGTATCAAAAAGAAGTCCTTAAAGAAATATGTATAAAAATAATCGAGTCTAATTTTCTTAATTCAAGACATCATTTATCTATTCTCTTTACGAGGGTTGCTACTTATATATCCGGAAACAAAAAAACAAACAAACGTACACGGCTGAAAATGGTTTTATTGTTTTTCAAAGTATTCCCCTTGATGATCTATGCACTTTTGCATTCGCGTGAACCAATTTTTAAAGCACTTCTGCCACTCCGCCTGAGGTACCTCCATAACGTGTTGTTTGAATGCGTCGACAGCATCTTCAGCGGTCGAAAATCGTTGACCGCGTAATTTATTCTTTATATTTGGAAATAAATAAAAATCGTTGGGTGCCAAGTCAGGGCTGTACGGCGGATGACCCGTTAATTCCACATTTTGACCCTCCAAAAATAGAGTTGTTTCGCGTGACGTATGACAGCTGGCATTGTCATGATGAAGAATGATTCTTCGTCGCTGGTTATTTATACGAATTTGTTCAAATACTTCCGGTAAGCAAATGGTCGTGCACCACTCTGAATTAACCGTTCTACGGTTTTCTAGTGGCACTGTAGCTACATGGCCATTAATACCGAAGAAGCAGGCCACCATTTGTTTCAATGTACTTTTTGCACGAGTAACTTTCGTAGGGTTCGGCTCATTTTGAAACACCCATACCGTTGATTGTTGCTTCGTTTCGGGATCGTATACATAGATCCAGGATTCGTCACCTGTATAGATGTTATAAACGGCTTTTGAGTCACCACGGTTATATTTTTTTAACATTTTATTGCACCATTCGACGCGAGCATCTTTTTGCTCTTTTGTTAAGTTGTGGGGTATCCAACGCGAACAAATTTTTTTTACAGCCAAATAATTATGTAATATGCTATTAATGCTGGTCATAGAAATACCCAGAGTCGCCTCTATCTTGCAGTACGTAACATGTCGGTCGTCCATTATAAGTTTTCGCACAGCCTCGATATTTTGTTGTACAACGACCGATTTCGGGCGACCTGCCTTAACTTCGTCCGTAAGCATACTACGTCCACGATTGAACTCACTAAACCAGTGATACACAGTAGTTTTAGATGGGGCTTCATCACCAAAAGTTGAAGTTAGTTGATCTATGCACTGTTGTTGCGTTAAACCACGCCGAAAATCATAATAAATCATAGCACGAATATTTTCACGAGTGAGTTCCATTCTTGCTGCGAGATGACATTTAAAACCCGTCAAAAACAAAACACGAGCGTTAATAAGAAAGAAAAAATATACCGGCCAGTACTTAAATAAGTTCAAATTTTACCATGGAGGTCAAATATGCTATTTAAGAAGATTGTAATCCCGGTTTCCGGATATATAAATAGCAGCCTATGTATCTGTATCAAAGTATTTATTAGATTACGTCGCATTTCAAACACGGCAATCGGATAACAACATCATGAATTCATAAAAGTGCCGATATAATAATGCCTTCTTTTGCTCTTAATGCCTTTTTGAATCACAAAAGTCTAACAAATCCTTTAATTCCTTCGAAAGAAGCGCTCACATGTCTAACTCAATATTAGAGCTATAAGTACATTTGAATTGACACCGGGGCCGCGATTCGAAAATTAAACACACACACTGGACAGACACAACTCCAACCCAACTCAACCCAACTCAACTCAACGCTATAACGACATTGACATTTGCTATTCGAACTGATTTTCATTCAACATTGGTCACACATTGGTCACACATTGGTCACACATTCGTCTCTCATTGGTCTCACAGTACAATGTCTGACCAATGTGAGACCAATGTTGAATGAAAATCTGTTCGAATAGCAAATGTCAATGTCTTTATAGCGTTGAGTTGGGTTGGAACTGTGTCTGTCCAGTGTGTGTTTATTTTTCGAATCGCGGCCCAGTTTGAATTTGAAAATTGCATGAATAAAAGGTGTAACAAAAGTGGTGGTGAACCATTTAAGGGCATTTTTTCACGTGAAAAAAAATATTGATTTTGTATGGAGGGTCGGCTGGGATGGCGGTTCCCAGGCAAAAATTTTTTTTTTCGCGTCCAAAAATGTTTTCTCCTATTTTTCTTAGTCGGAATACGATACCAATTATGCCCTTAGCGGGTCACCAGTATTTTTTGTACATCCTGTATACTAAAAGCAATGAAAGCAAAAAATCGACGCGTAATAGGACCGACGTACTATGAAAACCTACCAGACGAGCTAAAGAACGAGCGTTGCGATGAAACATTTAGGCGTCGATTAAAGAACCATTTATTGGAAAAGGAATTTTACTCAGTAACCGAATATTATCAAGTTATTAAATAATTATTTATTAATTATATTTGTTTGTACTAATTAATTACTATTTTTGACATTGTATTAGTGACTTTATAATGATGACGTACTACATTGTACTGTATTTAAAAAGAAAAAAAATGTATTACTTCTGACATTATTATTAATTTTATTTGACATTTATTAGAATTACATTCAGGTAGGTATATAATTTGTTTTTATCGATTTCCTTCTTTCTTTACAAAAAATGTTGGTAATGTTACAAACCCTATATTTGTAATTTGTGTCTGTCATTGTAATTATTATTTTTAATATGAATATTATTTACGTTTAGACGATCGCTATATGAACACTAGTATAAACTTTAATGTATTATATGAAATTTGTATAATGAGATAATAAAACTAAACTAAACTAAAGTGTGTTAAGTCTTTTATACATGGTGAGACATGTCGTGTCCTCTGAAAACATTCCAATTTCACACCACTTTCCTTTGCCGTAAGCAAATATTTTTCTTCCCCTAATGTCCTTGTCCGTAATTCGAAGCCAAGCTAAAAACCTCATATATAAGGAAAATTAATTATCGCCTTTCACGTTCAAAAGAGATTGCCGAGGGATTTCCTGCAAGAAAATGACTTTTGGTGTTTTTGCTTTAGTTTTGCTCTTGATGTGAATTATATCGTTATACTTAGAATAGGGATGATGATACATGTTGAGTTATGCAATAAAATTTTGTTGATACGATGCAAAATGATCAAAATAAAGAGAAAATAATAAAAAATCTATTGAAATGAATCAAAATTTCCAAATTTTACGATTTTTAAAGTACGAAATTAAAAAAATACAATGACACCATTCGTTTTAAAAAAAATCTGAAAAATAAGTTATATGGCATATAAATAAACGCAACATTTTACTGTAAAAGTAGCAGTTTCATAACTTTTCCATACTTTGAAGAGGGCGACTATTAAATCGTGACGTCACTTTTGCACGTCATTTTGTTAGAAGAGTTTTGAGAAACAAATGCAAATATCGGACTTTAAGTCTAATTTCTGACTTTCGTGTTGCTTTAATATATTATATATACTTATATATAGAGAAAATAGATTGCATATACATGAGAAAATTTGTCAAGTTCCGCCGTGACCGGGTGGTCTAGTGGTCAGGACGTCAGCCGCGAAAGCTGAAGACGCCAGTTCAAATCTGGCCTCGGACACCGGAGGGTTTGGTCACTTTTTCTGAAGTATATGACATCTATTTTCAATTTATATATAGTAGTGTAACTACTTAAAAATTGCAAATCAAAAAATATTGAACAAAATAATTTGATTTGCTTCAAGATT
Source organism: Pammene aurita (assembly GCA_947086415.1). Classification (NCBI taxonomy): domain Eukaryota; kingdom Metazoa; phylum Arthropoda; class Insecta; order Lepidoptera; family Tortricidae; genus Pammene; species Pammene aurita. The sequence goes on from OX352306.1 coordinate 28,996,323, forward strand.
CATACTTATATATACTTGATCCTCATAACAAAACTAATCGATTCATACCTGAGAAAAAATCATCATGCCATTGCAGCAACCACTTTTTTACTTGTTTTTGGACTTATTTTTTAATATTTTTTTGTTTATGTCAGTCAATATTTTATACCTAATTATTAGAAAAATCACCGTCAAATACTATTTTCAATTAATTTTCAATTTCATTACAGTCTTTCTATTGCCATCCAAGAAAATAATAGGCATATTTTTATATATATTTCTAGTATAGAAGTTGCACTTACCTATAAATTCTCCGAAATACATAATAATATATATATGCGATGGGTGACCAGAAGGCTGGGGCATACTTTTCCCAGCGCATCGGTATTGCCGTCTAACGCGGCAATGCCGCCAGCCTTCTGGGCACCCTACCGGTTCAATCCGACTTGTAGCCCATTTTTTATTTGTAAGTAGATATGTTTTAGGTTTTAGTATTAGTTTAGTTTATACGTAATTTTATTCTTAATGGTAATTTAAATTGTAATAAAGTTTTAAAAATAAATATATTACGACTGTATATATTAATACATATATGTATACAAATAATCAATTGTACGAAAGTGAGTATTGAAAATGTTATTGTTACATATAGTGCGTCACTATCAGCCAGCGTTTGGCGTACAATATTTGGTTTCTATAGCATGTCATTGAAAATATCTAATAATGTTTATACTTATGTTAATACTGAGTGTAATTATTATTCCTAATTATTGTCCCAATTATTTCCTAATTGTTTCGGTACTGCACCGGCACCCTGATTTTTTTTATACCACGACGGTGGCAAACAAGCATACGACCCACCTGATAGTAAGCAACTGCCGTAGCCTACGGACGCCTGCAACTCCAAAGGTGTCACATGCGCGTTGCCGACCCTTTACAAAAATGAGGATCCACTGTGTCGACGACTAAAGGATTCAATAATTTTAATTTACTTTACACATATAGATGGAGGTGGTAAATATTTTCTGTAATTTTCCGACTTACTCTTGGTATGAAAAATATAGCATTATTTAAAATCAAACCTAAAAATAAATGATAGAAAACTAAAATAGGTTGCCCGTTGCATGTGGTTGGCCGCTCCGATATATTTGATGGCGACTGTACAAGCCTCCAGTAGCTGAAGCCAAATAAATTAATATTAATTTAACATTTTTTTGCCAAAACCAACTTCGATTTAATATTGCCAATAATTCAATGAAAATACAATTTCATTAAAATTTTAATATTAATGCCTCCATTACTGCACGTCAAATATCGAATGTGAAATTTATGAGCGACTTGTCGGGCCTCGGGAGTGTACGGCGGCTCGGATTTCAATTAAAATTTCAATATATTATTGTAATAAATCAAGTGAATATTGTAAAAGTGACCGATACGTGGTTTCGAAACGTGGAATATCAGTTTGGTGTATATAGGTATGAATATAAATTACATTATTTTAATATTCAATCTTACCGAAATGATAATGTATTTTATAAAACACCTAAAACAAATAATATTACAATAAACTATAAACGATAAGACTAGACCTAAAATTAAAATTAAGTCATTTGGCATTAAGTCCGCCATTTGTACATTATTACTTGTTGTGCAATAAAGTTTAAATAAATAAATAAAATAAATAAATAAAATTAAAAAAATGAACTATAAATAGAAAATCTGCCCCAAATCGCTGTCTATTTATTATGTATATTTTTTTACATAATTATTTGACATATCTTTCGACAAAAAACATCACCAGAAGGAGATCTCCAGGAGAATCCAGCTGGATCGGGCGGCATTCAACAAACTAGCGGACATCCTCAAGCCCGTCAACATTCCACAATGCTTGAAAACTCGCCTCTACAATCAATGTGTCCTGGCCACCATGACGTACGGAGCCGAGACATGGACGCTCACTAAGGAGACTGCGCACAAAATCCGAGTGGCACAGAGGGCCATGGAGCGCGTCAAGTTTGGCATCAAGCTTCAACACCCAGTTAGGAATGTCGAGATCCGCCGTCGCACTAAGATGCAAGACGTGGGATACGTCATTAGTTATTACCAAACTTAAATGGAGTTGGGCAGGACACGTTGCCAGGCAGAGTGATGGCAGGTGGACTAAAATGTTGACAGAATGGTGGCCTCTTTCAGATGAAGGAGCGTCTGGCGTCCGTTGGCTAGTTGGGTAGGTTGCGGGTCACTTCTGGAAGAAATTGGCACAAGACCGGGACAAGTGACCGTACACGAAACTCTCTTGGCCTATGCTCAGCAGTGGGCGACAAGAATTATTTAACATTTGATTCAGAGTGAGATTTTTTTGATACAGACTTTAATTTCTTTTTCTTCGTGGAAAATGATTAGCAAACGAGCCAAGGTAAAAAAACCGGCCAAGTGCGAGTCGAACTCGCGCACCGAGAGTTCCGTACAAATCTATAGGTATATAGGGGTAGTAACTTTAAAATTATTAAAAATATTTTTATTATATGATGTAACTAAAAATTTATGGTTTTCGCAATTTTTCCTGTATCTGTGCTATAAGACGTTGCTTCGTACCTAATTTCAAGATCAGGGTCTTGAAGTTAGGTACGAAGCAACGTACCTAACTTCAAGACCCTGGTGGACCCACAACTTGAAGTTCACGGGAAGTACCCTGTAGGTTTTGATTCCCATGCGAGTTTCGTAAAATTTGCGGAATTTTGCGGCATAAACGGCTGTATCTTTTGACTGCGTTGGCATAGAAGTTTGATTTTTTCACAGCACCAAGGGACTGTAGACCTAAGTATTTGATATAAATTTCAGCTAGATACCTTCACGCGTTCCTGAGAAAAAGGGTCTTGACAGACGGACGGACAACAAAGTGGGAAACGGAACCCTATAAGGGTTCCGTTTTTTTCCTTTCAAGTACGGAATCCTAAAAATTGTACCAGAGGAAAATAATTTAATTACAATACTACAAAAACAAGCAACCATAAAGTTTTGTCATTATTTCTAAGAATCTACAAAGCAAGCTACTTGGCAAATAAATAGTTGTTTATGTTCGTGACACGGACCAGGATGCGGGCAACTTGCGCAGACTTCGATAAATAATTCAACAATTTCATGTACCATGCTTTTAGTGCATTTCTGTGTAGAAACATTGATATTTGAAACCAAGTGTGCTTAGTGTTCTTAACTCTTCTTGTTGAACTTTTCCACTATATTGTTACAGGTATCTTCAATATTGTTGTACTGAAAAGTAGAATTACAAAATTGTCTTTATAAAATAAATATGCTAAGCTTAATTTATGTTCTACCATAAGAGAATAATAAAACCAAAAAGAACACCTTAACTAACAAAGTTAAAATATAGGGAAATTTTACCTAAAACTATTTAAAAACTACCTCCAAATTAAAGCTAAAAACTGCATACAAAATTATAACTAAAAGAAAACTGAGAATTTAGGTAAGGTCACCTCGAGATTCGAACCCTGGGGAAGGGTTCCCCCTCTGGACTCTGGAAGGCTGACTGTGTTCCCCCTCTGGATCGCTATGCCAATCCTTTGGGCGAGGAACGAGTCAGCCCTATTTTCAAAATAATTTATAGATCGTTCACATTGTAAAAATAAAAAGTATAATATTTTTTTAAGAAAGAAGAACCGACTTCACACGGGCTACTCCATCTTTCCAAGAGGTAATAATGCCCAAGATACTGTGAAAATACTTAAATCTCTATAGGATTTAAAGAGTGCTTATAGTGTTTGAAGAGTTCTCTCAATTTCTCTAGCATCCTATCATCAGATCCTGACTTGATGACAATGGGACTATTAAGTATACCATTTCAAAGAAAAACTAATTTAATACTTATTGTACAGACTGTTGAAGATGGTGATGAGATTTCGACGGACGTACCTAATACTTACTTGCTGATAAAAAATAGGTTCGACAATGTCTTAAGGTTCTTGTTAAATGCGTTAAACAGGAGAATTAAAAGCAAACTTATTACTTAATAGCATGACAACTTGACAAATATAAATGAAGGTGCGTAACGAAAACCTTATTTTCACAAGCTATAAGATTTACCTTGTTACCGCATTAAAATCACGTTGAAACAATGGAATCCGCTTCCCAAAGCCCATCTGGAAGAAGTCTCTTTTTAAAAATAAGACAAAAATGGTTTAATCGTATTCTTTTAAAATTTGAAAATTGTGTTAACTGTTGTTTTCAATAATCCAATGAAGAGTATTTATGTTTATGTTATATTTTAAAATATTGTACTTTCAACAATGCCGTATCCACGCGGCGGTATCTTCAGAACGCTTAACTTATGCTTCAAGTGACTTACAGCATGGAAATTAACGGCACATAAACATTAGCCTAATTTAATCTTGTAATTTTGCTGAAACCTAGCGTTTCAACTATAGGTACTTTCCACTTTACTCAACTATAGCTCTTGAGCTGTAGTCTATAGCCTAAGAGCTGGCCACGTCAGATATGACACAATAATGAGAGCAATGAAACCCATTTAGTAACATTGCGATAATATCCTTATTGCTAGATCCTGGCATCTGGCAGCTTTTAATGGGTGGATGTCAGTGACAGACTAGCAAAGTTTTTGAATTGGAAAAAAATAATACCAAAATAGGTAAAAACGGCCGAAGTTATCTTATTTATAGAGGACGGGGCCTATATTTTATCATTAGAACAAAAACTTTCCGTAATAATTCGGAAACAGAAACAGCATGTAACAAACTATGAATTACATTATACTTCGTTTTGGACTACTTTCCCTTATCAGAAACTCTTGGCCATGATATGATCTAATTATATATATAATTTTACATAATACTGCATCAAAACCAGAACTCTAGGATTTGTATTCTTAAAGTGGTTTGCATTATTTGACTTCCACCACTTTACAGCTGCCAGATGTCCGGATCTAGAAATAAGCATAGTATAGGAAACTAACGAGAGGGGTTTCGTCGCTCTCATTATTGTGCCATATCTGACGTAGCTAGCTCTCCGTCTAATACACCTACTGAACGCTGCGGTACAACCACAAAGCTTAATATTGACACTGTTGACTTAGCAGTAGATAGTTAGATAAATAGATTGATTTATTATTCGAAAAGTATACATTAATTTATACAGTACCCTGCAAAACTGTTTCCACAGTTTGTCCGCAGGTGAGATGGTTAATAACTAGTTATTCTACTGTTATGCTAATGTTATTTATTGGCACACTCAAGCGACATTCTGATTGTGATACAGGTGTTACCTAAGTGTATCCAGTAGGTATTTCTTTAGCTGTTTTTTAAATGTCAGTAAGTAATAATAGTATGGTAATCTTTTATTTAGGGTTCTGTCACCGAAATAGTTTTATACTAGTAGAACCTCATATTTTACCAGCAGACACTGATTTTGTGCTATGCGAGTGGTCGATCAGTACAGTAGTTATTTAAGTTTTTAATAAGTTAATAATTGCGAAACTGACTACTATTGCATCGAGGTGTGCCTCAAGGAGACACATTTTACCGAAGCTATTCATATGCATTATGGAACTTTGAAGGGTATTAGTTGTTCGCGTGCCAAAACAAAACGATTTATGGCATATTTTAGAATATAAACATACCTATCTACGGTTTTTTAGCGATCACAGTATATCTCATTCCTCCAAGCGTTTGTCCCAGCTTTTTGCTCTATTGAGCATGGGGTCCGCTCGGCAACCTAATCCCAGGAATTGGCATAGGCACTAGTTTTTACGAAAGCGACTGCCATCTGATTAGATCCGGTTTCGGTCACGATGTTTTCTTTCACCGAAAATTTACTGGTAAATATCAAATGATATTTCGTACATAAGTTTCAAAAACTCAGTGGTACGAGCCGGGGTTTGAACCCGAGACCTTCGGATTGAAAGTCTGACGTCTTACCGCCCGGCCACCAGTGCTTCGATCCACTTGCAATCACAGTATATGAGCTAATTTAATAAAATGTATGTTTGTCGACTGTTGCTGCTATTTAAAATCGAGTCGTGGGCAACCATATTACTAGAGGGAGAGGAGATTTATGTCACCGCAGGCGCAAAATGCTAATGAGCGAAGGTAAAGCGATTTGCTCAACGGTGTCTCAAAAGGAACAATGAAAAATAAAAAGAAGTAAAAGTTCCAATCAAATTTAAAATTTAAACGCTAGCAATCATTCCGCAAAAGTTAACGTAATTTTTATTTAATTTGAAATGAAACTTCGATACACTAAGTTATCCGTTATCCTCTTTGTCCAGTTTTTAATTAATTAAAAAAGTAAGAATCGGTACGGATGTCAGTGAAAAAGTGTATCCAACGGTAATGAACAAGCGAAAATTTTTAATTTCTTTAACGAAACTCCGCGGAGTGTCGTGCCAAATGAAATAAGTTGATTTTCTTTCTTGTTTACTAGGTTCAGTTGTACAGTTTGTTGGTTCTCTAAATTGGGATTCACGCTTAGTGCTTAAATTTTGGTGTTTTATTATCATGACTGTTAAATGTTAGAAACTGAGTCCGTTCTTTTATTACTGAATACTAAATGTCTTCTCTTTTCTGTCGTTTAATAATGCGAAGGAACCTTACATGTTCTATTTGTCTGTAGGTGAATAGAGTACACGAGTATGAGGTAATTTATTTATCTATATCTATATAAACTAAGTCGTGGCGGTTACACCATTTATAATTGGCTACTTTCCTAAAAAAATATATTTAGTCCGTCAGTTAGATTATCAAAAAATATTGGACACGTATTTTTTATTTTGTCAATCAAACAAAAATTGGTGAAGATATAGCCCGTTAAAGTTCCGCGTGACGTCACATTTCAGTACAATTTTTAGTATAATGTGACGTCACGCGGAACTTTAACGAGCTATATCTTCACCAATTTTTGTTTGATTGACAAAATAAAAAATACGTGTCCAATATTTTTTGATAATCTAACTGACGGACTAAATAGAATTATATTTTTCTAACCCAGGAAAGTACCCAATTAAAGTAGTTGGCGGTAGGAAGTTCGCCGGGTCAGCTAGTTGAAAATAAATAAAAAAATATAGGAACGCTCTCTCACTATCTTGATGATACCAGCACGGCTAGCACAACTTACGCGTGACAGGCGTGAGAAGAGACAGATCGGTGCGACTTCATGCGTTGTCGCTAGTTGGCAGCACAACTTGCGCGTGAAAGGAGCGACAGATCCGCGATCGAATGCCACTGTCATAAAATGACAGTGACTCACGACTTTGAACTAAAATCCTTAGCACAACTGGCACAACTGCCGATTTTGACACAACGCATCAAGACCGCGACTCGCTCGCGCGGGTGGTTTTTTGGAGCTCGTGTGCCAATTTCACTAGAAAATTCTTATTTTAAATAAGTAATTAACCTGTTTTACAAGTATTCTAAAGCCAAAAATATTTTGGTACTCTATATCACAAAGCTTCATTAGAAGTTAGCTTCTTAAAACGGAAGGAACACATGTTTAAATTACGCACGGCACAACACTGAAGGTCATGCACGATGTTTGAGTGCACAAAATGGTACTTTTCCTGTATAAATATATATCATATAACTTACGAATAAAATAACTCTTCTTTAATTTGGTAAAAAGCATGCTTTGAACCCATGTTTTCAGTCTTGGTGTTAAAAACGCATATACGAGATAATTTGCAGTACCTATATATGTACCTATACATTAACAAATTATAACTTCCGGTAGACATACTAACAAATCACTATCAATAGCAGCTCACTATGGGAGCTAGAATCGAAATGTCTTAATTCGACTTATCCGACAGACTGGTGCCGCCGTTGGATGGTGAGCCTACAGACAGATGCACACCTAGTGCATCATTTAGGCCTATATGTAACCATGCAAAAGTAGAAGCCACATGTGCAGTGCCAATCTACCATCATATTCATAGCCATTCAGCGCCATTCTTGTGAATTTACCTGTACCTCCTGTTTTTATATTTTAAGTAAAAAAAATCGCAAATCGAGGAAAATAAACAATAAAGAATATTGTTTTAATATTTTATTTTATTTATAATTACTATTATTAGAACCAGTATATAAACATGTGCGGTTCGGCACCGCGACGAGCGTTGCTTCGAGCTTCTGAGGATTTGAGTTACGTTCAGTGATGCATTTGTTAACTATTTATTGCCCGGAGCTAACCGCCGCCGCCATCGCCACCGCTACAGTTTGCACCCTTTCTTTTTTCTGTGATAAGCGACCATTGTAAAACAATTGGGTAATGCCTGAAATTAAATTAATTTTGTTAATAAATAAGGAACTAAAAAGATTGTGTCCTCATGAGGCTACTATACCTAATGAATGAGATACACCGAGAAAATATTACAAAATATTACAGGTCCCTTGGCACATTCACGTTGTAACAGTAAATTTTACGTTAGGTGTTTTGATATTTGGGAATGTGATGAGGGACTTATTCTGAAAAATAATATATTTTCAATTTACGATTTCATGTAATTAAACTCATAATGTATTCTTTATGAGATTTAATTACATGAAAAGTGGAAGTTTAGAAACTACTACGTGCATATTTATTATGGAGCGAGTGTGAAAAACATAAAACGGGAGAAGTTATTAAATTACCGAAAGGCGTAAATAAATAAAACTCAAATACTTACAAATATTCTTGCTGTGAAATGTTAACAAAATTTGAAAGTTCATGACATTGACAGAAAAAAAACTAAACCATTGAGAATAATTTGTTTTTTTACCATCAAAGAACGAATGGAATTGCACCACTCTATTACCGATTCAGTGTTGTCCCACGTGAAAACATTTTTTTTCAACACTTTGATTTCATTAGGGAACACTGAAGACTCGCGCCGCGACTTTGAGTACTCTTCGTGTCAATTGCTGTCACGAGTGCAAGTTATGCTACCGGAAAGCGAGATTTTTGACAGGCGCGGGAAGGTTTTCCCTACTCGCGACTTAAGTCGCGCTTGTAACATGTGCTAGCCGTGCAGGTGCCGTATTATTATTATTTTTAAATACATAACTTATACATTAAAAATACAGTCTATCTCAAACAAACCCTAATTGAAGTTGTATTGGAGTTGCGTCGGAATAATTTTCAAGCAAATTCTGATTTTTCTGATCGTCAGACGTTAAGGCGCTAGCTGTATTGCGTAGAGAATAATTTACAAGTATGAAATTTGGAAAAAACATTTATGTTGTTTAGGGCTTAGGCATACAATTGTTTCGGCTCGGCTATTTTTGTCCATTTAACTTTTATATTTAGAAAACACAATATGAAACCTTGTTTATTCAAAGTATAAAAGGTCATAAAGATTTGAATAAATTTAAGTAGTGTTCTAAGAATATGGCCGATGGCCTATTACTTAATACTTGTCGTTTTATTTAAATAATTTGTATTTTAAGAGTAACCTATTGTCATTTATTTCAAACTCTATGCAAGATAACCATTCTTATCCCAGCACAAAATAACCCTCACAAATTAGAACAAAGCAGATGCATGCGTCCACGAACTTTCCATGCATTGTGACTCGAATTCAAGTTTCCGAATCAAAAGATCTATCATTACTTACACAACCTCCTATCCTCATTTTGCCACAGTTTATAACAAAGCTTATTTTTCACTTATTAAGGTTGCAATTCTCTTGAAATAAAAGCAAGATATGAGATTGTAAAAGTAAGATCACATTTAGCAACCGGAATGAAATGATTTACATGTCCCATTGTCTATTTCGTCTTTGTTTTTTTAAGAGGAACATGTGAATTAACATTAAGCTTTGTACAACATGCTTCTTGGTTTTGGAATATTGTGTCTGAGGTTTTAATGTTTAAAAGCCTTTGTTTCAGTTTCAATGTTTGCTCTAGGTTTAAATTTTACAATCTTGTTGATATTAAATTGAGGTGAAATGTAAATGTGTCACATTAAGGAAAATCTCCAAAAATATTGGACATTACTTTAAAAAAATCTACTACACTCCTTTTTTTAAGAACCAATAGTTACAATCGTCTTTTGAGAGAACGTCGGCATCGGCAGGGAGATCATTCCACAGCTGGGGCCGTATTATACTCGTAACTTTAAAACACGTTTATACACGATCAAACTTTAATACAACTCCAATGCATTAACCACGCAACAGCAGCTGACACCTAAACGTCTGAATCAGAAATACCAGAATATGCTTGAAAATTATTCCGATGCAACTCCAGTACAAGTTCAATATTGGTTGAATATTTGCTGTATGTTGGAGTTATGTTACATTGTTCATGTATTTTATAATTAGAATACAGCGTCTGCATCGTTCGCGGGAGGAAATTCCTCTGTATAGTGCGAGACCATTTAGTTTCCAGGGTGATAGGATAAATGCCCTGCCGACTGTTAGTGGTGCGATGGTAAAATACGGCATTGTATGAAACAGAGCACAACCCATTTATAAACCATTTATAATGGTAATCCTTATCACTGTGATATAACAGACATTCGATTTACCCAACACAGCACCCTGTGCGAAATTTGAATCCGAATGCCACCCGGGCGTTATATCTCGGTTCGTCCGGTTTCAAGATGGCTGACGGATATCCGGTACGGTCTCATTGGAGCTGATAGATATGAATACTTGTACAAGTATTTGGACTGTAACGAGGGAGTAGATTGATAACATGCGTGAAAAATATTAAATTACGTTTGTTTAATGAACACGTTCAACAACAGCAAATGTAAAGTGGAAATTAGCTATTATTTTATAACAGTTTTATAAAGATTTAGCGTTTATTGTGTACCAAATGTATTTTTAATACATTTATAAGGTTGTTTGTGTTCTAACAGGAAAATAAATGTTTTTGGATTACAATATATAGGTAGTTGGTTCATTTGAATTTCTAAAGAAATAAAGTCGTCATCAAAAAATCTTGCATATTGCTAATTTTAACCTTAAATAATTAAAGGTAAAATACCAATAAAGAATAAATGGGGTTTATAGATATCCGCTGTAGAATTGCACACCCAATTTATGAATGAATTACATAATGAACACACAGACTACATAGACATCTCATCATTAAGCTTTTACAAGGAGCACGAGGTCACAACACATAATCTTAATTTTATTCGTAAATTTCAACGATTTGAGCAGCACATCTCAATAGTATTCTACGCCATTTTGTAGTATAACAATCCAGATTCACCCCGTTAACTTGATTTTTGTGGATATTTTTTATTCACACGAGTAATTATCAAAAACGTTAACTGAAATAAGCGGTCGCGCTCTCATACTTAGACTCCTTACGCACTGTCGACGTCGCCGGCAACTGTGACTCTCAATAGTTTAAATTAGTGATTACGCACTTGGTCGCCAGTAAGCAACCGGCGACTAAGTGCGTAATCACTACGTTTTGGTTGCCGAGAGACCAAGTCGCCGGCGACTAGTCGACAGTGCGGAATGGCTCTTAATTAGTACGGGAGCCCCTATGTGTGGTGAGCTCGAGTTGTACTTATGATCTATCCAGTGGTTGAGTTTATATGTGTATGAACAGTTCAAAAGCACGAAAGCTAACTTACATACAACAGCAGAAGTAGCGGGTAAGTCGTTCAAAATGTCCTTCACACGCTCTAGACTGAGAGTTAGCCACGTCAGATATGACACAATAATGAGAGCAACGAAACCCCTCTAGTCAGTTTGCTTACTGTGCTTATTTCTACATCTGGACATCTGGCAGCTATAAATTCAAATTCAAAAATATTTATTTCAGACAACATGGTCCATTTTGTTAGTATACATTCTAAGTTGTTAGTAAGTAATCATATTAACGTACTTAAAATAAAACATAAAACATTTAAAACTTATGTAAAGTGGTGGAGGTAAAAAAATGCAAACCACTTCAAGAAAACCTATCCTAGAGTTCTGGGTTTAGTGCAATATTATGAGAAATTATATAAATTATTAGATTATATTATTGCCAAAGCTTATATTGAGGGAAAGTAGTGCGAAACGACGTATAATGTAATTCATAGTTGGTCGCCTACTGTTTTTGTTTTCGTAATATACCCAATATTGTTTGTTCTAATGTTAAAATATAGGCCCTTACCTTTATAACTGTCACAACTTCGAAAATTTTTACCTATTTTGGTATTACTCTTTACCAATTATTTTTTTGCTAGTCTGTCACCTCGACCTCCACCCATTAAAAGCTGTCAGATGCCCAGATCTAGCAATGAGGATATTATAGCAATCTAACCAGACAAGTTTTGTTGCTCTCTCATTATTGTGTCATATCTGACGTGGCCAGCTCTTAATCCACTCATAAAGTCGTGCCAAGATATTTTTGAACACCTCATCCGCTTAGCTGTTTTTGCTGCGGACTCTACCACCGTTTGGGACAGCTCGCAATCACATCTCCGCATACAACAATCGCCCGCCATTGTATTGTAAATTCAACGTTTTCCTTAACATGATTTATTGAGTTATTTATTTGATAGATGGCGTGGCTAGTATCAATAAACGAAAATAAATAACGTCCAGGGGCCCGTTTCTCAAAAGCTTGTAACTTGTAATACAAGCGGATGTCACTTTTCGACATCTTTTGCTAGACAGGGACTTCCGCTTGTATTACAAGTTACAAGCTTTTGAGAAATGGGCCCCTGGTGTATAGATTTGCTGAACATTCCAATGATTTGCGTTTGGCTATCTTAGTCAGTTAGATATTAACCATTATATCCGGCATAGCTATGATATAAGAATTCTAGTCCAGCCTTGCTAGCATGATTTACATTGGCGCGCGACTCTCCATACTTTAGGAGAGATTTGAAGTATGAAGTCGCGCGCGACATCGCATGTTATGCTAAGCCGCCTGTGTCATTCTAGAACCAACACTGCATCAACCAAGACTATCCATATATTTATTTAAGCTTTACACACAATGAAAATTATATACAAATGGTGGACTTAATGCCTAAAGACAATCTCAACCAGTCAACCACAACACATTCTCTGCCAGTCAGAGTCTCTGCCACAGACATTATTTACCAGTCGACCACAATCTATATAAGAATTTAGAATTTCGTTTATCAAGAGTCGTCTCGGTTAAGTATATGTTCTCTATTACATGTAATTAGAGTCATTCTGAAAAATTACATAGATGTAATTGAGACCGACTGCAGACGCATAATTTAAGCATGACCCAATTAAATAACAACATTTTCTCGCGCTGTACCCGATACCTGGTGGCAAGGCAGCCTAATAGGGCTGTCACATCGCCTGTGCAGCAACGCCGCGGAAAATGCAAGGCGAAGCCGTCGCTGCGGTTCGATTTTGCTATATTCGCCTTCGAGGTGTTTTCTAAGATTCAAGTAGGTAAGTTATATTATTACTAATAAATAAAACAATGATACCTATGTATTTCTTTTTTTGCGACCCTTACCAAGTGCCACGAAATTTGAACGTTGATACCGATGTTTAGTTATAATAGACAAAATTGTAAGAAAGAAAGCATATTGTAATTGAAGGAAATATTATGTACGTAGTCTGGCAAATCAAAATCCGTAGTAACAGAAGAATGCTTTAATCTGAAGCTTAGCTCTTTTTAATGATGATTTTTTTATAGTGTAATTAGCGTAAAAAAGACAGAAGGTATGATTCTCTGGGTCGTATTCAAACTTTAAAACACGTTTAGTCACGATCCAACTTCTATACAACTCCAGCGCATTAACTGCTCGTAAATACGCAATACAGCTAGTAGACGGAGAGCTGGCCACGGCAGGAATGACACAATAATGAGAGCAACGAAATTGATATAGTTAGACTGCTATATGTATACTATTGTTATTACCTGGCAATCTGGCAGCTTTAAGCCGGGGGGTTCAAGAGTAGCAAACCAGAAAAGTTGTTTAAAAATCTTGGGAACGACGCAATACTGAGAGTTCTTGCTTTAGTACGATATCGTGGCATTTGATGTATATAATTGGAATATAACGTGGAAGATGTCTCAGTGGGGGGGAAAAGAGGCAGGTTGAAGTTAAATGCATTTATACCGGACGCCTGCGGTTTATTTTCTTCTGATCTGTGAAAACTGTTTGTAATTAATCAGGCGCTCGAATAAAACTTATTAGTTGACAGCTTTCCATGCCAAGACGATATTACCGATAGTTATTTCTAAATAGGAAATCGACTTTATCAGCCAGGATTCTCGGTTTAAATTGTTATGAAAAAATATGTGACATATTAGGTTTTGTTCCGATAATGAACTAAGTTTACAAAGCCACATCATAATACAGCTACTCGTCACTAGATTGCGCTAATAACTACTAAACATAGACAGGGTATGACATTTGAATTCCAACTGCTGACCCAGCACGGGTGAGCAGTAGATAATTAACCAGTATAAGTGTGCCGCATTGTTACGAATCTCGCGGTCACTTTACACTGAGTTAGAGAAGTTGGCTACTAAGGGGCGCACAACCATTAGGAAATTACGGATATATGGCTGCCTAATTTGTCGATAAAAATATTAACCCTTAGCAATATTTTGACCATTGAATACTTAGAGAATTCAACCACCCGGATTTGCCATTGACAGGCGTTCCCTTCTGCCGAAAACATATGACCAGTGGTCATACACATGTATGGACTGACGTTTATCTAACGTAGCTACGTACGAATAGCCATACATTTGACGTTCCCCTCCACCGCAAAAATCGGCAGACTTTTTTTGTATAGAAAATGACAGACATGGCTACTCCATCCGGGTTGAAGTCTCCAAGTTGAATACCGATTCTGATAGCCATCAGCAATAAAAGAAAAGTAATTTCTTATTTTATTATTATATTGTCTTTGTTTATCCTTCTTCTTAGGCTAGGTTTTTTTACAATATCAATATAAAAGTAATGTTGGAAATGTAATTGTGATAGTTGCCTTCCATTCATTTTAATTACATTAAGTAAGATTTAAGCACGGGTATACATCTGAACCAAGTGACAGCTTACGTTTACGGGGTTGTCAAAATCCCCTTCGTTTATTTGCTGCATAACCACAGGTAAGATAAAATATTTATGTAGTTTATAGTAGTAGTTTAGTTAAAATAACGGTTAGATTGGGCAAATTAAGTAATAAATCTTACATTTATGTATTTTTGTATTAAAATGAGTTAACCTGAAAATGGGTTAAGTTTTCACATGAGCATTGTTTAACTTTACTCGTTTTAATATTATATGTCGATGCTTATCCTTAATCATGAACTTTTATCGATATAAATATCGACTTTGCGCAGCATTTGAGTAGCGAGTATTTAAAGTGACAGAATGATAGAAAGTTCTAGATAAATAAATAGTACTATTCATAGATTATATAATTCTTCAGATGGAGTACTGCTAACAACATTGTGTGGTTCCATAATGAGCCAGTGTCCTCGTGGTTACGCACTACACACACATACGCACAACAATAATGAGCTGCTCCCCCGACAGTCGTGTCCAAACGTCTATGCATTCAAGTGCTGTTAAAAAATAATTAAAATATGCCGTCGTGCGTTGTCAAATGCTGCAAAAATGCCACCGGTCAAAAGAACAAAACGGATGGGGTAACTTTTTACCGTTATGTAAACTCATTGCGTAATCATATTAAAAACCAGTAAATTCGTAAACTATTAACTTCACGGTAGTGGTGTTGCCAGGTGGTTGAATAGGGAAACTTCCCGAACGTAAGGGGGTCTATAATCGCCGCGGTATGTTGTCAATACGATATTGAGGTCACCACTCCTAACTAGACGTTTTATATTCGTTGAAAACGTGCGTGAAACGTTTTCAACGAATATTATAACGTGACCTAATAGTTAATAACTTTTATGCTTTTGTGAGCAAATTATTCTTTATTATTTTTTGAATACAATTTGTAAATAAACAAAATTATATATATCTTAAAATTATTCCAAAAACTTCGTAAAACAAAAAGCCCATATCTAATCGTTCATTAGACGCGCGAAGTTATGTCACCACCATCTGTCAAACTTTCGTCTCATTCTAACTATCGCTCCCTCTCACTCTGAGCGGTCAAGCGCTTAGAACGAGATTGAACTATAGTTGGAATGAGAGGTCAGCTCTTAAGTCAAACCGATTGTGTTGATCGATCGAGGAGCATTTTTAAACAACTTCAAAAAAAGGAGGTCCTCAGTTTGACCCGTATGTTTGTATGTATGTATGTATGTATGTTTGTTCGCGATTATCTTGCGTTTCGTTGAACCGATTTTGATGCAGTTTTCCAAAAGTTTTTGTTACATTCTAAACATTAGTATAAAATAAGGCGTCGTTCATTGATTAAGTAAGACATTTTTTTGCCAGAGACCCCCTTCCGCTACGTAAGAAAAATAATAATAATAATAATCCTCTCTGCAGTAGAAGTAAGACATGGTCAATTCTCCTCCCCCCTAAATCGTGTTACGTAATAAATGAATACGTTATAACACTTTTAGTTGTCTTCGTCTTAGCGAGGGCACTGCCGTGCCTCCAGATTAATAAGGTATAAAGTATGCTGAAAATAATAGTATTGGGACGACAAGAGAGGCCACTATACTCAACAGTATTCGTGTAATGTTAATAAATAGTAAATTTGGATTTTTTTTAATTTTACCTTTTAGTCGCCTCTTCAGAAATATATTTCATCAAATTTATTAAAACAGGTGCTTATTCATTCTATTTAACCATACATATTAATAATCAATTTTTTTAAATTCAAAAATACTGTATTAATAATTGGGAAAATTTGTATTTGTACATGGCAACATGGAGACCGCGACTCGGCAAACGTAGTGTAGGACGCCCTCTGGCAAGGTGGGATGACGATCTGCGAAAGACTGCAGGCAGATGCTGGATGCGGCAAGCTGAAGACAGGGCGCTATGGCGCTCATTGGGGGAGGCCTATGTCCAGCAGTGGACTAAAATAGGCTGATGATGATGACATGGCAACATTCGTCTGGGCACATACATTCAAACCAGCCGCCATCTTGCGTCACAGTTTGTTGTACAGGCATGCTCCATCCTTTTAATTTATTCATCCAAGGTACTATTATTTACTTGGTGGTACTACCAATGCGCATCATAGATTACCTCACTAAGATTCGGCATTATATCGTTAATGAAGGCTGGCAGTCGTAGCATATAGATAATATGCTGTTTTATTTATTAAATATTGAGCCGCCTGTCGCACCAGTGGATTGTAGGTTATGTACAATATTTGAAACTACAAAACCTAACGCCTACTCAATGAACTCGATTTATTTCTCATTTTGTAAGAAAGATTGGCGCCATTCGTATGCGGGAACACTCATACTTTGGCCATATATCGATTTTAAAAACACGTTGACACATTATTTTTGTATGGAATATTCCCTGTCATATGACAGCATATGCTTAGAATACTCTCGAAGAATGGTAACAATAACACTGTTAGTTTCCTTGAAAGGAGAGGTTTTGTGTTTTTGATAACTACGGTCTCTGCAAAGGTTTAAAAACTTCCTGCCCGTGAGTACCAAAAAGCTGCTTGTGCAGGCCTTAATTTTTCCTATTATAGACTAAGCCAATGTGTGCACTACCAACGTTTCCCAGGCTTCCCTAAACAGACTCGATCGTATATTAAATAATAGAAAACGCTTTATTTTCGGCTTGCGTAAATTAGATTACGTCTCAGGTTATCGTTACCAACTGTACATTCGTTTTGGGATATCCCTTAGGATTTAGGATTTTTACTTTATAAGTTTCAAACGGCTGTACTTACTTGTGTTTAGTCACTACACAATATAATCAAAGACTAAATATTTTCATTATTCCTTATTCATAATATAAAAAAATAGCCATTTTAAAAATCGTTTTCCTACCAGCACTCAATTTTGGGATCCCTTTGTTTCCCATAAACTTATTGTTTCGAATTTCGATAGTCAGAAATTGATATCCATATAATTTATGGGCATAAACATCAATAGTCATAATTTTTGTAAAGCATAACGTTTCATAGTTCTAATAATAAAGATCTATGATATTAAACACTAAAATCGCAAAAGGAATAAAATTGATGAGTATAACATTCGAAGGTATATCAATAATAATTCAGAAATATTTTAAGGCATATATTTTATCGGACTAATAGTCGTTAATCATATCGTTTTAATGTCATCCCTTTGTTTCCCATAAACTTATTGTTTCGAATTTCGATACACATAAAATGATATCCTTTATTATTTATGGGCATAAACATCAATAGTCATAATTTTTTCCAAGTATAACGTTTACTAAATGCGACCCTCAAGAAAACGAACTGTTGCCAGAAGTGGGTTAGGTTAGGTTCGAACTGCGACCCCCAAGAAAACGAACTGTTGTCAGAAGTAGGTTAGGTTAGGTTAGAACTGCGACCCCCAAGAAAACGAACGGTTGCCAGAAGTGGGTTAGGTTATGTTAGAACTGCGTCCCCCAAGAAATCGAACTGTTGCCAGAAGTGGGTTAGGTTAGGTTAGAACTGCGACCCCTAAGAAAACGAACTGTTGCCAGAAGTGGGTTAGGTTAGGTTAGAACTGCGTCCCCCAAGAAATCGAACTGTTTCCAGAAGTGGGTTAGGTTAGGTTAGAACTGCGACCCCTAAGAAAAATAATTATATGCGGAATAAATATTATTACATGTAAAAAAAAAAATAAGTAAAAAATCCCGAAATGAAAAGCCATGACATGAATTTTATTGAAATAAGTCAACTAACAATTAAAAGACCTCTGTTCAAATTACCTAGTATCGTGTCCTCGACGCAATGAGTTATCGGAAATGTAATTTGTGTTGTTTAATTATATAACTATTGACGATATGACTAATAAAACTTATGATGGCTAACGTTATGGACTATAAAAATTCGGATCTTAAAATTTATGGAAACCAATATACACCCCTAGTTATCATTATAATCTGCGATTAAAGAACTTAAAACAATTATTATAAGCAAGTTTAGTGCCTTCAACATTATGTAATAGATACCATCTGGACTTTGAATATTATGAGTAACAGATTTTATGACTAACAATAATGATGACCTGCAAAAATCGGACCAGCAATTTAGATTGTGAAATTTTATGACTATTGACAATATGACTAATAAAATTATGATGGAAAACGTTATGAACTGAAAAAAACGGAAGTAAAAATTTATGGGAACCGATAGAGACCACTCAATTTTCTATTCTTTAAAACAATAGATTATTTTTAATTAGTAGGTACAGTCGCCATCAAATATATCGGAGCGGCCAAGGTACTCAAAAATATCTGAACTTACACTTTATCGCCTTGACAATAGAGGCGTTGTTCAGATATTTATGACCACCTTGGCCGCTTCGATATATCTGATGGCGACTGTACTTAAATTATTAACGCTAACATAAGTAGTGATCACGCGAGTAGTTTTGTATGCTCAATCTAATGTGCAACATAAGTTGTGCCGTTATTCCCACCAATAGTTGTGTGCACCTTGGCGAGCCAACTGCTCAATCTACCAGTATAACATGACCGCGAGATTCGTAGCAATGCAGCACACTTATACTGGTTTATTTTCTACTGCTCACCCGTGCTAGGTTAGCAGTTGGAATTCAAATGTCATACCCTGTCTATGTTTAGTAGTTATTAGCGCAATCTAGTGACGAGTAGCTGTATTATGATGTAGCTTTGTAAGCTAAGTTCATTATCAGAACAAAACCCAATATGTCACATATTTTTTCATAATAATTTAAACCGAGAATCCTGGCTGTTAAAGTCGATTTCCTATTTAGAAATAACTATCGGTAATATCGTCTTGGCATGGAAAGCTGTCAACTAATAAGTTTTATTCGAGCGCCGATTAATTACAAACAGTTTTCACAGATCAGAAGAAAATAAACCGCAGGCCGGTATAAATGCATTTAACTTCAACCTGCCTCTTTTCCCCCCACTGAGACATCTTCCACGTTATATTCCAATTATATACATCAAATGCCACGATATCGTACTAAAGCAAGAACTCACAGTATTGCGTCGTTCCCTAAATTTTAAACAACTTTTCTGGTCTGCTACTCTTGAACCCCCCGGCTTAAAGCTGCCAGATTGCCAGATTAGGTAATAACAATAGTCATCATCATCATCATCATATCAGCCGAAAGACGTCCACTGCTGAACATAGGCCTCCCTAACAATAGTATAGCAGTCTAACTATATCAATTTCGTTGCTCTCATTATTGTGTCATACCTGCCGTGGCCAGCTCTTAGTCCATAGCGCCTATACGTCTGAATCAGAAATATCAGAATTTTCTTGAAAATTATTCCGATGCCACTCCAATACAACTTAAATATTGGTCGATTATGTTGGAGTTATGTTTGAAATATATTGCGTTTATATGTTCGTGTATTTTAAAATTCATATACGGCGCTCTCTCTACTACTTACGTGAGAAACTCCCTGAACAAACAATACATAATAATTGATGCTAATATAATAAATCTATTTGTTAACAGGGTATAAAATGTACGTGAAAAAGACATTTGAAAAGTGTTTTGTCACTTTATTCGTAAAACGTTGCTTCACATTGATTTAAAAAATACATTGTAATTATGTACATAAATTAGTATATTTCTGCGCAATGAAAACCGAAAAAAACTGATGAGTATGTTTATCCAAATATTTTCGTAAGTACGCTTTTTTAAAATAAATGTAAAACTAAATTGTTTAGTGTAGTAGATCGTGTTTATTAATCCAGAATTAATAAATTTTCATGTGTTGTAGGTATAGGTAGGTATATACCCAATTATGGACGATTTCTCTACATTGCATTTGGTATAAGTGGTTGCAAACTTATTTAGCTCGGCTAATTGATTTCCGCGGTGGAAATCGCAATAAGCAAAGCGGTAATATTCCAACGACTTCATTTAATTGCACTATATGAACTTTAATTAAGTAATAGTAGTTTATGTAACTGTTACGTAATAAGAGTCCTAAAATACGAGGGTGTTTTCATAATAAGATCACACGAGTGGTTTAAGGCCTAATTACGTACAGTTGCATACACTGCTTTATCTACACACACATTATAAATCCTAAATGACGTGTTCGGAAACAATTAGAATGACCGCCATTGCACCGCCATGGCCAACTCGATTGTCCCGGCGGTCGGGGAGGAGGCCTGGATTTTCATTACGTTACCAAAATCGATGAATTACATACGGTTTCCGAACGCAGAATCTATACATATAATAAAGCTGAAGAGGGTCGAAAGTCTGTACATGGAAGATAATCGAAAAAAAGTTGGCTGGGGATACTTAGAATCGATAACAGAACACGTTCCAACAATTTTTAGAATTTTTGTCTGTTTATCTGTTTGTCTGTTTATCTGTTTATCTGTTTTTCTGTTTATCTGTTTGTCTGTTTATTTGACCGCGCATCACGTGAAAACGGCTGAACGGATTTTGATGAAATTTTGTATAGATATAGTTTGAGTCCTGGTAAAGGATAATATATAGTTTTAATCCCGAAAATCAACGCTGGTGGGGGTGAAAATGGGGTTGAAAGTTTGTATGGAGAATTTTTAACCGCTGAAACGATTTAGATAGAAATGAGTATGGAGATAATTTGAGTCTCGAGAAACGTCAAAGGATAGTTTTCAAACCCGTGTGGGGGTGAAAAGGGGGTTGGAAGGTGGTATGAGGAATTTTTTACCGCTGAACTGATTTAGATGAAAATTGGTATAGAGATAGTATGGGTCTCGAGAAATGACAAAGGATAGTTTCTTTTTCAACCCCCCCCCCCATCTTACTTTCGAACCGTAGGTCCAAAAAAATGAAAAAAAGAATGGAAGTGACGCCTGTTACCCGTCGATGCTTTAAATTTACCTTTACCCGCTCTTAAGAAATATTTGAAAATGTCATGAATGTCAAAGGGTTATTGCAGGTTCGAGGACTATATATAACGTACCGTACGTAACGTACGTCCGTACGTACGTATGCATGGCCCAAACCAAAAAACTACTACAAAATCATCTAACATTTATAGGACACCGTTTAGGTAGGAAATAGTAGTTTATGTAACGTAATAAGGGTCCTTAAAACATGAGTGTGGTTTTCATAATAAGATCACACGAGTGTTTTAAGGCCTAATTACGTACAGTTGCATACACTGATTTATCTACACTCATATTATTTATCCTAAATGCATTATTCGGAAACCATAGAATGGCCGCCATTGCACCGCCATGGCCAACTCGATTGCGCGGGAGCGTGCAGGTGTACATTATGTTATCAAAACTCATAACACATCAATATTTGAGCATGTAAAGTTAAAATTACGTTACTGATACAGATAAAAAGCTTATCATAGTAAAATCAGTTGTGGTAATGCTAGCATTGCCTACCGTTTTCGAACACGTTTTAGAGAACTTACAATGTGAGTGTAGATAAACATGTCAAACGTTTTGTGAAGCAGTCAGATTAGGATTTATTTTTCTTTATAATTAAACAATAGGTACATTATCTGTCTCTCAACCTGTTTTGATATGTCTTCTTGAAGAACTACGCCTTATTTTGTATCTTTAAGATCTAATAATGTATTACTGTTTTGAAAAAAATGAGTCCCGTCGAATTTATTTTCGGTCATAATACTTCTTGGGCCAGAGGTGTAGGGTTAGAACCGGTGGTAGTTTTGGAACGAAGTTCCTTATCGGACGGTTCGCGGATCCGGCCAAGGCGAAAAAAAGTCACGTGACAGTCACGAAAAAGCGTCACGTCACGAAAACGCGACACCCATACCATTGAGAAACATGTAAAATGGAATGGAATAAAACATATATAAAATAGGATAAAGTGAAGTGAAGTGTAGTGAAATTGAGAAGTGACAAAGTGAAAAAAGTCGAGAACCTTAAAAGTCGAGAATTTTAAAAATGTCGAAAATGTCAAAAATGTCAAAATTTCCAAAATTTCCAAAATTTCCAAAACATAACTTCGTTCCAATCGCACTCGATTCACATACTTTCCACGACACTCACGTATTTTATTTTTCTCTGACGTTCATTAGTGCATTGTAATGTGCTTACATTGACGAATACTCGTAAATATCTTGATCTACACCAATATCATAAATCCTCTATTCCGCGTTCAGAACCGTATGTAATTAATTACCAACATTATTGCAACCAGTAACGTAACATCAGTGTATTACTCGTATCTGTGACAGTGTGGTAAAAACGTATGAAAATTCATTACCTACGGTAACGTAATGAAAATTCGCCCCCCCAACCGCCGGCGCAATAATGTTGGTCATGGCGGTGTAATGGCGGTCATTCTAATGGTTTCAATGGATTTTTAATATGTGTGTAGGTAAAGCAGTGTATGCTTCTGTACATAATTAGGCCTTATTACGTGACAGTTATATCGCCATGTCCGTCCTGTCCGCGGTCTAGCTCAGTTACCGTTCGCACTAGAAAGCTGAAATTTGGTGAGGCCTGATAAGAACTTTCAATAAAAACTATATTGAATAAAATCGGTCCAGCCGTTTTTGAATTATTAGTCAAAAACGCATAGTGAAAGGAAGTGCCGAATAGTAAAATGACGTAAGCGCCGCCAAATAAACGACCTTTTGAACGGATGTTTTGTAACAGGGCAGCATCTACGAAACTCTACACGGAGCATCGCCCTACATGCTCTTGGCCGGTTTTTTTTTGCATTGTTATCCCGGAAATCACCCCTTAAGGATTATTAATTCCAACTGAAGAACAAATCAAATTATTTTTAATAAATATTTTGATTTGTTTATTTTAAGTAGACACACTACTATATAAATCATAAACTTATATAGATGTCATATACAAAGGAAAAAGTGACCTAGGCCTCCGGTGCCCAGGGCTTACCACTTGACGTCTGCCGCGAATGCAGAAGACGCTGGTTCGATCCCAGCCCTGGGCACCGGAGGCCTAGGTCACTTTTTCCTTTGTATATGACATCTATATAAGTTTATGATTTATATAGTAGTGTGTCTACTTAAAATAAACAAATCAAAATATTTATTAAAAATAATTTGATTTGTTCTTCAGTTGTACTGAGGGCAGCGCCATCTCTCTCGCTTTCAATGAACTCCTACGAGTTCGGATTGGAGGTACGGACTCATAATGTTCTACCTTAGATGATTGGATAAAATGCGCCTGAGCATTTACAAAGATTGCATATACACGGGAAAATTCGACCGGTGCAGCTGTGACCCGGGTTGCCAAGTGGTAAAGGCGTCTGCCGCGAATGCAGAAGACGCTGGTTCGATCCCAGCCCTGAGCACCGGAGGCCTAGGTCACTTTTTCCTTTGTATATGACATCTATATAAGTTTATTACTAATTCCAATTCCAGAAAATCCCCAGTAGAGTTTCTCTTACAGAGTTCTCGAACCGAGAATTCCCGGGAAATTTTGCCTTACTCGAGACGAGAAAAAAGTGGTCGAGAAATCGAGAAATTCAGTCAAAACTTCAAATTCATGTTCAAATTGTCAGATGATGCTATAAATGCCCTCGTATTTTTAAAGGCTTATTTCCTTAATAATAAGACATAGTGGGCTGGCTTTTGAAGCCGTTTCCACTTTAAATTGTGATTGTAATTAGTCTAAGATTATTAATTATTTATTAGGTTCTTATGTTTACTTATGTAACGAAAAGACTGTCCATTTATAACAAATATTGAAAAGTTGATACAAAGACTAAACTAACGTACCTGTACCTTACTGTTACTCGTAATTATTAAGCTAGTCTGATTGTTATTTTTAAACCTAATTGAAAAACTTTCGTTTTATGTTACATAATTGAAAAGTTTGTAGTACAGACAGAGACTAAAGTAAATTATTTAGTATGTAAGGTTACCTTACTAAGGTACTAAGTTTTATTGTGGTGTGGTGACATGATGACATTGTTTTTAGAAGATATTTTATTTGTTTTTTCCAAAGAAAAAGACTATTTAGTCCTAAAATTGTTTGTAGAAATAATGATAAAAAGATCTCGCTAGAGTTTATTTCGCTTAATTAAAGTTTTCTATAGTTAATTACTTAAGTTAAAGTCACATGAATGAGAGAATGAGACTAAAAATAAAAGTTGTTGATTGATAAATGTTGTTGAATATTGCATAAAAAGCGTAGTTTTATTGCTAAATCACACATATTTTCAAAAATTTCCATATGTCTCGACAATCCGGGAATTCCCGGGAAATAGTGGTCGAGAATTCTCGTGCTCCGGGAAATAAAAAAGGTCGAGAAATGAGAAACCCTAATCCCCAGCCAGGTTATACGTAGCCTATAAAAATTCAACGTCTAAAAGGGGGGGGGGGGGGGGGGGGTAGCCACTACACTCGATTGAGTTATACTCTCTATGTTGTCGTTAAAATCATGCCAAAAAAATTTAATAAAAAAAAGGATTCATTTATGAGTGTAGTTTCATTTAGTGGTAATTGTAAAATATTTTATTAGGACTACTGTCCTCTAGCGTATCCATCTGTCAACTTTACTTCAAGTTCCGCCTCCAGGGTAGCGGGAGAGAAATTAGGGGTGAATTAGCCACTTACTGACACAGACCGAATACCACGCGGGCGGAGCCGCGGGCACAGCTAGTAGAGAATATATGATATGGGTGTAGATGTTGTGTAGAACAGTGTTTCCTACTATTACTTAAATTACTACCCTCGCAAGTAGCAAAGATGAGTTGAATCATCAAATCTATGGGGGTAACAATTAAAGTATTGGAATGTTTAAAACGGTGGTCCAGTCCTGGCTCAAAGCAAATATCTAGACACGCGTTCTAGACGGAGAGCTAGCCACGTCAAATATGACACATTAATGAGAGCAACGAAAGCCCTCTAATCAGTTTAGTGTACTATACTTATTTCTAGATCTGGACATCTGGCGGCTGGTGGAGGTCAAAGAATGCAAACCACTTCAAGAAAACAAATCCGAGAGTTCAGGGTTTGATGCAATATTATGAGAAATTTTATAAATAATTAGATTATATCATTGCCAAATGTTTCTGTTGGGGGAAGTAGTGCCAAACAACGTATAATGTAATTCATAGTTTGTCACTTACGGTTTTTGTTTCCGTAATAATACGCAATGTTTTTTTGTTCTAATGTTTAAATATAGGCCCAATCCTTTATAACTGAGACAACTTCAGCCATAGGATAGTATAGGAGTCTAACCAAATGGGCTTTATAATTCTCATTATTGTGTCATACGTGGCCACGTCAGACGTGGCCAGCTCTTAGTCCATTCACCCAAGATGGATGAATAGGTACACGCAATGCGACTAATTTTAAATCACGTTTCAAGATTGCTTATCAGCATACCGTAACGAGCCTCTATAATTTAGTCGGTTTCTTTGTTGCCCTTCAAAACGCGGTGGAGGGTAACAAATGTTTATATTGCACTTTTGAGTAAGCACAATCACAATATGAAACTATGACAAGGACAAATCAAGGATAATATCGCTTTCTCTGTCATACCTATTGAAAGTTCTATAACGTTCGGTCTTGGTATTATTATTAGCTTGCATCTAATATCCCATATCTATGAGTCGATACTAGACTCAGGGCGAAACGGATTAAAGCATTTATTTGAGTGAATGCTCAAAACCTTGCACCGCTGATTAAGATTGCATAAGTAGATACCAGAAATCTTCCTACACGAAGGCCGCAAATGTATGTTATGGCCCTACAAATAAGAGCGTATCACATATTTTTGCGACCTTCGTGTAGGATACTATTTCCGGTCACTGTACGAGCCGGATTTCGAATGCTTAACCAACGAACGGCTAAGCCCATAGGCTAAGCGTCTGGAAAATGTGGCTACTGAGACAGTACAACAAAAGTAAAACAATGAATTATTTGTCGCGAGCACGTATCGCTTTCTGGTCGCTCGCCAGATTATCTGAACACGCTGCGCAGATTTTAATCACATCTCCTGTGCCAAGACTCTGATCTTCCATTGTTTTAGCGAGTACTAGCGTCGAGTTAACCAAGGCGACTGTTTTGTAAGCTATGAACGATTCAATACACACTGATATGATAATTGATCAGCCGCCGCACCTGTCAGCTATGTTTCGTCAAATAGTATGCATTGTCACTGTATGAATCAATTTTTTTTTACAAGCAACACTGAAGTGGTATGTATATTTTTTTTTTCGCCAAACTGAGGACAGTTTGTTGGCGAATAGCGCGGTCCAAAATAAAAATAACAATTTTGTGTTTTTGATATTACTACTCAAAGTTAAAAACATTATAATCATTTACTTTTAGTTTATATTTGTTGCAAGACTGTGAAATAGAAAATACAATACAATTAGGGTAGACCGAGGTAAATCGAATCGCAGGGCGAAACGGATCAACTAAAACATTTTTGTCAATTTCATAAAATCTCAGACAACCAACAGCTAATCAGCATCCCGCGTTCGGTTTGATCTTCCCACACGCTGCAATGGTGGCCGCCATGGCATGATATGCATGAAATGCTTAAAAAAATTAAACTGAAAATGCGAAATCGTTATTTGCAGGCAACTAGGTGCCCATAAATAAATACCTTTAAAAAAAACATACATATTTCATATAAACTTAAAACTGAGCGCTCTGGGTCTCTTCAAAGACCTGTCGAAGAGACTCAGAGATGCCACAGGAGACCGAAGAGTTGGCAGCTATCTTGCTCAACGGATTAGTTTAGCAATCTAAAGAGGAAATGCTGCCAGCATCTTCGGTACCATGCCGCAGGGTTTTTAGATATATTTTAGTTTTAATTTAGTTTTATTTGTTACATGCATATAATTTGACATCTTTGTCCTAAATATAGAGCTAAAAGAGGACCCAGTGTGTTGACGATGAGGGATCTTCTTGTTCCTTTAGCTATCAACACAGTTTTTTTTTTATACCACGACGGTGGCAAACAAGCATACGGCCTACCTGATGGTAAGCAGCTACCGTAACCTATGGACGCCTGTAACTCCACAGGAGTCACATGCGCGTTGCCGACCCTTTACAAAAAGAAGGATTCACTGTGTTGACGGCTAAAGGAACAAGAGGGTCCCTCATCGTCAACACACTGGGTCCTCTTTGAGCTCTTTGGCAACCTTACTCACCAGCAGGAACACAACACTATGAGTAGGGTCTAGTGCTATTTGGCTGTGGTTTTCTGTAAGGTGGAGGTACTTCCCCAGTCGGGCTCTGCTCCAGATTTGAGCGAGATGACATTCACTGAACGTGCCCTACCACACTAAGCGAGATGCCATTCGCAGTGCCCATACCTCTCTTTTTGGCATAGTTTAAGGACATACCCAAGTCCGGACGTAGTTTAAGGACATACCCCGGGTCCAACAACAGTGAATCCTCCTTTTTGTAAAGGGTCGGCAACGCGCATGTGACTCTTTTCGAGTTGCAGGCGTCCATAGGTTACGGTAGCTGCTTACCATCAGGTGGGCCGTATGCTTTTTTGCCACCGTCGTGGTATAAATAATTAATATATATGAGGTTTAAAAAAAACTTAAAACTAGCATACTCAACTAAAACTATCATTTTGGCGACACCACGGTTAGCTGTTGTTGCCACCTGCTTCGGTGTAGGATTTCGCAGAGTTCCCCGGAACCGCCGAAATACCACACCCTCAAGTTGATCCGCTTTGCTCTGCAATTCTATTCGCCTCGGTCTACCCTACCGTATTAGGGGTCCTACTTATACTGTTTACTCTGGTCCACTTGGCATGCTATAGTAATACAACGTCAGACTGGCACTTCCGGCAGCGTGTCAAAGCCACACCGTTTGCTGACCCCCGATTGTAGAGCTGCAACCCTATCTCATATGTCCGTTAACAACATGTCACGGATGAGGTAACTTCCCGGCTCTTTCCAATACTGCAGTGAGAAGACTGAGAAGTTAAAAAAAGAAAAACCGAAATTATTTACGTAAGGATTCTCTTTATGTATTATATAGCAATAAAAACGCAAAGCAAATAAAAATTGTAACCAGGGAACAGAGTTTTTCCTAACATTTAACAGCCATAATCATAAAATACCAAAATTTAAGCGCTAAGCGTAAATCCCAATTTAGAGAACCAACAAACTCTGCACAACTGAATCTAGTAAACAAGAAAGAAAGTCAACTTATTTCATTTGGCACGACACTCCGCGGAGTTTCGTTAAAGAAATTTAAAAATATCGCTTGTTCATTACCGTTGGATACGCTTTTTCACTGACATTCGTACCGATTCTTACTTTTTTAATTAATTAAAAACTGGACAAATAAGATAGGTAATTGATATAGAGCTAGCCACGTCAGATATGACACAATAATGAGAGCGACGAAACCCCTCTCGTTAGTTTGCTATACTATGCTTATTTCTAGATCCGGACATCTGGCAGCTGTAAGGTGGTGGAGGTCAAATAATGCAAACCACTTTTAGAATACAAATCCTAGAGTTCTGGTTTTGATGCAGTATTATGAAAAATTATATAAATAATTAGATCATATCATTGCCAAAAGTTTCTGATGGGGGAAAATAGTCCAAAACGACTTATAATGTAATTTATAATTTGTCGCCTACTGTTTCTGTTTCCGACATATTACGCAATGTTTTTTGTTCTAATGTTAAAATATAGGCCCCGTCCTCTTTAAATAAGATAACTTCCGCCGTTTTTACCTATTTTGGTATTACTTTTTCCAATACAAAAAACTTTACTAGTCTGTCATTCTGACATCAACCCATTAAAATCTGCCAGATGCCCGGATCTAGCAATAAGGATAATATTGCAATCTTACTAGATTGGTTTCATTGCTCTCATTATTGTGTCATATCTGACGTGGCCAGCTCGTACCAATAACTTACTGTGCCAAAGTTCATTTAAATTTTTTAATTTTTTTTTTTGTAAAAAAATATTTGTATTATTCTTGTATTTCTGGTGCAATAATAGTAGTTTATGCAACAGTTGTATAAGAGGGGTTAAAAAAGGTGAACGGCGTGGGTAACAATTTGAGCCGTAGGCGAAAATTGTTAAGAAAAACGCCACGAACATTTTTTTACCTACTTATACGACGTTGCATACAATACTTTTTCTACCAATACACTTACTTTTACATAAAATGCGAAATTGAAAACTTCATGGATATCGCATTTATTTTGTCAACATAATCAACAATCATTTAAGTTTTACCTTTTAAAACACTATTTTTCAATAATACTAACATTACTAACACAAATACACACCGTCGTTATTTGATAAATTATTAAAGAGCTACAGAGATTAGTAAAAATACCTAAATTACTTTCAAAATTTGCAATTCGCCCCAACAAACGAACGGGAAACGTGAAAAACTACGAAGTAGGTCTGCGGTTCTTTAAATTTTTTCTTTTTTATAGTTTTTTTTCTAAAAACGCTGCGTTTATTTAGGTTTCTTAGGTTGGCAGTAATTTATTTTATATTAATAGTCGTGTTTGCACGCGATTACGCGATACTATTTTGGCGCTTTTATAGAACAAGTGTTATTTTGGGGAATAGACTAGATAGACTTTTCATCGAGTGTATTATCTATGTTCTTATAAAGGTGTTGACGAATGTATAAATGACAGATAAAAGTACAGGAGTAGAAAAAGAATATTTACTTACTTACTTACTTATATTATAAGTTAATTGTCTTCTGTTGCAGCGATAATAATTAATTATAGTATTACAATTAAAACGGATTAATCGCGTGTGCGTAAATCTCCCAACGTTTCGAGCCCTTTGCACCGCTCGTCTATCCCGTGACCACGAGCATTGCAAAGGGCTCGAAACGTCGGGAGATTTAAAATTCATAGAAACACGCGATTAATTCGTTTTAATTTGAATACTATTATTAATGGTCGTATTTTTTTCGGGATCACAGTAAGCAATTCAATATTGAATATGATCCGATTGGCCGTTTGTAGTACTTTTGTAGTCTAGTCAGTATAATGTATATAATTAAAAAGATGTCAAATTAATGTTCAGTTTGAGTACGTCTACGCTGTTTGCAACAACTTGAACAATGTAAATAATGGCGTAAAATATGATCGGCCGCGGCAGGATTTCTATAGTTATACAGCGTGTCGTTAGCTATTGGACAAAGCCGAAACGCACATATACGTTAGGGTATTTAGAACCAGTATAACAAGTATCTTAACAATCGGTGCAGTGGTTATGAAGAAATTAATAAATTACGATATCTTAGTTTGAGCAGCCTGTATGTAATTAAAAGGTCAAGAGAAAATACATCCTCAATGAAGAGTATCAAACGCCCTTCATCCTATTTAATTACACCGACGCACATATTCAAAGATATTGTGTTTCTCTGACGTCACTAATATGCTATTGTCAAAACTACTGATTGGAAATAAGTTTTGTTACAATTTTTTCTGTTTTAATTTAAAAAATAATTCGTTATAGTATTCCTGATAAGTAACCCTGTTGCATATAAGGCTTTGTCCAATGGCTAAGGACACATAATATAGATAATTATTTCCAATTTTAAGCTCGTTGAGCTTACTATCAATGTTAATTACGATATCACTCGTAACTAAGATATCATAAAACGTAGGTTATGTAGGTATGTCTTGTCTATGGTCTACTTTATCAAATAATAATGCTTTTTCATTATTTTCTTCAGGTAATTTTCTTGTCGTTGCAAGGATTCAACAAATTAAATGTCCTATTTACATTTGGATCTTTTACACCGTTTCGCATTATGCAAGGTGGAAATCCTACATCGTAGAACATTACCACTCACATCGATTCGTACAATATTAGTACAGTCAGAAACAGAAGTAGCTAAGCGGGTGAGTTGTTCAAATGAGCTGCACACGACTTTTTTTCATTGGCCAATTTTATTGTTCCACTGCTGGACAAAGGCCTCCCCCCTTCTTCTCCTCCATTCAGTCCTGTTTCTAGTTTAGACCCGACTTTTATGTTAAGTAAATAAAAAGTCGTACTTAACTCCTACCGGCTTGAGTATTTTGATCACTCGTAGGAAAAGTGTTGTATACAATCGTGATATACTCGTAATTAAGCTTTTCAATCTCTTACCATAATTGGGCCTCTCATCAAGCTTCGTGGCCTTAACACAGCACTCGACTAAAAAGCTCGTCATTATATCACGATTGTACAGAATACTATAGAATAGCCGACAGAACTACAAGAGTATCATTGAATACTTAAACCCTATCTAATAACCATCTCCATATACACGATCTTCGTTTAAAAAACGTACTCAAATAGGTTCATCCGTTTTGGAGCTACGGTGTCACAGACAGACAGACAGCATCACACGTCAAACTTATTATATAACATTCTTCTCTCCATAGAGGGGTGAAGGCACTGATAACTTTTTTAAACCATTTTATTACTTCAGTAAGACGCCTTTGTTGAATTTCCCTTAGCTTATTCAATAATCGGTGTGACACAATGCCAACTAAGGCCTCTTTAACTCAAAACTAAGCCAAGGCAATTTGATCCCCATTTCCCTAACCTTAAAGACGAACGCGAGAATAATTCAATAATCTTCTTCCTTAACAACCTAAGTCCATTAAAACTGCTTTTCAAATTTTAACCTTGTTACGTCTACCTTGAGGTTGAATTCGAAATGAAGTTTAAAACAGCTTATGCGTTTTCTAAACTTTTTTGCAATTGCATTGGATTCACTTTGTAGAGGAAGTAATGTTTTTATCTTCTCGCTGGTATTCTAATGCAAATTGCTGGGAGACCACTTTGCTTAATTTATGTTATTGGGCATACAGATTAAGACAAAGTTAACTCGTTGTTGAGGTTTAAAAGAGTCTCAGGGGGTTATTCTGAAATGAAAACGCTTGTTATAAGTAAATTACCTCAGGTTTTAATCTTCAGAGCATGACCACAACCGATGACCTTCAAATTGACTTAACTTGAACTGTTTAGCTATAAATGCTTGTTTTGGGAAAGTAGAAATAATATATGTTAATATTCATTATATTTGAAAGAACTTTGTTAATTCCAATACACGATTGGACGAAATCGGTTCGATAGAAAATAATTCCAAAGTCACATCTTAAAATTAGCTTTAAGCTGTTATATGTCTTTAGTTTCTTGACTTATAGGTCTGTAATTTAGGACAAAATTTCAACACACTAATACTAATAACTTCGTTATTTTATATTTCTCAATTAATGCGTAGTTTTTTTTTTTTGATTCATCATTTTGCTAAATTTGCAATGAGATCCCATACTAATCGTAATACACTGTTTCTCATTTACTCGCGCTCAAAATGATAGGGGTAGAGTTTAGCTGTTGCCATCTCCTTAAGTTATTTATCTATTAAGACACTTTAAGATATTATAAAAGAGAAAAAGTGTTCTCTCGAGCCCTTGTCATGGTGTCGTATTCTGATTTTAAAATAAATATATTGCATTGTCCGTTGAGATAGATTGTGCTCTCAATGTATGGTATACAACAAAAAACAATTATTAAACGAATATTGAAGTTGTATTGGAGTTGCATAAAATTATTTTCAAGCAAATTCAGAAATTTCTGATTCTGACGCTTAGGCGCTGTTAGTATTGCGTAGTTAATACACTGGAGTTGTATTGAAGTAAGATCGTGGAAAACTAGTGATAATTACTTAGTTGGCGGTGGAAGAGATAATATATGCTAAGCAAGGACAAAAGGAATCTTTAACACATCATCATTATTGTTTACATACATTGTACATTTAACAGGAGGAATCGTTAATGGACGCGGTTCAATAACCTCATTTTCATGTATACTTTACTTTAAATTATTAAAATATTACAAAATCAAATGTTTATGTCGCAAGGGTCTTGCTCTATGCAGAGCTGCTGTGAAATTAAACAAGTGAATACTATACTAAATCTTTATTTCCTATTCTTGCTTTTAAAAACAACTTGTTAAAATCGAAACACTGGATAAATCTCTATTTTCGTTTAAGTTCGACACCAACTAAAATTTCTAGGAGCTCAGAGGTTAAGCTTGGTCGTTAACAAGGTTCAAAAGTTGAGATTTATCCAGGTTTCTATCTAAATTCTTAACTACTTAGGTTAGTCCCTATGGTTTTATATATCAGAGATTTCTAAATTTAAATACTTCAAGTTGGTTCTCAAAACTAATGATATTAACTTTTCCACAGAATTCCTACTGCCATTTAAAATTAATAAAGGACTGAACCGACCTCAGAAGCTGTTCTTCGCCAGTCGCTGTTGTGCAAGAAGCTTGCCACGTCGCAAAGCTACAGGACGCTGTCCGGAAACTGCTCACATAGACTTTGCAGCGGGGCACCAACTTCCGAGAAGCTCAGACCGCTTGGCCAGAACAATGTGGTGATGAAACGAATGGAGAAGCAGCTGCTCGATCCATTAATGATATGAGAGTACAATTTAAGTCTTCAGGAATTCTAATTTGGAATTATAACACATTTGTACTACATTGTATAATCGTTGAAAAATACACCCGACTCCTGCAAGGAACAATAAATTATCTGCATTAGTCGACTGAACTACAGCCCTGATAAATTGACAAAACTGAAGGAAGAAACCTTACCGGAGAATGGAAAATATTCCTACAACATCTCTACGAAGCACGCCCTCCTCAGGCAAGTTCAATCCTGAAAACCAAAAGCATGGTCAAAATAGCTAGAACACGTTTCGCGCCGTGATAGCCAAAAACCCTATTAATCTTTACTTACGATTCTCCTTTGCAGATAACCGAGGATTATTGAACCGCCACCTTCGCTGCCACCAAGGGCAAAACTTAAGAAGGCTGCTTGAGCCCGCCCTTCCACATGGCCGCAAATCAAATGACCGAGTCCAGAGGGCTTCTACAAGGAGGACCCAATTCCGGGTGGCAATTAAATAAATATAAATCCCTCTAATTATTGTTGATTGATTTCAGCCAAACAACTTTCCTGTCAATAGGTCAAAGACATGATACTAAATAACCAAATACTTTACTTCAGAACCGGCTTTCAGAATTTTCAGATACATTTTCATTGACTACATTTTAATTACTAATTTTCCAAAATACCTATTTATGAAACGCCAATGTTATTAAAAATGACAGAATAAAAACCCATAATAAATTTAGGCTACATTTATTAGATGACAACCCCATACAGATAAACACAAGGTGCATTCGAACGGCGCTGTTTGAAGCATTGTTATACCTGATCGAATCGAAAATGTTGGAATTGACTGATAAGAAACTAATTTAATAAGAACAAAAAACAATGTAACAACGTTACACACACAGACAGCATTATAATACTACCCGAATATTTTTCCCGAATGAGGCTCCTGGACAGCGATAGAATTAAGAATTGAAGTGTTCGTTAGTATAACAGAGTTGGACTAATTTATACTTCGAATTCAGAGCTTCCAAATTTACACTCTCAAACGTTTTTGGTCTTAACCGTTAATATATGCGTATAATGTATATAAATTCATACCTGTGCTAACTCGGTGCAATAGGGATTTGATATTGATAAAATAGATGTCGGTATATATTTAATATGTGTGCTCATTGAAAATCCTCGATTACTAACTATAAAAAGATTCGATATTATCGGTATCATGTCTGATATCGAGCCTCTTAAGATAAAATTATGTGGATGTAATTTCAATCAAAACAATATAATTTTGTCAGTGCCATTCATATGCTGGAGTAAGAATAATATATATGTATATATCAGGCAATATTCCGCTAGGCTTGCTACGAAGAAAATCAATAATATTTATTTTGACTAAAATCTAGATGTTGACAGTAACATCGATATATTTTTTGTTGATAAAATATTTTATCTACACCAATAGCATAAATCCGCGTTCGGAAACCGTATGTAATTATTACCACCATTATTGTAGTACCACCAGTAACGTAACATCAGTGTATTATCTGTGACAGTGTGGTTAAAACGTATCAAAATTAATTACCTACGGTAACGTAATGAAAATCTGCCCTCCTCCCCAACCGCCGGCACAATCGAGTCGACGATTTATGAACATATTAACTAGTATTTATTTTTAAGTAATTTATAAGATGAGTTTAATAGGTTAAATTTGTTAAAGTGTAAAAATGCTTCTTGCCATCAAACGTAACAGAATATAAATGTACAAACTCTAAGTTGTTACTTGAATATAGGTACACTTAAATAAAAAAATAAAAATTCTTTGCCATTTTTTATAGATAATGGTACGGAACCCTTTGTGCGCGAGTCTGACTCGCACTGGGCAGGTTTTTTCTCTTCATACATTCATGGACCATCATAAACGACATATTTTGTTATATTTCGTTTCACTGAGTCGTGAGCCTTCTAAAATAATATGATTTATTTGTTCGTTACCGCCCTATTGTAAAATAAATAAGTTTTTGTACAACAAATTACATGCCGGGGCATGTAACGTGCAGTGGATGGAATATTAAACTGTTTGCAAGGACCAAATAATTCCTAGACTACGATGTCTATAAAAATCGCATTCCAATTCAAGAAAACGCACTACTGCCATCAATTGATTTAATATCCTGGGGCTCAATACCATACATTTTGTTTGGAGATTTGTCTCTTATATATACCTAAATAATCAAAATTCAATTTAAGTTAAATAGATGCCACTGCGCTACCTGATAACGAAAACAGAGGTAAAGGCTGAATTTTAAAGGAACGCAATTTATAGACATTGTAGTCTAGGTAATATATGGTCCTTGAGTGTTTGTAAATAAACGCAACAAATTTGATGCAGTTTCCTGGCAGTCAATTATTGAAAATCAGGGAACCGCAGCCGTACTAATACTATTCCTAGTTCAGGCATATTTACATTTTGATTTGAAAATATGTGCTGATTTTAGGCAAGTCAACGAGATGTCTAGATAAATTCAGTACTTTTAGTATTCAATTGTATTGAACTGACAATTAGCAAATTGCATGAATTTTTTGGAAGAAGTCATTCGATTCTATTTCCCGTGAGATTCGAATGTCTCTAATAAACCTATTATCTATTGTAGCCCTGAAACGACCAAAATTACGAAATTACGTTACGCACCCACTCGTCAAAACAAAACGCCCCATACAAAAAGCGCGAGGTGCGTGACGTCACCAGGCCTCCAAGTTGAGGAAAACTGTTTGAAAGGAATAAGTTTTTGGAAGATTTTTGTCATTTTTAGCATGAAAAAGGTGTTTAAGTATATAGTTGTCATAATTTTTTTCTTGTTAGAACACAAGTGATCGAATTAAGGTGTAGTAAGTACATTTGGGGCATAAAACATTTGGCTAAAATTTTACGTTTTTAAACTGTTTACATCTGTACAAAAATGTTACAAAACTATTACGGATTTCTACTTTTTCATATTAATTTGGTGTTGTTGAACATGTTTATTGAACAAATTCAATTAAATATTTTTCACACATGTTCTCAAATTCCCGTGAGTTCATTAGGAAAATATGGAGTATATTACTTTTTTTTTCTACATATTATTATAATAAATGTACCTATGTTAAGAGCAGGTCGCGAGATTTACAATTTAAGGGTCTGCTAGACGGTCGCCAACAAGGCTGCTGACGGTCCAAGGTTAGACTTTGGTTGGAACTTCATACAATAGGCAAGATGCAATATTTTCATTTATGCTTTCATTTGAAAGAATTGCACGTAGAATAGACCACGATTTTATTAAAAAATTAAAATACTATAATTTACAGTCAAAAATTGCTGTTACAAACTAACAATTTAAAGGATGATGGGCAGTTTTGTATGGACGCTGGCCTAAAAACCAATAATGACAAGCCATATGTCATTTGAAAGGTTTTTTCATATTCTACAAATTTTTGTATGGCGGGAAATCTTAAATCGCTGTGTGAAACAAGTTATGGCAAAATAAAAACATTCCATCAATAAGTATTTTTTTTACTGTTATAGGGTTTTTGTTCTGTACAACGGTTTTAAACGTGTAACCATACCGGGTGTGGCCTGTAATAAGAGCAAAAAATTAAAACGTAGATTATACTCCTGAAACTATACAACGTTTGCTCTTATTACAGGCCACATTATTATTATGGCATTGCATTATTTTTTAAGCAAAAGGTTCATCAATTATGAGCTGTGTTAAGTGCCCAGCTGGAGGAATACATACTTCGTGTCTTCCTGCACCAAGGTACCAAACTATAGATACTACATGTGCACAACTCCCAATAGTGCGACGCCCTGTCAAACAAGTGCAGTAATATTGTGCTATCCTACGTATGCCAATGGCATTATTATTAATCAAAATATAACACAAATAAGATCTCGCTCTTACGTGACGCGATTGGATACGACCTCTAAGCAGTGAACAATTTTGAGGCATATTATATTGTTCCAATGCCTCATGAACGTTATCTCTGAACACTTCAATAATATACAGACCATTCTGCAAATGTTCGGCACAATAAGATTTCGCTAATTTTAATTGATACGATCCTAATGAAAATAGCATCACATAATTTTCTGTTAAACGCGGAAAGTCTAGTTCTTGATTTGCATCCATAGCCCTGAATGCAACCCTTTGTCTGTTGAGGTTGTTGTCACTTACATAATTATATAATTGATTTGCCATGTTTATTCTTTCATTAATAGTGTTTAATATGTAATCACTGTTAATGTTATCGGCCACTGGTACACAAAACGCATTTATAAGAGCACCAGCTATTTTAAAATCCGTGAATAGGTTTCGCAGTGTTGAATTGAAATAATCCTGACGCAACAACTTGAAATCACGCTTAAAACGGCCGTTGACAATCTCTACCACCCAGCGACACAAAGTAACTAGCCTCGATTTGTTAGATTGTTCGGTAGATAACTGTGTATCATTTCTATCTTTTGTTGGGGGTAAATGCACTGTATAGCCACAAGCTTCTAAATCGGGAACACAATCGCGAAAACCTCGGTCAAGAATTATGACATCACCCTCTTCAAATAACCAATGAAAGACGCTATTTTCATCATTAATAAAATCTGACATTATAGAAGCGTCTGATTTTGTTGCAGCAAATGGTCCTAAAATATCAATTATGTAGCCGTCAGAACAGACTATTAGAAATGGCTTCAATAAGTTCTGATACTTATGTAAACTATACGACAAACGTTGGAATAAAAAATTAGAGCTTTTCTGAATATATGCATATGTTCCGTCGCAAATAATAATAGTCTTAGTATTCTCTTGATTGCCAAAAATACCTTTTGGTATCGATAGGTTTCTTTGTAATACATCATTTCTTTGAATGTGGTCAAAGCCTAAGTGCCGAGGCACAAATTCTCTTGTTAAACAGTCTCTCACTATCTTTATCATTCGTTGGATACTTCTGCGAGACGTGTTAAATTGACTAGCTAATCGCACATTCGACTCTCCTGTTCGTAGTTTTGTGAGGTAAATGCCTAATGCCAACCGCGGTTTTCTATGACTTTCAAGCAAAAAAGGGGTTTCTTCCAAGATTAAGTCAAACTGTCGGTTTTGGAACCCAGTCCAAAAGTGCATATCTGCATCAGTAATAGCACCAACAGTCTCAAAGTCTAATCTTTTACCAAGCCGAACAGCTTTAGAGAAAATATCGCATATGTCAGTGAATTGTGCAGCAGTAAAGTTGTGTGTAATATTACAGGAATCTACTAGTTCATTCCACGCATTAGCTAGGAGATGCTCTTCACATGCACGAGCATTATTCGGAACATATA
This sequence comes from Pammene aurita, assembly GCA_947086415.1. NCBI lineage: Eukaryota > Metazoa > Arthropoda > Insecta > Lepidoptera > Tortricidae > Pammene > Pammene aurita. Next base: position 29,036,068 of record OX352306.1, read on the forward strand.
GTTTATGTTCACATAGCAAATAAACCTTTATTGTTTCCGGTATACGTAAATTGGCCCGATTGCGGCAGTAATTATAAATACATCTTGCAGCGGTGTTTGGTGTTCTAGAATAGTCGGGGACTTCAAGGAATGCAGCAGGGTTTTGTACAGGTATTCTAACCGCATCTTGAGTTCTTTGCCAACATCGGTGACATACCATACGCGTATTGTTAAAAACTACCTGAAAAAATACATTCAGTTAATTGTAAAGTCGTTCTCTTTAGTCGAGCGACCCAAAATAGGAAAAAAACTCAAACCTCTAGCTGTGCATTCTCTCGTATATATTCTGCAACTTCGGGCTGATCTTGCACAATATTCGCAGTCAAAATGTGTCGCTGATATCTTCTGTTGTGCATACCACGCCGGCACATGATGCAGTTATTATGTCGTTCATCCATGATCAATTAATATGAAGTCGATCTTGCATTAGATCACGGAGTCCGATAACAAAGCCAAAGGTCAAGAAGTCGCAAGAAAGTACCCCGCGACAGTTTGCAGAAACCGATAAGAAAATCAGAATATTTGCAAAGATGGAAAACTGCAAAATCTGTTTGAATAGCAGAACCAGAATGACACATGAAAACATATGAAAAGGCATAAAAAACAAAAACGTGACACAAAATCATCGACAGTAAGAAAACCTTCATAGTCTAAAGCGATATAGGAACTCACTATCAAAAAAGTTACATAGTAACGTTTCAACTCATTAAACTATTTTTAAGCAGCGATAACTTTTTTCACACAAAGATTTGGGATTACCTGCCATAGTAAAAGTTTTAGAACTTAGAATAAGCTATCCAGTGACATATCGCATGTCCTTATTGGTCAATAGGCCAATTTGCCCATCCTCCTTTTCGCGCCTAAACGATCTACAGTTCCTGTGACGTCACTCATGTGCGTCACTCGCATATTTGTTCGTCCACAGTGTCCAATTGTTGTTTTTTTTTTAATTGACCTGGATGCTAGCCCTTTAAGCCAAATCCAATAGACAGTTGCCAACCCCATTAGTTGTCATAACATGAGTGACGTCACCAGACGCTGATTGGTGGATTAAAACACGTTCCGTTTCACATTACTTCAAATCGTAATTATTATTTGAAAATGGTATAAACTAAAAAAAAAACGTTTCAATAGCTATTATTTTACGTTTTTTCAACATCTTGATCACAAAATAATGGTAAATATTATAGCTGCATCTTCCCTATTTTGCTGAAAACAACTGTCTACACGGTCCGTCCAGATCAAGGTCGCTCTGTCGGAGGGGCTTGTTGGCGACCGTCTAGCAGACGCTTTACAAAACCGCTTGCAATGATAGCGTTTGTGTTTTTCAAGTCACGCCCTATGATATATAATGATGACAGATGGGTTATGTACGCTCCAAAAGTGAAGCACTTAAAATGAGTGAATTCATACAATTGTCGCTAGTCGCGCACCGGCCAGCGTAAGATGCGGACGTGCCAATGAGCTCCCGTCACCCGCGCGAGAAAGGGACAAACTTTAATTTTCTAACAATGAGAGTGACAAAGATGTAATGATTATTGATACAATTTGGATAAATTAAACACACATATCTATAATAAAATATTGTATAGCAGAGATTTATCAGCACAAGAAAAAAAGAACAGAATCATATAAACAACAATGTCATACCGACAGAGTCTATGCGGTGTCGGCCAGGATTAAACGAAGAAGGTTTATGGTTGACACAATTGAACCTCCAACACGCCCTCTTAATCTTGGACGACAACCAGCGAGTCCTGAACAAATGACTTACACTTACAATACAGCAATGCCTTCGTCAGCACATCAGCAGTCATCTGTTCAGTGGCAATAAAACAGATTAATGACCTTATTATCAATAGCCTCCCGAATATAGTGATGCCCAATATCAGTGGCTAGCTTAGCAGCAGATTGGTTACCACTATACAGAGTTACAGTATTATTTTAAACTATCAACTCAACAAAAATCGCACGGACGTATACCGCATATTTAGCAACTCCAGATAAAGTTAAATCTAAATCATCCGCCTCGGTACGCAAGTGCGATACAAAATTGCTTGTAACAACAATAAGAAATTAATCCTACCTAGCTTAAGCATATACCTCATTTAAGATTTACGAATCGCTCAGTTAGCCCAATCAGCGCGCCAGTAAAACTTAACATATGAAATTTGTCATTTACAATACTTTTTCTGTACCTACACAAGACCTAATTTCATTGTGCCTTTCATAAACTCAATACACATTCGTTTGTAAAACGGTTATTACCTATATTGACTAAGAAATAAATTTGCAGCAAATGAAATGTCAGGTGGTCACAGACAAGTACATTAGGTTGATTACCTACTATTATGATTCGAGTAACGCTATCAGAAAAACTTCAGACCTACATCTAAGGGCGTCATGGCGACATTACAGTCACTCATTTCGAAACGTTCAAGCAACTTTTCGATATAGTTTTCCTGACTCAGCTCCAACTCACTACTAGTGCAATCTACTTTAATGCCTAACTTCAGTGACGTTTACAACTTATTTACAAGCTCGTCACAAAAGTACACAAAAATAAAACCTACATACAGTGCGATAATAAAGGTTCGCTTACCCACTCGGTGATTGAAGATGCAGCTCCCTACTTGCTTGCATTATATTATCTGCGAGTAAAACTTGCTTTACCTTATCATACGTATAGTTTTAACGTATAGGTGATCTTTCTTCAGATCCAAACCGCAAGAGACAGCAGCATCAGCAGCATTCTCAGCGAATTATGTCGTACATCAGGAGAGTTATGCATCTATATAGTAAATTCCGATCCTCTTGATAAACAATTATGCAACCAATCGCGCTCTATAAGTTTATGATACGCTCAATACATAAGCCGCGTTTAATTTCTATTCTGTCACCGATTTTCAACAATATTTCGTGTCCGTCGCTCTATCAACAAGCTCCTGGCTAAAGCGCAGGCATTGTATTTTGTAATCTTGGACGTGAATTATAGGCTGGTCCGTCGTCATCAAGTGGCTCCCGTGGAGCACCGCCTGTATCAGTAGATGAACTTGATATCTGCTCGTCCGCTGCAAACCGATCTTCAGGTAATTCTACCGGCCTCTCCGCCTCCACCTGAACCTCTACATTTGGTAGCGATGGCATCTCCGCCTCAAACTCAACCACAGGCTGATCCTTAGTGTTACACGCTTTAATGAAAGCTCCGTCTTCACTCATAGGGAAGAACATCTCCACGGACCGCTTACTGACGGTACCTGGAAAGATTGTTTCGTTAAAAACAACATCACGACTATGAAAAACTTTCTTTTCCGCCAAGTCGTAGAGCCTATACCCATTACCGTCGTAGCCTAGAAATATACAGAGGTCGCTCGACTACTGACGCAGGTGCTGTTCTTCTTGAGCACATCTTTGCCGCTTGGGAAAAAAAACAAGATGCTGTTGGAATATTCTGTGACCTATCGAAGGCATTTGATTGCGTTGATCACGAAAATCTAAAGAGAAAACTAAGCCATTACGGGATCAAAGCTGGTGCCCTTAACCTCGTCTCATCATACCTATCGGATAGAACACAACGAGTGGTTATTAATGGAACTCAATCTTCTGGGTCCCCTGTGGCACTCGGAGTGCCTCAAGGCTCAATACTTGGTCCTTTCCTGTTTTTGGTGTACATTAATGACCTACCTAAAATTGTGCAAGATAAACATGATATAGTGTTATTTGCTGATGACACATCTCTGATATTTAAAGTGGACAGAAAAGAAAACAGCTTCGATAGTATTAACAGTGCACTCTCCAAAGTAGTAAATTGGTTTACGGCTAATAACCTACTTTTGAACGCCAAGAAAACGAAGTGCATCAAATTTACACTTCCCAACGTCAAGCAGATTAACAGCAGCAAGATTATAATAAATGATGAAATAATGGAATTCGAAAATCAAACTGTTTTCTTAGGAGTCACTTTAGACTCGAAATTACAATGGCATCCACATATAGCTACCCTAGCTGGGAAACTTAGCCCTGCAGCCTATGCCGTGAGGCGAATCAGCCATCTAACAAACAGTGAAACTGCCAGGCTGGTATACTTCAGTTACTTTCACAGTGTTATGTCGTATGGAATTCTGTTGTGGGGTAAAGCAGCTGATATTGGGACCATATTTGTGCTACAAAAACGAGCTGTACGTGGCATTTATAAAATGCGCGGTCGAGCATCCGTAAGAGGAAAATTTGAAGAGGCAAATATTCTTACCGTAGCATCTCAATACGTACTTGAAAACATTATGTATGTGCGGAAAAACATCCATAAATTCAAGCTCAACAGTGATATCCATAACTATAACACTAGAAATAAAGATAAGATTGCTGAGCCTGGCCACCGCCTCGGTAAGGTTCGTACGTCTTTTACTGGGAACTGTACACGTTTTTATAACAAAGTCCCCGCTGATGTAGTGAATTTGCCACTAAATAAATTCAAGTCTTATGTTAAGCGCTATTTGTTGAGGAGAGAGTACTATACTTTAAAGGAATTCATTGAGGATAACGATGCCTTTAAGCCTGTAGCTTGATATAGTTAGTACAATACAAATTGAGAAATTATTAGGTACATTACTCTATGAAGCAGCTTTACTAGTGTCCAGTATTACCTGTTTTTCATTTTTATTTTATTTTGTTTTTATTTAGTATTTGGACACTTAGAGACGTTATACATCTCTAAGTCTTGCATTCGCAAATATTTATATGTATAGATATATATTTAATGATCCTGACGCTTAGAGACATGTACATCTCTATGTCACTTTTATATTGTAATTTAGTTCACGCATGTAAAATACGAGCACAGAATATTGTTTCTCACCAGACTAAACATGGCTAGTTTTTATTAATTAATACTTTTTATTAATCATATTTAATTTTAGTTTAATTGGCTTTAGACACAACATTCGGTGCTTGATTATCCATATTTTTTATTATATAGAATATATAGATCAAGACACTTGGAGACCTTATACATCTCTAAGTATATTTTAGAAATAGTATGTTTATTGTATACTAGAATCACTTAAGTACTTTTTTTTATATTATTTAAATTCAAAGTTTATTTCTAACTGTTGATGATGGATTATTATAATTTGGAAATTTATGTAGAAGACACAGTTCAGGTAAGAAAGTATATCAAACTTGTATGTAATTTATTTTCAATAGTCAGATTTGGACTCATCTTTTTTCTTTGGTATTTTTCTTAAACTATAACCTATTGTTGGTTAATCTAACCTTGGTTTGATATGTTTTCTTATAGAACAACGCACTTATATGTATTGTTTAGTTTTGATGTACTGTTGTTTTGAAAAAATAAGTCCCGCCGAGTTTCTTGCCGGACATAATTCTTCTCGGGTCAGAGGTGTAGGGTTAGAACCGGTGTAGTTTGATTTTTTTTCTCTCTCTTTTACTTTGACGTGTAAAAGTGCCCTTGTGGCCTACTTACTGAATAAATGTTTGAGTTTGAGTTTGAGTTTGAGTTTGAGTTTGACGCTTGCTTTTCGCTTCAAGCTTATTACGCGTCACTTTGTCAACGTGAGCATAAACTTCGCAGCCGAACACACACGTAAGTGTCCCAAGTTAACCTTTTGTCCTGTCCAGGCCTCCTCAGGAGTTATCCCAGAAAGCCTTTTCGAAGATGACACGTTCATTAAATATGCTACCATGTCAGTAGCATGTACCCAAAATGTATAATCTAGACGTGACGTGTACAACAAATATCTTACTTTTTCCATAAGGGTCCCAGCAACGTCACTCCGTAGTTGACTGTACGGCGCTGCCAATTGGTGGACAATTCCCTTACCTTTCAAAAATTTCTCAAGTCTTTTGTTCTCATTCCCGTAATCAGATCTCAACGCTTTCACTTTATCACCCGTTTCGGTTTCAACTAGGTTAATAAAGTTTTCCGTGTATTGACTCACCTCGCGTTTATGCTTCAGGAAATACACGAACACCTTCCTCGTATGATCATCTAAGAATGTCAGGATGTACCTCTTGTCTCCAAGCGAATTCACTGGCAACGGACCACACAAATCGGTATGGATTAGATTCAACCGCTTTGCAGCCCCAGACTTGTCAGGATTGCTGTCAAAAGAAAACTGCGCCTGCTTTCCTTTTAAACAAACCTCACATGCGACATCTTTACAAGGGTCGTTCTGTAAACTAATATCATTAGCAAGTCCCTGCCTCAAAAGCTTCATATTGCTACCATGTGAAATACTAAGTTTAGTTGCAGTGCTAATAGATATGTTCGCCCTTAGACCGCAGGTCTGAAGTTTGTACACACCTCCTACGTCATTTGCCTTAAGCGAAACATCGCTCGACATAAAAATTGTACAACCATTAGTATCAAAATTAACAGAACTACCATCCTTGATCAATTGAGAAACAGATATGAGATTAACAGACAGTTCAGGTAAATACAGCACGTTAGTCAACATCACATTACCCGACAACTTAACATTACCTATACCTGCACACTGCCTGTTTATCTCCACTAGCAACAGTAATGTATCCACTCCGCGATCTAAAATCTGTTATCAAATCGTGCCTGCTAGTCATGTTATTCGTAGCTCCCGAGTCAATGTACCACGCAGATTTCGAGACCGCTCCAGTACTATATGCCGACAAATCTATCCTAAACAACCAGTCTCCTTCCGACAGTTAAGGTGACCTTTTTGCTTGCATCTCCAGCACCATGGTTCTCTCTTACGACCAGTATCTTTCTTTTTAGACTCGGCCTTGTACTGTTGCGCCTTTCTCGTCCAGGAGGCACTCGAAGTAGCGCCTTTTCGCATCGAAGACAAGCACTCACTCGAATCTCCACGAGTAGTCCACCGTTGATCCTGCAGCAGTTTGGATTTGACAATATCTGACGTAATTACAGCTCCCGAATGCTCAAGTGCCATGATCATGGGCTCGTACTCCGACGGTAAACCTTTGAGCATCAGCGCACCAATAAACTCGTCGTCAACTGGCTTGTTCATATTCGCTAATTGCTGTGACAGCGATAAAATCTCATTGACATAAGCTTCCATGCTATTGAAGTTTTCAAGTTTAACAGCGCATAAGTTCTGAAGAGTTCGCACTCTAGAACCGAGACCTTTGTCATCATACGCACGTTCCAGTGCATTGCAGGCGTCTTTCGCCGTTTCAGCCGACATCAAGTGTGAGAAACAAGACTTTTCGACTCTCAAACAAAATTTTGATTTTGCTTTTTCGTCACATCGTTTTCTCACCTCGGGCTTTGTAATGTCATTCTTACCGTAACCACTTATGCAGATCCATAAATTGTCGTGTATCAAAGCATTTTTCATAACAAATTTCCATTCGACCTAATTTTCACGTCCACGTAATTTTTCGTGCGAGAAATTATTATTGGTACTTTCCGACATATTTCTAACGGTAAACAATTCATGCTGAACCATAACCTGATAAAATTTAGATAAATTAAACACACTTATCTATAATAAAATATATGTACAGCAGAGATTTATCAGCACAAGAAAAAAAGAACAGAATCATATAAACATTATAGTTCAAAATCTGTAAGAATGAACTTTTGACACTTCAGTATTGACGTCATTAGTGATGGGGCTAAGACGTACCGTTTGTCAAATTTAGCGATTATTTATGAATTGTTAGAATCGATTTTACTGCAACCGATTTTTTCTTGTTATATGCCTATATATATTGTATCACAAATCTTCTCAAATTATAACAATAAGAATAAGAGAATAAGAATAATGTTTATTGACTTAAACCTAATACAAGTATAAGTAATATTTGCACAGTACCTACGGTAACAGCTTAATAACAGAGACTTATGTATTGGGTTTGAAACAGTTTCACCGGAACTGAGCCTCTGTCTCCCGAACTAGGCGGATGCCTGTGACTTGGAAGTCAGTGATTCCACCGAGAATATGAGTTGAAATGAGTTGTATGCAGTTGTGCCTAATATACAAAACTAAATTAAAAAACCGGCCAAGAGCGTGTCGGGCCACGCTCAGTGTAGGGTTCCGTAGTTTTCCGTCCGTCACAGTAAGTGTCCCCACTTAAGAGTTAATAACACCGCCATGTAGGATATGATATGAGAGTTCCACGTACAGCGACATCTATCGGCAAATTAAGTAAACTATTGCGCGCGAGCTTAAAGTATGGGAGATGATTTTTATGGAATAATTCTTTATTGCGTGAACCGATTTTCACCGTTTTTACTTTATTTGAAAGCACGTCATTTCATTGTAATTTTGTAGAAATCACAGGTACAATAAACACCTGCTTATACGGTTAAATTACAAACTTAATTCAGAAATTATTTTGTAATTTTTTTTCAAAAACTATTCATCCTATCAAGTTCAAAATAATTTTCCTAGAAAGTTTTTATAAAGTTCTACTTTTGAGATTTTTTTCATATTTTTAAAACTTATGGTTCAAAAGTTAGAGGGGGGGCGGACGCATATTTTTTTACTTCTGGAGCGATTATTTCCGAAAATATTTACATTATCGAAAAATGATTCTAGTAAACCCCTATTCATTTTTAAATACCTATCCAACAATATATCACACGTTAGGGTTGAAATGAAAAAAAAAAATCACTCCCCACTTTACGTATAGGGGAGGTACCCTAATAAAAAAAAAATTCCACTTTTTATTTTACCACTTTGTCGGCGTGATTGATATACATATTAGTACCAAATTTCAGCTTTCTAGTGCTAACGGTCACTGAGATTATCCGCGGACGGACGGACGGACGGACGGGCAGACATGGCGAAACTATAAGGGTTCCTAGTTGACTACGGAACCCTAAAAAGAAAAACTTAACTATAACAAAGCAGAAATTAAAATTATTTAGGAAATGATCATTTAATAATTGTAATCTACTAATTATGTATGGCACTATAATAATTCCATAATTAATACAATATGATAAGAAAGTCTTATGATATGTAAAGCCTGATCAGTAATATAATTATAATCATGTCACAAGGGTGCTGTTATTCTCATATACAGGTTGGAAAAAAATCATGGGCCCGGGAGGGGAACTGCCTTAAAAAGTTGATATATTGCTAAATTCACTGAAAGGAAACATTTTTTTTAAAGGGACTTTACTGCATTTACAAAATATTTGTAAATGCAGTTCAATTAAGAACTATTTATTTTGTAATTTTTGCCAAAAACAATTTTTATGACAATTGATGCCAATCGATCCTATTTCCAACAAGGATAAAAAATTCTCAATACCAACAAGTTTAGGACACAAGAGGAACCATAAATAATAAAAAAACCCTGCCAAGTGCGTGTCGGACCACGCATAATGGAGGGTTCCGTACCTTCAATGGAATAAGAACCAAACTAATACCAAAAGGTCGTATCTGATGCCTATGGAAGAAGTTTTTTGGAGATAACTCAAAAATTACTGAACGGTCATGTTTAAAACAATTTTCGTAGAAAGTATGTCATAAGACGCATCTTCTCAAATGTTTTCATACTTTTTAGACTTACGGTTCAAAAGTTACAGGGGGGGTCGGGGGCCGCTATTTTTCCGAATTTCGAAGCAATTATTTCTGAAACTAATTACTTAATCACAAAATATTTAAAGAAAATTCAATGTTATTTTTAAAGACCTATCGATTCATGTGCAACATGTTGATATTTGGTCAAAAAAGTTACATGTATGGAGCGCCCCCCCTGAAAATATTTTTTTCTGCAATTTCACTACAGAACTAAAGCGGCATACAAACTACACCTACATGTCTAAATTTTATTAAGATACGTCTTATAGTTTCCGAGTAAAATGGCTGTGACATACGGACGGACGGACGGACGGACGGACAGATGGACATTACGAAACTATAAGGGTTCCGTTTTTGCCATTTTGGCTACGGAACTCAAAAAGACTTTTCATACAATTAGTATGGAGAAAAGTGAAAATTAAGAAATAAACTGTGCATGCAGTTTTACTTTTTATAAAAACAAAATACGACAAAGCTCAAAATATCTCGCACAGTTCTGAAATTTAGTACGTAGGTTAAATAGATGTATCTTATGATACGACCTTTTGGCATTTAGTCTGGTTCTTATTCCATTGAAGCTACGGAACCCTCCATTATGCGTGGTCCGACACGCACTTGGCCGGTTTCTTCACATCGTACTCCATTTTATTTTCGTTTTGATTTGGTTTGTATTGTCTATTGATTACATAATCGATTTTATCGACTTACGGAAATGTTATATGAATCGGAACAGCAGACATGGTCACAACACTAAATTTAAAAAAAAGGAGGCCTAGACCGTAACTGTTTGCATGCTAAATTGTTATCGTAAAATATTCAATAACAAAGATATGAAAAAATGTAACATTAATTAAGTTATGTTTATTAAAAGTGAAATATTGTGTTTACGTACATGACAAGCTATAAAATCGTTATGGGATTTTGTTTATAATTTCAAAGTGTCTTGCGCGTTTACGTTCTACGGGCGTTGCGATGTGTCAAAAGTTCATTCTTACAGATTTTGAACTATAATGTCATACAGACAGAGTCTATGCAGTGTCGGCCAGGATTAAACGAAGAAGGTTTATGGTTGACACAAATGAACATCCAACAATTGTCAAAACAGATAAACATAAGAGAATCGTTGCTTGGTTGTGAAATAACTCTGGAAGTATGTTTTCTGCTCATTTTGTTATTATCTAAGAGCTGGCCACGTCAGATGTGACACAATAATGAGAGCAATGAAACCTGTCTAGTTAGACTGATGTACCATCCTTATTGCTAGATCCGGGCATCTGGCAGCTTTTAATGGATGGATGTCAGAGTAACAGACCAACAAAGTTTTTACGTTGGAAAAAAGTAATACCCAAATAGGTAATAAATGCCAAAGTTGTGTAATTTATAGAGGACAGGGCCTATATTTTAACATTAGATTAAAAACCATTGTCTATTATTGCGGAAACAAAAACAGTAGGTGACTAACTAAAAATTGCTTTTTACATCATTTGGCATAATATTTCATTAAACCCAGAACTCTAGGATTTGTTTTCTACAAGTTATTTGCATTCTTTGACCTCCACCACTTTACAGCTGCCAGATGTCCGGATCTAGAAATAAGCATAGTATAGCAAACTAACTACATCCTTGGCCAGAAGTGTTGAGCACCCTTGCGATTTTCATACAAAACTCGAAACTTTAGTCAAGCGTTTCTATCTTTTTTGAAGTTATTTTATCAATTAATTTAAACTGAACGGGCATGTTTTGTTGAAGTTAGTAGTAACTGCATAGAATATTTGTAATTTGTCGCACCGACCTGAAGTCGCATTTTTGTTACCTCCACTTTTCTTTCTTTTTTTTAAACCTTGAAATTGTTATTAAGTGAAGTTTTCTAGATATATAAATAAAATATAACATTTTACGTCATCGTATATTGTTAAGATAGGGAAATAATACTTAACATAAAAATTGTAAACAAAAAAGTGCTATGCTCAACACTTCTGGCCAAGGCTGTACATGGGTTTCGTACTTAGTGCTCTCATTATTGTGTCATATCTGACGTGGCCAGCTCTCCGTCTATTAGAGTATATAACCCATCCACGCCGGCTCTGTCACGCCTATAATTCCGTCCAGCATACGCCCGCTGTTCTCTCAACAAATGCGTTACTCAGCTAAGAATTATTGCTGGAAGCCTGGAAACTTTCGAGGCCAGTGCAACGGAATCGGTCCCTTGGCGCTCAACGGAAGCGACATCTGCCGAAGTGAAGCTGACTTGAAGCTAAGTTTTTCTCAACTAAAACTGTAGGCTGGTTATATTTTCTTTTATTTATTTATTTTCTTCTACTTGGGGCATCAAAAGCAATACAACATATAATACAAAACTTAAAGAATAGAGAAAAAACTATATAAAATATAACTAACATGCAATAACAAGTGGAAATAATAAGTGGATACCATGAGCAAAGGAAAGATTGAACTTTATTAATCAAAATATAAAACTAGCTGTACGGGAGTGCACTTTGATGTGTGTTAGTTTGTGTATGTGTGTGTATATGAATGTACTTGTAATGAGATAATAATGTGTTTAAAACAAATGTACTTGTTTGTCACTCTATCTTAATTTCAATAATAAAATCCGTACTAGATTTTTTTGAGTTTCTTTGGTGCAGTGAAACAAATCAATAAGTACAAATAAATTTATAATTACACAAATAAATTGTTGTTGTGTGTTGTTGTTTTGTATATTGTACACTTTTTCTTTAAGCCATTCCTAAATATTCTAGCTACTAAGCGTTGAAATTGAAAAGGAATCATATAATTTAGAAAATCTGTTTTAAATAAAATTGTTTTTAACACCAAATTAACGCAAATAACAAATTTCACGGGAATTGTACTTTTTTTTTTAAACTTATAAAGAATATGATTCAATGAAGGCACATTTGAAATAAAGCACGGAATAAAAAGATCTGCCTGATAACCAAAGGAAGAGTGACGAACAAGCACGCGAAAAAAAAACATCTAGGATGTAATATTTATTCGATGCCAGTATATACTTAAATAAGATGTTTGCGTAAACGGAAATTACGAAACGGTTAATTTAATGCGCGTTGTCGACCTTTTACAAAAAGGAGGATTCACTTCGGCTAAATGAACAAGAGGGTCCCTCATCTTCAACACACTGGGTCCTCTTTGAGCTCTTTGGCAACCTTACTCACCAGCAGGAACACAACACTATGAGTCGGGTCTAGTCCTATAAGGATGTGGTTTTCTGTAAGGAGGTACGTCCCCAGTCGGGCTCTGTCCAGATTTGAGCGAGATGACATTGCTGTGCTGTGCCCTACCACACATAGCGAGATGACATTCGCAGTACCCATACCTCTCTCTTGGACGTAGTTTAAGGACATACCCGTGTCCGGACTTAGTTTAAGGACATACCTAGGTCCAACTTACTTTTAAAATAAATCTAAAAGTCTATTTCTGACTTTATTCTTCATTTAAATTCTATCATGAAATCGCGTAAAGTATGTAGTTTTATTACCGAGTTTAAATAGCCAGTCCAGCATAAGATCAGCGTAGCTTGGCAAGACTTGGCAAGATAATAATTGACTAGGCTTTAAAGCTAACCAATAACGTTGTAAAGCAGATTCATATTAATTAATATTTTAATTAGCCGCAACGCTACACAAAGTATGAAAACAGCAGCATTAGCGGGGCAAACAAAGCAAACCAAATGTACCAGTTGTAAGGGCCTAGCGAATTCAATAGGCTAAATTGCGGGTCGGTCGCTCTGCAAATGGCCGTGATGGGGCGTGGTGTAGGGGGGGAGAGTAAAGCGGTTTCTTCGTATAAAATAAAGGTATGCAACATGGATATTTTGATAATAAGTATTTTAAAGCGGTTTTTTATCTTTATAAACGTAGTTACGGATTTGATTTCAATATGATCTTATTTTGTCATTTAGATGACATTAAAAAAATTGTAATTTGTAAAACTAGTGTCACTAAAACGTGTGGTGTATCGTATTGCCACTAGACAATATTATGTGGATTTTTACTTGACAAATTTTTTTACTTGAAAACAACAACAAAACGATGATTTGAATAAGATAAACGTCACTTCTGAAGCTCAATCCTCTTTAGTATCAAAATAAAATCAAAACAAAAACAAATTATATTGTACCTACTGATTTAAACTCACATGATTTTCACTCATTATTTTGACAAAAATGGGACTTAACTGCGTATTCTTACTTTTATTATTTTTCTGACGTTTCGAGCGTGTCGTAACGCTCGTAGTCGCAGGTCGCAGGCATACTACAGAATTTGTTTTTAACGAAAGTAACTGCCATTTGTCCATCCAATATAAAATGGAAACTAATAGGCCTTATGTATGAGAGTTAATCTAGTTTATATACTTATACCCTAATGTTTTCCTTCGCCGCTGTCTGATCTAATTAATATCAAATGTGCATCAGTTTCTAAAAAGTAAAATTTAAAATTAAAAAAACCCCTCGACACGAAAAATAAACTCTAAAAATTTACAAATAATGATTTAAAACTGTTATAATTATTATCGTTTCAATATTATGTAAGTTCAAATATTTTTATTTTCCAAGCGTCGTCGCGTTGGGGAACCGCTAAGTGAGAAAAAAAGGTGTAGTATTTTTCCAACAACAGCTACCTGATTTTTCTCTTTTAGCGGTCCCCCGACGTGACGACGCTTGGAAAATAAAAATATATGAACTTACATAATAGATGTGACGATAATAATTATAATAGTAAAATATTATTTGTTTGTTTTTAGAGTTTATTTTTTGTGTCGGGGGGTTTTTTAAATTTTTAAATTTACTTTTATTTTATCCTTTTTAGGGTTCCGTAGTCAACTAGGAACCCTTATAGTTTCGCCATGTCTGCCCGTCCGTCCGTCCGTCCGTCCGCGGATAATCTCAGTGACCGTTAGCACTAGAAAGCTGAAATTTGGTACTAATATGTATATCAATCACGCCGACAAAGTGGTAAAATAAAAAAGGTATTTTTTTTTTATTAGGGTACCTCCCCTATACGTAAAGTGGGGAGTGATTTTTTTTTTCATTTCAACCCTAACGTGTGATATATTGTTGGATAGGTATTTAAAAATGAATAGGGGTTTTGTAAAATCATTTTTCGATAATGTAAATATTTTCGGAAATAATCGCTCCAGAAGTAAAAAAATATGCGTCCCCCCCCTCTAACTTTTGAACCATAAGTTTTAAAAATATGAAAAAAATCTCAAAAGTAGAACTTTATAAAAATTTTCTAGGAAAATTATTTTGAACTTGATAGGATGAATAGTTTTTGAAAAAAAAATACAAAATAATTTCTGAACTAAGTTTGTAATTTAACCGTATAAGCAGGTGTTTATTGTACCTGTAATTTCTACAAAATTACAATGAAATGACGTGCTTTCAAATAAAGTAAAAACGGTGAAAATCGGTTCACGCAATAAAGAATTATCCCATAAAAATCATCTTCCATACTTTATGCTCGCGCGCAATAGTTTACTTAATTTGCCGATAGATGTCGCTGTACGTGGAACTTTCATATCATATCCTACATGGCGGTGTTATTAACTCTTAAGTGGGGACACTTACTGTGACGGATGGAAAACTACGGAACCCTACAGTAAGCGTGGCCCGACACGCTCTTGGCCGGTTTTTTTATAGTAGGTATTACCTACATCTTGAGAGACAAAATTTACCTTACCATATTTTTAACTTTCAATATAATTGAAGTAACACGGTACCAAATTTCGAATCGATAGTCAGATCCCCTCATCAACTATTAAAGAGCTGATAATCTTCAAACGGCTGATCAGGTCATGATTTTCCCTTACCATATACTTTCAATATCATTGAAGTAACACGTTACCGCAGCAAACATAGGGAAAAAGTGGTTCAGTCAAATCGCATGAAATTTTAGTATGGTGTAGATTCAGGTCTCCTTTTTTTTTATAAGGGCGCAACTTCCTCAGAAGTACACTGTCAGAAATAATAAAGTTTATATTATTATTTTTCTATGACGTGTTTCTTAAAATCGATACTTTGAAATGACCCACACTGACTTACTGGCGTTAAATATGATCTTAGTAACGTTTTTGTCAAGTTGAAATCGCATTTTGTTAGTTATTTATAGTATGCAAAAGCAAAGAGAACGATTTTACGAAAAATTGGTACTTATGTTACATTACATATGTTTTGTATGAAACAACAATACTTATTGATTATTTTTGAAAGTATACTTCTGAGCAAGTTGTGCCCTTATAAAAAAATAATCAGAAGATCTACTAAAATTTCGTGAGATTTGACTGAAACAACTTTTTCCCTATGTTTGCTGCGGGGTCCTTTCGAATTGATCCGACATAAAGAAGTTTGTTAGATCCCCTCATCAACTAGAAAGAGCTGATGATCTTCAAACGGCTGAACAAATTTTCATAAAACATGGCTAAGAACACTCGGGATAAAATTATCTATGACACAAAAAAAACTAAACGAAAATCGGTTCATCCGTTTGGGAGCTACAATACCACAGACAGATACACCCTCTCTTTTTGCGTCGGGGGTTAAAAAGGTCCAACTTTCTCCGCTCCCTCTTTCTCTTACAGCTGGGGCCACACAGGAAGACAGTAAGCTGCGGGACCGCTGCGGAAATTACGCGGTGCGGTGCGGGGGGCGTGTTTATTCCAGGCCCAATAGGATCTTTGCGTCTAAATGTACGTTTCTAAATTGAGGGGTTTTGGGCCAGTTTTTATACAAAAGTTTTTTGGAATACACGATCGTGCACGAATGTACATAATGACAATAAAAATTGATACATTTTTATGTGCACATAGACATCTTTATGTAAGCTAACGTTTTGTATGAAAATCTGAATAAATAAATATCCAAATAGTCCCACAGGCCTAGTACCTACTAGGCGACGATATATAGTATAATGTTTAGATAAATATATATAAATACTTAAATACATAAAAAAACATCCATAACTCAGGTAGAATCAGGGACAACTCCGTGATAAGCACAAATAAATGCCCTGACCAGGATTAAAACCCGGGATCTCCTGCTTCATAGCTAGGGTCACTATTGACAATATTTCAAAATTTCCAAATTTTATAAATCGAAAACCATTTCGAGAAATACACTTGTAGAACACAAAAACCATTTTTTTTTAATCAGGTGAGAAATAAAAGGTATATTATAATAAAATTATTTTAATTTCGTTCAGTTATTCATTAGGCGGATACCTTCATATACCTAGCACATCTGTGGTGGAAACGTGGCCTAATATAAATATACATTCTCACACAATATAATAAACAAACCAACATAATGACACACATCGGCGCAAGAAAAATAACAAGATGGGAAATAACTCTCCTCACGTCCATCTGTATATAGTCTCAGATAGTACTTCCCTCAGCTGATGGTAGAACAGTAAATAACTGGGCTATAAAGATGTGTTGCTATTGTAAGTTTTCATTAGGTAATATTTAATGCAAGGCATTTTCAACAGTCCTTAAGATATCTTTCGAAGTTAGCGGTTTGATATTTTAAGTTTTGACGTTTATCTTGTGCTTCAAATGTCAAACTGTTTAAGCGCACTATGGTCACGCTATGGTTTTTACGTAAATGTAAATCAATGTAACTATTTCAACGTTTTTTTTCAGTGTATGAAACACAACATGTGACGTCATTTAGCCGATACTTCGACGACTGTTACATACGCCCTTTCTGCCCAAGTAATAATATAAATGGATTTTTCCACTAAAAAACATGGATTTTCGCAAAAATAAAAAAAATATGGGTCTCTTAAAATTGTGAGTTCTTTCGGGCCGTACAATAAAAAGTAGCACTCAAAAAAATGAAATGTTGTCAATTGGGGTGACATTACATTATTTTGTAAAAATTGGACGTATGGCGGTATGTCACGACATAATGCTACCCAAAGAGTCGGATACGAGTTCAAAAAGCTGTTATTGAATTCAAATATAATTTCTGTTTTAACACTAAATAACTTATCGTCGTGACACCGAGAGGGCCCCACAGCATGGTTACCGGGGCAGAGGCAAACCAAAACAAAGAGATGGCGGGATGAATTGGACGCATTCTGTAAAGAGTGGTCGAAATTGTTAACCTATAGGGTCATATGGGGAAAAAGAGCGGAGGCCTTTTGCCCAGCCGTGTCCCACCAAATAGGTTAACGGAAAAAAAAACTTATCGTCGTACGAATTTTAAGTATTTTAACCTCTTACATGCGGGAATTTCCCTTTATAAGTTTTTAAACTATAACTTACAAAAAACTATGAACTATAGCGCCTCCGCAACATGACAAGAAAAGAGCCTTTTAAGTGTTATTTAAGTTGCACAAAGACTTGAATAACAGCCGTTGTCTCCCGCGGATTAGTTTTACAGTTATTTAAACTTCTCGTTGGAATTAATTCTGAGACTTCTACCTCATTTTCTTGGGAGTAAAATAGCTAAAAGTTGCGTAGCTGGAACTCTTAGTTTCAATGTCTTCTTGACTATATTCAGTGAACCATTTAAGAAATATAAACGGCTTATTTTGCAGTGCATACTTTGTATACTTACCTACTTGTATTTATCATTATAAATATTATTTGAAACGGGGTATTTACCATGTATATTAGCGTTTTCGAGCACCCGATATTTCGGCGCAGTTGCATGCACCATCATCACCGAGTATCTGATATACATGGTAAATACCCCGTTTCAAATAATATTTATAATGTGAATGACCATGTGAGCTTGAAATCATGTACTTGTATCATGTGGCCAAAGTATAGCTTTTTTACACGATGACGGTGGCATACAAGCGGACGGCCCGCCTGATGGTAAGCAGCTACCGTAGTCTATGGACGCCTACAACTCCAGAAGTGTCACATGCGTATTGCCGACCCTTTAAAATAAAGGAGGATTCACTGTTTTAACAGCTAAAGGGCTGTGAATAAGGCGGGACACACCATGCTAATAGATGATTTTTTTTCATGTATGGTATCAATCGATTTGTTTTGTAATGAGGATCTAATGACTATATTGCGCCAATTGCGTTAAAGCAACACAAAAGTCAGAAATGAGACTTAAAGTCTGAGATTTTCATTTGTTTCTCAAAACGCTCCTAACAAAACGACGTGCAAAAGTGATGTTACGATCATGTAGTCGAAAAATTTTGAAATTTCCTTTTTTTTAGTGAAATATTGCGTTTATGTATATGGTTGCCATACAATTTATTTTACAGTAAAGTGATAAATATGAAATTTTGAAATCTATTGAAAGATTTTTTAATTTATACTTTATCTAGATAAATATTAAATATTGATTATTTTGCATACTATCAACTAGATTTTATTGCATAATTCAACATGTGTCATCATCCTATTGGATGTAATTTAAAATGCCTAAGCTAATTTTATTCTTATAACTAGGTAGTCAATCTGAAAGTTTGTATACGTGTTTAACTAAAAGAGCATTTATCACGTTTTGCTGCAGACACTTGTGTGTTTAAGAGGGATAAATTTGTTATTTCGAATACATTGGTTTTATAAGTGAGAACCTGTAATTGGCTTTGTAATTCTACTCTGGTTTATAGTAAAAGGCTCTGCTTATGGTGGCGTCGTTGATCGGGTCGCCACTTTCCCGAAGAAAGGTTGAGGGAGTCGATGGCTGAAATATACGTCATACTCGTGAACGGGTGCTGTTTGTGGAGACTGGTCTGTTTAGGCTAACTAAGGCTACACAATTACGTAACTTTTTATTAATCATATTTAATTGTAGTTTAATTAGCTTTAGACACAACATTCGGTGCTTGATTATCCATATTTTTATATTATATAGAATATATAGATCAAGACACTTGCAGACTTTATACATCTCTAAGGATAATTTGGAAATAGTATGTTTATTGTATACTAGAATAACTTACTTTTTTTTATTATTTAAATTAAAATTTGTTTCTAACTGTTGATGATGGATTATTATAATTTGGAAATTGATGTAGAAGACACAGTTCAGGTAAGAAAGTATTTCAAACTTATATGTAATTCATTTTCAGTCAGATGTGGTTATCTTTTTTCTTTGGTATTTTTCTTAAACTATGTATAACCTATGGTTGGTTAATCTAACCTAGGTTTGATATGTTTTCTTATAGAACAACGCACTTATATGTATTTTTTAGTTTGGATGTACTGTTGTTTTGAAAAAATAAGTCCCGCCGAGTTTCTTGCCGGACATAATTCTTCTCGGGTCAGAGGTGTAGGGTTAGAACCGGTGTAGTTTTATTTTTTTTCTTTCTTTTACTTTGACGTGTAAAAGTGCCCTTGTGGCCTACTTACTGAATAAATGTTTGAGTTTTAGTTTGAGTTCGAGTAATGTATTATGCTGTTGGTTTTCCATGTATGTAAAATAAAATAATCAGTCAAATAATCAAAAATGAAGCTGTTTCTATATTTAAGATTAATAATTAATTCGTTCAATCAAAAATTAACTATACATATATTAGTTAGATATAAATGGCTAGTTAACCATCATACAAACCAAGAATAAGCAGAGAAAGATTAGCTATTTAATATTCAAAATTATGTGAACTAGATACATAAACATATGACTGTTATGTATGACGATGAGATAACAAAAGAATCTAGATCATTTCATCGAAGGTTAAGCGTGATGAAATGCAGAATTCATAGTTTGCAGTAGAGAGGTCATTACTATATGGTTCATGTTTAAATTTAATTGAATCTATAGAAGATGTAACAAAAAAAGCTGGTGATCCGTTTAAGGGCATATTTTTATAGTATCGTATTCAAATATATTTATTTTTTAAATAACAAAGAAAGACAAAAATTAAATATTAAATAGGTACAAATCTAAATAACTTAAAAATACAATAATTCTAAACTTATAAAATAATACTAATCAACAAGAATCCCACTCCGAGCTGCTCCCGGTGCAAAGGTGCCCATCACGCTCGCTGCGTGATGTATTCGTATTCTAATTATGAAAAACTAAGAAAAAAAAGCTTCACGCAAAAAAAATGGTTTTGTATAGAAGGTCGGCCGGCCGGCTGGGACGACGTGTCCCATACAAAAAAAAATCTTCTTCTTTTTCTTTGTCGCTTTACGATACCAATTATTCCCTTAAACGGATCGCCACTATATTTGTTACACCTGTATATATTTGCACAATTATTTTTCATCTAAATTATCCAAATTGATAAAATTTACTCTGTAGATTTCAAATTGTAGACAAAAACGTAAGTATACATGATGCCCGCGGCGAAACGGAAAGATTTTAACGGTATATTCCAGAACGTAATTAGAGACAAAAATTTCATGGAAAGTTTTTTTTAATTCGCCTAGTTTCTGAGTAAGTACTAATTTATCAAAAATATGTTTTCTTGTGTTTCAGTGCAAAACCCCTTTTTGATGGCAATGTCGCCACTATTGGGCATAGTCTAGACGTCCTTATTGACAGATGTCATAGTAAACACTTTGAATCTACTAGTTTTTACAAAAATGAAGTATAAATTTATATTGATCGATAATTTTTCCAAGAACATTTACTTATTTAAGCTTATAAAAACAAAAAGTCGGAAGAAAAAGTTTTTGTGGCGGAATTGACTTAAACTTGGATATAATAATCATAATGTTTTTTTCCTCTTTTTGAACTCAGAAATGCGTCTTTAATTTTTTTCCGTTTCCTCGCGGACACTGTGTATAAAATTTGAACATAGCATAACATTACGATTAAAATCTAATACCTAGAATATTTTTACAGTTCACTAGATGTACCGAATTATTTTCTAATTTTACAAAGATACATATGTACCTAAGCATAATATTGCATATTACTTACTTTCTCATTATTACTGTAGACCATGTCTATGAATACCTAAGTACCGTGATGATTATTGTTCAGTTTAGTTTTTCTATTACTATCATAATGGTCTTCATCGCTCGTATTATTGTGATAATGTTATTAATTTATAATTTACACGCGAGTTCAGATATCCGTGTGCACGGTGGGACCAGTCTTACAGAAGAATCAAAAAAATATTTAGTTGTACTAAAACTGAAAGTAAACATGTTAAGTGAAGAAACGAAAACGTGTACTGGATCAGTTTTAAACGCCAATTGGATTGTCAGTGCAGCTCATTGTTTTAGATATAAAAACACTAAAGCTGTAACAGTAGAATATTTTAAAGATGGAAAGTTTGAAATAGTTGGTGATGTAACACTTTCTAATGTCAAAATACATCCAAAGTATGATGAAGATGAAAGCACCAGTGCAGCTAAACATGATGTTGCTTTGCTGAATTTGAAAACGTCAATAACAAGATTTATACAATTAGATGAAGAACTACCAAAAACAGGTTCAACAGCAACTATAATGGGATTTGGAGTATTAAAATACAATTCTGGGCCGAATGAAGGAGTGGTTGTTATAAAAATGACAAAGAAGATCATTTCCACGTTTGGGAATATCTGGGGAAGCCATGGAGACTCCGGAGGAGCTCTTGTGATGGAGGGTAGGTTAGTTGGTATTGTTTCTAGAAGAAAATGTAAAGCACAATGCACAACGTATTATGCTGATATTTATTCTAACTTCAAATGGATTCAACACGTAATAAATAATTCCCTGTAATTTAACTAATGCCCGCACTTGATTAACTCAAATTAAATTGTTTTTTGAGTAGGAATGTAAACGGGACTTTTAGAATGTATCGGTTATCTTTGTTCAATCAAAATTAACTCTGTGTTATTTAATGTTTTTAGTTATAAATTATACATATCTTTTCTTTTGTCTTCTGTAGTATATATTTTTATTAGTACCATAATCTGGTTTTCTGGACCTAAAGGCATTGTTCCTAATCAACATTCTAAAAACTATTACTATTACACTAACTACAATTAGTTATACATGTATGCAGTTTACACTAGGTATAAAAATCAAACAAAAATTACCACAATTCTATCTCCTATAGACAAAATTTTCAAAATCAGTTAACAGTTCTGCAAAACCTCTCCGTAAGTATGGGAAAATCTCTCAGGGCGTATTCAATGCGATATTGCGTATGAATATCTATTTCTGGAATACAATCTAAATGCATCGTAGCTATTTGGCTTTAAAGTTCAATTTTAGATGGGAAATGTTATAAGTTTGCAAGAGATATCAGATTTATCCTTGGCATTGTTATTTTCTACACTTACTGAACGTTTTTCAAGCAAACTGGTGTAAAAAGGACTCAAGACGATCAATTTTGATTGTCAATATTAAATTAAATTAACGATTATTTCAATTTAAGTACCATTAATGTTCATATCTAATCGATGGGGATCTAAAAGTAGATGAACGATACTACCAACGCTATAAGAGAAGCGCCATCAAAGCGCCTGTCAACGGACTTAATAAAATTTCTGATTCACCTGCGCTCTGTATGCAATTGGAAGATTGATTCAGATAAGCTATAGGAATGCGAGACTCAATGGATGCATCTCACCAATAAGATTAGCGTCTCTGGGTACTGAATGGGATCTATTCCGTTTTTTTGCAATTGTAGCGAATTGATATATAATTTTCTGATTCAGTATATTCTTTATTTTATGTATAAAGCTGACTTGCAGATAACAATCATGGTAATTCCAAAATCTTCAGGGAATAGTTCTAGATCATTCAGGGAGTAATGAAAATACTGGTGATCCGTTTAAGGGCCAAAATTGGTATCGTATTTCGACTAAGAAAAAGCACGGGAAAAAATTTTTTACGCGAAAAATTTTTTATCTACACTCATATTGTAAGTTCTCTAAAACGTGTTCGAAAACGTTAGGCAATGGCTAGCATTACCACGACCGATTTTACTATGATAAGCTTTTATCCGTAGCAGTAACGTAATTTTAACTTTTCATGCTCAATTATTGATGTGCTATAAGTTTTGATAACATAATGTACACCTGCACCCTCCCGGGGATCCGCCGACAGCCCGACACGCGCCCGCGCGACCGCCGGCACAATCGAGTTGGCCATGGTGGCGGTGCAATGGCGGCAATTCTATGGTTTTCAAATAAGGCATTTAGAATAAATAATATGAGTGTAGATAAAGCAGTGTATGCAACTGTACGTAATTAGGCCTTAAAACACTCGTGTGATCTTATTATGAAATTCGCCTGCGGCTCATTTCATAAAACCACACTCATGTTTTAAGGACCCTTATTACGTAACAGTTACATAAACTACTATTTTCTTACACTATCATAATAAGAATAGGATACCAATTACGCCTTTAAACGTATCACCAAAATTTTGTTACGTCTCGTATATGAACACGGTTGCTGTTGAGATCGGGTAGTCAAGGGGTCGTGATGCGATCTGCAAAAGCTAATGAGCTTTTATTTTTGGACCCGAGGTATGTCCTTAAACTACGTCTGGACTTGGGTATGTCCTTAAACTATGCCAAAAAGAGAGGTATGGGCACTGCGAATGGCATCTCGCTTAGTGTGGTAGGGCACGTTCAGTGAATGTCATCTCGCTCAAATCTGGAGCAGAGCCCGACTGGGGAAGTACCTCTACCTTACAGAAAACCACAGCCAAATAGCACTAGATCCTACTCATAGTGTTGTGTTCCTGCTGGTGAGTAAGGTTGCCAAAGAGCTCAAAGAGGACCCAGTGTGTTGACGATGAGGGACCCTCTTGTTCCTTTAGCCGTCAACACAGTGAATCCTCCTTTTTGTAAAGGGTCGGCAACGCGCATGTGACTCCTGTGGAGTTACAGGCGTCCATAGGTTACGGTAGCTGCTTACCATCAGGCAGGCCGTATGCTTGTTTGCCACCGTCGTAGTATAAAAAAAAAAACTAAAAAATCCAACCTCTTCCACCCCGCCTTTGTCGTTAACTTTTACTACCACAACAATGTCTTTCTATTGATGATTTATAGGTGCTTGTTCTAGTCTAGTTCTTTTAAATCATTTCTTAATATTTTGATGCAGATTTAAACATCCAAAGTGTTTTTCCTATAATATTTATTTATTGCACAAAAAAATTACAAGTGGCGGATTTAACCTCTGACGGTAGTCTCTACCAGACAACGATAGGGCTAAACATTTAGACATACTATACAATATTTAACTTACACTATACTTTATTCCACTTCTTAACTACATAAATAAAGGGACAATTGGAAAGACAAGGTTGAACCCATACATTCCTACCGAAAAATTCCACCTCACACTTTTCCTCAGTAACGTCTAAATATTCAAATAGGGACCCAGTGGAGCTAGGAAACAATTATCTGATAGCGCGAGCGTGTGGTTATCGCATTAATTTATTGTTTGTGTCGGCCGCGGCCGGTGCGAGGTTTGAAGAAAAAATTAGTTGCACGATTTCAGAATAAATAGGGGTGAGTGCGTTTATTGCCCTGATAGATGGACCCGGGGTATGTCCTTAAACTACGTCTGGACTTGGGTATGTCCTTAAACTACGCCAAAAAGAGAGGTATGGGCACTGCGAATGGCATCTCGCTAAGTGTGGTAGGGCACGTTCAGCGAATGTCATCTCGCTCAAATCTGGAGCAGAGCCCGACTGGGGAAGTACCTCCACCTTACAGAAAACCACAGCCAAATAGCACTAGACCCTTCTCATAGTGTTGTGTTCCTGATGGTGAGTAAGGTTGCCAAAGAGCTCAAAGAGGACCCAGTGTCTTGACGATGCGGGACCTTCTTGTTCCTTTAGCCATCAACACAGTGAATCCTCCTTTTTGTAAAGGGTCGGCAACGCGCATGTGACTCCTTTGGAGTTGCATGCGTCCATAGGTTACGGCAGCTGCTCACCATCAAGCGGGCCGTATGCTTGTTTGCCACCGTCGTGGTATAAAAAAAATAGATCGAGAGCTAGCCACGTCAGATATGACACAAGCAAAGCAACAAAACCCCTCTATTCAGTTGGCTATACTATCCTTATTTCTAGATCTGGACATCTGGCAGCTGTAAAGTGGTGGAGGACAAAGAATGCAAACCACTTCCAGAAAACAAATTCTAGGGGTTACCCTCATCTGGCAGAAAAATATTGGTCAGAAATACACTTGGCATAACATGTTTCGCAGAAACACTTACGGTCGAATGGTAATTTCGCATAAAGGTATAGTTGGCATAACTACTACTACGCATACGACACGTTTTGCAGAACACTACTTTGGCCGATTTTGGTTAAGCAACAGTTTTTGTACCATAATAATCCTATAGCATACTATTACAATAAAATTAAAATTAAAAAATTAAAAATTGTTTATTTCAGACATACGTCCATAAAAGTGTTAGTTGTACAACCTTAAGAGTCTATGTTAGTGTTACATAAAATAAAATAAAAATAAAAACAAATCACAACAAAAAATAATTTAGCGATGTTCCTCTGGCAGGAACAGGTATTAAATATTTTATTTACTACCTGGTCCTGCCAATGATCACCTCCACCCAGTACTTGGTAAGCGGGCAGTCCAGGCGCTCCGCCAACCCCTTCAGCATACTGTTGCTGCTGCCACGCACCCGCCTTAGCATCGAGGCGATTCTTTTCCGCCTAGTGGCAAAAAAGTCATCTGCCCTCGCCTCGGCAAACATGGCTGACGCACTGCAGTGCTTCGGCAGCCTCAGCAGCATCCTGAGGATGTTGTTGTACTGCACCCTTAAGGTGTTATAGGACCTCTGCGTAAAGCTTACCCACAGGCTGCACGTGTAAAAAGTTTGACAATATGCTTTAAATAGCGTCAACTTGACTTGATCGTTACAACGTGCAAACCTGCGGGCAAGCATATTCCCCCTCACTGCCATCGCCCTTTTTTCCCTCTCCAGATCCAGATCGTCTTTTAGTTCCTCAGTTAGCATGTGGCCCAGATACTTAAATTGTTTCACTATTTTTAGGGGTTCGAACCCCAGCATGATCTTAGGCAAGGTGTTTAGGTTATATTGTTTTGCCTTAAAAATGAGCACCTCACTTTTACTCGCATTATATTTAAGACCATGCCGTAGAGCGTAGCCCTCGCACTCTCTAAGTAATATCCGAATGGAGTCAACCGACGGTCCCAACAGGACCATGTCGTCTGCATAGCTTATGTTATTGAAACAGATATCACCTATATGACAGCCGACATGGGTCCTGCTGAGCCGTTCGATCAGCTCATTCACATATAGGTTAAATAGGATGGGGGATGACAACCCCCCCTGCCTTACTCCACATTTCAGCCTATACACATCTGAGTCTACCCCAGCCCATCTTACGCGATTGACCTGACTGTTATACCAATATTTTAATAAAGCCACGCACTCCCTAGGTAGATCGGTTTTCTGCAGCTTGTCCCACAATATGTCGTACACAACCAGGTCAAACGCTTTGGACAAGTCCAGAAAACACGCATAAATAGGTGTGTTTCTGTCCTTGTAGTACTTGACAGCCTGCTTAACGCACAGTATCGCACTTTCAGTCGACAGACCTGGCCTGAAGCCGAACTGAGCGTCGTGAATTTTGATATGTTTACAAAGCTGCGCGTTAATCAAGCTGTCAAGCACTTTCGCTAGTACAGTGGCCAGTGAGATAGGTCTGTAATTACCCATGTCCGCTAGATCACCCGTCTTGTTTTTGACCAACGGCACTACCACTGTACTTGTAAGTTGCTGGGGCAGATAGGTGTGCCTCATACACAGAGTGAAGAACATTGCCAGCACCCGCAGCAAGTGTACCCCAGCATACTTGAGGTGCTCGATGCTGAGCCCGTCATGTCCCGGTGATTTACCCCTTTGCATGCTTTTAATGATTTTATCAACCTCACTAGCTGTAAAACTCAGGGAGCATTCACCCATGACCGTCTCAGCATCTCCCACCCCCGCCACAGTTGAACTCAGCAAAGGACTTACGGCAAATATTCTGCTGAAATTGTCTGCGATAGCCTTTCTGTCACTCTCCCCCCCCCCCCCCCACACTCACAGGGACCCCTGGCTTCGTGTTAAATTTGTTTGTGTTTTTCCAGAAAGCTTTAAAGTCCTTAGCTGACCGGTTAGAGGCAAGAATATCACTCTTAATTTGTTCTTGCCTGTCCTGACACCATTTTAGCTTGGACTTAAAAAGCTTCCTGGCTTCACACATGTCCTGGTAGACTGGACCCGTTTTAGGCCTGTTCGCAGCCACCCACACTAGAAATTTCTCCCTGGCATCCCTGTGAGCATGAGCCACGTACTTGTTCCATCCAGCCACCCGTCTACAGTGTTTTCCCTGCTTTTTCTTGCTAGACTTTTTTGCTGCCTCCGTCAGGGTATTCACTATATTGTAAAACTTGGGACTGTGATGACTGAGGGTGCAACGAGAGTTTAAATAATAGGAAATGGTTGGTAAATTAATTTACCACAAATCTCAGAAAATTGGTCTAGAACCCCCAATTATCCCCTACTACAAAAATAATATTACAAAGTGCTCACGGCTAAAAATGAAACTTTAACATGGTCGCGGGTAGGCCTCCCTTGGAGCAAGGCGTCTAGGTCCAGTATTTAAATTAGGACGCCCTAGATCCTAGAACCTCGACAAACGTATGACAGGTTCAAATAAAACAAACCATTACACAACTTATTTTTATTTATGATGCTCAGACAGTGATTAATACTATCCTTAGGGAACTATAAATTTAACATTCACATCTCTCCTGAATCATAAAGACAGTTCAAATACCTGGGGTTTAACCAGAAATGATCATCGGCTATTACCGTGTCAAAAATTCTAAATGTTTAACAAAATTACTTAATATACAACCTAACAAAAGGTAGCGCTCCTTTCCTTTCTTCATACCCCTTATTACATATTAAATATATGTTGTATGGAGGCAGGCGCTGCATCAACTACCTGCTAACCCATCTTCATATTATGTAGGTATATCTTTTACATGGTGCGTTCACGAAGGAAACACAACGCTCAAACAAGGACGGTTCGTTATAAGTTATATGGAACTGAAAATTGACTTACAGTCTTCCGCAATAATGCTATGGATATTTCCCCTACATATCTTTTAACTGGTAGTGTTCCTGGAACCAAGGATGTCCCCGGAAGGCTGGGGCGCGTCCTACCATTCCGGTGTGATCCGCTCTGGGCCGATTCCGGAACCGAAATAAAAAACCCTGGAATTAAAATATTCCCGTTAAAAATCAAATACCTTAAATATTAATTAATTTCTAATTTCTTCCACAATAAGGCCCAAGATAAACAAGATGCCTTGTAATCCACTTACCAGAATTAACTGGGTTTTCTTTTATTTGCGCCTGTGACGCGCCATGTGGCGGGACCCGTAGAGGTTAGGCCGACAAAGACATGCCCAGGTTTCTGTTTAGGACAAAATAGATATTTTAGGTTACGAAACATGAATAA
This sequence comes from Pammene aurita, assembly GCA_947086415.1. NCBI lineage: Eukaryota > Metazoa > Arthropoda > Insecta > Lepidoptera > Tortricidae > Pammene > Pammene aurita. Next base: position 29,065,075 of record OX352306.1, read on the forward strand.
AGCCACTCCCTACACAATCCTTTACTTATAAACCACGAAAATAACTTACCGAACATGGGTTATGTCCACTCGTGGTCCGACATTTGTTCGGCGAGCAAAAATGCTACCACGCCTAACGAGGCTAAAAACAACGAAACAAAATAGGATTATTCATTGATCCGACTATGGAAATACAACGTTTCATAACCCAAAATCCTCACCATTATATTAAATTATCACCTTCCACACAATTAGCTGGATGACATTATCTCAACGACGATGGAGCAATCAATGGCGTCCCGGCGAATGAGATATCCAAGCGAATGTAAGATTTTGAATGAAACCTTTGAATGAAACACACACTTTGAACTATGTGCTCATATATTCTCTTATTAAAAAATACGAATGATTAAATTAAGTTCAACCTTTTAAAAGAAAAAAATATAAATTCAACAATTTACGAAAAGATATCACTCATTGAATGACGTCGCTTCGACGCAGCGAAACTACTGGCTCGAACAGCGCTTAAGCTGTCACCTATGACAGATACGTCAAAACACAGCCGATGGGCCAGAGCCAAATATTAACAAATTGTTTTGATTCCCATTGAAAATCAAGTGAAAGTATATCAAGAGTGTGTGTATCATACGACAAACACGATGTGCACCTCGCCTCCGTGATTATAGGAGCGAGTACATGCCAAACAATGGAATTTCAAATACAGCAAACGACCAGACTACAATGTAAGTATTTTCGATCTTTCACGTCTTTAGGCCTTCGATACACAACATTTCAATGTAGATGGTCAATACCTATCTATAAACAAACAACTTACCACTACAAATACCAACTGTCCGCTGGAAATCTCTTAGTTCCTAACATATACAAACACCATCTAATTTACATTTATAAACCTACAAATTGACACCCTCAAAGTGTTACAGTTCATCTTTAGTTGGGTTAAAAAAAATTAAAATTTTAAATAAATTTTAATTTTTTTTGTGGAGTCAGAACTCCGTATCTTAGGAATACAACTACTAACTAACGACCATAAAGAACCGTGACAAAACGTGCGACACGCCAATCGATTCTAACAAAATTTCCTATCAACTAGTTATGATAAAATATACGACTTAACTCCTAAAAGACAAAACCTAACTACTAACCTGGTGGATCGGCTGCGTCCATCCAAGAATCTTAAATCCTAGACTTGGATAAACCAAAACAACCTTATTATTACGCTTATGTGACTATAGGGATCCCGTTACAACTAAGAAAAATTTACGATCTAAAGAAGGCAAAACGGCTTTGACTTTATTAAAGATATGCCTGGCTATTTACAACCGAGGTAGTATTGAAAAAGCTATTCTCTTAGCGAAATCACAACTACTAGATCTCGAGGAATTGCTTGTCAAAGACAAGATGGGGCTGGAAAGAAGCTTCTACGATATACTTCTTTCAGCAAGAACATCCATTCGTAGAGAAGATTCAACCGACAGGGAAAAGTTTGCTCCTGGAAGAAACAACGACAAAAATAATTGTGTTGCAAGTATTTGAATATTTAGTGTTATATTTTTATTAGGATACAATCAAAGTTCAACTTGGGTTAAGTTTATACCCGTATTACAAAGTAAGTATCCCTCTATATATATCTTTATTAGGACATAATAGGGATTAAAGGTTGGTCCGTATGCATCCGGTACCAAAAGTAAGGTAAATATAATCTTTAAAATTTATATTCCTTAAAGGAGAATAAAAGATGTCACGAGGGCGTAAGGCGGTTCCATTACGATGATGTTTCGACTTCGCCAGGTCGGACAATATCTTTTATATGAAAGTTACCTAGAAGTTTTACTTCTAAGGATTTTAAAGCATAGACCAGAGGTCCTAACTTTTTGTGAATGACACATTTGTCATAACGGGGAGCTAGCTTTGCTGAAAAGTGCTTAGCCGCATTGGACAATGGAAAACATCTTTTATACACGATTTGCCCCTCTTCCAGTTCTACGTGACGCTTCCTCATGTTATAATAACGAGCATTACGTTCATGGGAGGCAATCAACGAGTTACGTACTTTCTGGAATACAGATTTGAGCTCTTTAAGCTTTTCAGAAAAAGCACCACTGGTATCCAGTTGTAGAGCGCTTTGATCTATGGGACCTTCGGCATTATAAAGAGAACCTTCTAGAATCATTTGACGACCATGTGTTAAGAAGTACGGTGTGTTTTAGTGACCTCGTGTCTGGCGGTATTGAGAGCGCATTGGATCTCCGCTATGTTCTTATCCCAGTTACGGTGATCAGAACGTACGTATGATGCAATGGTTCTTACCAGTTCGCGGTTCACGCGTTCCGTTTGGTTAGTCTGAGGATGATATCTAGGGTTATAGAAGACATGTGGGACACTATATTTAACCATTAGGTCTCGAAAGTCTTTTGAAGTAAATTGCGCACCATTGTCGCAGAAAATATATTTGGGTACCCCGTGTACCAGAAATATTCCTTTTTCCATACACTTAATTATTGCCTTAGCAGTTATAGTACGCAGAGGAAATAAAGTAACATATTTACTAAAATAATCAGTACACACAAAGAGGTACTGATTTCTCAAATAAGAAGGAGGGAATGGACCGAGAATGTCACAAGAAATTGCTTCGCCTGGTGACGATACACGCCTGGGAGAACCCATAAGACCAGGTCGAGCTAAATTTACAGGCGTATAAGTCCTGCATATTTCACAAGAATCTACATATTCTTTTACATCTTGGAAAAGAGTGGGCCAATAATAAATATCAGCTATTTTAGAATGAGTCTTAGCCACCCCAAAGTGTCCAGCGGTAGGATCATCATGGTACTTATTCAGAACCTCTTTCCGCTCCTCATAAGGTAATACCAACTTCCAGTCAAATTGAGCTGTCAGGCGATACTTATTCTTAGAGTAACGGTAGAGTTTGTCGTTCTCTATTTTAAAGTTGGGAAACAGAGAGGGCTTCTCTGAGACCTTCTTATATAGATCAACATACCACGGATCTTGGGAGGTTGAAACATCAACAGCTCCGAGATGAATACGGGAAAGACAGTCAGGTATGACATGTTCTTTACCCTTTCTATGAATAATTTCAAAATTGAATTGACTTAGTCGGCAAGCCCACCGGTTTAAACGACCAGTTGGATTTTCAAATTAGAGAACCATTTCAAAGAAGCATGGTCTGTTACAATATAGCACTTCCTACCCTCTACGTAAGCTTGATATTGTTCTAACCCGTATATAACAGCCAAAAGTTCACGTTCAGTCGCCGAGTAATTAGTTTCAGGCTTGTTCAGTGTACGACTGCAATAAGCGATGGGATGATTTACACCGTCAAATTTTTGAGTTAAAACTGCTCCGATCGCATACGAAGATGCGTCAGTATGAATGTAAAAAGCTTCGTTAAAGTTAGGGCATTTCAAAATGGGTGCTGATACTAGAGCAGACTTAAGCAAATTAAAATAATCATTAGCTTCGTTAGTCCAGACGAATTTAACGTTTTTGCTAGTTAACCTAGATAATGGCCTAGCTATTTTAGAAAAATTATTTATGAAACGGCGGTACCCACCGCACATACCAAGAAAACGTTTTATCGCTTTGGCATCTTCCGGAATAGGAAAATCCAAAATTACTTCAATTTTAGACGGATCGGTTCTAAGACCATGTGTGTCTACTAGATATCCGAGATATCTAAGTTCGCTTCTGCAAAATAATGATTTTTTTCATGTTTATAGTTAAGTTTGCAGACTTAAGTTTATCAAAGACAGCTTTTAATAAGCGAACATGCTCGTCAAAGTCTGAAGTACAAATAATTATATCGTCGATGTAACAGAACACTTTGTTATCAAATTCCGCGGTAAAGAGAGTATCCATCAAACGTTGCATAGTAGCAGAAGCTCCTACCAAACCAAAACACATTCTATTATAGTGGTATAAACCTTTACCGGGTACAGTGAAACTTGTTTTCTCTTTAGACTCTTCACTTAGTGGAATCTGATGATATGCAGCGCTTAGGTCGAGAGACGTAAGGAATTTTGCGTCACGCAAATTATCAAGAATGTAGTGTACGTATGGGACTGGGTATGCATCAGATTTCGAAACCGAATTCACTTTCCTACTATCTAAACATAGTCTCATGTCACCGTTGGATTTCTCCACCATGACTACCGGAGAATTCCAAGGAGTGTGAGATGGTTCTACTATTCCCGCTTTTAACATACGGTCTACCTCTTTTTCCAAAGCAGCCTGCTTAATAGGACTAAGACGATAATATTTTTGTTTGATAGGAGAAGAACCTCCAGTATCTATTATATGTTCTATCCTGTTTTTCCCTAAACCAACTTTATCTGTGTCGATTTGGTCGTAAAGAGTTTTAGCAGCTTCCAATTGAGATTTCTGCTCTTGAGATAAAGACTCATAAGTAATTAAACCCGTATCGGAAAGCGATGAAAATTAGTAATAAGTCCTGGGGCTAAATTATATGCCCTCCAAAAATTCAAACCTAACACCATAGGTTGGGCGATTTGTGGATGAATATCAAAGTGTATTAATTTTACTTCGCCTTTATAATTTATAGGCAGAATCATATATTCCGTACATAACAGACGGTTATTATTAGCTACACGAATTAGAATAGGTTTTTGGGGCTTTTGAATAGCAATGCCACCCGTAGCAAATACAAGATGGCTACCTTTCCCTAGAAAACTCGTGCTGGCACCTGAATCCAACAAAGCCCTAAAATTTAGACTTAGTATATTCAAAAGAGCATAAACTCTGTCATCTCCCTCTGGAGGATTAAAGAAAATTGTCTTTTCTGCGTGAAAGGGAGCAGAAGGTTTATAGTTGTTTTTGTTAGAAAAGACAAACTTATTTAGTTTTTTGAATCGGGGTTACATTTTGTACACTCAGGAGTACGAACTCCTTTTTCCCCACATCTATAACAAACGATCTCATGAGAGACCCTACAAGTTTTAGTGGAATGGTTGACCCTACCACAACGAAAACATTTCAAATTGGAAGGGCTTTGAGCTGCAGCAGCCACAAAAGCCTTAGAAGAGTTAGGTGAGCCGAGGGTAACGACCCCCGTCGATATTCTACCTTATTTTGAGGAATACTCGAAGAAGAACCTCCTGACTTGTTATGTAAAACCGGTTCACGAAATTGCTGAGCCTTAATTTGGGCCAGCTCAATGCGCTTGCAGAGTGTTTTCAAATGCTGAATAGACTGAACATCATGCAGCGCCAAATCCTTTGAATACTCGGGACGGATGTTCCTCATCATTGTGTCCAGTTTCTCCTGCTCAGGAACCTCCTTGGTAAGTCGCTCGTACATACCGAGAACCGTAGATACAAATTACACTATGGTCTCCGACTTAGCTTGTGTCCTAGCCCTGATCTCCTGCAACAACTGATGATCCAAATCCGGAATATCGAACTCCTCCCTCAAAGCTTCGGTAATTTCCTGGTACGACAAAAGCTTAGAACGTTGTGATCTAAACCATGACAACGCCGGACCTTCAAAAATCTCGGGAAAACCACGATATATCCTTGTCTCTGAAATCCTTCTGGCATCTCTCAACTCCTCAAGCCGCGACAAAAATGTACGCACGCAGGTGTCACCTTTAAATTATAAATTTAACGAATTTATATTGAATGTCTTCTCCGGTTTATAAACTATCTCCCTAATTACTCTCATATCATTAGGAACGCGGTCCTCATCATCCGAACCTGACGATGCTGAAGGACTCTGCACGTGAAAGCGTTCCATTATATTATTAAGCTTCGCTTTCAACAGTTGGACCACCTCGGATTCCTGTTGAAAACGCGCAAGACGACACATAAGATATTTGCACCTAGACGACAATCTATCTATAGCAGACGCAGATAAATCTTCAGTCATTTCCGACTCCACCTCAAGAACACCAACCTTACGTTGACAAATCTCTAATTCAGTATCAGGATCATTTAAAACGAGGTCCTGTAACTTCAGACTACCCTGTTTAGCGAGATCAGCTGTTTGCTTCAACGCTTGACACAAACTGGGCCTGCGTGCTGCTGGGTTCACCGGAAGTTGGCGAATCGCCAATTCATGTGTAATTTCGTCCTTGTGTAAGTGTGCAAGTTTGCACCCAGCCTTAAGAAAATCCATGTTAACTATTTATGTGTAGTGTCAGAATCAGATAAAAGTGAAATTAAGATTTTATAAGATCTTAAATTTTAACTCGTTTATCCGGAAAATATTTCCTTTGAAAAGATGTAAGTAAAAGTTTTAAGGTTAGGCTAAATTTATAAGTTTAACCGTCATTGTTTAAGTTTTACTTACACGAAGTTTAAACATCAATATGCATCTCTTTAAAAGTAAACTTAAATTTAAAAATATTATTTTAATTGTTATTTGAAAATGTCATACTCCAAAAGGCCAAACGTTGGGTACGCTACTGTAAAACTTGGGACTGTGATGACTGAGGGTGCGACGAGAGTTTAAATAATAGGAAATGGTTGGGAAATTAATTTACCACAAATCTCAGAAAATTGGTCTAGAACCCCCAATTATCCCCTACTACAAAAAAAATATTACAAAGTGCTCACGGCTAAAAATGAAACTTTAACAAGGTCGCGGGTAGGCCTCCCTTGGAGCAAGGCGTCTAGGTCCAGTATTTAAATTAGGACGCTCTAGATCCTAGACCCTCGACAAACGTATGACAGGTTCAAATAAAACAAACCATTACACAACTTATTTTTATTTATGATGCTCAGACAGTGATTAATACTATCCTTAGGGAACTATAAATTTAACATTCACATCTCTCCTGAATCATAAAGACAGTTCAAATACCTGGGGTTTAACCAGAAATGATCATCGGCTATTACCGTGTCAAAAATTCTAAATGTTTAACAAAATTACTTAATATACAACCTAACAAAAGGTAGCGCTCCTCTCCTTTCTTCATACCCCTTATTACATATTAAATATATGTTGTATGGAGGCAGGCGCTGCATCAACTACCTGCTAACCCATCTTCATATTATGTAGGTATATCTTTTACATGGTGCGTTCACGAAGGAAACACAACGCTCAAACAAGGACGGTTCGTTATAAGTTATAAGGAACTGAAAATTGACTTACAGTCTTCCGCAATAAAGCTATGGATATTTCCCCTACATATCTTTTAACTGGTAGTGTTCCTGGAACCAAGGATGTCCCCGGAAGGCTGGGGCGCGTCCTACCATTCCGGTGTGATCCGCTCTGGGCCGATTCCGGAACCGAAATAAAAAACCCTGGAATTAAAATATTCCCGTTAAAAATCATTCCTTTAAATATTAATTAATTTCTAATTTCTTCCACAATAAGGCCCAAGATAAACAAGATGCCTTGTAATCCACTTACCAGAATTAACTGGGTTTTCTTTTATTTGCGCCTGTGACGCGCCATGTGGCGGGACCCGTAGAGGTTAGGCCGACAAAGACATGCCCAGGTTTCTGTTTAGGACAAAATAGATATTTTAGGTTACGAAACATGAATAAAGCCACTCCCTACACAATCCTTTACTTATAAACCACGTAAATAACTTACCGAACATGGGTTATGTCCACTCGTGGTCCGACATTTGTTCGGCGAGCAAAAATGCTACCACGCCTAACGAGGCTAAAAACAACGAAACAAAATAGGATTATTCATTGATCCGACTATGGAAATACAACGTTTCATAACCCAAAATCCTCACCATTATATTAAATTATCACCTTCCACACAATTAGCTGGATGACATTATCTCAACGACGATGGAGCAATCAATGGCGTCCCGGCGAATGAGATATCCAAGCGAATGTAAGATTTTGAATGAAACCTTTGAATGAAACACACACTTGAACTATGTGCTCATATATTCTCTTATTAAAAAATACGAATAATTAAATTAAGTTCAACCTTTTAAAAGAAAAAAATATAAATTCAACAATTTACGAAAAAATATCACTCATTGAATGACGTCGCTTCGACGCAGCGAAACTACTGGCTCGAACAGCGCTTAAGCTGTCACCTATGACAGATACGTCAAAACACAGCCGATGGGCCAGAGCCAAATATTAACAAATTGTGTTGATTCCCATTGAAAATGGTCTTGAACATCAAGTGAAAGTATATCAAGAGTGTGTGTATCATACGACAAACACGATGTGCACCTCGCCTCCGTGATTATAGGAGCAAGTACATGCCAAACAATGGAATTTCAAATACAGCAAACGACCAGACTACAATGTAAGTATTTTCGATCTTTCACGTCTTTAGGCCTTCGATACACAACATTTCAATGTAGATGGTCAATACCTATCTATAAACAAACAACTTACCACTACAAATACCAACTGTCCGCTGGAAATCTCTTAGTTCCTAACATATACAAACACCATCTAATTTACATTTATAAACCTACAAATTGACACCCTCAAAGTGTTACAATATAACTATGCATATTATCTAATATTAAATTATGATTAGAATCGCTACATAGCTTATACGCGCATGACGTTAGCTCAGCAGGAAAGTCCAGCAATTTTAACTGACTGTGACAGATTGCTCGGTAGAGCTCCACTTGATCTGCATCTCTTTCACCCCAAAATACACCCTCATTCCGTGACATAGAACTATCACACACAATCTCAACTTTGTCCAGTTCACACTCCATTATAAGCGGCAGATGATCGGACCAATACACATTGTATTCAACCCTGATATTTCGCACTATTTTTCTCGCTGCCTCTGTGACAATGCAGTGGTCCAACCATCTGTCACACCCGTGGGCTTCACTTGTAAAAGTATATGTCTTAGAGTCAGCGCCCAACAGCTCAAGATCTATACAATGCCACCTTTGTGTTCCACAAAACTGCAATAGTTCATTGCAAAAAAAGCTCATTAGGATGCGCATTCAGGTCACCTAAAATGTACACTGCCGCAATACCGGGATTATCCTGACTAATGGCACTAATTTCACTCATACACTCAGTGAATAATGGTAGATTGTCCGGGGAATTCATAATAAATTCATAAACACTAAATATTAGCACCTCAGCATTTGTCATTGCAATCTTAATGGCCGCTAACCGCACACTACCGCACTTCACCACCGATACGTCCTTAAACACCGTTTTCCTCCATAGTACAGCCAGGGACCCGCCCACCCCTTCCCAGAAAAAAGCCTTCGAACGGCTAGTCGTTCGTTTAACAGCCCAAATCACTTGCTGTCCGATATCGATTGAATACCCATTCATTTTACTTAGCCGTATGAAGGGGTTTCCCTTACGAGACTACCTCTACTGATAGAAAAACCCTTTCGAAAGGCTATTTTTAAGCGCTTGGAAAAGGTATCTGATATTCGTTAAGGGAACCGCTTACCCGTATTTAAAGCGCTTTAAGGTGATACATGACTGAGGTTGTGCTCAGCAGATTAAATTTTTTGAAACATATTTGAAATATAAGTTTGATACTTTCAAGAATGATTTACGACTATATGACCGAGGGATTTGTGGGAGGAAAACACGATTGGCTACAATTTCCTCGAGAGTTTTATTATTCAAAGTCAGGTCTTATTTTAACCTAAAACTGATTTTATTGCTCAATTATAAAGACAATAAGGATAAAATTGTCTTAACTAGTTCTTTAGGATTGTAGGATGAAAATTTAATTCGTTGCTTACTTTCACCTTGAGATGGCATAAAGTGATATGACGCTTACGACATTTCATAAACGCGCTTCCAGGTGCCACGAATTACCTTGGCGCTATCCTTTGCTACATTTGATCAGTCTGTAAGCCGCCACTGCCAACGATGGGTTATTGTTTGTCGGCGTCAGCGCTTATTTTTACAAAAATAAAGTGCTTTTAATTATTTATTACACTCTATTTGCAGATTTGTTTACAACAACGTTTTTTGCGTTGATCAAACCTGTATCTCCATACAAAAATACTCGTATAATATGTAGTTTAATTTAGGGTAGTCGTTTGAACTACAGAATAAACAACAGTAAGTTCACTGCAACAATACTTGCGCGCTGGGCGAGACACGCCGGTTTTGTACCTACTTATATTATAACATAGAACATGCGAATCATGCGATAAACTATTAAAAGATACTTAAGTCAATAATATTATTATTACTGCAAGATAATTAATTGCGTAAACAATAGTTTTTTTTTTTGCCTTATGGAGTTTGTCCAAATACAGAAGTGTCGTGGTTTATATGGGAGCTCATACATTCTACGACACTTCTCTTTCCGGACAGATTCTACCTCAGTGTAAACAGCTTCTATACAGTACAGTGGACGTATTTCGGCCTTTTCCGGGGCAACCTTAGGAGCCACGTCAGAAATGACACAATAATGAGAGCAACGAAACTCCTCTAGTCAGTTTGCTATATACTATGCTTATTTCTAGATCTGGACACCTGGCAGCTGTAAAGTGGTGGAGGTCAAAGAAAGCAAACCACTTCAAGAAAACCAATCCTAGAGTTCTGGGTTTCATGCAATATTATGAGAAATTATATTAATAATTAGATTATATCATTTCCAACAGTTTCTGTTGTAGGAATTAGTGCCAAACGACTTATAATGTAATTCATAGTTTGTCGCCTACTGTTTTTGTTTCCGTGATAATACGCAATGTTTTTTATTCTAATGTTAAAATATAGGCCCTGTCCTTTATAACTGACACAAATTCGGCAGTTTTTACCTATTTTGGTATTACTATTGTCTCTGACCTCCACCAATTAAAAGCACCCAGATGCCCGGATCTAGCAATAAGGATAGTATAGCAATCTAACCAGACGGGTTTTGTTGCTCTCATTTGTCATGTATACCTATTGGTGGAGGGTAGATTTAAGTATGCCCCGCGCGCCCTCTGGCACCGGCCCGTATTGTATCTTCAGTCTGCAAATAAACCTATGTACCGAGCACACGTTGTTTGTTTCCGACTTCAACAAAAGCCATCACCAGCCACCCCGAGGCTTATTTATATCAATTGGCGACGACGAGAGTGGAACTTCACGCGAGCAGTGGTAGTGAAACGTGAACGTTGGTTTGATAAGTGGGGACGAGATTTGTGGCAAGCAGGAAAAAAAAATGCCGGTTGGCAAAGTGGAACCGTTTGATATCCATAAAGGCAATTGGGAGGCGTACAAGGACCGAGTGGAACAATATTTTGTGGTCAACGAGATCAAGGAGTAGAGGAAAGTGCCACTGCTTATTACGTTGATGGGCGCGGATGCGTACGAGCTGTTGGTGACGCTGTGTATGCCAGCGAAGCCGTCAACCTTAAAATATGACCAAATTCAGCAACTGTTAGCGAATCATTTGCAACCCACTCCTAGTATTTTGGCCGAACGGTACAAGTTTCGCCAACGTAAACAGAAAAAAAATGAGTCGATAGCGGATTACTTGGCAGATTTAAAAAAATTAAGTAGATTCTGTGACTTCGGAACTTGGTTGGATGAATGAAAGTGTGAGAGACCAATTTGTGTGCGGTTTGCATAGTGAGAGCATCCGTTTAAGGTTATTTACCGAAAAGAACCTTAAATTGAAAACGGCTACCGAGTTAGCGATTGCAATGGAGGCGGCGGAGTTTAATGCAGCGGAGGTAGTTCGAAGAAATAATACAGGGAACGAGCGAGATGCAACGACAGCGAGTTGTCACGCAATAGGCGAGACCGCGGGTGCGAGCGGAGCGTTTTGTGCTAGAGCGAGAGGCAACAACCGGGCGGTTGCGATGCGCCCCGAAGGCACACGAGCGATCGCGACAGCAGGCGGAAACGGGCGAACGCGACAGAGTGTACAACATCGTTATGGCGGCGGCGGCATTAGCGCTGTCACCGGAGGGACACTGACAGCTGATTATCCGCGATCAAAACTAGGTCACGGTCAACTGTGTGCAGTGTGCGGCAGAGATCATTCCAGTGGAACGTGCAAATTTAAATGTTACACCTGCCGGGTGTGCAATCAGGAGGGACACCTAAAGATAATGTGTCCGCGTTGGTCAAGTTCCCTTCATTATGTGACTTCGGAAACGGGAAACCAATCGTTTCCAGAAGATGATTTAGAGGTAAATCTTTCATTTGTTAAAAATCAAAACAAGTTGGATGATAAGTACCCGCCGTATACAATGTTGATAAATGTAAATAATATAAATGTATTGATGGAAATTGACACAGGTAGCAGAATTTCATGTATTAGTACAAACTATTACAAAACTCATTTTGGTGATTGTAATTTAGAGACAAACAATTTGAGGTTATGTTATTTGACGGGCGAAAATGTTCAAACTTCTGGTAAAATTAGTTCCGTAGTGAGATTGGGTCAGTTAACAAAGACTTTGGATTTACATGTTATTAATAATAGCAGAAGAAACCTGTTAGGCAGAGAGTGGTTAGTCGAATTAGGACTTATAGAAGTCTATGAAAAAAAGTTAGAGTTATTGCATTATGTCAAGACGGGCGAGACGTTTGATTTGAGGGAATTTAGTTCCAGATTTAAAGAAGTGTTTTCGGAGGGGCTGGGGCGGTACAATGGCGGCCTGGTCACACTGCGAGTGAAGGATGACGCCCGGCCGGTGTTCCTGCGAGCGCGGCCGCTGGCGTACGCCCTTCGGGAGCCGGTGGAGCGGGAGCTCGAGCGACTCCAGCAAGAGGGAGTTATCACACCGGTGGAGACAGCAGACTGGGCAACTCCTATCGTCCCCGTGGTCAAGTCAGATGGATCCCTCCGGATTTGCGGAGATTATAAGATAAGTTTGAACAAGTATTTAGAAGTGGACCGTTTCCCTTTGCCAAGAGTAGAGGATTTATTCGCCAGATTACATGGTGGAGAAAAATTCAGCAAGATTGACTTGTCACAGGCATATGCCCAACTAGTCCTAGATGATACCTCCAAATACACTGTTATAAACACCCACAGAGGCCTCTTTAAATATAATCGTCTGATATATGGCTTATCCTCAAGCCCGGGAATTTTTCAGAGGATTCTAGAGCAGATGTTTGCTGACATAGCTCGGGTAGGGGTGTTTTTAGATGACGTTGTCATTACAGGGTTGGATGACCAGGAACATTTAAATAATTTGACGACTGTTTTTGAACGATTAAGGAAGTATGGTTTAAAAAGAACAAAAGAAAAATGCTCTTTCATGGCCGACTCAATAACATACTTGGGTTATGTCATAAATAGAGAAGGTATCCATACATGCCCTAAGAAAATTGAAGGAATTTTGAACGCAACAACGCCTAACAACGTGGCAGAGCTAAGATCTTTTATCGGCATGACCATGTACTATGCTAAATTTGTACAAAATATTAGCACAGTTTTAGCTCCATTATATGCGCTATTAAAAAAAGAAGTGAAATTTCACTGGTCTACAGAGTGTAATGAAGCCTTTAATAAAGTAAAGAAATTATTGTCTTCCAGTAAGGTGTTGGTGCATTATTCACCAGAGCTGATGCCAGTAGCCATGGAGTGGCCGGAGTAATTTCCCATGTGATGCCTGATGGTTCGGAGCGAGCTATAGCATATGCTTCCCGGGTATTGAACAAAGCAGAAAGAGCATACTCACAGATTGATAAGGAAGCTCTAGGGATTATTTACTCGGTAAAGAAATTCCATCAATACCTGTATGGTCGTCGGTTTGTGCTAAGGACAGATCACAAACCATTAGTCACAATATTTGGAGATAAAGCGGGTATTCCAGTAATGGCCGCTAGCCGCTTGCAGAGATGGGCAGTAATCCTGGGTGGATATCAATATGATATTGAATACATTCCAACAGCGAAGAATGCAGCGGACGCCTTATCAAGATTGCCATCAACAAGCCAGGACGTCAAGGATTACTCAGAGGTAACATATCTAAACGTTGTGCAAGATTTTCTGCCAATAACTAGCCCGGTAGTCAAGAAAGAGACAGAAAAGGATGAAACACTAAGGAAAGTAAGTCAACTTATTAGTGGTGGCTGGCCGAGTCATTGTTCTGAGGAGGAAATAAAGCCATATTTTGCACGAAGACAAGAACTATACACAGAAGGAGGTTGCATAATGTGGGGTTACAGAATAGTGATACCGGCATCATTGCGACCTAGTATTTTGAAAGAATTACATAGTAGCCATCAAGGTAAAAATGAAAGGAATAGCCCGCAGTTTTGTTTGGTGGCCAGGTATTGATAGTGAGATTGAACAAGTTTGTAAGCTTTGTGTGATCTGCGCCGCGGAAGCGTCAGCACCTACAAAGGTACCACCACAACCATGGCCATATCATGAGCAACCATGGACGAGGCTGCACATAGATTTTTTGGGGCCTTTTGAAGGAAGAACCTTCTTTGTGATCATTGATGCAACAACAAAATGGATTGAAGCTTTCGTTATGCCCAGGACAACCGGGACAGCCGTGATCAAGGTGCTAATGGAGACATTTGCTCGGTTTGGATTACCGAAAGAAGTGGTTTCCGACAATGGCCCACCCTTCTCGGGGCAAGAACTGGATCAATTCATGGCACGGAATGGAATAACCCACACCTTTTCTGCACCTTATCACCCAGCATCCAATGGAGCTGCGGAGGGTGCTGTCAAGCTTTGCAAACGGGCACTGCGGAAAGCCATTAGAGAAAAAATAGACTTGGATGTGGCATTGCAAACATTTTTATTCAACTACCGGAATTGTCCACACAGCACAACGGGTGAGTCCCCAGCCTCAATGTTACAGAAACGAACCCTCCGATGTCGGCTTGATTTGTTGAAACCAGGAGCCTCAGTAGAGCAACGTGTCCGGCAAGCCCAAAGCCAGCAAATGGAACGGTTCATGCATAGACCTACACGCGACATAAAGCCAGGTGATCCAGTGTGGATACAAGAATACAACGCCCGTGAAAGGTGGGTACCAGGAACGATATCACAAGTAAAGGGAAATCGGAACTATCTAGTGACAAGGGAAAACGGCGCCACTAGTCATAGACATAGTGATCAACTTAAAAAAAGATTTAAAAATTGTGTACCACCGAGGGTTCCATTTGACCGCGAGGGGAATGTAGATATAGAGACCCCCCCGCCTGTGAAGTCCCCGGTCCAACCGGCTCCACAAGACACGGCGGTCCGCCCGGAGGAACCGGAGGCCTCGCTGGCAGACGTTGGTACCGACCCGCCCGCTCCTATTCAAATTCTTGCAAGCCCGTCAGATTTGGCTTTGAAATAGATTAAGTTTTTAAATGTTTACTGTAAAAATATGTAAATGTAAAATGATAAATCTTAGTATTAGCTCCTTGTTATTAGTACTGTTAATTAAGAAAAGGGGTGTCATGTATACCTATTTGTGGAGGGTAGATTTAAGTATGCCCCGCGCGCCCTCTGGCGCCGGCCCGTATTGTATCTTCAGTCTGCAAATAAACCTATGTACCGAGCACACGTTGTTTGTTTCCGACTTCCACAAAAGCCCTCACCAGCCACCCCGAGGCTTATTTATATCATCATTATTGTGTCATATCTGACGTGACCAGCTCTTAGTCCAAAAGGGAGCGGAGGAGAAAACATGTGCAATTTTCATACAAATTGCGCAGCATATTTTGAGGGGTGTCAAACAGGGGCTGAAAGGCTACCTTTATAAACGGTTTTTACGGTCTT
The DNA here is from genome assembly GCA_947086415.1 of Pammene aurita. Classification (NCBI taxonomy): domain Eukaryota; kingdom Metazoa; phylum Arthropoda; class Insecta; order Lepidoptera; family Tortricidae; genus Pammene; species Pammene aurita. The sequence continues at coordinate 29,080,717 of OX352306.1, forward strand.
TTTAAGGCAGTTTTACTCTTTTTTTCTCAAAAATCATCATGGTAGAGTCCTTTTAGCTAATTAGGGGGTGTAGATTTCGAAAATTTTGTCTGTTTTTAAATCCAAGATGGCGGATACACTCTGTTTTCTCAAAAATCGTTATGGTGTTGTTTTCGGCTAATTAGGGGATACAGATTTCGAAAATTATGTGTCTAAAATCCAAGATCGCTGTTGTACATTTCTTTATGAAAAATCGTCATGGTAGTAATTTCCGGCTAATTAGGGCGTGAAGATTTCTTAACTTATGTCTGTTTTAAAATCTAAGATATAATACTATACGCGGTAATACACTCTTTTCTGAAACCTACATACTACCTACTGGATCTCAGGATTGGAGAATGAGTCATGCAGTTTTGACTCAAATCGCTCGACGTAATGAGCAGTTGAAAACAGGGTCAGTCTAAAGATCTCAATCTTTTTACATTTCACTATAATAGTTATTGTAGCATCATTAAACCAAAGTTTAGGTAGGTATATTTCACATTTATCTACAATATTTAGTACAGCGCCATCTATTTAACTTAAGTTACCTACTTCCTTTTGTGTCAGTTGAGATTTTATAATTTTTTTAAACCGGGTTAGTTCAATGGCAAAGAAGTTATAATATCGAACCCATTTTGTCAACTTAATGACCTGGTTTAGACATTTCATCTAATCGCTAAACCAGTTTAGTGAAATGACAAATCTAGTTTTACTCATTCATTTTACTCAGATTTAGTTAGATTACTAGAGAAATTATGGAATGGGTAAGCCATTTTGTCATCCTGTGCGATTTTATCATATCTCTTAGCCATTTTAATTTTAATTGCAGTTTGAATTCCGAATATAATCCGTTTTAAGTTGTTCGGGTTTGTTGAGGGTCACAGTTCTAACTTAACCTAGCCCACTCTTTGAGCAGCCATTCGGGTTCATTGAGGGTTAGAGCTCTAACCTTACGAGTACTTAACTCACTTTTTAGCAGATTCTTGATAGATTGTGGACATATAAATACTAAGTAAAGCTTAAAATTCAGGTGGGAGAATCTGCTGTACATGTACTATGAATTATTCTGTACTATAACCGTCATCTTCATTCGCCCTGCGCTATCATACTATCATAATATCACCTACGAAACGCTCTCTTCACCATCTTAAGGAATTTTGACTTCCCCAACATGAGCAACATGGTTCAGGTTGCGACAGGGGAGAGCAAAATGGTGGAGCGTGTCGATGGGGAACTTACTGACGACTTCACAGTAGTGACGGGGGACTCAAGCAGGGCGATGCCTTGTCACCTATGCTCTTCAACTTAGTCTTAGAATATGTCCTAAGGAAAGTTTTAACACTGGAGGGATGGCTAGAACTGAGTTGAAGGCACAAGATGATAGGATACGCAGATGATCTGGCCATCTATAGACCAGGTGCGGGAGTCCGTAAGGGTCCTTGCAGATCGAAGATCGGCCTAAGGATATCCCACGAAAAAACAGAGGAGTATCTCCACATGAAACGATACAAAAACACTCGTATTCAACCGTAGGACCTGCATGTCGGAGATACTACTTACAGAGGCATGGAGAAATTCAGGTACTTAGGCTGCACCATCACAAATATAAACACTCGCAGGGAAGAAATCAAAATCCGCGTGCAATACACCTTGCGATGCAGTGCTGCCCTTCACAAAGTGTTAGCGTTTAAACTGCTGACCAGATCCGCTAAAATCCGTGTTTATAAAACCATTAGGCCAATCCTTATGCACGGTTGTGAGGCATGGACACTGACGCTTGGAGAGGAGAATATGCTGCTAGTCGCAGAAAGAAAGATATTTCGCAAGATCCTCGGGCCGAAACAACGACTGGATGGAAGCCGGAGAGTTCTAAAGAACGCGGAAATAGAAGACCTGGTGGCTGAACCTAATATTATAGGAGAGACCAAAGCTCACAGACTTCGCTGGCTTGGCCACCTCGAGAGGATGGGGGAAGATTGGAAAGTGAAGAACGCATTCCATGGTTGTCCGGAAGGGCGACACCCTGTTGGACGACCACAGTATCGCTGGAAAGACATTATCGAGGCGGATCTGAGCGAACTCCGAATCTGAAATTGGCAAGAGCTAGCGCAGGATCGAGGAAAGTGGCACACCCTGGTATCGGAGGCCAAGATTCACTTTGGGTCGCTGAGCCAACGGAGTAAGTAAGTAAGTAGTAAGTACAACCGCGATCTTGGATTTTAAAACAGATCATTTTCGAAATCTACACCCCCTAATTAGCCGGCAACGATAGATAGATCTGGGCATCTGGCAGCTTTTAATGGGTGGAGGTCAGAGTGATTCACCAACAAAAAATTTCTGTTGGAAAAAAGTAATACCAAAATAGGTAAAAACTGCCCAAGTTTTCTCATTTATAGAGGACAGAACGACAAACGACAAACTATGAATGATAAAGGCCGGTGAAAACTTTTTGTAGAGGGCGCTGTTCCGGATTCCATACAACTGCATACAGTGAGAGAAGATGAATGGTCCTTAACAATGTACTGAAACTATATACAGTCAGAAGGCTTTTCTTAGGGGAAATCTTCCCTGTCGCTTTATTCTACAGCATTTTAATTTTAGAGTATTTTGGAAACTTTAGAATTTCACTTAGGGACCAATTCGAGATGAAACAGTTAGTAGTTTTCGCTAAAATAAATAAAAACTACTTCCCACCATACAAATTTTGCTTTTCTAAGGACCATTGTTGGAAATTTCATTTTGACAGTTCCCCATTATATATGATATGGCGTCGTTTGGCACAATTTTTTTCCAGCAAAAACTTTAGGCAATGATATAATCTAATTATTTGCATAATTTATTATCATATAGAATTAAGAAAATTATATTAAACTTAGAACGCTAGGATTTGTCTTTTTGAAGTGGTGTACATTCTTTGACCTCTACCAATGAACAGCTGCCAGATGTCCGGAGCTAGAAAAAAGCATAGGATAGCAAACTAACTAGGTTTCGTTGCTCTCATTATTGTGTCATATCCAGGGCCCGGAATTAGGTGAGCTAAAATACCTAAAGTTCGCGAGAGGACATAATATAGAGTGGTTACAACCGGATGAAAATAATATTTTATTTGGATTCCGGGTATTCGATGTTTATTCGGGGACTTGTCGTAATATTGAACGTGATATGTTTTGTTTACAGTGCAGCATGTTTAATGTTAGTTTTTAGTAAAAAGGGCTAGACAAAAGAAGGTATGTATAAGATAAGATAAGAAGTCGTTGTAAGACGAAAAATATGGGTTTCCCTACACATTTATTATTATAATGTTAACTTTATGGCTGCAATGTAACCATTTTTCATCATTACGACTATTACTTGCAGTGCCCGGATGAATATCGAATACCCGGAATCCAAATAAAATATTATTTTCATCCGGTTGTAACCACTCTATATTATGTCCTCTCGCGAACTTTAGGTATTTTAGCTCACCTAATTCCGGGCCCTGGTCATATCTGACGTAGCCAGCTCTCCGTCGTCTTTATTAATAACTATCATTAATGTTTATTTAAAAACGTGTATATACGATCATATAATATATAATAGTTAGTGCATACACGTTTTTGTACGATATGATGTACATGTTCGAGTGAATCTGGCTCCTCGTCGTTTTGTCGTTTGTTCCAAGTGAACTATCTTTGAGCCTTTAGTCTGAGCGAACTACCACATGACCGCGTTGGCAAGGAGGCGGGACTACGCGATGATTAATCCACCCACAATCGAGGTACATGTATTTTCTGGTACTCGTCTAAAAAGCCAAATGAATGGGTTTTGAGAGGCAACGGCTTTGGAAAGAAAAGCCTTACGAAAACCGACACCGTGGTGTTCGCGAAAGAAATGGCACAAATAATGAATATTCACACCGATACTTCGTAAGAACTATTATATAATCTGTGCCGATACATAAACAAAAACAAATACAGTTCCAAACTTCCCAAAACGATGCGTCGCACGCGCTCCAAATTCTTCCGCCCCTTCGCCACACAAAAGGTAACCGTATTACAATGCAATAAGGTACTTCTTAACCGCAAGCAGCGGCAACTTGGCGGCTTTGTCAAAGGCGCCGCCGCTTCGACACCGCGCTAGACATACGGTCGTCCAACGTAAATTTACAATTTTGCTCTTATTGTCATTAGAAAAAGGATAAAAATTGCATGAGCGTAGAAAGGGACACCCCTTCAAGAGCTACCAACGCTACCCTTTTGAAAGGCTTTTTTAAGCGCTTGAGAAGGTATCTGATATTAGTTAGGGGAACTGCTTACCCGTATTTAAAGCGCTTTAAATAGCTAAATGAATGGGTATTGAGAAGCAACGGCTTTAGCGAGCAAAGCCTTACGAAAAACCCTTTCAAAAACCCTCGAAGGGGATACCGTATTTATAGCGCTTTAATAGCCAAATGAATGGGTTTTGAGGAGCATCGGCTTTGGTAAGCAAAGCCTTACGAAAAACCCTTTCAAAAACCCTCGAAGGGGATACCGGGCGGCTCCCTGAGTACAGCTACTCCTCCGTGCGGAGTACTGCGGACGCCCAGTTAGTAAACCGGCACCGCAGTCGACCGCTGTAGTCCCTGTGTACGCGAATTCGTTGTGTACCGTGCCGAGCAGTGGCAAGTCGTGCCCCAAGAGCCACGTTTCTTGTAGTAATAGGACATCAGCTCCTTCACACAACTCCCTTACTCCTTCTAACGACCTCTTTAGAGACTTACAGTTAAAACTTATCATCCTGGTTAAACTTTTACTCATTTCGCTTCGAAAGTTCCAAATCTCCACTCTCATAGTCTTGGCTTGACCGCTTATCTTGCCTATCCCGGACAATAAAGCGCCTGAAATAGACACCCTGCGGCCACAAAGATTCATCCATAAATATGTCTAATTTTGCACTTGAGACAAACAACTTATAAGAGTTATAATCCCTCTGTCTCCTTGTTCTCACTTTAACTAAGGACACTACTTCTTTAGTTTTCTGCTGAATATATTCCTTGATGTCATTCTCAGACACGTCCTTATGCACATTGTATATAAACAAAGGTATCTTGTCCTCAGCCGCTTTAAACTTTATATTAACGGTAGGTTCCGCCTTACCCTTACACCCAATAAATCTGCTCCTATGTTTTCTTCTTTGAACCTTTTGCCATTCCTCGTCCACTTTTTGCGGTTTCCATTGATCCCCATTCTTCAACAAGGCCGCAAATGTTTGTTTATCCACATTTTGCTCCGTTCCGTTCCGAATATTTTTTTCATTGACGATGACAGATGACAGATGATTCACATTATCTATGTCTATATTTTTCTGCACCGGAATTTCAACCTTATTATCGGTTGACTTGGTGGAAAACGACTCCACCTCATACCTCGGTCCCTCACTAAACCGGTTCGGCGCAGTACATTCGGTCGGTAGCTCGTCTACGTCATCGTGTATTGGCGCTAATGTCTCTGCGCTGCGCCTCTATTCGGCCAACTAATTTGCGCTGCTATCGCCTGACCTTGGCACGGTGAATGCAACCCGGCACGGTCATTGCCCTCTGACTCGCGCGGTGATCTATCGCCTAGCGACAACATACCCATCGGGCCGCTGTTTAACAAGTATGCACCGCGTTTTGAATTAACGTTCACTTGCCCGCCCACTAACGATGCATACTTATCTTCATTCCACTTGCTTTCCAGGTCTTCCAACTGTTTGTTAGTGGCATATGTGCTTTTAATTTCCTGTACTTCATGTTTTAGTCGAGCTATGTCTTTCAACAAAGCCGATGCGTCTAAAAAATCAAACGTAACGGCCGGTAACTTGCTTAACACGTTCGCTGCGATATAAGGCCTAAAGGCCCGATGCTTGTACTTACACTCTGTGCGGAAGCGAGAAACGATGAATTCCCTGTGGTGCGGCGGCTGAATTATGAGTATTTCTGCATGTACAAAAGAGACAAGTATAGGTTTGAGTTTAGGACCTTAAGGGCAACTCGATAAAGCATTAAAAATTTGCTAAGGTTTTATGGCCCGATAACGCACTGATTCATATTTTTTTCGTTTCCTTGCGGGTATTGGGTCATAAGGCCCGACATAGATCACAAGGTCAGTCCACCCCCTCCAGCACTGTTGTAGGCGACTATATTGTTTATTTCCGATTAGTGTTGTGGCGTAATTAGCGGGAATGAACGTATATTACGATAGTGCATAATTCAAGAGTTTCGGTATTAGAGGTTTCGGTATCTGTGTACGTTTTTGTGGTGCAACCCGTTAATCATTCCGCGGCCAAATAAACGATGTCGAAAAATGCTTGAATTATCGATTCAGCTAGACAAAAATAGTGCAAGTGAAAATACAAATAAAGAAAAATCGAAGTGGAGAAAAGTTCTAGTGAAAAAAGTTGTAAAAAATAATGACACGCAGCCAAACTGCTCTGGTGTTATAAATAGTATTGTGAAAAATATATCGATAACTTATTTCCCAACACTAATAATTCATCTACAAAACCTGTTATACAGTGCGTTTTCGGGTTATAAGACCTTATATTTATTTTTGCATATAGCTCTTATATAAATATCAGAATCCCGGGGCGGCTCAAATACTATGACAACCAACTCTTCTTCTACCAATTTTGATAGGTAAGTATCCAAAATTTATCGTTTTCGGATAGTTACAGCCATTTATATCCATTCATACCTTACTAGGCTTATTAGCCCCATAGCGCAAAGTTGGAGAGTTTAAGTAACAGGCCAAGCGACCTTCTAACGCACCGTACAAAAAAACGCCTGTTTTGGTGCCGCAGCGAACGTGTTAAATCCCTGGCCACAAAAGTAGGAAGTAACTCACGTTCGACCTCTCTAAACACTAGCATTATATCTTCTAGGTCCCTCTCCATTTTTCCCGCATTTCGTCTTAATATTTCCTTCCTTCCCGTCTCATTTAAGATGTCAAAAAGCAATGTTTTCGCCTCACTTATTTCTGCCTGATTAAAAGCAGACAGGCAAATACGTTTCATGCTTTCATTGTCCATCACACCCGTCTTGTTTTGCACATAAGTCAACAGTTCAGATACACATAAGTTACAATTAACGCACTTTAACGTCTTTGAAGCCATAGCGCCACTCAAAACGCGCATTCACACACCCGTTCGCGATCGCGTGCGCGCGCAAACTGACAATAGCATAATTATTTTCTGCTAGCAGAAAAGTGGGTTAGGTAAATTTTACGTAGTAGAATATAAGTACCACCAAATTTAGATTTATTTAGGTTAGGTTAGAACTGCGACCCCTGCAGAAACAAACTGTTGCCAGAAAAATGGATTAGGTTAGGTTAGAGTTGCGACCCCCGCGGAAACAACTGTCGCCAGAAAAGTGGGTTAGGTTAGATTAGAACTGCGACCCCCGCGAAAACAATCTGTTGCCAGAAAAGTGGGTTAGGTTAGGTTAGAACTGTGACCCCCACAGGAACAAACTGTTGCAATGAGATTGGGTTAGGTTAGGTTAGAACTGTGACCCCCACAGGAACAAACTGTTGCCAGAAAAGTGGGTTAGGTTAGGTTAGAACTGCGACCCCCGCGGAAACAAACGGTTAGGTAAAAGTATTTGTGGCGGCCGCAACAGGTCATTGCTCTCAGGGTGGCTCCAGCATACCGCGATAACTCGCACGTAACAGCCTGGCCGGGAGCCCGCCTTGGGAAGACACAACAAATTACCACAGACACAATTAGCAGATAACAGTTTCATTTACCGGAGTACCGACACAAATATACTCATTATTACAGCGCCTGCACGTTCTTATGAGCAATACAGCCAATCCCGCATGTCTTGTAAAATATGATAAGATTATCTTGTAATAAAAAAATTCGGCATCGCAACTTTAGGCCGCCTAAATATTATGCAAAAAAAAAATTCTGCGAATGTACTATTCGTTTAGAAGATAGTTATGCTCATCAACATTATGCCAATACACTCGCGATCAAAAAAATCGACTCAAACTAATTTTTAATTTCATCGTTTAATATCTCAGGAACCAATCATGAGATCAAAAAAGCAACGGTACCATTTTAGAGCTAACAGTGTCAGCTTTCAATACGAGCATGTTTTTCAGGCGAAAAATTTCAGTTCATGAAAAACAAGCTAGCATACCAAGGAGGTGTAAAATTTGGGTGCAAAAGTGACCTTAACAACGAAAGAAAAAACATTTTCATGAACGAATAACAATTTATTTTTATCTTTAATACCTGGTGTTACCACCAAAAACCTTTTTCACACATGCCATGCGTCTCTTCATTGACCTTATCAGCTTCCTGATGGTATCCTGGGGGCATGCTTCCCACTCTTCGACCAAAGCTTCTTTCAGGGCCAAAATTGTCTCCGGAGCAGGATTGCGAGCTCGAACCTTGCGTTTCAGGTAATCCCATAAGTGCTCGATAGGATTTAAATCAGGACTCAGAGGTGGCCACTTCAGAGTCGGGATGCCAACTGCGTCAAGGTACTCCTTTGTGACGTGGGCGGTATGACAAGGGGCGTTGTCTTGCATGAAATGGAACTCTTCGTCAAAGAACCCGGCGTAGGGGACGACATGGTCTTGCAGGATGTCGGTGATGTACCTGTCTGCATTCAAACCACCGCCTCGACCCCCGCCATCAACAAAAACCAGCTCGGTCCGCCCCTCCATGGAAATCCCCGCCCACATCATGACGGAACCTCCACCGTAGGCGACTGTTTCAGCGAAGCAACACTGGGCGAACCTCTCTCCAGGTCTTCGGTACACCCGTCCTCTTCTGTCGCTGCCATGGAGACACACTCTGCACTCGTCGCTGAAGAGTACGCGGCTCCATTGGTCGTAGGTCCAATTTTCGTAGGTCGCCACGAATTCCTTCCGAGCGTCCCGATGCCTCTGAGTCAGTTTGGGCCCAGTAGCAGGTCTTCTTGGGGTAAGGTTGGCTTCCTTGAGTCTCCGCCGAACTGTTGAGGTGCTAACAGGCACAACCCGGTTCCGCATCAGGTCTTGCTGGATGGCAACAGCGGTACGGTGGCGATTACGAAGACTGGAGGTGGCGATGAAGCGGTCATCCCTCTCCGATGTGCACCGCTGACGGCCAGATCCTTGTTTCCGTTTCAAGGTTCCAAACCGACAAAACCGACGATAAACTCTGGAGACAGCAGACTGGCTTAAATTCAGCTGCTCAGCAACAGAACGCTGCGAGAATCCTCGATTCACCAAGGTGACGACTTCGGTGGCTTCAGCTTCGGTGGTATCCATTTTTCGAAGGTGATTCCGGTGTAAGATTGCGAGGAGATGTGCACTGGTCAACTTCTGATAAGCGAATGATAAGAAATAACCGGTTACACCGGTTTTTATTGGTCTCAAGAGGGCACAACTCGTGCATATCATAACCATGTAAAATGCCATTTTGTACAAAAACTGCGATAACCTAAAAACTACGCAACTGGATCGATGTCTTTTACTGTTTTTTGTAGCTGAATAAATTCGTAATAAAATTGCATTCAAAGTTTTATTAAAATATTTCCCGCTTTCCGGAAATACGACCAAAAGTAAAAAATGTTGCTTGAGTCGATTTTTTTGATCGCGAGTGTATAAGATTCGACATTATAAAAATCTGCGAAATGATTTATGCCAAAGCATACTCTGCGTAAGATGTTTCTGCCAAGTATTATTATGCAAAACAAATATATGTCATAAAAGTTTCTGCAAGACAATAGTGAACCAAATTCTAGAGTTCTGGGTTTGATGCAATATTATGAGAAATTATACAAATAATTAGATTATATCATTGCCAAAAGTTTTTGTTGGGCGAAAGTAGTGCCAAACGACGTATAATGTAATTCATAGTTTTCGCCGACTGTTTTTGTTTCCGTTACCTAGTTTGGTAGTACGTTTCCAATTCAAAAATGTTGCTAGCCTGTCACTCTGACCTCCACCCATTAAAAGCTGCCAGATGCCTGGATCTAGCAATAAGGCTATCATGTAACCATATATCTAGGTATATAGCAATCTAACAATACGGATTTTGTTGTTCTTATTATTGTGTCATATCTGACGTGGCTAGCTCTTAGGCCATAATGGCACTGTAGAGCCTGTAGGCTTTCAACATTGTGAGAACCCGGGCTCTAAATTATTTATTTTGACGTATGATTCATGTCTATCGCTAATGCAAAAAACCGCAAGGAAATCGGACCTAATCCTAACAAGATCTAGTTTTCCCTTTGGGACGGAAAAACAGTATTCACCCCAATTCTTGGGATAAGATTGCCGTGCAGACCCTAGGCTTCATCGAGCTGTAACAAATAAAAACCGGTACAATTGCTAGGATGATCAGAAGTGCCATGACAATGGGGAATGCCGGTGAAAGCACATACAGTAGATTGTGCTATTTTAGATTCTAAATATTGTTTATGGTATAATAACTACTTCTATTGAAAAGTCATGCATGTATCAATCAGAAGCCATAACCTTAGCTATATGATAGGTTCATTACATACATAAATGATATGAAAATGTAGCTTAGATTTCATATGGATATTTTTATGCTAAACTCATTAAGTTGTTTTTATCTGTCGACATTTTGCAATATATTTAATTATTAGTAGACAACGTTGCCCCAACGTCACATAAATAAGCTTGGAGATTTATAGAGCCAGTCCGATTGAAAAAGGGCTATCTGGTGAATTAGTAATGTGAGATATGTCTTGTCAGCACCATCAAATATACCTAAGCAAATGTCAACCTTATTAAGGACATGCACAATTGCACATATTACAGTTATAACCAGTTTTTATGCATTATTTTTGTTTCGTACAAAAAATTGGTTATATGAAATAGTTTTAAGTCATCAAATTGACCCCTGTGGCACTGGCACTCCATTAGGGAACAACACTTCTAGGGAAGTATACAGTTTCACTAGTATGTCAATGTTTGACTTGAATTTGTCAGTACAACAAGTGAATAAACGTCCATTTATATTTATAATAATAATTATTATTTTCTAGCCCTATTTGTAGAATATATCCTAGTGTGAAATAAATAGGGAAGGGTACAATCATTATTCAGTGACAATATAATTACCCCAATGGCTATAGGCTAGTCGCTTGACTGGCAGAGATGAGCGATATTATTATGCCTAACTTTGATCGTGATCAGTTACGCGTGAGCGCCATTTGTCCCTTAGTCAATCCTGTGAAAGGTTTGCAATAAAAACTGCTGCTATACCATTGTGTCTAAAACCTGTATTTTACCAAAGTGTAAAAGCTTACTTATCATAATATAACATATATATTATTAAATTATGTCATTTGAAAACAAAATAAAATAATAATATAGGCTTCATTCAAATAAAATCATACAGTTTTATTTTTGTTTTTGCCGAAATAACGCTCCGTGTTCATCAGATACATATGACACAGTGTCTTCTTAGCGAAAGCTTGTGTTATTTCTTCGTCAAGATATTCATTTATGATGACAGCGGTCCGCAAGTCTTCAGTCGCAAGCGTGAGCGGCGCGCGGAGTTCATGCACGGCTAGAGGTTCACGCGAGTGGCGTTGCAGCTCGTACGGGTTTAGGGCGGACGCGGGTGCGGGGGAGCGGAGTAGAACCACGCGTGATTGGAGCGCGCGCGGCGCGGGGCGGGTGTAGGAGCGTGCCTTCATTACGCGCGAGTACGCAGCCTGGATCAGCAAGCGCGCGTATTGCATCGAGTGTGGCACGCGACCACGTAGCGCGCGCACGCTTGCCTCTACCTATAGAAATCATAATAGTAGTATGTGAGTGCTACTAATTAGGGGCATTAAAATACGGGTGTGGTTTTATAAAACGAACGAAGTGAGTGTTGTTGAGACTCATTAGAATGACCGCCATTGCATCTCCATAGCCAACTAGATTTCAAATCATGACCATCTAGATTTTCATATCAATACTTTAACTACATTCAAATGTCGAACATCTTTTGGAATCTGGAATGGAAGATGTTCGAAATTTGAATGCAATTAAAGTATCGGTCATCGATACTCTGAAGTAAATTTTACGATGCACCATAGATAGGTTTCTTAATATAGGCCGTTAGCTTATCGTTTCTGAACACATTATAGGGAAGTTATGATATTCGTATGGGTGTAGATAAATTAAACAAACTACCCGGGAAATCATAATGCATCATGTTGCTAACGCTAGCAACATGCTGAGAAGAGACCATTTCGTGACACTCTGAAATTATCTGTAATATATATGTTCTCTCTGTAATGTCACGAATAAAGATATTTCTATTTCTTTAATATAGTTGTGTTATACTCGTATGGTATACCATACCATTTTTTGTTTGGTTTTGATATGTACCTTCTGTGGCCACGTTGGTGCGTCGCGTAGCGCTTCGTCCAACTTCGGCGACGCGTACCCCATGAGCGCGCACATGTGTTTCGCTACTGCTTCCTGTAACGCCGTCTCCGAGACTGCTCCTGCGCATGCCACGTGTAGATGCCGCTCTAGCTCTGCGACGAAATCGTCCGGACCGCCGCCCAGGCAGAAGACCGTGCCTGTCATGCCTGCAAGATAAACATTCAAATCATCATCCCATCGTTTGTCCCGGCTTTTGCCACGGCTTTATTAAGCCTGGAGTCTGTCTAGTAATCTAATCCCAGGAATTTGTAGGCACTAGCTTTTAACGACAGCGTTTGCCATCTGACCTGCCAACCCAGAGGGGGAACTACGCCTTGTAGGTCCGGTTTCCTCGCGATGTTTTCCTTCACCGAAGCAGGTAAAATAAATATCAAATAATATTTCGTACATAAGTTCTGATAAATTCAGTGGTACGAGTCGGTGTTTCCTTTTTACCTTATAATTACATCTCGTCTAAAGTTGCCCGTTTTACTAAAATTGAATATTGAATTAACTTTAATTGCTTCCTAAATATTTTAAACGAACCTTATTTTTAAATTAATAGGTGATTGTTTCGCATGTAAAAGAAGCTTTTTAATATGCTTCCTGGTAATAAATTCAGTTGTCAGTAAAATTATTTCGTACCTGTCTATAGTTAAACAATAGCTGTAAAGACATTTAAATACAGCCATATTGAAAAGATGTACGGCCTCAAAATAGTCGCCAGCCTATTAATTTTAGTACCCATTTTGATTTTTATAGCTTCCCAAATACAAGTTTTTATCTGCCTGGTTAAATACATGCCATTATAAAATAACTACCTTGATCTTCCAATGCTGCAGCTATTTCAAAAACTGAGAGTACTCCGAGTTCGTGACCTAATAGGTAAAACTTTTTTGTGTCACCTTTCTTCTTAAGGATCACCTGAAAATTAATAAATAAAAGTTTGGTGTTGCCACTTTACTACCAAGCAAGTTCATAAATGTAAAATAAAGAAGTAAATAGTTATAAGTATGTAGAGGTACAACTGTATATAGAGGAAAACATAGCAGGTATGGCCTCGGTTCACGTTTCAAATAACCTCGTGCGTAACTATGATTTTACAAAAGGGGCTTACTAAGAATGTACGAAGTACAATTTAGCAGTGGATTCAATTGGAATGAATACTAAAATGAGAAACATTAAGTTCTATCTAAAACAAAGGTATGCAACAGTTGAGGAGTTTGACCATCAAACATCGGACGGAAAAATCGTGCCCTTAGGCGCGCAAGGCAACTCACTTATATTTTGTACATGATAACACTGGCGCTGATGGCACGACTTTCAAAGGGTCAACTAAACTGCATAAACTGCATGCATGCTTCATGGCATCAGTTTACGAGAACGAGGCCAGGAGAGAATAAGTTTCATACCGAGGTGTATCTCCTGGTCATGTCTTCAAGCGACTCATCAGGATGGTCTAGTCCGGGCTGCAGCACAACGGCATCGGCCAGCTTGAGCCTCTCGCACAACCCGCGGTATCGCTCGTGCAGACCTTGTAGGCCCGGTACTATGTAAAGGCATGCTTCAGAATCGTTGAACTCATCGTCTCTCTAATAATGTTGAAAATACACTTAAAACATAGACATACTCGTACTAGCCATATACCTGTCATGGTAATAACAATACCAAGATCGAACGGTCCTATTACACTTTCAATAGGTACGACAGAGAAGGTGCTATTATCGTTGGTCCTTGTCATAGTCTCATCTTTTTTTGTTACCCTCCACCCATTATTTATGCGGAGGTCACAAGTGCAGTGGAGGGTCACAAACAGATATAAATTGCGATTTCTTTAAGAATTTCTGTGTTTACTACGAGATAACCTGATATTTTTCTTAGAAAGTTGTGTCGGCTAAGGAAAACAATGGTAAATCGTTTTGTTTTGCGCTGTAGAAGTGATTTTAATCGTCATCTATGTATAGAAATAGAATGAATAGTCATTACAGAAGTAGGCGTGTGCGGTCTCTAGTTTAATTCTTGCTTTGAGACTTAAAATAATCTAATATTGTCAATTTATAATCCAAAATTTGCATACACTTGGTCAGTAAGTTGGATTGGCAATTAAAAGCCGAAATAGGTGATACGTAGCTCCGGCTTTAAATATGTATTCATTAGTCAATCCTGCACCTGCAGGTCACTATTGTTAGATTGGTTTTATCTACCTAGATAAAACCAATCTAACAATAGTGACTCATCTTCAATTTAAAAAGTAAATGTTAACGTTTATAATTTAAAACATTTTTTGATACGAACCATTTCATAGGATTTTGTGAGGGTAGGCATTGATACAGTGTTAAGAGTAGCGATAAGTTCATCAGTATTAACATAAGGAATTAAGGAAATTAGGCCCTCAACTTGAGCATAATTGGATTCCTTTAACGTTTCTTCCATAGCTCGTATTCTATAAACAAAAACATTATTTGAAATGTAAAATATGAAAATTAAAATAATACTTTCATCTATTTATATAATATTTACTCACTTTTCTACATTAAGCAATGGGATGTCTTCTTCAGGAATTGTAAAATTGCGTTTGTCTTTTAAAAATACCCAAAGTTTCTGAGCATTTTCCTTGGTTAATCCCAAATCTTGCAAAGTATCACTGTCAGAATTTCCTGATATGGTTACACCTGGAAAACAGATCAATTATTTAGACTTTAATAAAGAAATCGATGGGTGTAATCCATATTTAGATGGATAAAAAAAATACTTGAGCTCTCATACAATGATTACAGAATTCGATATAAGAAAGATGGGAAATGGATTGTAACTATGTAGTCACTGTGCCAAAAGGAATTTGACGTTATTTTGATATGCGGCGATACTTTTGTCGTTTTGATGCCATTGTGACATCAATGAAGTTTTCAGAGTTTATTAATTGACTTACCAGTTAACGTTTCTATTTGTTGCGTAAGAGAGTCTTCACACTCAGGAGAATAACGAGCAAAAATAACAGGTTGCTTTGTTTGCAATCCCCGCTCTGTTGCATTAACAATATCACCGTAACTGGCCGGTAAATTTCCTTCGTCCTGTAAGGATTAATAAATTGTGCATTTGGGCACAGGGCGGACACATCATACCACAAAAGTCGTTTGAGTGCTTGTGTGTCAGTACACACACGCATTCGCAGTCACGTCTGCACATACTTCAATGTGTGCGTGTGTTCTTAGGGCTCTGTCATTCAATTATATTTCAAGTTATCGCTGTCGTAAATAACGTTTGACAATACACCAACATTTTGCTGTGTTATGCGTTGCCAACCTGACTGACAATCTACTAACTAATCTCCTTCCAATCGGCCGGCGCGGGGTGAGGTAATTCCTATTGGGGCGGGGCGAAGCGTGGCCATTGTGTATAAAATACCATTATTTATTTTGTGATTTGGGTAAGAGAACAATAATCTAATATAAACGCGAGAGCGAAGCCGAGAGAGGTTTTATGTCTCGAATTTGCAATCTTCTTACCCTCAGAACTAAATACAATGTTTTCATTACAATGAAATAAATATACAATTTAAAGACAAAACAACAAAACGTTCATTACTTCTTAGCGAATAACTATTATTATAGATCCGTTACAGGCTTAGCGACGCCTGCATGTAATGTTCGCTTTATAAGCAAGTGTGATGAAAAATAATAAACAGGCAACATACATTTTGACACGTATTATTTTTATATCTACAGTGGATTCTGCCTGCTAATTGGCATGCAAATATTATGCATTAAAAATCCTGAAACCACGACTATGTTTCTCATCAATTTATCGTAAATCGCATAATTGCGTCGCAGTAAGCCAGTACAGTCACCGGCAATAGTATCTTCCTACACGAAGGCCGCAAAAACATCGCTCTTATCTGTAGGACCATAAGAGCATGTCACATATTTTTGCGGCTTTCTTGTAGGAAGATATATACTATTGCCGGTGACTGTACATAACAAATATTTAAACTTTATCATCATACCTTCGTGTCTATCGATACGGAAAGCATCATTGCTGGGAACCCATCCGCTGCTCTTGAAACACAAACATTTTCTCCCAAGGAGTTATTGACACCGATTACTGCGAAGTACCTGCAGTCGTGAAAAAGCATTGATGTAATGGAGTCTACATTTTTCAATTTATATTTTAAGCTCCCTATTCATAACTGTTAGTAAAACCGAGTTCAATTTTAGACACAAACATGAATGTCAAACCAATCTCACAGAAAAAACGGTTATCAGGGGGCTTAGCCAAGATAACCATCGTTTGTAGAAAACGAATCGAAACCCTATCCGTCTCTCTATCGCACTAATATGGAAGAGTGATGGAGAGACCGATAGCATTTCGTTTCGTTTTCTACAAATGATTGTCATCTTGGCTAAGCCCCCACTAGTATTATTTTATATTTGAAAAACGTATTGAAGTACCGAGAAACACTATCAACTGCGCATAAAAAGTGGCACAGTGAAAGATTTTGCGCATGCACAGGCCATTGTTTGCCGTACACAACCGATCGTCCTAAGGAAATTGCTAGTCACAAAGGACCAATAAAGTGCTTCGTTAAAATTTTTCCAGCGTGAACAAGACTACTGAAAAGCGTGAATGCTATGAATATGGAGGTCAAGTTATACTAGTTAAAGTTAATTATGTACTCGCGATAAAATCTATAGGTTTTGCATAACCAGAATTGTAAAGCCATATTATCGGTGACATTTTGTTTGCGTCGAATTTATTGAAAAACATTTATAAATAACGCCATAAGCTTTATTACTGTAACGATTATATTTATATTGTTTCCTGTAAATTACGTTATTACTATTAATTATTACACTTGTACCTGTTTAATATTACATAGTAAATAAAATTAGGTACAAGTTATCACACTAAGAAGACCTTTATTAATGTCTAACACACGTAGAACCACATTTAGTACCGAGGAGGCGGATTCGAAGTTACAATCTAAACTTGATTTGTTATTAAAATGATTCAATCACTGTTTATCATAGGTATAAATAACAGAACAAGTTAAGATTCTAAAATTTAAACCGGATTCCGACAGCTGGCTGATTCATGCCAAAATTTAACTTACTTGATGGACGACATTTTTCTAGTCTCCGCATCCAAATTATTCAACAAGGTCTTGTAGATTTGTTGCGTCTTGTCATTCAGCGGTTCATCAATGACTACAAACACGCCTTCTACTGGACCTAGACTTAGACTTTGCTTCAGTAGATTTGATGCGCACTCTTTATGTGTCAGGTCTTCTGAGGTCGATGTTACATTCACTCCTAAGTTCTGCCAGTCCCTAGGAACAGAATATTTAATGTTAATTGTCTTGTGAGTTCCACAAGTCAGTGAATTGCTGATTAGGAACTTGTACTTATGTGTCGCTTTAAAACAAGATCAAAATGCGATAAAACTGTTTTTGGATTTCTACCATGTTGATAAGTCCAATTTGTTGGCAACAGTGAAAAATCTTCGTTGATCTTGAAAATCTTATTACTATTTTTTTTTTTTTCACACATGATGTTTATATAAGAAAAAATACAATCGTACCAGCAAGCAAAGCTCTTTGGCTTAACTACCGCTGGATTCGCTCTAAGCTAAAGTAAATTAGGGAGTTTATTTATTTATTTATTTATAATCCTTCAATATCTTTAATCAAACGACTAAATACAGATAAGTTTTTTTTAAGTAGTGATTCTATATCAGATAATTATCACGGCAAACTCACGCTAATGAATAGGATTGTAATTGAAATAAGCACATACTGTAATTGTCGGATCCGGCGCTCAGAGTCGTCAAGCTGAAGATGCAGTGTACGTGCGCCGTGGCGTATCAGGTGCGCGGCAAGCCGGGATGCGAGCCCCGATGAGCCGACCACAAGCTGACTACGTTTCCCAGAGCACACCAAACTGCGAAATAATGAATTTGATGACCTAAACTATATACATCTTAGCTAGAGTCTGTCCGAAAAGAGACATGTCGTAAAATGTATGTGTTCCCATACAAACCACGAGACTCATCTTTCTAGACCATATTTTCTGCAAGCGAGAGGGATAACATAAGAGAGGGAAGGACGGTCAGGCTCATCAGGCTTACAGATGTGTACGCACTGCCCTATCTAGGTAGGCAATCTAAGAAATTAAACAGCCAATATTTTTATTGCAACTTGTCTAGCAGATTACTCTGCTTAGAATTTTTAGGCGCAAATCAACAGTTTGTACGTAAATTATTTACCCGGTCTCAGCACAAGGCGATGCTGCATCGTGCACGCGTAAGAGCACGCGACCTAGGTGTGCGCCACGCGCAAGCGTGCGGAGCGCGCGTGGTGCGTTTTGCGGTGCGTAGATGAATTCTTACGTTGCACAAATCAACAGTTTGTAGGTAAATTATTTACCCGGTCTCAGCACGAGGCGATGCTGCATCGTGCACGCGTAAGAGCACGCGACCTCGGTGCGCGCCACGCGCAAGCGTGCGGAACGCGCGCGGTGCGTCTTGCGGCGCGTAGATGACGCGCGATAGTGGTCGCACCCAACCGGCGCTGATGCCTTCCGCCATGAGCCGTTGCAACGTCTGTAATACACAAGGTTTAACAAACGGATTACCTATGTTTTACCAAAAAATGTTTGACAAATTATCACTTCCCAAAAAATTTTTCGTAGAATTTCATTTGCCAAATAATCGTTTGCCAAATTAACACTTGACAAATAATCTTACGCAAACCTAACGTTTGTCATGTTCATGTTTAAGCAATATCTCGTTTACCAACTGGTACTTTGGCCAAATTTCATTCAGTCAAATATGTTAGTTGGCATAATATGTTTTAACCAAAAAAAAATAAGGCAAATGATTTTTATCGTCAATATTCAATTTACCATTTCTATTCCGACGATTAATCAGCAGAGGAGCTCTTCAATGACAAATCATTTAAATGCGCTTTGCCTTGGGGTCGCAGTACTAACCTAACCTAACCTACTATTTTGCCAGCAGTCCGTTCTTCTTGGGGGTCAAAGTTCTGACCTAACCTAACCTACTATCTGGTAGCAGTTATTTTTTGTTAGGGGTCATAGTTCTAACCTAACCTACTATCTGGTAGCAGTTATTTTTTGTTGGGGGTCGCAGTTTTAACCTAACCTAACCTACTATTTAGCCAGCAGTCCGTTCTTCTTGGGAGTCAAAGTTCTAACCTAACCTAACCTAACCTACTATCTGGTAGCAGTTCTTTTTTGATGGGGGTCACAGTTCTAACCGAACCTAACCTACTATTATTCAGAATTCTTACTGTTTTCATAATTATTAAATCTTAATTTTTTTCTAAAATTTCATAACCCAAACAAATGTGATTTTTTGTCTATTTATTTATGGTTTGCCGTAATATTAACTTGACTAAATGTTTATTGTCTAATGTTTTTTTGCCTTATTAAAGCATTTGCTGAAAGACCAAATGTCATAATGTAATATTTCGTAATAATATTTTGCTAAATAAAAATTTGACGTAATGAAAATATTCGTATTAAAATTGTGCCAAATTTTGCATTGGCAAACAAAATAGTTGCTAAAATTTGTTTGGGAAATGAAATTTGACCAAAATAAATTTGGTAAAACGGCAGGATCCCTTAAAGGTCGTTATTAAAACTCCTGGGGCCGTATTCTCTAACTTCGAAACAAGTTTAGATAAGATCCAAATTCGATACAACTCCAATGAACTACGCAATACAGCATGAAGATTATTCTGATGCAACGCCAATAAAACTTCAATAATGGTTGAATATTTATTGTATGTTGGAGTTATGTTTGAGAAAGATTGTGTTTATAATGTATTGTTTATGTATTTTTAAATTAGAACACAGTACCTGGTATTAGAAACGGAGTTGTTCCATGTATATTGTAACAAAAAAAAACATGGTAACCTCGTTACTCGTTACTAATATAAGAATTAATACTCTTTGTAAGTTTTGAACGGACGGTGTCGTTGTCAGTTAAGAATATTACAGTTGGTTCATATATTTCGTTAAAATATTTTTTTACTATTAACAGGATATTAATTAACAAAATGAAAACATAACTAAGGAACAATTAACAAAAGACGGTCTTATTTTTAAGTAACCAATGATTAGTGAAAATGGTTCAGAAAGGTACCTTTAAAGTTTTTACGTCGTTATGTAGAAATAGTGACGAAAAGTCTACGACAGTGTAACTTCTTTCGAAAGACAAGGCGTACATTTTGAATGAGAAGTTTTCATTCCTTTTCACTTGATGAATATCCAACGTGTATCCCAAGCCCCCGCAGCACTGTATGTAGGCCTGCAAGTAGAAAAAGTGGAAGAATAGTGTAAGTTGTAATGACAGCCGTGTGGAATTTTTTATGAGCTTTTATTAAAGAGTTTAGTTTCACCTGTCCTATTGTCTGTCTGTAATCGTTGTGATCAAATCGTGCAAATTAAATGATCTACTTTAAGTTTTCCGATTGAGCTGAAATTTTGCGTGCATGTGTAAGTCTGATGACGATGCAATATTATTATGAAATGGAACTGGAAGGTATCCTAAGAAGATTGGAACTCCTCAACTACTCCATATTATCCGGTCATGTTTGGGCTCGTTGTATTCGTCTTGATGAGCAGTTAAGAGACTGTACAAAGGTTGGCAATAAAAGCTATGAATCTTGAAGCAAATCAAATTATTTTTGTGTTTTGTTTTTTTAAGTATATGACGTATATTTTAGTTTCAAATCAAAAAATATTCCCAGAAGAATGAGTTTTATTGCTTCTAGATTTACGCTTTTGTTTTCTTGAAACCACGCTCAAGCTTAATTTGCCGGCTTATCTACTTCTGCTGCTGATTGTATCTTTATCTGTGGCATCATTATCCTGAAGTAATGAGGCCCTGAGCCGCGATTCGAAAAATGAACACACACACTGGACAGACACAGCTCCAACCTAACTCAACCCAACTCAACTCAATGCTATAACAACATTGACATTTGCTATTCGAACAGATTTTCATTCAACATTGGTCTCACATTGGTCTCACATTGGTCACACATTGGTATAGCGTTGGGTTGAGTTGGGTTGAGTTGGGTTGGAGCTGTGTCTGTCCAGTGTGTGTGTTTATTTTTCGAATCGCAGCCCAGAAGATGAACCAATTAAAGCTTATAGCTCTGTTTGTTGAAAAATGTCGGTGTCAGTTCAATAATATGGCATACGTTTCAAAGAACTTACGTCCTTATATTGTCCTTTACTGCAAATGACTACTTCGCAACCCTTTCCGTTGGTTGCCGGTCCCACCCGGTTGACAAAAGTATCATCACGGCAGCAAATTACATCATCCGCTGAAAATTTTGATACAAAAAAGTGAGTAAATCCAGTAATATCAAATATGTTTGCTTACAAAAGCACAGGTAACACTGGTCTGTCTAAAGGAAGGAAGGAACTGGTTCACAATGTACGCTACATTCCGTCCGAGTCCTGCACGACACTTCCGACACTTCATTTTGTATAAAAAGTGTCTCGTGATCCTCGAAGGTCACGTGACGTTCTCAATATAATATGAAGTGTCGGAAGTGTCGTGTAGGACTCGGAACGCTACAGCTTGAACTATCCTTAATTCGTGTCATGAAAATTCTTCTCAAAATAACCTAATGCTCTGATGATCTCAGTTTGTTTGGTTCTGATATTAACAGAATTAACGCATTATTTTTAATTAGTTTTTTAGTATAGTTTTAATTTTTAGAAGGAATAATGTATTATAGGTACTAGTAATTAAATACCATTAACGCAAAAACCGTTGGCACGACAAACATAGGTTCATTTTCCTTCTTTATACTTATTCGGGGGCGAACTATACGTAGGGGCCTTATCACACTCGAGCGATTTAAAAACGATGTATATCCAAAACTCATACGCGACCAACTCACGGCGTGTTCGCACCCATACAAAACTCGCTCGAAAATCGCAAGTAAATATGACAACGCCGTGCGATTTCTATACAAAACTCGTACGCGGCGAACTCACAGCGTGTTCGCTCCCATACAAAACTCGCTCGCAAATCGCAAGTCTGATAACGCCGTAATATAGACACGTCTACATGTAGCTTCTATGAACTAGCTAATGTGACTAGCTGCGCACGACCGACGTCAGGAATAATAAAGGAGATTTGAAATTTCGTTATCCCCCTCTCTATTGCACTCGCTAATTCAAGCGAAAGCAACACAGTTAACAAAATTTCGATTTTCTAGTTTCGCGGTAGGCCCTCTGTATCATTAGTATCATTACCATGAATTTTCGCAGTCGCTAGTGTCTACGTGCAGTTTGTACTGCACATGTCCCGAAGGGTGATGCCCAGGCGGCATAAAGATTCATGAGTGGTGAGCCAGAATAACCCCCTAACAAGGAACATGATGTAGTCAAGACCACTGACTGACTGTGGTGGCTTGACTGGCTATGGATATCCTTGGTATCTAACAGTTTTCTTCCAATGGATATGGTTATGATGATACTTACCATTCAACTTGGGGAACATTCTCATTAAGAACTGCTTCTTCAAGGGATCGCTGACGACGACGAATACTCTGCAACCGCTGTACAACGCAAGCGCAATGACGGCTTGTCCAGTGGCCCCTGCGCCACCGCTTACCAGCACTTTCATTCCCTTCGTCAGTGTCGTTTTGATAGCCTAGGATATCAAACATATTATTAGTTTATAGTTGACTCTGATGTGGCTTCAATATGTAACTATGTGAAGAATTTTGCGACAACGAACTACCTGAGAGGAGCTTGATTATGGAAATCGTTTATGACCAGGGCCCGTAATTTTCATGCCGTTGACGCAAAAATGACGTCACACTGCATAGAGTATGATTCCGATTAAATTTGTCATAATTAAAAATGGATGTCATATACTTCAGAAAAAGTGACCAAGCCCTCAAGCTCAAGTTTGATTTGCTTCAAGATTTGTCGTAATTAATCATTTAATAACCTCTGCAGATAACCGATATCGATACTTGAAATAATCAGTACCATGTCTAATTGACTTATGTATATAGCTGTCAGCTTAAAAAAATACATATTGTTGTGTTTTAATTATTGTTAATATATTTGTTAGGTATTGTTGGATAAATGAAAATAGGCAAAATGTCATCTTTACACCAGTTTTGCTACAGATATCCGTTTTTAATCGTTTATGAATATTTTATGAATATTGCATTACGTATGAACGCGAAGATGACTTAGATTTTCTTTGCATGGGAATTAATGCAAGAAGGATGGCGTGCTTTACGTTAGAGAGGAATTCTGTTTTCTACGTAACAATTGTAACGTAACAATACCATTTAATAAAATGTATGTATAAAAACAAATCAAATAGTTTTATTTACGTTTCACGTATCAAGTAGGTATTACTTATTCCACGTGTAAATAGAGTACTTTTGAAGTCATTTGTACATGATTAAAATGATTGACGACTAATGATTAATTATTTTCAATAAAACTATTTGGGATCATCCTATACGGAGCGTGACGTCAAATTGATGTCATCGGCATGAAAATTACGGGCCCTGTTTATGACTCACGATATAATAAGACTTGGAGCAGAAATCCCATGCCCCTACTTTGATTGTAATACTTGTAATTACAGTTTTTTAGTAACAAATTTTGGTATTTCATTTGTTGTATTTTTTAAGAGTGGGATAACCTTAAGTTGCTTCGTTCATATTCTTAAGCAACAAACCACGTAAAGATAGCTAAGCTATTTGAGTATTATCAAATTATTTCCATGCTTTAAAAATCCATAAAGCCTTACCTAAAGGCTATTAATAATAATACCAGTGCTAGGAACCTTACGCGTCAGCATGAAGCGAAATCAACGGTAAAGGAAAGAAAGAAAGAAATAGGAGATATTTATTAGCACAAAACAAGGACAAAAAGCTAACTAACTAATGGTAATTACTACGAGTATCTAAAGCTGACGTTTGCGCTAAACGGTCATAAAAAAAATGGTGATAAGTGTGTTTGGATTTTCCAAAAGGTTAAAATAGTGTTGGACATATACTCACAACGCAGTAAAGCGCATGAGCATAAGCGAAGGGCACGGTGGCTGCATCTTCAAGGCTCCAGTGCGCTGGCACTGGCCACAATAGTTCTGGTCGAACATGTACGTGCTCACGCGCAGCGCCACGCTCCACTAAGCCCATCACGCGCGTACCACTACGGTAGGAAAGTTGGCACAAATATAATTATATGGCGTTATTTATTTTCCGAAATAAAATTATAAAATAGAATTATTTCTCATGAGAACGTATGACGTTGTCGTCAGCTACGGATTCTTGGTTTGGTTTGACCATTTTGGTCTTCGTAAAGGTGCATTGAACTATTATATTATAATTTCTATAATTTTGCTCTCAATGTCTTGTTTATAGAATTACTTGATCAATATTACTTACTCTTCAGTAGTCCCGCTGAAATCCATTCCATATACACCCTCACTAGATTCATGTTGATCTCCAAGAGGCTCTTTCACTTTCAATATGTCAGAAGCGTTCAGACCAGCAACATGTACCTGTACATAGAAGTAAGTAGATATCTAGCAGTTATCTAATCAAATCACAATAAAACCTTGAACAAAACTCATTTCTTCCCGAGAATACTGCTCTATTTGCTTTTTAAATTGTATTTTTTAAAAAGAAATTCCCCAGAAAAAAATCTTAACAATGGATCATCCCATTTCGTATGTCGAGGTGTTTAAATTGCCCTCCTGGGTCCTCTTATCATTACTCATGAGCCCTTCTCAAGTTTTTCGTGGAGGTATTGTAGTTTTTTTATTGAATACCTTTACTGAGATGCCAGGACCTTCTGGAGCGGGGGCTTCGACCCAATGCAAGGATTCAATATCTCCGACTACACTGCTTCTCAATATTTTGCCATTTCGGGTCCTCTCGCCGTTTTCACCCTAAATAAACCAAGTAGATAATTATTTCAATGGATTAACAATCTACAATGTATGTGATGTCTTTTTTTTAAATATGTAATAAAAATCTTACATTTAAAACGTTTTTAACTTGATATTTTGGGTCAAACTTTGATGTATCGAAAATCAGAGATTCCTGATCAGTTTTTACAATATTACGGAACTTCATGCCCACCAATGTCACTCCACCACATCTGAAATAAGCGAAATTACTAGTGAACATAATTACTGTTGACAATGTAATAAAATTATACTAACGATAAGAAAAAAAGTCAAATTCTAAGAATAAATAAGAAAATTCATAGATACCTAAAAACAACGTAATTTTACTACAACAACTTTCGATCAAACAAGGTTTTTGTATACTGAATCGAGACCTACTAAAATCTGTTATGTTTCCTCTTATAAATGATATTACCTGGTATAATCACGGAACGTGCACACCTTAACCTTGAAATCAGTATCTTCTTTTACAGTTTTTGCGTGTATGTCTGTATCAATATTAATTTCCCTGATGAAGGCGGGTTGTGAAATGTGACCGTGTGGTTGTCGCAGCACGTTGAACTGCAGCAGTGAGTCCAAGAACGTCTCCCAGCGTCCCGCCCAGGGCACACGGCCAGCGGTCAATGAAGGGTTCACTTTGCGTAAACCACGGAATTCTCCCCTGTTAGACAATGTTAATTATCCTCATCATTATATATGATTTGTTTAATGCCACAACATATTGTGTGTATTGTGTTGTTTGTTAAATAAGCAGTTATTGCGATATATGCTTTTGCATGCAAAGATATATCACTTTAACGGTGGTCTAGAAATGTTTTGCTTATTGTTTATAGCATATGATACGTTTTTTAATAAACTTTTATCATACTCACTGATACAAGTAACCTCTTTCATTGAGAATGTTATATATTTCTTCTTTTCCTATTGAAACATCGCCTACGAAATCTTCAGAATCTTCATTTTGAGCTATCTTTTTACTATCATTATTATCAACTCCAAGCAGAACTACATAGCCTGAAGCTACTTTTGTAATTCCGTCGTCGATCTGTTAAAAATAAAATTAGATGAAATTTAATTGCGTAAACCAAAACTTGCTCAATCTTTTAACATACTAAAGTCAATTACTACGTCATCGTGAAAATAAATATTTCAGCTATTTGGAAGATAATTTCGCTGGTATATGCAACAAATAAATAATATGGAACTAGGGTAAACCGAGTCTTTCTTCAGATTTGTGCATGAATATAAACTTCTCCTTTTATGAAAATATTGTTGAAGTAAAGTCTGACCGCGGACATGAAATTTGAGAATGATCGCACCTCGAAATGCCCAGTCCCTCGATGAACAGCGACGGTTAGGCGTAACAGCCGTGAATCGTGCAATGCGGGCTGCGAATGAAGCAGCACATTGCGGAACTGCACGGGAGACTCGCGGCGCGGCGCTTGCGCAACCATCGCTAGCGTGTCCCATGCGCACACTAGCGCGGAGGCGAATGGGAACAGCGTTTTGCCTGTCGACAGTGATAAGTGGTTTTAAAACATGATGGTATTAAGTTATGCGTTACGCGGTAGTGTTAGGCATGCGTAGTGCGATGTAGTCCAGTTAAAATTCGCTAAACCCTTTTAAACCGTTTTCACTCCTTCAGGAGTTATATTTGAAAATAATTATTTCTTATTGAGCCACAAGATATCGCCGACACTGATAGGATATGGCACAAGAAGAAAAAGGAGAGCTTCAATACATTAAAAGAACACATTTCAAGTTTCTACCTTGAGTTATTTAGGTTGTTTATCACTAAAAACAATGTCTTTCCGACAACCTTATGGTTTTAATATTTTGTATTTTTGTCTACTACATACCTTCAATTCGGTGACCATGTAGGTATTGATGTTCAGGGTCATGGAGAGAAATCTTAAAAGTGCACGTTGAAGATGCAATTCTTTCTGGGTATGCATACGTCGGGAAGTTCCTGTTTGCAATATCGACCAATACATTAATTAACAATAAGTACAAGTAACTTATCATCTTTTTTTTATATACTACAATGGTGGCAAACAAGCATACGGTTCGCCTGATGGTAAGCAGTTACCGTAGCATATAGACTCATGCAACTTCAAAGATGTCACATGCGCATTGTCGACCCTTTACGAAAAGAAGGATTCACTATGATCGGAAAAAAAAATCCGATTTTTATCTTTTACCATTTTTCTTGATGAGCCCATTCCACCAAATGTGACAGGTGTGGTGTCCCAGTGGAAACGGGGAACTCGACCTTCGGGTATAACGGACGTATATCGGGATAGTAGCCTTCCATGAACAATCTGAAAAATCACAAAATAACGTAGGGGTAATCGAAAAAAATATCTTATGAAAACAGTTGGATCATCGTTTAAAAAATAAGCCCGGTTTTTTAAGAACATTTTGTATCCCAATATTTTGTAATCCACTAACGCTAAAAGCAGCATGTCCCGATATATAGTAACTGTGAAAAAGTCCAGGGTTACGTATATATGTACGTACTTCCATATGGAAGTCACGTAATGGAAAGTCCTAAATAACAGATATAGTAACTTACATTTTGTTCCAGTAGAATTAATTCTGTTTGCAATTCTGAGGATGAATAGTCAAAAACTTTTCAGAATCCGAAAGGCCTTTGAACTTTTAATGAATAGTGAAAACGCCTATTTAGCCAATCCTACAATCACTTAGGGGCTTTCCACACCATACTTCTGGTAAACCGATAACTCACTGTCCAATGGCTTCCAGAAGGAAGCGCACATTGTCAGCATGACCTCGTCGTGTGAGCGGCACATTTGCGCACGTCGGCATCGCTCGCTTGAGGATTGCTTGCAGCAGCCCGTGTGGCGCCACTTCTACTAACACCGCATTCTTCGGGATCAGACGCGATGTCTCCTCGAAAAGCACTGGGCTCTGTAACAAGGAAATTAGAACCAATGGAATTTGCAGGAAGAAGCAAAACTTTAAGCGCGTAATGTGGCTATTTTTTGACGTCACGTCTACCTTATCAGGATGATTATTTTGGAATGAACTCGAAAACAGTCAAGCTAATCCAAATTTCCTACACTAAATTTAAAAAAATCACTCTGCAGATACAAATCACTAATTGCAGATGAGTAAACACTTCTTTAACTAGATAAAGTAGCAGCGAACTCTATTGTCTCTAAACTATTTGCTCCCTAAAGTCATTGGCATCATCATCCACTAAAAGATGTCCATTGCTGCACAGGAAAGGTCTTACAAACAGTCCGAATTTAATTTCCCCATAAATATTCTCACATCGTTAATTTTTCCGTTAACTTGATTACCTCTTGTCTAAGTATTTAATTACCAGAAGATTGTTAGTGTGATATTCGGCTGAAGAATACTTGGCAAGGTCTTCCTCCCATCTATCTTGTGGGACCGATGTCGACACCCATCGCTCACTGCGGAGTTTCGGTATTTCAATCACTTCTTTCAAGTATTTTAGGAGACCAGGTCCTGAAATGAAATGATATTTAGTAGTAAATATTAATAATTATTTAACAATCGAATAAATACTACATAAAATTAATGATTAGGATTCACTAGGGATATTAGGTCAAGTCGTTTGACAATGGCATATTGTGCTTTACATATATATCTATTCAGATGGAGTCATCGCTCGACAGGCGACAGGCGTGTTTTACAACACTTCTGTGATACTTCTTGCAATTTAACAATATCTTGTTTTTGTCCATAATTATGGCAGTTGATTTATTATAAATACTGAGCTATTGACATCCGAAGTGTAGTGTGGGAACTTAAGGGAAATTTGACAAGGTTTGCCATATTCTTTGACATCGCTGGCGATATACCGGACTCTTTGATCTATAATTTAAATCATTTCTTCAGTCACCTGCTTCAGCAATGTATCGTGAATGATACGCGATATTGGAACAAGGGACCTCCTTCGCGAAGATGCCCTTGGCAGTCAAATCAGCAACAAATTCCGCCATAATGTCTGCTGGGCCAGAGATGGTGCTGGAATCAGCTGCGTTGTGGCAGGCCACTTCAATCTCTGTTGGGCACATCTTGGATACCTGATTAACATGTACTGTATTAAGTAAACAAGAAAACTGGCCAAATATATTTTTTCGATCTCCGTTAATAAGTTGCAAAGGAGGGACACAATTTATTAGACTTTCGGGGTAATTATTTCGGAAAATATTTACCAAAATAAAAAAAAATATTAAGCAAACCAAGTGGTTAAGGAAACTACTACTTTTAAGGTATGATCTTGACACAGAAGTTTGTGACCTTTTTAGGGTTCCGTAGTCAAAGGAAGTCTAGGAAAACTATTTTGAACTTGATAGGTTGAATTGAATAGTTTTTGAAAACCTATACATCAACGGGTGCAATATATGATAGCTGTAGAACACTATTTTAATAATGAGTATAAGGTATTAAAACAAAATAAATATAGAACAAAAAATATAAGGTTAAGGAAATATGTACAGAATTCTGGTAAAAACTATTATGGCAAAACAACAAATATATTTATGATACCAAAAATATACAACGAGACTGATTGGTTAAGGGAGGATAAAAAGTGCAGCATAGTTGAATTAAAAAGTAGATTAAAAAAGTATCTTTTGGAGAAATTACATTAATACTTAAATATACATAAAAAACAGAATACTAGCAGTTACTACTTAAATTGTTCAGGCATTGTGATGTTTAGTGTGTAAGTAAGTGTTTAAGACTATATGTAGTTCATACTTCATTATAGCATACCTCAACATAGTTTTAACATTGGTACTTAACACTAGTTAAAATGAGCGCGGCCTCGCCAACAAACTGTTATCGCAGTTTGGCGAGCAACATAAATTTGTTTAAATGTTTTGTACTTTTGATAAATAAAAAATAAATAAAAAAATCAAAATTATTTCTGAACTAAGTTTGTAACTTAACCGTATAAGCAGGTGTTTATTGTACCTGTAATTTCTACAAAATCACAATGAAATGACGTGCTTTCAAAAACTCTTAATTGGGGGCACTTACTGTGACGGACGGAAAACTACGGAACTCTACACTGAGCGTGGCCCGACACGCTCTTGGCCGGTTTTTTCTTGTATAAGTAGTACTTGCACAATGTTACATGTCGCTTCTGTGTCAAGACCTTTTTTCTTATGTGTGTTTCTTTGAATTTGGTGAACATAAAACTGCCGTTGGTGGCCACAGTGTTCTCGTATAGGTGTTTTATGTGGTCTGCGAGCCTTGTACCGTGTGTATGACCGGGGCACTTATTTGGACCACTCACTAGGAAACATGTTAGCACTTTTTTCCGACCATCATCCCAATTTTATTGAAGGTTTAACCCGAACGTTAACTATTGGCCAATTTTTTATCCCTATATTGGATACAAACTTCTTCAAATCCGATGCCAACGGCAGCCATGGAGCCGCGGATGAAAGGCGTCTGCACTGACACGAGTCCGCGGCTGTACGCTGACAGGATCATCTCCTCGGCCGTTAGGCAGCCGTCGGCGTACGCGCATCCTAGCTCGCCCACGCTGTGGCCTAAAAAAGGTTGGGGTTCTTCAAAATAGTAGGGACTACGTAGTCGTAATGTCTTAATACCAGTCATAGCAAATCACCAATGAGGATGCTTGCATCCTCAGGATGATATTTCTAAACAAACTGGCAAAGCTAAAAAGGCGTCAGAAAACGCAGAGGATGCCTGTAAGCATCAAATAAATGTTAATGTATAGGCAAAGGGAAATGCAGAGGATGATTGTTAGCCGTTTAAACTGCACCATATTTGCCAGAATACTAGTTAACATTTTAATATTTATTAGTTTCATTGCCGGTTATAATATAACCCATTCTGCAAGTTAATTAAAGTAGATCCTTTAATCTGTAATTACCTATAATCTTGTCTGGTTTTAAACCCAGTTTGAAGAGTATATCGGTCAGACCAATTTGGACTGCAGCGATCCCCACAAATGAATGCAAAATATTATGGAAGATAGTTTTGTCCTGAGAAGTTATGATATGAACAATATCAATGCCTTTAGGTTCTAGTACTCGGCGGCATCTGTAAGATAAAAAAGAACAATAATAAGAAGTTTTGATTTGATGTCTATTTTTCATATTTTGTTGTAGATAATACAAAGAAAAAATATATATAAATTCGTATCGGACAAGACGCAAGTTTCGATTGGAAGCTGGAATTTGATTGTAATATTTATATTTTACACTCAGTAAAACTGTTAGTAAACCTGAATAGATGTACAGACATGCTAAAGATAATATCATAGATTCGTACACTGTAAAAATCGTTATTTTGATTAGATTTGCAAGTAGATTACGTATGACGAAGTTTGATGAGAAGAACTCCAATGTGTACATAAATACAAGATTTAGGACCAATAACATTCACCAGTCGTAGTTTTAATTATAAATCCAGACCTTTATATGAAAATATATAATATATTAACTCTAACTTCATTCTAACACGCATTGACGTTTAAATGGATATTTTGTCCCTTTTTCAACGTGTATATTTTCATGCCATTAACAGTCCAATTAAAAATTACAGATAACTGAATACTAAAGATCAAATCCAACACAATCGCAACGTGATAGCGTGTCATTAAACAGTATATTAAATTAAGAAAGAAATGACGACAAACTTTTCAATGGCAGCTGCAAAGATCGGTAAGCGCATAAGCTGTGTGCCCATGCCAGCCCACTGAGAGCCCATACCGCTGTAAACGAACCACAGTGGCTGGTCACTACTGTCAAAATACTCTGCTTTCTCGCACAGGCTTGTGGTTTTCCCTTCGTTGTCTGTATCTGTTGACAATATGACAATATAAATTACTCCTTTTCTAATCAAAATTTATAAGTGGAAAGTATCTGTTGGTATAAAATTATAAATATTATGTTATGTCCTTTTGTTTTCTTTATAAGTAGAAAACACATATTTACAAACATCCGTAATCTTGTTCAAAAAATACATTGTCACAAAATACAAACCGTGAAATTTGACCTCAGCTCAGATCATTTTATAGGAACAAAGTAGATACTTACAAATCGCAGGTACTATTTCTAAATGGCTCTGTTGTTGAACAGATAAAGTGCATGAAATCTTTTGTCCTCTTATGTTCCACATAATTGTGTAATTTTTTTGAAAATGTACTAAAGTGCGCTTAAGTATGTTGTTCGTTATACGGATTCAATATTGTATTCGAGAAATTGAAGCATAAGCACCGGCCGCCTTTTGTTCTAGACTATCACATATTTATTACACTAGTATTATTCTGAAGAAGAAGTGCTGTTACAATATGAAGACAAATTCTTACCCAAAATAGTAAATCCTCTGCCTAAATGTCCATTTATTTTAGAAGAGTGGATATTCTGGATTAACGCTAACTCCTCAGCGTCAATAGGTTTAGATTGCAACTTTTCGGTGACTTTTTTAACAGCAGCGTCCGTTCGGCTGGAGAGTAAGACTAAGCGAGGTATGTTGCTCTCATATTTAGTCAAGTCCTAGAAATAAATTTGTACGTTACGATATATTTTCAACATTTTGTTCACTTAGAGCATCAAAAACACTACAAACGCTTATAATATGTGCACTGGAAATCGAGCAGGGATTCCACATATATGGAAGCACTTTAAATTCATATTGATTTTTGTCGATTTTATTTTTACCTGTATTGCCTCACCTAATTCAGCTGAATCCAAGCATTTTTTTTGTTTTTTTTTTAAATTTGTTCAGAGTATTATTAGTCTTCTCAGTTCGACTAAATGCTAAAGAGAATAATAATTATAACCCATGCGTTGTTGGTGTTTATTTCACTTATTTAAAATCATTTTAGTACGGATTTTTGCTGAATTATATATAAAGAATTACTGACTTCTACATTCTATAATTAGGGTTCCGTACCTCAAAAGGAAGAAAACGGAAACCATTTGAGTTCTCACATTTTCACAAGGAATCATATACATAAATGCAACTTTTAGTGTCAAAATAGCAATTTCATAATTTTTCTATACTTTAAGCAGGGCGACTATGCAAGGGTGACGTCACTCTTGCATATCATTTTGTTAGAAGCGTTTTGAAAAACAAGTGCACATCTCAGACTTTGAGTCCTATTTCTGACTTTTGTGTTGCTTTAACTTAAAGCAATTGGGCACGTAAAGACATTTGATCCTTACAATAAAACGAAACGATTGATATCATACATGAAAAAAATTCATCATGCCTATTTTACTTTTGCTTTGACTTTACCTTCGGTTTGTAATGTCCATGTAAAAGCACGTGTGAGTTGATACCGGTGACGGATAGCCCATTAACAGCTACGTAAGACTGAGCTGTTGGCTTGTGATCGCACAGAATCTGAATGCGGCCCTCGCGCACAGCAGCAACGTCATCGCGAGGCTGATCACAGTGTAGATTTCCTGCCAGCTGGCCAGTGTGGAACCCTAGAAGGACCTGACACATAAAAACAAAAAAATATTAGGGCAAACGCAAATACCTTTGTCTGGAGTAGCAAGAAGTCTAATCTTTGTCTATCCTTGAAATTCTTTATTAGAAACGGTTTGAAATCTTTTTTCCTTTTAAACACAATGTTTTCAATCAGATATGGGAATAGGATCTGCCTTTGGGTAAAATATGCCTGGAGTCCAATCAACACAATATTACGACCATTACAGTGACTGGTACGTATAAATGGTCGAAATGGTAGACCTGAACGAAATGGCAGTTAAGTCTATTGGTTTTTTAGACAATTTTTGTTCCACTCCCTACTAATTATTGACCATAAAAATAAATATTAAATTATGTAAAAATTATCTCAAACCTTAGTGACTGCCGCAATACCCGATGCAGACTCCAAATAGCCCACGTTGGACATGACACTGCCGACGTAAAGTGGTTCACTTCGGTCTCCGCAGAAAACGTTATCAATGGCCTCTAACTCCGTTTTATCAATGTCAACGTCACCTAAAAAAACGCAGGCGACATTAACATAAAATTACTTGATATTTAAAACCCAAGTAACATTTTTTTTAAATAAAATATCAACTTTCATCGTCATTATCGTTTTTGTCCCGCTTTTTTGCCACTGAGGAGCCTAAGGCATGCTCGATACTGTTCACGCTAGAATCGGCTCAGGCAGGTTTCCTGATGATGCTTGCCGCCACCGAAAAGTGACAAACAAAATTACAAAAGTGATAAACAAAAAATCATCAAATGATTTCCTATATAAATTCTGAAATGTCCCACCAATTTCGGATTGTAAGTCACACACCATACTCGTAGATATTAGTAATATTATACCTGCTCCAAAACCTTCAACATATTCCACGTCTCTAGGAGATACTCTGGCTTCATCATAAAATTCTTTGAGGAATCCAGTGACTTCTTCAGTAGTGCGCTTCCAACTTCCAGGGTATTTGTTAGCAATATATTTGACTTTGGAGTAAACCACATCGGCATAAATTCTAAAATTGATGTTGTTTTTAGTTTTCCTATTATGTTAGTTTTAACACGCTCAATGCGGAACAGGTCATATTTGCCCTGTACTGGATTTTCGCCTCAAGCAGCGTCCGAAAAAGTTAACTTCGCTCTGCTGCGAAGGCAATAATTCTTTCAAATATTAATGGTTTAATAAAGTCAAGCATACATTTATGTTTGTAATATAAATATCTACCTGATATGATATAAATAATTAAACAGGCCACTATGACCTGTGCACACTAGATTTTTTTGTTATTCAGTGCGGGGCATGTCAAATACAACCTGTGATAACAGGTCACCCATGCCTTGTACAGCACTGTCGGTTTGGACAAAGTGTATTTGAGCAGTCTCAAACTACATTTTTCTTGTGTTCTTTGCACCTATGCCCGTTTCGGGTGTGCAGTACAAGTCAATTTTGACTTGTAAATTAAATAATAAATAACAGTGTAATGGAAAGTCAACAACTGCGTTGATAATTCCCATTAAAAATAAAAGATGTATGCATCCTCCAAAACCCTACTGAACGTATATTTTCTATATTTACCATCAAAAATATAGCGAGTGCCCAATATTTAGGCACTATTTGCCAAGTTGGATTTCCATTATCCCTTAAACATAGCATAATTAGCACACAGAGTGTCATTGTTATCGTGTGTGATTATAATTGGCAAACAATTGTTTTTATTTTCGTTGCGTGTATTTTTTAAAGAATGCAATTGATCCCAATAAGACGATAACTAAATAAATACCTAGGTATTAACCCTATGTGATAGGTACTCTCACATTAGCTGGCATTTAATACATACCTGAAAGCATCTTTAGATTTTTGTAAGAAGAGCACGTTGATGCCTTCAGATCTCACGCAGCCATCACCGGATTTGTCATAAGATTTGGTTTTACCGTCCATGCATAGAGGAATTGATCTGAAAAATTCAACTTCTTAAAAAACATGAATTAGTAGTTAGTACATACTTAAGGATTTTTGCAGATCGATTTTGTTTTAAGTGAAGTTATTGATATGTAATCAAAGAACTGAAATGAACTCATTGTCACTATTTTTTAATCCTAAATAAAATTGTTTTGGACTAATAGTTTATTAATTATATTAAAGTATTTATAGAACTATTTATAGACAAGTTTCTGTCTCCAGTTTAATAATCCTAATAGGATTGTTACTAAAGTAACTCTCGTCTCCTCTAGAAAGAAAGCAAGAATCTGGAAGCAAGTTCATCAAATGTTTATGTGTGTTGTTATCAGCATTAAATCACCCCAGAGGTGGAATGGCGAATGAATGTTGTCATCCTAAAAGGCAACCCTGACGACCTTGGCAAGGTGCCACGCCTTCCTATCTGCAGCCAGTTTTCTAGCCTCCTTGTCCTCAAACGGCTTACCTGCCAAAATGTATGGAGGTTTGCGGATGCAAGCAAATATTGCAACCACCCACGACAGCTGCCTCGCATTCACCGCGCTTTATGGCCTGGTACGCCTGCTCCAGTGCAACAGCTGAGCTGCAGCACCCTCCGTCGATAGCCAATGAGGGGCCTTTCGCGTTCAACCAATAGGAAACTCGGTTGGCGAACATTGACTTATTGCAACTGAAAGAGAACACGATGCGAACATAATTGTATTGGCTCTAATAGCTAATAGTAATTTTAGATACAAGGATACAAGCGTATAATGGGGCATGATGCACTAGTTTTGAGATGTTTATCCCTGTCCATCGAAGCTACTAAAAGTGCCGGGACAAATGAAAATGACACTTTCACACTTAAAATCAATTAATTAGTCACTAACAATTTTATTTTAAATGAAACAAAGGTAACAAAAATCCTATAGGTACTACTCAGTTACTTACAACTGTTTCAAAAAACTTTGCTTTTTAACTATTGCGTTTTTTTGTGTGCATATAAAAATTTAAAAAGGCCATGACATTTTAAATGACTTTTTGCAATCTATGACCTTGTATAAAGTTAGTACAAATCTAAATGGTTTTTTTAACACATACGTACCCAGCTATACCCAAGCCCGTTTTGCCTTCGAAAGAACTATAAAAAATCACTTTTTCAGTTTCTGAGAGGCAAGTTCCAACGTAAACACCGACTTTCTTCCCAGACAGATGTTCCGGATTTACTCCTGTAATAATTAGTTTAAAGGTTACTTTAAGAATTCCTAATGAACTCGGATAAGATGCAGTCAGCTGAAGATAAAAATATTCCCCCTGCATATACACTTTGTATGTAGCGTGGGCCTTTTTATCTGCAGCTAGTACGAGAACATTTAGTAGATATTGTTCTAATATATAAATAGATAGCCTAGCGGTCAAGGCATCTGCCGAGAATGTAGAAGACACTGGTTTGATTCTATCTGTGGGCACTGGAGGTCTTAGTCACTTTTTTTAATTCTGACATCTATTACAGTTTATATTTCAAAATGTGTTCTAAACCACCTTGATGAACAAGGTTTAATCATGCATTTTGTGCTGGTGTGCACGTGCAAGATGCAGTCGTGCTCACACACCGGCAAGTGAATCACCAAGTAGGCCATACGGAAGACCAGCGCTTGCTGACATACTAGCTAGTCTGTAATTTATTTTTATGTAATATTATGTATCCCTTACAGCACCGGCTGATACGATCGTGCGTTCAACTTTTAAAAAATCTACTTTGAAAAATAATCAAGTTTGCCGCTTCAGTACGGCATCGATCGATCGTGCATTCGATTATTATTCATTTTAAACCCGCGTGCGTTTAGTTAGGGGGCCAGTCGTCGGCGCGGTGAGCGTCAAGCAGGTACGTGTACGAGACGGACGACCAGGTCAGAAGTAGGTATTCACGAAATTTTTTAATTTGTGATTTTTAAATGTGTTAAATTCGTTTTTTATTAAATTAAACGTTATTCTGTCGTATAATGTAGATAATTAAAAGTTTA
This sequence comes from Pammene aurita, assembly GCA_947086415.1. Lineage (NCBI taxonomy): Eukaryota > Metazoa > Arthropoda > Insecta > Lepidoptera > Tortricidae > Pammene > Pammene aurita. Next base: position 29,118,546 of record OX352306.1, read on the forward strand.
ACCAGAAATTTTAGTCATTTTTTTGTGCCTAAAGTTATAACGCACGATCGTGCGGGTCAGGACGCAAGTCGACAAATTTAAATTGTGTTGACTATGATAAATTGAAAATATGATCATTCAAAAGCGTTTTTTTTTTAATAATTTCATGTAAAACATGTAAGAAATCTAAAATTTTATTAATAAATGTTTATTAACTCCTTTGAACTCTGTAATTTACCCTTATATTTCAAAAAAAGTAATAACAACTTTACTAGGGGTCGCAACGAAATGAAACGATCGTGCGGGTGGATTTTCACAAAATTTTTGGGGGGCAGAATTTTTTTGTATTTTTTTGTCTTTTTATGGGCCTTAAATGCACCGAAAAATGCAACTTCAAACCAAAAATCCAAAAAAAAAAAATGTCGTGGTGTAAGGGGTAAGTCTTGAATAAATATCTCATATCTTATAACCCCGTTACCATCAGAGTTTAACGTGGTTGTAGTAGCTAGCGACGTAGCAATAACTTATGCGTCTCGCTCATAAACCGATAGTAAGGATATTGCAGATGCTTAAGTTTAAGTCGCCTTTTTTCTGTTTGGTTTAAATGACTGGTCGTGTGACTTGAATAAACCACCACAACTACCATGTCATGTAGAGACTCAATCAAAAGGGACAATTCACACTTGATGGCCGACCACAAATTATGCAAGCCGTACCGAAAACAATCGTAAATGTATACCTGCATCATATATGGCTTGGTAGACTTGTTCGAGCAGTTTCCGTGACATGGGGTCCATATTGATCCCCATACGGTAGGCTACTCGGAAGAACTGGCCATCAAAATCGCTTAGGCCGTGAATTAAACCGACATGCTGCGGGACTTCAGGATTATTGTAGTTCCAGCGGGGTTTGCTGTCCGCTATCGGGTCCACCTATCATCAATATTTTATTTAGTGTTATTTAAAATATCATTAGGAAAATTTATTGATGAACAACCTGATAAAGAAATCCGACTTAACAAAGTTATGATATAATCCGCCACAGGCTTTGTCAATAATAAGTACTTACACATTAAACCTTACTTATACAGACCACATCGGACTATGGCCGGCTCAAAAGTTCCCATGCCACTAGCAGCGTTGCCACGCTAAATTGCCAAGGAAATGTTGAACTAGGTACGATCCGGAGCGAGGATCGCAACCCCTCTCTCCGAGTCGACGACCCATCGTTATGATATCGTTATTATATAGTCATCATAAGAAAGTTCACTTCTCCGAAATAACTTACGTCGCTATATGCCTGTATGGTTGGCACGAGTGTACCGCGACAGTATCTCGCGCGCTAGATAGACTTTCTCTCCCTGTCTAAAGAACGCATTAAAAAAAAGACGGATAGCCTGTCTGTCACAGTATACTTAGTAATGGTGTTGTACTAATATTTAAAGAGGTCCCTCGATTTCAATCGGATCTCATCATCAGATTCTGGTCTTCTCACATCATAGCCAACTTTGAGTTACTTTTATCCTTTAAAATAATAAAAGTGTTTTAAAATCGGACCAGCCAATTCAAGACATAGGAAAACATGCACAAAAAGGTGCTACTGAATCTGATCTATATATGTAAGTTTATAATTTATATAGTAGTGTGTCTACTTAACAATAAACAAATCAAAATATTTATTAAAATAATTTGATTTGTCCTTCAGTTGTACTGACGGCAACGCAATCGCTTCCAATGAACTCCGAAGTGTTCGGATTGGAAGTACGGACGCATAATGTTCTACCTTGGATGATTGGCTAAAATGGGCCTTGGCATGGGAAAATTCGACCGGTGCTGCTGTGACCCGGGTGGCCAAGTGGTTAAGGCGTCTGCCGCGAATGCAGAAGACGCTGGTTCGATCCCAGCTCTGGGCACCGGAGGCCTAGGGCACTTGTTCCTTTGTATTTAGATTAAAAAAGGTCCTGATTCATTAGATAATCTTTCCCGTTTCGATGTCACTAAAACACTCTCTAACCTTGTTGTACAGCGTTTCAGATAAATCTTTGATATGAAGGGAGCTTGGGTACGTTCCCGACATTCCTGAGATGACAATGCGCTCTCCATCACTGGGTTCGATACGCGTGCGCTTCTCTTCAAAACCCACAAGCGGCGTCTCCTGCGGTATTGGAGCCATTGCACTAAGTTCACTGACTGTGAACAGTCGCAGACCACTACTGGTAAATACGTAATCTAATTAAAATTGGTCTTTTATATGGATGTCCGAAACTTAATGTCAAGGTTCATTGGTTGGAATAATAAAAAATATAGGTTGATGTTTTTTCCTTTGACTTTGGGCTTTTTTCTAAGCGTGTGCGCATTTTTATGCCTAGTATTTAAAGACAGAGCGAAAATTAACTACAACCTAATTATTATACTGACTTACGCAGAAAAAAAAACCAAATTCACATCAAAATATCGCGGTTGCTTTTCGAAATGCAACAATTTGAAGCTTGGGCCGTATTCTACCTTTAAAACACGTTTAGACACGATCCAACTTCAATACAACTCCAACGCATTAACCATGCAATACAGACGACACGTAAAGGTCTGAATCAGAAATATCAGAATTTGCTTGAAAATATTCAGATTCAACTCCAATACAACTTCAATATTGGTTGATTATTTGTTGTGCGTTGAAGTTATGTTTGAGATGGAGTGTGTTTTTAATGTATTGTTGTATTGTTTATGTATTTTAAAATTAGAATACAGTACCTGATCGATTTAGTTCAAATTAGAAAGATAATAATTTATACAGTTTTTCTTTAATATAATTTAGTCCAATATTTTCAAGATCAATTTAGCTAAGTAGTAAAAAATTAGTACAGCGTTATAATTATCATCTTCTGGGATTGTTGCATCTGTGGTTCTTCTACTTTTTCTCATTTAGGTACCTCCGTCCAGTCCGGTACGATTCAGTTTGGATCAGTCATTATCACACCAGCACTAAAAACCTACGGTGGTACCGTAAAATAGCCATAAATGTAAAGTTCTAGGACAAGAAATTGTCACTTTGATCCCTCCTAGTAGGGAAGAAAAAGCTTTTATATGTATAGGTAATGGAAAAAAATCAACCTGTATATTGTAAAGTTCTAGGACAAGAAATTGTCACTTTGATCCCTCCTAGTAGGGAAGAAAAAGCTTTTATTTGTATAGGTAATGGAAAAAAATCAACCTGTATATAAGATATCCATGTGTAAATAATTGTATCTAATTCACTTCATATATTAATGGGATATGAACAAAAGACATTCATAGGTCTTTATGATCTTTTAGAATGCATTGCTTAAGCCGAAATGTTAAGAATATGTTAAATAATTACGTCTATAACTATTTATTATTCAAAGCCTTGACCCCACTCCATTGTGTTTGCACCGAATTACAGCATACTTGTTCATTGTTTTTCCTTGTTTTTTAAAATACAAGTCCTCGTTTTAAAATATTTAGATATTATTTAACACTAGAATCGGTTTAAGTATTTGACCGAGCAATAGCGAAGATCCAAAAGCGTCGCCAGCCGATGGCCCAGAGGGAGGCAAGTTGATAGAAATGGAGGGTGAAGAAAATATGAATTGTGGGTACAACATTTGGCTTCATTTTTTTTAATATCTAGCCGTCCCCCCCCCCGGCAGCTGCCCCTCCCTGCCTCCCTTGGCGATGCCCTTGCGAAGGTCCCAGTTTGAGCAAAAATGCTTTTGTTTGGTCGTTGGGCGCCTGACTGGGTATTCTGCTCTACAGGTTGCATTTCTTGACTGATTCGTGAGCAGATTCCTTCTTGAGCTGCGTAGATTTTTTTGTCGTTTTACTGGATAATGTTAAAAATGGCGGATATAAGGTACATTTTTAATTATGCTTGCAGTGCAAGGTCTACAGTAAAATTAGTTAAAAAGCGTTCGTTTTAATGTGTTGAAATTTTTTATTATAATAATAAAATGGAATCAGTATTTTGTTACCTTTATTTTACTTCTAGATATTATATCGATTATTTAAGACATTAGGCACTGGTCCCACCAAGAGCGAGTAAGCGAGTAGCATTACATTGCGGTTTGTCGAGGTATAGAGTGATCGATCGACCTTTCAAGGCCCGCGGTATAATGCTACTCGCTTAACTTTACTCGCTTACTAGCCGCCGGTGGGACTAGTGCCTAACTCTATCTGAAAGTAGGTTCCTTGAATTGGAAATGTTATCGAAAAAATCTTGTAGTATAATGTCCATGATATTTGTTTCATGAAACGCAACAATCTTGAGTATATTTCTACGGTTTAAAGTTATTTCTGATTTAAATCCAAAATATCCGTTAGGTATACTGACGACGTCAGATATTTGGTTTTAAGTTACGTCACTAAATTATTTTAATAAAACCGGCCAACCGTATGTCCAGCAGTAATATTTACCATATAGTAGTAAATTATTTACATCTTCTGAGCTTCTGAGTAGCCTAAGTAAAGTACGAGATTGAAAAACTTAATGATGTCACTATACAATACTTTTTCTGCGAGTGCTCAAAATAGGCAAGCCGGTAAGAGTTTATTCCGACGAATGCCTTACACAATTTGCTCCCTCTATACAATTTAGTAACATCGATCTCCCGATTGATCGTACCGGCGGTTAGGGAGGAGTACAGTCCTCCTCCCCGACCGTTGTGTAATTATTATTATTAGGAGCCTATAATGTCCCACTGCTGGGCAAAGGCCTCCCCCGGTTTTTCCAATCCACCCGATTCTGTGCAGCATCCGGCCATTCCTTTAAAAAGGAGTCTAACTCATCTCGCCATCGCCGACGAGATCTGCCAGATCCCCGTTTCGAGCTGGGCTGCCACTCGGTGGCGATCTTGGCCCACAGCTCGCTTGGCATGCAGCAGACATGACCAGCCTAGTCCCATTTCAGCTTGGCCGCTTTCCGAGCTACGTCGGCTATTTGTGTTTTGGAGCGCAGCATGGTGTTCCGGATATGATCTATTCATTTTACACGTAATATGCTGCGCTCCATGGCTCGCTGGCAAACCCCAAGTTTGGACCTCTGAGATACTGTCAATGACCAAGTCTGTGCACCGTGGGTGAGAATTGGAAGTGTACACATGTCCATGAGCCTCCGCTTAAGTGAAAGTGGGAGGTCACCTTTCATTAGATGTGTCATGGACCAATAGCTCCTCCAGGCGTTTTCAGTCCGTCTTTAGACTTCCTTCTCTTGACGCGCCTGGAAGGAGACTAGTTGGCCCAAGTAAAGGTACTCATGGACATATGCGATTGATTCTCCGTTTATCTCTATCCTTCGTACGTGTCACGTTGTGTAATATTGTATGAAAATCTATTTCACCATAGACGACGATGATAAAATTTGCGACCAATATCCATCGAAAAGTATGCGCTAGTTCGGTGTACAAAGTCTCAATTCAAGCATTATACTCACACATGCAACGATGGGGCTCACAAACCTTGGAACCCAATCTTAGGGCGACCCCTACTCTCAAGGTGTCGTTATCCAGTAGGGTCCCCAGATGTGGCGACGGAAGTGCATGGCCAGGCCCCGGATTCGGGTTACCTTACCGCTTTAAGCCGGGCCGAATCCTCTACACCAGCAGCACTTAAGTAAAGTTAAGTATTTTTAAATTAGAGTACAGAGGCTATGGAGGTCAATGAATTTTCTCTACCTACCTCATTACTTCTTCGATAGGTTTTACTACCTTTAATGCAAAACACTATGATACTCGTGGTTAGATTATTAATTAGTCAAGACGAGGTGAAATAAGTCAAATTACCGTTACTTATACTATTTTACATTATTACAATAACCAATTCTAGTTTTTAGCATTGCAAAGAATTTTGATTTTCCCCGATTGGCAAGAAAAAAGGATTAGCTTAAGTATGGATGTAATAGTAGTTTATGTAACTGTTACGTAATAACTAAGAAGGGTCCTTAAAATACGAGTGTGGTTTTAATAAGATCACACGAGTGTTTTAAGGCCTAATTAAGTACAGTTACATACACTGCTTTATCTACACACATATTATAAATCCTAAATGCCGTGTTCGGAAACCATTAGAATGACCGACATTGCACCGCATGACCAACTCGATTATGCCGGTGGTCGGGCGGGCGCGTGCCGGCGGTCGAAGAGGAGGGCGGATTTTCATTACGTTACCATAGGTAAAGAATTTTCATACGTTTTTACCACACTGTCACAGATAATGCAGTGATGTTACGTACCTGGTTGCAATAATGGAGGTAATTACATACGGTTTCCGACCGCGGAATAGAGGACTCGAACCAGGGACCTCCTGCTTCATAGGCAGGGTCACTACCGACTAGGCTAGGAGCCCATTGGCCTTTTTTCTAATACATTAATATTTTATTTTTATTTTTTAGATTTAATCTCTAATTCTATTTATTACCCACCCTCTAAATTGACGAATACCTAAACAACATATAATGATCCCTGAAGTCAATATCCTTTAATTTATTAATAATATTGCCGTCATATTTGTTAATAAATACGGTGTAATTTCTTGAGAGGCACGGTGTTTTCATTTTGTTCTGTTGTACGCTTGTAATTAATACTGTTCAGGAATAATTAATCTTAAATTACTTATGGTGTTCGGAACAATATGCAGGCGACAGCGAAATATGTAAACAAAAAACCACAATTAGATTAAAAACAACTACCAAAGATGGCCGAATCTCACAGTGGCACATGTCATTGTCATTGTGACGTTCCAGATGTAACCAACCAGTTCCAGATGTTCCAGTAATAAAAAAATACTTTTTTGCTATTATTTACTTAAATTTTATAAAAAACATCGCAGGTTTTAGATGTTTTTATGCATTTATCGCCTACGAGTATCACGTCTCGGGTTATCACTATCATCAATATTTATTTTAGTTATAGACTAGGTATGTCCACGTTAAGGTTAATTATAACGCCGTAAAATACCACGCATGTAAATCCTTAGCGAATAAATTCCGAGACAAACGGTTTGTGTATGTGTTTGTATATGTGTTATATTATATTATGTATATCACAGGACATGTTCGAGAAACGACTTATTTACTTGATACCATAATTTACGATACGATACGAATGATACGATTGCAGAATTGAGTTTTCGGGTATTAAGTCATCATTCATCATCATTTTAGCCATTTGTCGCCCACTGCTGAGCATAGGCCTCTCTTCGAGTACGCCATTCGTCCCGGTCCTGAGCTAATCTCATCCAGAAGTGACCCGCGACCTTCCAAATGTCATCCACCCAACGAGCTAACGGACGCCGAGGACTCCTTTCATCCGAAAGTGGCCACCAATCCGTCAACATTTTGGTCCACCTGCCGTCACCCAGCCTTGCAACATGTCCTGCCCAATTCCCTTTAAGTTTAGTAATGGTATCTCCTACATCTCGCATCTTGGTGCGACGTCGGATCTCTACATTTCTAACTCGGTCTTGAAGTTTAATACCGAGCATGGCGGGCTCCATGGCTCTCTGTGCTACTCGTATTTTATGCACATCCTCCTTCGTTAGCGTCCATGTCTCGGCTCCATACGTCATGGTGGGCAGGACACATTGATTAAAAAGGCGAGTCTTCAGGCACTGTGGAACGTCTCCGGATTTGAGTATGTCTGAAAGTCTGCCGAATGCCGCCCAACCCAGCTCCTGGCGATCTCCTTTTGTTGGTGTTTTTTGTCAAAAGATAGAATATGTCCAAGATATACGTAGTGATCAACCATCTCCAGCAATTCGTTTCCAATCTTTATGGTTGGACTCAATTCAACGGGGAGGTTCGTCATAACTTTAGTCTTAGACATATTCATCTTAAGACCTACCTTTAAAGAAGCATGGTAGAGGCTGTGGACCATACTTTGAAGATCGTCCAGGGTCTCGGCAAATAAAACAATGTCGTCGGCGAATCTTAAGTGCGACAAAAATACACCTTGGATTTGAATACCAGTTGTATCCCATGCAAGCGTTTTTATGACATCCTCTAATGCCGCCGTAAAAAGCTTGGGTGAAATGGTATCTCCTTGTCGCACTCTCCTTTTAACGGAAATTGGGTTACTTGTTTCGTGTAGCCGAACTCGCATTGTTGCCGAGCTGTACAGCTCCCGAAGCAAATCAACATAGCGCGCGTCTAAAGAACAGCGATGAAGGGAGTCAAACACGGCCCAGTGTTCGACACTGTCGAAGACCTTTTCATAATCGACAAAGGCCATGCACAAGGGCCGGTTGTATTCGTGACATTTTTCAATCAACTGTTTTACCGCATGAAGGTGGTCTATGGTGGAGAATCCACTTCGAAAGCCAGCTTGTTCAGGAGGCTGGCATTTGTCTAGGTTACGAGTAAGGCGGTTGCACAGAACTTTGGCAAAAAGTTTATAGGTGTGAGAAAGAAGGCTTATGGGGCGATAGTTAGCAAGGTTAGAAATGTCTCCTTTTTTGTGTATTATTGTGACGATGGCAGTTTTCCACGATTCTGGAGTTTGAGTCTCCTGTATGACCTGGTTAAAGGGTATTAAGTAATAAATCGTCGTCGATTGGGCAGCGTTCGGGAAGGTACGGCACATCTTTTTGTCCAATATTCCGCAGTGTCTCAAGACGAAAGTCTTTGACCAGTGTGTGTTGCCAGTGATGACATATGGTACTGAAACGTGGTCGCTTACAATGGGCCTCATAAGAAAGCTCAAAGTCACCCAAAGGGCAATGGAGAGGGCTATGGTTGGAGTCTGTCTGCGTGATCGCATCAGAAATGAGGCCATCCGCAGCAGAACCAAAGTAACTGATATAGCCGTCCGAATCGCTAAACTAAAGTGGCAGTGGGCGGGGCACATTGCTCGTAGAACCGATGGCCGTTGGGGCGGAAAGGTTCTCGAGTGGCGACCACGAACCGGAAGGCGCAGCGTGGGTAGACCCCCCGCAAGGTGGACTGATGACCTGGTGAATGTGATATGATGATGATGATGATTAAGTAATAAATAGTAATAATAAACGTGTACCAAAAGTATTTTTTTGCAGCAACAAGTCTTCAAACTAACTTATCAAGTGCAATTCATGTGAGTTATTTCGTTATTAGCGATTTTAGTTTTCAAATCGTTACCGGAATTTTAAGTCAGTTAGTGTTTCGTGAAAGTATTATATTGCGATAAATTGTCACTCATGAGGACCAATCAAAATCAGTGCAAAGTTGCCATGATCGGATGCCGGACTTTTGGTCAAGCTAGACACTTAGGCAGCCTGCCTAGAGAGCATCTAATACCAAAGATTTGTCTAAGGCACGTCGATTGAATGCGAGTATTTGCAATTTGTTTAGAATGTTTTCTTCATATTAAAACGATGTTGTTGTTATCCCCAACCGAACTGTCAACTGTCAATTCATGCACTAATTGGCCGTTCATTCTTCGTTCATAGTTGATTTTATTGTAAATATCCATTCTATGTCTACTTGCTTATCTCTCTCGGCTCTGTCGTTTGTGTAACTTCTGTGCTTATTTAAATAAAATAATGTGACCTGTCTTCTTATGCTTGGGCTAACTGTTTATATAAGCTTTTAAGATGCCCCGCTGAAAAGAAGTGATAAGCATGGAGAAGTTTGTCAGGTCACCATTACATATACCTACTCGTACTTATAATATACTATCGCCTTGGCCACAAAACCCTAGAGCGTGCAAGCTCGTCCAATATTTGACGGTCGGCGCCATAGCTTTCCCTCAGAGCGTTCCATAGCCCTCGTGTACTGGTAAATCGTTTCGGTTTGTAACTTGGACAACAGACGAGCGCTACGCGCGGCATAGGTGGGTGGGGTGTGCGGAACAAACGACTTTGAAACACGCCCTAAATATGATAGGCTGTCATTTTAAGGTAAAACCTGGGCTGTATTTACCACGGCTTAATGCTAACTTCTGAGAAAGTGGCCGTGTGAATTATTTTGGGACATAAACATGACCATCGTCAGAAATGTTTTATCTTTTTTAAAGAGAAAAAAACTGAAAATTACCGCGACTAAGTTAAAAATGCCAACTGATAATATTTTTATAAAAATTACCGGTAAACTAGTAAATTAATTGTAATACTCATACAAAATATTTACCTACCCGATTATCTAACTGTGACTTCAGGACAATAATAGTTCAGCACATCACCAACTATTTAAGCAAAGAAAATTAAATGTAGTCCGATAACAACTATAAATGTACGAAACTCGACTTTAGTTCCAAACTAATGTTAAATTTTTCGATTCTAACATACATTCATAGCTCACTGAAATTTAAACAAAACCGAAAACAAAGAGTTACATAAATATCACACAGTAGAATCCAAACTCAATTTTTCGCAAGATAAGCACTCGAAAAGTACCATAGCGCGCTTGCCAAAATCGTAAACGCAAGAAAAGAATCAAACAATAAACATGGAGAACGTTTCCGAACTCATCTCGAAGAATATGAAATAATGATATTGCCTTTGGCAGTATGCGCGGTTCCATAGTCTGAAGATGTCCCCGCCAGTTACGTTTAAAAAAGTAACAGAGGGAGCCAAGTGGAGCGGTCCGGACGGTTGGGTTTGGTTGAAGAAACAGACCAAAAAAAAACTACTTAGTTCAGTTACCGACTACGGTGATTCGAAAAGATTTTAACATCTTTTTCATACAAGCCAACATGACAGGGGCCTTCTAACTTTAAAACACGTATAGACACGATCCAACTTCAATACAACTCCAATGCATTAACGCAATACAGCTACGGCATAAATATCTGAATCAGAAATATCAGAATTTGCTTGGAATATATTCCAACGCATCTCCAATACAACTTCAGTATTGGTTGAATGTTTGTTGTTTTTGGACTAATGTTGTATTTTTAATGTATTTTGAAATTAGAATCGCCGCACTGCGGAGTGTTACAGTATTATATATTAACTCTTTTTAAATAACTAGTATTTTACTGCGGATCTCTAAAAAATATATTCACACGTCGCAAGTTCTTTGAAATCGATCTAGTATAAACACAAAAGTAATTAGTTTGATTATTTATTACTCTTTTTCTGCGGACCAAGTCGGAGCGCTTTTGGACACTTGACTCTTATCATGCGTATGTCGCCTAAACACAAGTTCGGTTACTAGCACGTACTAAAAAGAGCGTAATATAATTAAAATAGGACGACACATTCGTCATCTACCTATAGCTAAAAACTTTTACTAATCAAATGTTTAAATGACGTATGTTGGTTCGAAATCTATGCACATAACATATTTATGTTACTCGGACTTATTCGTGTGAATATTATTGTTTTAAAAGTATACTTGTAGGAGAGTTAGTCGAGATTTGGACCCGGAACGTAGCGTTTGACCATATGAAGTCAATATCCTAATTTGTCAGATATCATTAATTGTAAATTAGTATTAAATAATTCGGGCTCGCGATTACCTTAACCTGTGTGCAAAGACATTTGCTCTAGTGTTTATTTTCTTTATTCGATGTTAATTTAATTAATAGTTTATTAGAATCAGTGATACCAGGGAGTAGAATTGCTTAATAGAATTAAGATTAATGTATAACGAATTTTCTTATTTTATCTTATTAGGTCATCACGACGGGTGTTAGTTCTGCTTTTAGCTGAGTCCAGCGCGTTCTGAGGGGTTAGGGAAGTCGTCAGTGGACGATTTGTATGTAGGACATAATAGCTCACTTCTGCAAATGTTCCAGAGTTGTCCGAGCGTACGAGAAGAAGACTACAGGGAGCCACTCTGGCTACATTCTTAGATCTACACCTAGCACCTTCCCAATAACCACATTTTGTGTAAAAGAGCGATAAAACGTAAAGTTTTGATTATTTTATTTAGCCTAGTCTGCTTGAATTTAATGTTGGCATAGCAAAGTAGTTATTTTGAAGGGAGAGCTCAACACCATTTATCACACAAATCATATTTTGGCTCTTTCCGACAGAATGACGGAATTGTAGTGTCACTCATTTAATTGCTTCTTTGATTCTATTATTTTTGACGAGATAGTGAACCAAGAATAAAAAACTATTACACACACACATTGTATATTTTGTGTTATTCACAAAATACATGTACACACTCGCTTCACATCACACTACACTTACAAATACACAGCTGACACACCACACGTTTAGTCTATTTGCACACATTCACTTAGGTACACTCGGAACAAGGTTTGGTTGCTGAGATTAGCTCCTGCCAGCTGGACGCCGAAACAGGCTTTGGCCTAATGTATCTGACGGGTCAGTGCATTAGAAGTCTGAAGCCATTACCTACACTAGACACTATTTTATATTTCTGTAACATTTCGCTCTGTAGTCCTGGGATCCAACCACTCGATATGTGCCAACCCCTGACGTCTGATGTCGCGTGTGAAGGTAGAGTGCTCTCCATCCAATTTAAGGGGCTGCAGTACAGTGAGTGTTATAGGGTATAATTAATATTCAGAGCACCTTGTACAGATCGACAACACTCACTAAATTTGTCACAAATACCGCGGCTGCATGACGTTGTAGGGATAAGCGTGAATATCGCAGCGCGTATTAAGCGTATGCTTAGCGTAACTTATAAAAATGCATTGTGCTTAAATACTATTTTAAGAACGACAGGAAAGTGAAGAGTGTTGATGAATGATTAGGAGGGATGTTTTGAATGTACTCCTGGTTTAGCTAGAATTGCTTCCTGTCGGTTTTGATGGACGCGTGGACGGGCATGTTCCATTCTCAACTTCACGCGAGGCAGGGGTGTAGGTTGGCAGGGAGCCCCTGGACATTCCAAAACTAAATAATAACTTTAGGCTCCCCTTTCTAGACCTAAGGGTCTGAATTCACAAGGTCTCGTTGTTGTCGGGTATTTATTTCAGGTCGCTATTTCATCGTGTTCAAGCTATATTCTAAAATTAAGTTAAAATAACAGTAAAATAGTAATTCATTGAATGTAAAAATCTAGTAATTAAATCAATTAATTTATTTTCCTTTTAGCACTGCTGTCATTGGTGAGTGGCATGTTCATTTATGTAGTTAATTTTTTTTAAATATTATTTTACGCTTACAGGTCAATTGAATTCTATTGAGATTTTATCACGTGTTTCGGTTTATTATTATTACATAAAATATATAATTAAGTACTTCGATTTAAATTCGGAAACGGATACAGATACGGATCTCCGAGTAAATTCTTATTCCGTGTTTTACGGACACGGATCGGAAGTACGGATGGTATCAGTATTTATTTATGAATACGGAAATAAATACGGAACGGATACGGAAGAAGGATTGTATTTTTATTTAATCACGATTTCTTTACATTAATTTAATTCATGGTTTATTTTGTTTTCTTTCATTAATTTGTTTTTTTTTTTCCCTAACGTTTTTTTTACGTTTATAAAGGGATCTTTATCATGGCGTTATATTTTTGACTTGTTTATTATTGCGTATATTATTATTAATTTATAACATTCGTATTTAATTAACAATTTGATTTATCAATATTTTTCTACACAACGTAGAGGGTCCTTCACTTTTGACTAGACGATCACATGTATTTCAATTATATTTTATTATAAAAGCTGTCGGTTTAGTGCTTTTACAGCACCCGAATTAATAAAGAGATAACAGTAGGTACCTTGTACAAAGACGCTTTCAGATGAAAGTCAAGAAGCCCTTGACGTCTGTTGGCTCATTGGTTGAAGGACATTCGCAATAAGTATAACGTTGTGGGTCACTTTTGGGTGATTTGGGACAAGTAGCATACTCAGAAGTAGGGAATGAAACCGGTTTTTATTTTGTATTAGAAAAACCGGTTTTTAACTTGTTATCCGGTTATTTTCATACAAAATAAAAATCAGTTTTATTCCGTTTCAGCAGTGGGCGACGATTGGCTAGTTGATGTTTATGTGCTTAAGGGCCTTAAGGCATTTAACTATAGGTACTTATTGTCATCTGTAATAGTAGTTTATGTAACTGTTACGTAATAAGGGTCCTTAAAACATGAGTGTGGTTTTATGAAACGAGCCGCAGGTGAGTTTCATAATAAGATCACACGAGTGTTTTAAGGCCTGATCACGTACAGTTGCATACACTGCTTTATCTACACTCATATTATTTATCCAAAATGCCGTATTCGGAAACTATAGAATGGCCGCCATTGCACCGCCATGGCCAACTCGATTGTGCCGGCGATCGCGCGGGCGCGTGTCGCGCTGTCGGCGGATGCGCGGGAGGGTGCAGGTGTACATTATGTTATCAAAACTCATAGCACATCAATAATTGAGCATGAAAAGTTAAAATGTCGTTACTGCCACGGATAAAAAGGATATCATAGTAAAATCGGTCGTGGTAATGCTAGCCATTGCCTACCGTTTTCGAACACGTTTTAAAGAACTTACAATATGAGTGTAGATAAAGTAATTATTATGTTCAATAAAAATCTCTAAATCCATAAAATCTTTAAACTTACTAAGTTATAAAATAATCATGCGCGACAAAACAACGGCCTCTTAGCCCAGTCGGTAGTGACCCTGCCTCCGAAGCAGGAGGTCCCGGGTTCGAATCCTGGTCAGGGCATTTATTTGTGTGTTTATCACAGATATTTGTTCCTGAGTTATGGATGTTTTCTATGTATTTAAGTATTTATCCATATTTTATCTATTATATATATCGTCGTCTAGTACCCATAACACAAGCCTTATTGAGCTTACTGTGGGCCTAGGTCGATTTGTTTAAGATTGTCCTATAATATTTATTTCTTTATTCATTTATTTAAAATAAAAAATATCTCTTCCATAGAATTCACGCGATCTTATTGAAATAGATATCTACGATAGATAGAGATCTACGATAATTTTACAACGTATATCAATAGCCATTCACAGTTATTTCATCTCATAGCCGTAACCGTATTTTCGCCTTCACAAAAACCTAAACGCATACAACTCCTTCAAAGCTTATTTCAATTTTAAAACAGCTTCATGCGTGCTTCAAAAGGAGCGGCGGCATCTTGAAAACTTTTAATCCCGATTTTCTCTTTGAGCCTTCCCCTTTAACTTTTGGATTCTAGACGTAGTTTGCCAATGGTGAATTTGTTTGACTTATTGCGTTGCTGATTTGCATGCAGCCAATAAATAAAAAAGTATTTTCCTATAGGTTTAAATTGTTTTATATCAGCCATGAAATTAAATTCATAAACGATCAGAAATGAAAATGCATGAAAAACCTGGGTTAAAGTTTTGTTAGTAATTGGTTTAGATAGGTACTACATTCAACGGTAAATAAAAATGGGTCTAGTTGTGCAAAAAATTGTATACAAAGTGGTCCTTTCATTGCTATTGATCAAATTTACGCACTGTACGGTTTAAGAGGAATTTCCTCCCACGAACGCTGCGGCTGTGGAAGCGTGCTAAAACAATATGAGGTTCTTCAAAAAAGGAGTGTATAGCTTCTTAAAGGGTAGGCAACGAGCATGTGAATCCTCTGGGGTTGCAGACGTCCATAGGGTACGGTAACTGCTTACCATCAGGCGGTCCGTTAACTTGCTTGCCACCGTCGTGGTATTAAAAACCCGGCCAAGTGCGAGTCGGACTCGCGCACCGAGGGTTCCGTACAAACCTGTAGGTATACTCGTATAGGGGTAGTAACTTTAAAATTATTAAAAATATTTTGTATTATATGATGTTACTAAAAATTTACTGTTTTCGCAATTTTTACTTTATCTGTGCTATGAAATAAAATAAAAAATAAAAATAAAAATTATTTATTTCAGATCAAAGATCCATATTATGTTAGTATTTACTTATACTATAGACTTAATAACTATGTTAGTTTGAGCAAACAGTAAAAAACGTTAACTATAAGACGTTGCTTCGTACCAAATTTCAAGATTCTGAATTCACGGGAAGTACCCTGTAGGTTTTGATTCCCTTGCGAGTTTCGAAAATTTGCGGAAATTAGCGGCATAAACGGCTGTATATTTTAATTGCGTGGGCTTAGAAGTTTGATTTTTTCACAGCTCCAAGGGACAGTAGACCTGAGTATTTGATATAAATTTCAGCTTGATACCTTCACGTGTTCGTGAGAAAAAGGGTCTTGACAGACGGACGGACGGACGGACGGATAACAAAGTGATCCTGTAAGGGTTCCGTTTTTTCCTTTCGAGGCACGGAACCCTAAAAATATATTTGAAAGTGAGTGAGTGCTTGAAAATACATACTGGTATTTAAAACTAAATGAAACTAACAAGAACCATGTTTTTGTTACAAGGCACCAATTATAAAGTTGCGCACGTGACGCTACCCACGCAGGACGCTGTTCTTTTGCAACAGTTCCCGTTTTTAAACTACGGCGGAAAAATAGAGCTTTTATAAATGAAATGAGTGTATCTGTGTATCTATTCCGGGTACCGATCTATGCCATCGCCTATCAGGCGCGGATCTAGGATTTCGTTCAGGGGGGGCACTTTCCTTCACAAAAAACCTCGCGGTCCGCACCTATGAGCCCCGTAGTATACGAGGTTTGCGTTTGAGGGGGAAGGGGGGGGGGGGACAATTGCCCCTGTTGCCTAGTTACCTTTACTGTACTTGTGCAGTCGACGTCAAAGATATGTTAGTTTTCAAAGACATGATCAAATCGACGTCAAAGATAATTATGTTTACAAATTTTCACCTTATTCCTTTGTAATAAGGTGCAAAAGTGTAAACATATCTTTGACGTCGACTACACAAGTACAGTAATAAATAGTACATTACTTACCACGGACTGTAAGCTTTCTTTTCTACTGCCCGTGGTGAGTACACAATTTTACGTCTCCACCTGGCCATAATGCGAGTTTTACCGTACGCGTAGCGTGCGGTAATACTCACGTTATGGCTAGGTGTTACGTGAAGGTAACTTGTTTGTGTTCATTTTGACTAATAATTGTTTACTTATTCATAAGTATTTAAAGGCTGCCTAGAAGGCATACAATTTTAGCGATAAGACGATCGATTATATGCGTTCTAAGCGATATTCAATTATTTTTGCTCTGTTATGAATACACTTTAAATGTTCGAAATACTCAGAGACACATCATTGATATACACCATATTAATAATATAGGTAGAGTTTAAATCGTTACGGTGCATCCCTAATAATACATCTTAATAAAAACCGGCCAAGTGCGTGTCGGACCACGCATAATGGAGGGTTCCGTAGCTTCAATGGAATAAGAACCAGACTAATGCCAAAAGGTCGTATCTTATGCCTATGGAAGAAGTTTATTTGGAAATAACTCAAAAATGGCTAGACCTATAATGTTCAAAATAATTTTCCTAAAAAGTTTATCATAATGCGCATCTTCTCAAATTTTTTCATATTTTTTGGACTTACGGTTCAAAAGATACAGGGGGGGACGACGCTATTTTTCCGACTTTCGAAGCGATTATTTCCGAAAATATTTACATTATCAAAAAATGATTTTACTAAACCCCTATTCATTTTTAAATACCTATCCAACAATATATCACACGTTAGGGTTGAAATGAAAAAAAAAATCACTCCCCACTTTACGTATAGGGGAGGTACCCTAATAAAACATTTTTTTCCACTTTTTATTTTACCACTTTGTCAGCGTGATTGATGTACATATTAGTACCAAATTTCAGCTTTCTAGTGCTAACGGTCACTGAGATTATCCGCGGACGGACGGACGGACGGGCACACATGGCGAAACTATAAGGGTTCCTAGTTGACTACGGAACCCTAAAAACACACAAATCTCATTTTTCCCAGACGTGCTGAAACACGTGTCTTGTGATTCTCGAGGGGTGCCCTTAAATAATTAAGATTAATTATTGGATTTAGATGATATCGTGTTCCGATGTATCTGCCAACGACTTTAGATAATACGAGTATATAGACATCATTTGTTTTTGTAAGTAGACCAAGCGGTAGTAAGCGGTTGCTCGTAGTCTCTTACTACTTTGTAAGTTTTTTAAACTGTTTTCTTAAATCAAGATGTTGTTCGATTTTATAATTTAACTTTTCTTTTTCTTCAATATATTTTTTTTCAAATATCCACGCGTATTTCAAACCATTTTAGCTCTAAAAGTACATCTTTAGACCAGGTGATGTACGAGTATTCTAATTTTAAAATACATACACAATACATTAAAAATACAATCTATCTCAACACACAACAAACAATCAACAAATATTGGAGTTGGATCAGAATAATTCTCAAGCAAATTCTGACATTTCTGATTCAGACGTTTAGACAATAACTGTATTTCATACTCGTAGTTAATGCATTGGAGTTTTATTGAAGTTGGATCGTGTCATAACGTGTTTTAAAGTTAGAATACGATCCCAGTAAAGCTGCGTTTCCACCAGAGACGAGCGAGGAAGTTTTGCGAGGAATGTGTTTTTAAGAGCCAATAGAATTACTTCATTTACTTATCCGCGCACAGCGCAGCTCTAGGATTGGTTCTTAACAAACACATTCCTCGCAACGCATCCTCGCTCATCTCTGGTGGAAACATTTTTCAATAGTCCAAGTTCGGAACTGAAATCTTGGTACAATTAAATTAGTAGTTTATGTAACTGTTACGTAATAAGGCCTGATTACACTGCTTTATCTACACTCATATTATATATATTAAATTAAGTGTTCGGAAACCATAGAATGACCGCCATTGCACCGCCATGGCCAACTCGATTGTGCCGGCGGTCGCGCGGGCGCGTGCCGTTGGTTAGGACGGAGCACAGGATTTACATTATGTTATAAAATTCAATGTTCGGAATTTTAAACTCATAACATAACAATATATGAGCATGTAAAGTTAAAATTATGTTACTGCCACAGATAAAAAGCTTATCATAGTAAAATCGGTTGTGGTAATGCTAGCCATTGCCTACCGTTTTTGAACACGTTTTAGAGGACTTACAGTGTGAGTGTAGATAAAAAAAATTATTTGCTTGATTGCGTGACGGCAGTTGCTTACAAATACATACAAAAAAAATATTGTACGAAAGTGAGTATTCGAAATGATAAACTGTTAGGTACATATAGTGCGGCACTATCAATTAGTGTTAGGCGAACAATATGTTTGTTTCTATTTCATGTTATTGAATATTTAATAATATTTATACTTATGTTTTAGCTTGACGTTAGTCGTTTGTTCACCGTCACTTGTTTTGGCTCGCGGGGAGCACATTTCATTTCGTTCGACATTGTAACTAGTGTACATTGTATAAAAGTGCCATGTCTGTGTCATTAGTAAGTCGTGTCGTGTATCTCCGACGCTCAACGCGACGCCTTCAGCCAGTGTTGCCAATCCGTCTTCCTGATTGAGCAATTAATATACACTTAAATCGATTGACATAAGTCCACGGCGCCTTAGGGATTTATAAGGGATGATGCACCACTCTGTATAAATCAGTGGTAATTAAATTACAGATGGGGATAAAAAAATATATTTTAATATAAATATGATATTTGAAGGATACACGGAAAGAACATGTCTAGTCACTTTTTTTGTAAAATGAGATATTTATATCAAAATGTAGAGCTTGCAATGAACTATTAGTAACAACTTCTGTTACAGATGTAAATTTTAACGTATATCCACTTCTTAACTCATAAAAACCATGTAGTTGCGAAAATAGAATGGTTAATTGAATCGTTCCAAATTTTAAAAGCGCTATAACTCAAAATGTTGTCAATGATCAGACATACAGGGGAAGATATGTTCTTTCCGTGTGCCCTTCATTTACTCTTTATTGTTCCCGCCTTGGTTTTTTTCTGTTTAAGTATAGTTAGTTTACTGGTAGATAATACAATAAAACATTATTTCCGCCTTTTGTGCGTTTTTTATGTACAATAAAACGTGGATATAAAATGAATTATTGCGTAATAATCACGGATTTCTAATTCTGAGTTACGGGTGTTTTCTACGTATTAAAATATTATAAATATTACTGATAGGTACATACCGTTGTCTGGTACAAAACACATAAACTATATTTAGCTCATTGATTTAATATTCTACAAAATGGGCTAAAGATGGGGAAATTTGTGCGCCATGTTTGGCGGTTGACAGCTGTCAGTTACTTAGCATCATGTCAGTAGTCCAAGAGCGAACGTGGCTCAATCGTTTGAGCTCAAGATGGCGTCGACGTCTTGGGAATAGTTTCTTGTTTTTTGTTCATTTACGTAGTTCAGTGTATATTGATGAGCACGATAGGTGATCTAAGGAACAAGTGAGCAGCTAATGAAAAAACGGTTTTCCGTGGCTCGGCCACCACGTGTTTGTTTGTAAGGAGACTATCACCCTACAATCAGCAAGGCCTCTACCAAACAACGTTGCCTATATTTTATTTTATTTAATAAAAATGTGTAAAACGTCGCCATTGTCAAAATTCCCATTACTGTGTACAAAGGGAGAAAGCCATTTCATTTTTTGAAGTGAAAACTTCTTTAGCGGCGCTGTACACTTTTTGTGATGGGGAAAAAATGTTAAACTCGCGTCAGGGTCACGTGACCGTCAGATTCGTCAGGTTCAGTGTTGCCAATTTAGCACTTTTGGGGCTAAATTTAGCACTATTTAGACTGACTTAGCCCTATTTTTTTGCATTTAGCACTTAACACTATTTTTAGCACTTTTTGGAAATTGCAATTTTATAAAAAATAATTTTCCAAAAGTTGATAAATTTTATTTGTAGTCTGTCAAACCAAAATTGTCTGTACTAGTAGCACAGAATAATATAATAGTATTACATAAAGATACTTATCTTCCCTATAAAATCAGTGTTTGACAGAACTTTGAAATATGAACGGTGACACATGCGGTCTTCATACAATTTTGCCTTCGACTTTATAGGGTTGTCAAGTATGGAATTATTTTGATTTTTGACAATAATAATAATAATAAATACTCTTTATTGCACACCTCATACAGTTACAAGCACAAATTTTACAATTAGATAAATTTAGGTAGAGGTAACAACAGGCGGTCTTATCGCTAATGAGCGATTTCTTCCAGACAACCTTTGGGTAGTGGAGACTAGAGAAAAACAATAAGCAGTAGGTGGTGCATAGAACCAAAAGAGACGAAATAGATAACACAGCACATTCATATGAATATACATACTTAAATAAATACAAAATAAACATACATATACGTACATATATACATATATAATACACACAATAAGAAACAACAGTGTCAACTTAAAAACCTAAGGAAGAGATAAATAGTATTCCTTAAGTTGCGATTTAAAGCTACCAATAGATTGCGCGCGTTTAATGTTGAGAGGGAGAGAATTCCACAAACGAACGGCCTGGAACGTAAATGAGCAATTATAAAATTTGGAAGATGAAGATGGCACTTTACAATCTACCTAAGCTATCAGTAGTTTTAATACAAAACTAAATAAATGTCTGATATATTAACTCATTTGCCCAATTTAACTGTAATTTTAGTACAAACAAAACTACTACTACAAACTACGTAAATATTTTATCTTATCTGCAAATAAACGAAGGGGATTTTGACAACCTCAAACAATATCCGATCACTAACCAAGGCCGTTGCTGTCACTTTGTGGAGTTGTACATACAGACCAGTAGAGAACCGGACATTACTTTTGCTCTATTTCCCTAACCACAGTTGAACCTAATTACCGAGCAAAACAGTCGTTCATAGGTGACTAGAAAAAACGGTCCGATAGAGAGCATAATATAAGGGGCGGTGTCTAGGTAGATTGGGGCAGATCTAGCAATCAAACTAATCGCGTACTTGTCAACCCTAGAAGTCGAAAGGCAAAATTGTATGGAGACGTCATGTGTCATCGTTCATCTGTGAAAATGCTGTCAAACATTGATTTTGTAGGGAAGTTGGCCTTCTGTACGTAGGTAGTACTATTCATCGAATCATCATTATTATCAATCGAGCTTCGCAAGTGAAATTCAATCGATATTATATGACTCGCTTCATTGGATGATATAATAAACACATTCGAATGGATTTTTTTTTATGTAGCACTTTTTTTAGCATATTTATTTAAGTTTTAGCACTATTTTAGCACTTTTTTTCAGTATAGTTTTAGCAGTGATTGAAATGCGGAGTTGGCAATACTGGTCAGGTTGAAAATTCGTAAGACGGACACGTGACCTGATCGAATAAATCTATATTAATAATTCCGTCGAGGGGTACGGTAGACCCGATTGAAATTATACTCAAATGAAAAAGCGTAACAAAATAACAGTTTTGAATTGGAGATATATATTGGCAAAATTCGGATTGTCGCGTATTTTGCATTTAAAAGTGTTAATTTAATGACAAATGGTGGGCCATATTACATATTATGGATGGCACAAGAAGGATATAAATCTCTATGTTACAAAAGTGTCCGTCAGAAGGCGATAAACTGATGCCACAATGATATTAAATTTCATTAAATTAATTTTGAAATTTAAAAAAATTAAATCCAAAATAATTATTGGCGGAGATGAAAAACACTTTGAATATTAATTTTATTTAGAAAGTCATATAAGTATTAAATATCTGTAATTCATTTCAAGTGCTGAACTATACCTAGCGCCACCCGGAGATATTTGGAACTATATTCATATTCATATTCATACTTTATTGGTAATATAAAATTACAGGTCAGAGCTTAAAACTAGAAATAAATAACAATAGATGTCAATAGTTGCGACATAGTTACGACTAGGTAAAAATATATCATTGTTAAATTAAAATTATTTTACTATTGTTTAGTGCTTACCGCTGGACACTTTATCGACCGTTTTCCTATAAGAGAGGTTCCATCCTTCCTATACCATCCATATTACATATTTTAGTGGTTGACAACTTGACAGTGAGGGGTGCGTTCGGAAATTGTGAACTATGTTTACGTCCGGCATATTTGACAGGTTAGTTGGTCAAAAGGAGGACGAAAGTAGATAAATTAAGAAAACCAGGCTGACTACAAGGCAAGAAAAGCATTTGACACACGACAAAATATATTCTTACAGAAATTAGTTTTCTTTTCACTGAAATATAGGTAAAGCCTGACCAGAAATATATGATTATTGACAAGAGGGCGCTATTATTCTCATTTATATGGCAACAGTTCAGTATAGCCATAGAGCGTATTATTTCTCTATGGTATAGTGACATCTTGATTTGTTTACCTGTCAGCTCTGATGTTAATTTGAAAATGTTTCACAGCGAAATTGTTCCATTTCCCGAGCGTATTATTTACAGCTGTTTATTACATACACTATTTACAATGTTTCGCTCTTGACTATGAATAATTTTGGGATATTTTTGTCTTGTATTATTTAATATTCAACACTTTACTGTAATTCAAATAAACCGCGACAATGACACTGACAGCCTATCACATGCACTCACACATGCATATCATTCTGTCAGTAAAATAATTGCCAGTGCAAGAAATTAGTTCCAATGAAATTCCGCAACATGGTGCATGATCATATATTTCTGGTCAGGCTTTAAGTAAAAATTGATATTTTTACTAAAAATAAATGTAAATAACAAAAAATTTACGAAAATTCGTAAGATGGACACGTGACCTGATCGAAAAATGGTTACAATGTCATTGAAGCCAATAGACCGCCGGCGCGGCGTAGGAGAGGAAGTATTCCCCTCTCTTTCTACCGCGCGGCGAAAATGTTTGTTTGTTTGTTTGTTTGTTTATTCCTTAAATCAACACTTACAGTCTAGCTACACATGTTAATACCGGACAGATAAAGCGAGAGAATATGTTACAAATTACTTAAAACTTACGTACTAAATAATTTTAACAAATCCTAATTAAATAATAATGGAGCTTCGAGCAGAAATGGATTCCAAATAGCAGTTACTATTGGCAAGAAAACTACTTTCAGTGGTAAAGAATATATCTAGTTTAGTGTCGTTGTCTAAAATATCGTTGAGAAGACTCAGAGCTTGGTGTAGGGGTGAGTGGGACAGAGCACAAGTTTGCGCCGACGGAACTGCAAACAGTTGACGGCGACGTGGCCGGAGCTGAATACCCGTCACTGGAGCCACACGCAGTGACACGAGGGCTAATAATGGAGGGTTACAAGTTTGGCCACGTATTAATTGAAAGAAATATCTTATAAGATAGATATTTCTCCTGACCTCAAGGGAAGTGTAGTTCACCATCCCGAGTATATATAGAGTAGGGTACAAGTGAGGGTAGTACCCATAGAGCTTTCGGAAGAGAAAGCGAAGAAAGATTTTCTGTATCCTCTCTAGCATTAAGGTATACTGTTGTTCATGGGGACTCCAGATTAATGTGTTACTTTCGAGTCGGCTTCGAACATACGCATTATAAAGCACAATAAGGGCGGTATGAGAATCGAAAAGCTTACACTGGCGAATAACAAAACCCAAACATTTTTTTGCAGCATTACAAGTATGTACAATGTGTTCGTTGAAGGTAAGGTGTGAGTCAAACCGTGTACCTAGATCACGGGCAGATGAAACTTGCTGTAAAGGTTTGTTCTCTATCACATAGTCATAATGTAGCGACTGGTGAGCTCGGGTGTAGGACATGATGGAGCATTTGTCTTCATTAAGAGATAGTTTGTTTCTGACACTCCATTCCAAAACGTTATCAATGTCCTGTTGTAGTTTAGCACAGTCATTGTAGCTCCTGACCGGCATAAGTAACTTAAGATCATCAGCAAACATTAAACACGTTGAGTGCTCTATGGATGTTGGCAGGTCATTGATCAGGATTAGAAATAGCATAGGACCAAGGTTGCTACCTTGTCCTATTCCTGAGAGAACTGGGTAAGGAGAAGATTTAGAGTTTCCGTATATGACATACTGTTGCCTTTTCGATAGGTAGCTTGCTATTAAAGTTAGGAGCGAATAAGAAAACCCAGCTATAGAGAGTTTTTCGAGGAGCGAGTCATTATTAACTCTATCAAAAGCTTTACGATAGTCAAAGTAGGCGATATCGACTTGTTTCTTATCGTCTAGACTATTGGCAATTACAGTTGTAGCATTTATGAGATTGGATGATGTCGAACGTTTAGGGAGAAAACCATGCTGCTCATCACAAAACCATCCATTGAGCTGTTGCCTTATGTGGGAGTATATGATACTTTCAAAAATCTTGCCAAATGCGGATAGCACTGCTGTTGGTCTGTAATTTTGAATATCGGATTTAGTACCAGATTTGTGGATAGGTATGACCTTAGTGGTCTTCCAGCAGGAAGGATATGTATTCGATTTTAAAGAGAGGTTAAGAATGAATTGGAGGGGTTTTACAAACACTTCACGACAGTCTTTAATAATATACTGGGGGATACCATCTGGACCTTGGGTCGGCTTTGATGATAAGCGGTTAATGGCTTTCCTAACATCGTTTTCACTAATAAGTTCGATAGAAACAAGTCGGTGGCTTTCTTTGACTCCCATTTTATTACTGGTATTAGAAGAATAGGCCGCTAATGAATTTAAGGTTGGAGGTGTCGGTAGATAAACACTCTTAAAGAAGTTTGCAAAAGAATCAGCGATTTCCTGTGACGAAATATTACCGTAAGTAGCAGGTTGGTTAGACTTTCTATTGTTTTTTACGAACGACCAAAATGATGAAGGATCTTTAACTATATTGGATTGTAGTGTCCTAATGTATGACTCATGTGAATTCTGAGACTTCCAAAGCACTAACTTTCTATAGTAGGAAAAGAAAGCGTAATGTAGTTGATCTCCTGTCAGTTTGTCATTTTTATGGTGCGTGTTTTTCAGGGTGTTGAGGTGGATAATTTCGGGTGTGAACCAACTGGGATAAGACTTTCTATTTTTTTGTGCTATTTTTTACTGGAACACAATTCGAGATTATTTCATTAAATGTTGAGTATAAACATGCAACACTATCATCGACGGTATTACATATATATAGCGTAGACCAGTCAGTGTTCGATAACATCTGATAGAGTTGGGGGAAATTAGCTTTTCTATAATTTCGCGGCATGCTCGACTCATTTATATTATTATCAATATTTGTGGTTATTGGACTATTTGTGAAAAGGGTACTACACGACAGGTTAATGTCTAGAGGTAGGTGGTGCTTCTCTGAAGATACAAGGCCAGCGATAGCTTCAGTTATTGATATATCCATCACAGCTCGATTTGTTAATACTAGGTCTAGTATTCGATTTAGGTTATTTACAATGGTATTTTGTTGACATAGGTTACAATAAGATAATAATGTATGCCTGCGCCTGCTGTTTCGTTTGAAATCGTAATCGTAGCACTACGGAATACAAAACTACTGTTGATGCGGTATTTATTAGACATTTAAATAGGTTAGAATTAAAGTTGTTCGTTTCTTATTTCAGCTACCATAAACCTATCGTATTAGTTTTAGAGACTGGCGATGACGGTGCTAGTAATAATGATGGTGTAAGATTCGTTGAAATTATGGATGGAAGTTGATATTTCTGAGAGATAAACTTTTTAATGTTAAATAATTGTAATAGTTCTGAACTGTAAATTTTTTAATGTAATATAAATTGTCATGTTTGTGTACGATAGCGCAATAAATGAATATTGTATTTTACCACATAAAATTTTTATACTGATAATTAAAGCAATTCGTGCAAAATTATTCCTTAACCATTCCAAAATATCAAAAATGCACAAAGTTAATATTCAAGTTTTCACTTCTGCCGGCACTCCCGGAGTGCCACCCGTTGTTTTTTTTGTAAAGAGCGAATGTTTGGACTTTCAGTGCCGGTATTTGATTCAGAGGGAACGGGTTAAAATCCCATGATGTTCCAGAGTCCATCAAGGTTCCATTGTAACGGCCATGTATTTTTAAACTTTCGTGAGACATACTGACACTAAAATATAACGGTCACACTCACGTAACACGCACGTCACGTTAGCAGCGCCGGCGCAAGATCATTCTCAACAAGCTCTATCTGAGCGAGCGACACGCGCGGCTAGGCGCGCCAGACGCAGGCCGGCAGCCGGCAATGCAACGTGCAACACGTGCGCCACGGGTTGGTTCAAATAGCTCAAATAGTTCAAACATGTCGCGCGAAGTGACGTGAGTATAACCGTTATATTTTATAGTGTAACGGCCATCTGTTTCAATTTGTGGTAAGTTCTGCTAGCTAATACAATGTTTAGTCGGCGAAAATTCGCGCCCATACCCGGTAACCGGTGGAAACACCCCAGGCAGTCTACTGTGCAATTAACTGCATGCCACACTGGCACTTAAGCTATAAACCTCAATGGCCATTTTTCCATGATTACTAGCACTTTAGGCGAGCGTTTCTTCAAAGTTGATGTAATTAAGTTTCAACGCTTAATTGCCGGTAGTTGTCGGTTTTGCAATAAACTTGGGTATTCTAAAAACGGGAGACTTTGCACAATCAAGCGCCCGTCCGGGTTAAAGTTTAGATGGCAGTGGCTTTCGTAAAAACTAGTGCCTACACTTCTTGGGATTACGCTGTCGAAACGACCCCAATTTTCATTAAACTATGGCAAAAAAGCCATGAGCAAGTACTATGCCTAAATAAGTACAAATTTCGTAAACTTTGGTATGATAGCTTAGCTTAGAAGTAAGTAAAGAAGTGTTTAACGGTCTCCCCCGGGTTCGAATCCTGGTCAGGGCATTTATTTGTGTGTTTATCACAGATATTTGTTCCTGAGTTATGGATGTTTTCTGTGTATTTAAGTAATTATCTATATCTATCTATTATATATATCGTCGTCTAGTACCCACAACACAGGCCTTAGTGAGCTTACCGTGGGCCTAGGTCGATTTGTGTAAGATTGTACTATAATAAAATAAAATAAAAGTGTGTTTAAAAAGTCAGACTACATTGTAAAGCAAAGTAATAAAACAAAACGTTCGGTTCGATAATAACACCCCTACAACTCGCTGTCTAGGGGTTTCATGATTGCGTTGCAACGGCGGCTCCATTTATTGTTTTTTACCTGCCATTAGGTTAAGGCTGTTACAGCCAGTTGTATCGAGTTTCATGTACTTCGTAATAAGGCTGTGACATCGAAATTCATACACTTGAACAAGTGCTAAATTTTAGGGCATGTAACGGGATGACAAGCAGAAGTCAAAGATAATACAGAAAATGTTTACATTTTGTCACCTTCTATTTCTGTGGCCCGTACTGTCGGCGGCGTCCAAAGCAAGGTTTAATATTGCGATTATTGCCTTTGTATGATAATTTTATAAAAATAATATTAGTACATTATTATTGTAAAAAGCCTAGTCTTAGAACCAAAATGCAAGCAAGCGAGAGATGTGGACATTCTAACGAGTTCCCGCGAACCAAATGAGAAACAGACAAAACTTATATTCTTTAGAAAAATTTGCGAGTAAGTTTTTTTTTGTTTATACCATGACGGTAGCAAACAAGCATACGGGCCGCCTGATGGTAAGCAGTTACCGTAGCCCCTGGACGCCTGCAACCCCATAGGATTCACATCCGCGTTGCCTACCCTTTAAGAACCTATACACTCCTTTTTTGAAGAACCTCATACTGCAGCCCGCTGGGAAAACCTCGGCAGAAAATCTGTATAGATTGAGACAGTCGTCCTGAAGCCTGGCTGAATAAAATTCAGGAGTGTTGTCTACAACTAAATAATGAAAGAAGCTCCCTCTCTGTCTGAATGAAACTTTAGAAAATTCTAAGTGGTGTACACAATGAGCTTCTTGCAGGTTTTCAGGGAACACGTTAGGGAGATGAAAGAAACAGTTAATTCTTGTGACCTCTTTATTTTCTAATGACTCTACACACTTCCAAACGCACTGTCGGTTAAATCACAGTATACAAAACTTAAGCTACACCTTGTCTTATACTAATGCTTAGTCTTGTAAAGCTGTGGCCGTGTCAGTGGTCCACACTGTGATCCACCACACAGGCCCTAAGTTTGATTTGTTTGTTTCTAGTGTTATGCCATCATACTAATATTTAATCCCTATGCTGACGCTACTTCCTACTCAGGACTAGGAGTAAAGTGTCACGAACCTCGACTGCAGAGTTTACCGCAAGGAATCCCAAGACGCTGGGACTGATGTTGTGCACCGACTGGTTTACAACTGGGGATCTGCTCAACCGCTGCTAAAGGTGGTGGAAGCTGTTGTCTCCCTTATCGTGGACGATGCTGTTATATGGAAGAGAGCGCCACCAACGCTTGAACGCCTTGAGCCTTTTTGCTCAGCTTACACAAAACAATAAAAAAAACCAATTAGCTGGAAAGAAATAAATTGCTCTCATTAGCTCCATGTGACAACGAAATTTAACCTATCGGATTTTGATGCAACAAAACTTTTCTTACCAGCTCATAATCAATATGGATTTATTTATAAACTACCGACGTTCCCCCCCATCCTGATGAGGAACCGGGAGCTTGAAGAGATAACCACTTGGTTTGTATTCTAGCCAGCGTCACAAGGAACAGCGTATTTAGATCCAGTCAAACACTTTACTCACTGTCTCACTTGTTGCGGAATATGGAGCACTCCGGGAGCACCATCCCTTTCCTAATTGTCTGAGCCTGTCCAAGTTGCTGGACCCTTCATTTTATGCACGATGCGAATTGATATTAATTTGTGAACTCGCTCCTGTGGATCGGAGCTTCCAGCCGAAAATGACTTTCACAGTCCAGGAGGACTGTGAAAGTCATGAGCCATGAGGACATGGGGTTACCAAGAGTAAGACCAGGTTGAACTTAGGAATAATTTTAGGCAACGCAAAGAGCCAAATTATTATCTAATAGATATTGTTTTTCAAGGTGAAAATAAATGTTGATCATTAAATCTTTTCCTAACTTAATTTAATCTTTTCCTATCAAATAGCCAATGTATCTTGATTGGCTATTTGACTGTCAAAGATGAATGCTAATTGTTGCCAGCACAAGGAGAGCTTGCCCCTTCGAAATAAAACTATTTCAGATACTTCTTTAAACGTTGGACCTTGAGATGGGAAATTTATACTGCATCACAGAGTAATAAAAAAACGCAACGTTACAAGATAAACAAAAAAAATAATTTCTAGGTTATCAATGAAATTTTTTTGCCATCATTGTTAAAGTAAAAAAAGCAATGACAAAGCCTAAAAAGCTATTTCGCTTCTAAAATATGTTTACTTGTTTAATCCTAGTTTCGAACTTGCTTTCAAAACTTGAATTAGAATAGTTGCTAGGATTTCAGTTCGCCGAGTGAAATTAGGTCCAAAAGTACTCCGTCATTCATCCGTTGAAATGTCAAATTATATAGCAAAAAGAAGGTCTTCTAGTTAAAATTCAAGATGGCGAAGTCGTCTTGATAATTGTGTGTTTTGTTCATTTACGCACTTAGTTCAGTCTCACGAACAAGTAAGCATATAATGAAGAATTATTTTCACAAAACGGAACTTCACACATTTTTACGACCACAGTTAGACTCATGCCTAGCACATGAGTCTAACTGTATTCATCAGAAAGTGACAGATGTCTATCTCGACCGCGAGACACTGTCGCTCCACTCATGTGCTAGACCTACAGGAACCCGCTAAGCGGGGTCTCTGTTCGTAGGCACTTTTCGCTACATACGAGGAAAACGCTAGGATCGGCTACGAGCGTAGCGCGTAGCGAAGTGTGGTACAGAAAGTATTAACCGCGTACACTTACTTTTATTATTTTCGTGACATTTCGAGCGTATCGTAACGCTTGTGGTCACAAGCGTTAAAAGAAAATAATAAAAGTAAGTGTAAGCGATAAAGTCCCGTTTTTGTCAAAATAATGAGTAAAGCTCGTGTGAGTTATTTACCATGTATATCCCGTATCAAATAATATTTATAATGTGAATGACCATGTGAGCTTGAAATCATGTGAGTTTCTATTAGTACAATGAAGAATTAGTCTCAGAACGCGTGTAATGACTATTTGGTAAACTAGCGGTAGTCCTGGGTCGCAAACGCCTCGTGAATATTTGTAAAATACAGTTGACAGGTGAAATTGATAATTTATAGAAAGCTAGGCCGAACAACGTAAAGCTCTACTACCAACATCTGGATCAATGTTACTCTGCGTCCTTAGGAAACACCTTAGACAACCCTACACGTGATCCCTGGGTGGTGCTAAAAGAGTAACAAACTTGGCAGCTGCACTGTCCCATCTGGACTTCGCAGCACTCACTGGATTTTCTTTAACATCTGCTTTCCCACTACTACTACTACTCCAGGGAAGAAATGCCTATCTATATCCAGTGACATGTAGCCATACGATAAGATAAATACCAACATCTTAACGCTGGGAAAACTTTCCTAAGTCACGGAAAGAGGTCATTGTATTTTAAAATTAGATTGATAGCAAAACTCTATAGGGGCATTTAAGGATCAGAACAGGTTACTTGTCGAATTATTAGAGTCAGTTGCAGCAAACCGTCTGTCACCGTTAAAACGTTCGCAAAATTTTATTGTATGGAAATTTTCATAGTACCCCGCCGAGTGACGCTGATGAGTCCGTCAAAAGTGGTTGGTGCAACTGGCCCTTAGTGTGGGTGATGAAAGCGGCAGCTGTTTAAGGATTTGGGTCAGGCTCAGACGTTATAGGTTTGGGCTTCATATATAGTAACGAGTGATGACTTGAGACCTCAAGTAGCATTCGCACGTCTTCTTCTATCGGTACTTTTTTTAAAGCTAGGAGACAATACTGCAAGAGAAGTTTTTTCGCTGCCACGTATAGTTTGTCCGGCGACTTAAGGATAAATGCGCCATACTTTAAGTATGGAGCATTTGTCCTTAAGCCGCCGGATAAACTATACTTCTAGCGGGCGTCTGTTGTGAGGGCACGGAACTATGTAAGCGCAATCTTTTTAGTCGTGGTTGGCAGTTCTTCACTATTCTTTATTATTATTATTCTTTATTAACAGGTATACATTTAGGCCTTATGCCAACTCACTTGTACATGAATTAATATGCTAAATTATGTCATTATGACAGTTTTTAGGGTTCCGTACCTTATAGAAACGGAACCCTTATAGGATCACTTTGTTGTCCGTCCGTCCGTCCGTCCGTCCGCCCGCCCGTCCGTCCGTCCTTCCGTCCGTCTGTCAAGACCCTTTTTCTCAGGAACGCGTATAGGTATTCAATTGAAATTCATATCAAATATTTAGGCCTTTAAGCTGTAACAAAATCAAACTTCTATGTAAACGCAATCAAAAGAAACAGCAATTTAAGCCGCATATTTCTACAGATTTGTACGGAACCCTCAGTGCGCGAGTCCGACTCGCACTTGGCCGGTTTTTTTTTTAGGAGAAATGCCAGCTTCTAGGGGTTCCGCCAAACTTCAGTATATAGCATGTTGTACGGTAGAGGCCTTGCTTTTTGTAGGATGATAGTTGCTCCCTACAAACAACGCGTGGCGACCGTGGCCGGGATAACGGGATGTGACCCAAACAGTGGTTACACGGGTTTTGAGACTAATTCTTAATTAGCTGCACACTGTGGTGATCTAACGAACAATTCGTACAGTAACAAGAAGCTATCTTTTTCCCCACCTTATCTTTTAAGGCCCCGTTTTCATCACGGCGACATAAGCGACATATGTCAGCAGCATAAGCAGCGGTTTAGAACTCTCTGGTCAGCAGTATAGTCGCGGACGGTCTACGCAAAATGACTAGTGTAATATTTTGGCTATATCGCTTTGAGTCTACATCGCGAACGGTCTAGAACGCAAAATGACCACTCATAGGTAGGTTAGGTTCGTTTCGGCTCCGTCGACATCGCTAACGTAAAGATAAAACAACGAAAATGATGTAGACATTTTGCGTTCTAGACCATTCGCGATGTAGACTAAAAGCGATATTGGCAAAATATTACACTAGTCGTATTGCATTCTAGACCATCCGCGAATAACCCGCCAGCCACCATTTATCACATCACTAAAACTACTACTTTCGTAAACCGGGTTTTGACATATGTCTAGAAAACACGACAATAGGCATGATGGCACATGTTGAATTATGCAATAAAATTTAGTTGATAGGATGTTCAATATATCCAACTAAAGTGAATTTTTTTAATAACTATTGAAATGGCTCAAAGGTATCATCAAGCTACAAAATTTCTAATTTTTACGATTTTTTAAAGTGCAAGATTAAAATCAAACAATGATACCATTCGATTTTTAACATTTTACTGTAAATAAATTGTATAGCAACCATATACATAAACGCAACATTTCACTGTAAAAATAGCAATTACATATTTTTTCCATACTTTATATAGGGCGACTATGTGAACGTGACGTCACTTTTGCACGTCATTTTGTTAGGAGCGTTTTGAGAAACAAATGCAAATCTCGGACTTTAAGTCTCATTTCTGACCTTTGTGATGCTTTAACGCAATTGGCCCCATATAGACATTTGATCCTCACAACGAAACGAATCGATTGATACCGTACATGAAAAAAATTCACCATGCCTATCATCACGAAATTCTGACACAAGTCTAATCTTACTTCAGAAAATATCTACAATACTCCTAAGGGCCTGATTCACAATGTCCAAGTAAAGTACTGGATAGCTAATTAACAAATAAATTAACTGCCAGATAAAACTACCTGCAAAACTTAGCACTTTATCTACCAGTTAAGCTTATTTCAAAATTGTGAAACGCCAACGATGACTTTATTCGTCAAATTAGTGGCAAGTAGCTTATTCAGGACTTTACTTGGAAATTGTGAAACTGGCCCTGAGACTATTGTTTTTCATAATAATTTGTCGTTAGGCCTTCCCAAACTAGTACCTAATTATTGATGATAAAATAAAAATGTGTTTTATTTTATTAAAAATATCATATTGGTAGCAAACATTGTATGTCTCTCAAGCTGTTTTGATATTTCTTCTTATAGAACTACGCATTATTGTGTATCTTTAAGATATAATATCAGTGCCTCCAGTGAATAACGGCATAATATGAGTTATTCCTTTTAGTTTATATTGTCCCATCATTCGATTCAGCTCGTCGAACTACATAATCTATCAAAAGGGCGTAACTCTAGCTGTTTCCTAACCTAGTTTTTGCATTGACCCAAAGGGCATAAATCCAGTGTGATTGAAGGCATAAGTTACTTTATCCGGCGTTACCGACAATCGCAAAGAAACGAGTGGTCTCAAGTCAAAATTACATATGAACTAAAAGACATATTCGTAGTTATATTTTGAAGAAACGTAATTATTGATTTTGGTCCAATACGTCCTGGTGATGTTTTGACATGAACGGATTTATACCATTATTCAATCGTGTTCATAAAGGAACATCTCGTTTTGCGTCATTGCTATAAAATTATTTGCGTAATAAAGAGAGGCTGAGTCTATTGCCAGTTGATTATAAGTTGATTTCATTAAATAATTTAAGTTATACCATGGTTGAAAATAGATGTCATATACTTCAGAAAAAGTGACCAAACCCTCCGGTGTCCGAGGCCAGACACCGGAGGGTTTGGTCACTTTTTCTGAAGTATATGACATCTATTTTCAATTTATATATAGTAGTGTAACTACTTAAAAATTGCAAATCAAAAAATATTGAACAAAACAATTTGATTTGCTTCAAGATTTATACCATGGTTGTTTTATTATATTTTCCTGAAATAACTCTTTATTCAGAACATTAAATGCTTCATTAGTCATGTCATTCCTAAAATATAAAATATAATAATGGCACAACTCGTGTTCTTCGTTTATACACGTTGTACTTAAGGGCATAAGTCGTTTTAGTGCTAAAAACTTAATACGTCTATAAGATTAAGTTGATATATGTCTTTAAGAATTCGCGAATAAGGGCATAATTAGAGGAAAAAGGGAAAAAAACATATTAATATGTTACAAATATTAATTACTAGCTATGCCCGCGGCTCCGCCCGCGTGGAATTCGGTCTGTGTCAGTAAGCGGCTAATTCACCCCTAATTTCTCTCCCGCTACCCTGGAGGCGGAACTTGAAGTAAAGTTGACAGATGGATACGCTAGAGGACAGTAGTCCTAATAAAATATTTTACGATTACCACTAAATGAAACTACACTCAAAAATGAATACTTTTTTTTTCATTTTTTTTTTTGCATGATTTAAACGACATAGAGAGTAGTAGGTGTATATCGGACGATACAGGACCACTTTTGTATTTACACGTTCATGTCCACGGCAAATATCATCCAAATCGATCCTCCCGTCAAATCAGTCTAAGCATGAAAGGTAAGAACAGGCGCAGTTGAAATTGGGGTGGGGGGGGTCGCAAATGCAGAAATGATTTTATTTCTATTTGAGGTGCACTTGGACGGGGACGGGGGTCCATGACCCATGCAAACTTAACTCCATCGAGTGTAGTGGCTACCCCCCCCCCCCCAACCTGGCTGGGGATTTTCTTGAATTGGAATTAGTAATCCTTAAGGGGTGATTTCCAGGATAACAATGCAAAAAAACCGGCCAAGAGCATGTCGGGCGATGCTCAGTGTAGAGTTTCGTAGAAGCCGCCCTGTTACAAAACGTCCGTTCAAAAGGTCGCTTATTAAGGGATATTTGGCGGCGCTTACGTCATTTTACTATTCGGCACTTACTTTCACTGTGCGTTTTTGAATGATAATTCAAAAACGGCTGAACCGATTTTATTCAATATAGTTTTTATTGAAAGTTCTTATCAGGCCTCACCAAATTCCAGCTTTCTAGTGCGAACTGTAACTGAGCTAGACCGCGGACAGACGGACGGACATGACGAAACTATAAGGGTTCCTAGTTGACTACGGAACCCTAAAAAGAGATAAATAGTAGTTTATGTAACTGATACGTAATAAGGCCTAATTATGTACAGAAGCATACACTGCTTTACCTACACACATATTAAAAATCCATTGAAACCATTAGAATGACCGCCATTACACCGCCATGACCAACCTTATTGCGCCGGCGGTCGGAGGGGGGCAGAGTTTCATTAATTTTCATACGTTTTTACCACACTGTTACCACACAGATAATACACTGATGTTACGTTACTGGTTGTAATAATGGTGGTAATTACATACGGTTCCGAACGCGGAATAGAGGATTTATGATATTGGTGTTGTAGATCAAGATATTTATTCTTCAATGTAAGCACATTACAATGCACTAATGAACGTCAGAGAAAAATAAAATACGTGAGTGTCGTGGAACACTCGATTGGAACGAAGTTATGTTATTTAATTTTATTTTATTTTTGACTTTTTGTGATTTTAATTTTTTTTGTATATTTTTGAAATATTGCTAATTTTGGTAATTTTGGAAAATGAGGAAATTTTGGAAATTTTGAAAATTTTGGAGATTTTGGAAATTTTGGAAATTTTGGAAATTTTGGAAATTTTGGAAATTTTGGAAATTTTGGAAATTTTGGAAATTTTGGAAATTTTGGAAATTTTGGAAATTTTGGAAATTTTGGAAATTTTGGAAATTTTTGAAGTTTTTGAAATTTTTGAAATTTAGCCATTTTTGACATTTTCGACATTTTTGACTTTTTTTTACTTTTAGGTTCTCGACTTTTTTCACTTTGTCACTTCTCACTTTCACTTTTCACTACACTTCACATTATATTTTATATATTTTTTATTTCATTCCATTTTACATGTTTCTCAATAGTATGGGCGTCGCGTTTTCGTGACGTGACGCATTTTCATGACGGTCACGTGACTTTTTTTCGCCTAGCCATCCGCGAACCGTCCGAGAAGGAACTTCGTTCCAAAACTACCACCGGTTCTAACCCTACACATCTGGCCCAAGAAGTATTATGACCGAAAAGAAACTCGACGGGACTTATTTTTTTCACAACAGTAATACATTAAGTATTAGATCTTAAAGATACAAAATAATGCGTAGTTCTTCAAGAAGACATATCAGAACAGCTTGAGAGACAGATAATGTACCTATTGTTTAATTATAAAGAAAAATAAACCCTAATCTGACTTCTTCACAAAACGTTTGATATGTTGTTACCTTGACCAAAAAATTACAAATTATTTCAATACCAAATTTCATCTAAATACGTACAGCGGTTATTGGTTATTTCTTCCCCATGTAAACTTCCACCCCTTTTGCATCCGCTTAAGGGATAATTTCCCAGATAAACAGATAAACAGACAAAAATTCTAAAAATTGTTGGAACGTTTCCTGTTATCGATTCTAAGTATCTCCAGCCAACTTTCTTTCGAATATATTCCATGAACAGACGTTCGACCCTCTTCAGTTTTATTATATGTATAGATAGTTTTTATTGAAAGTACCTTTCAGGCTTCACTTCCATTATTTTTTTCAAATTTTTTGGACTACGGTTCTAATTTAAGGTGGGGGGGGGGGGCTTTTTTGAAGATAAAACTATCCTTTATCCTTTCTCGAGACCCATACTATCTCTATACCAATTTTCATCTAAATCAGTTCAGCGGTAAAAAATTCCTCATACCAAATTCCAACCCCCTTTTCACCCCCACAAGGGTTTTAAAACTATCCTATGACGTTTCTCGAGACTCAAATTATCTCCATACTCATTTCTATTTAAATCGTTTCAGCGGTTAAAAATTCTCCATACAAACTTTTAACCTCATTTTCACCCCCACCAGGGTTGATTTTCGGGATTAAAACTATATATTATCCTTTCCCTGGACTCAAACTATCTCTACACAAAATTTCATCAAAATCCGTTCAGCCGTTTTCACGTGATGCGCGGTCAAATAAACAGACAAACAGATAAACAGATAAACAGATAAACAGATAAACAGACAAACAGATAAACAGACAAAAATTCTAAAAATTGTTGGAACGTGTTCTGTTGTCGATTCTAAGTATCCCCAGCCAACTTTTTTTCGATTATCTTCCATGTACAGACTTTCGACCCTCTTCAGCTTTATTATATGTATAGATTTGTTATTCAATACAAAGCTAAACTCCATTACTTCTAAAAAAATGCATTTGAAGCTCAATTTATAAACGCTAGCGTCGCCAAGACAACGAAGTATTGTTTTTTGTCTCTCCTGATAAGTGCCGATTTTGAATTATGCTGTTATTCACTGGAGGCACTGATATTACTGTATTACTGTTTTGAAAAAATAAGTCCCGCCGAGTTTCTTGTCGGTCATAATACTTCTTGGGAACGCGTGGAGGTGTCAAGCTGAAATTTATATCAAATACTCAGGTTTACTGTCCCTTGGAGCTGTGAAAAAATCAAACTTATAAGCCAACGCAATCAAAAGATACAGCCGTTTATGCCGCTAATTTTCGAAACTCGCAAGGGAATCAAAACCTACAGGGTACTTCCCGTGAACTCAGAATCTTGAAATTTGGTACGAAGCAACGTCTTATAGGTAAAGGAAAATTTGCGAAAACCGTAAATTTTTAGTTACATCATATTTTCAATAATTTTAAAGTTACTACCCCTATATACCTACAGGTTTGTACGGAACCCCCGGTG
Organism: Pammene aurita; assembly: GCA_947086415.1. NCBI lineage: Eukaryota > Metazoa > Arthropoda > Insecta > Lepidoptera > Tortricidae > Pammene > Pammene aurita. Next base: position 29,157,008 of record OX352306.1, read on the forward strand.
CGCGAGTCCGACTCGAACTTGGCCGGTTTTTTATTATTATTAGGCACCTGCCCAATACAGAATTAGGTTAAGGTTATGAGACGTAATTTCAGACAACTCATTTTATTTGATGATGTTGACCCTAAAGTCAACGGGTTGGTTAATTTGATATTCTTTAACATTGTAGCATGCATGGTTTGTTAACATTGCCTTCAGTTGTTAGCGAAGTATCACTTTTTGATTGTTTTATGGTTAACGGAACACAGTTATATATATTAGCTGCTGCGACACTAGCCAGCCACTGCGGCGAGCCAGGGAATATTCTATAGTCCTAAAATGCGCTTAGCTTTTTAACCGACTTCAAGATTTCAAAGTAGGAGTTTATCAATTTGTCGGGATCTTTGTTTTTGCTTGTTTTTTTTTGTATGTTCACCGATTATTGGAAGACGGCTGGACCGATTTGGAATATTCTTTTTTTGTTTGAAAGAGTATACTTCACAGTTGGTTTCATTGTAACCAATTCAGGATCTGATGATGGGATCCTGGAGAAATCGAGGGAACTCTTCAACTATTATAGGCACACTTAATAGTGATTTGAGTATTTTTACAGCAGCTTGAGCATTTCCTTTTGGAAAGGTGGAGGCTAAGTGAAGTCAGTTCTTTTTTGTTTAAAATTATTATATCTGTAATGTCACACAGGAGCGGCAGAATTGCGATTCCAAGGACCAAAAATAATCGTCTAGTCTGGTTCAGTGTGTTTTCAGGCCGTTATTTCTTTGCCTATGGTATTAAACGAAAGTAGTATTTTTACTGTAGCATTTAGGAGATAAATTTCAAATCATAATCGATTAAAGGCCCAACGAAGCTGACATATATAATTTAGCAAAAGTTACACAATACACAATAATAACAAAAGATTTATTATAAGCAAACAATTGTTTTGACAGAATAATCAACGAAAATGTCGCAAATACTTGCACGGCCGCGGTCTTAATTAGTGACTTGACTCAAAACGGAAAATTAAAAGTTTTTACCGGTTCCAGCAAAATAATTCACCAGTTTTCGAGGAAAATAATGACACAGCAGCACCGCTGACGGATATCATAAACTTTAAACTTCATTAAGGGGCATCCTTAATGACAATCCGAAATGTCTAGAGTTGGATATTCAAATTTGGAATTGTCAGAATTCATTTCACGAAAACCGTTACGAATATTTTCAATGCCGAGTCAGTTTAAATTTTAAATGTATTCGAAGCAATTCTACAAAAGAACCTCGTAATTTCGTAATTTCGGAAATTCATCGACCGTTCCTTATTAAATAGCATAAAAACTCTGTCTTTGTTCTAGGCATGGTTTAAGAAGACTTAGGGTGGGTTGCACCACACATAACTAACGAACTGATCATCGTTAAATATGGCGACGGAGCTGTCATCCCATAGAAAACTGTCAATCTTTTTATACAATATTTTTTTAACGATGACGTTGACGTTAACAGACGGTCTGGTGCAACCGGCCCTTAGTGAATATGGAAGAATATTGCAGAGTGCAAGACCAGGTTCAGGTTCACCATGGTTACAGAATATGCAAAATCCACTAAACCACATCCCCAAATTTAGTTAAAATAACCACAAAATTTAAAGTTTAATGACCCCAAAGTAGTGTCTGTGACGTAGTGAGTGCTATATAATACCTGTCTTCTTATCTTATACCGTGGTTCTAGGCACAGCTTGTCACCCGACTTCAAGGTTTCGAAGGTGGAGGTTCTCAATTTGTCGGGATCTTTTGTTTTTGAATTATTTTATTGTCACCGATTATTCGAAGACGGCTGGGCCGATTTGGAAAATTCTTTTTTTGTTTGAAAGAGTTATAATTCACTATAGGTAAGATGCAGCTATAATATTAACCATTATTTTGTGATCAATATGTTAAAAAAACATAAAAGAATAGATATTGCAACGTTTTTACTTTAGTTTATAATAATTTCAAGTAATAATTACGATTTGAAGTAATATGAAACGGAACGTGTTTTAATCCACCAATCAGCGTCTGGTGACGTCACTCCTGTTATGACAACTAATGGGGTTGGCAACTTTCTATGGGATATGGCTTAAAAGGCTAGCAACCAGGTCAATAAATTAAAAAAACAACAAGAATTTGACACTGTGAACGAACAAATATGGCGAGTGACACACATGAGTGACGTCACAGAAACTGTACATCCGTTTAGGCGCGAAAATTTAAATTTTCAGTTTGTAACAGCAATTTTTGACTATAAATTATAGTATTTTCATTTTTTAATACACTCGTGGTCTATTCTACGTGCAATTCTTTGAAATGAAAGTATAAATGAAAATAGTGCATCTTGCCTATTGGTCCCATTATTATCAGATCAGGATCTGATGATGGGATCCTGGAGAATTCAAGGAAACTCTTCAACTATTATAGGCACACATATAGTGAAGTCGGTTTTTAGGGTTCCGTAGTCAACTAGGAACCCTTATAGTTTCGCCATGTCTGCCCGTCCGTCAGTCCGTCCGTCCGTCCGCGGATAATCTCAGTGACCATTAGCACTAGAAAGCTGAAATTTGGTACTAATATGTATATCAATCATGCCGACAGAGTGGTATAATAAAAAGTGGAAAAAAATGTTTTATTAGGGTACCTCCCCTATACGTAAAGTGGGAAGTGATTTTTTTTTTAATTTCAACCCTAACGTGTGATATATTAATAATAATAATAAATACTCTTTATTGCACACCTCATACAGTTACAAGCACAAATTTTACAATTAGATATATTGTTGGATAGGTATTTAAAAATGAATAGGGGTTTACTAAAATCATTTTTTGATAATGTAAATATTTTCGGAAATAATCGCTCCAGAAGTAAAAAAAAAATGTGTACCCCCCCCCCCCCCTAACTTTTAAACCATAAGTTTTAAAAATATGAAAAAAATCTGAAAAGTAAACCTTTATAAAAACTTTCTAGGAAAATTATTTTGAACTTGATAGGTTGAATAGTTTTTGAAAAAAAAAATCAAAATTATTTCTGAACTAAGTTTGTAATTTAACCGTATAAGCAGGTGTGTATTGTATCTGTAATTTCTACAAAATTACAATGAAAAGACTTGCTTTCAAATAAAGTAAAAACGGTGAAAATCGGTTCACGCAATAAAGAATTATCCCATAAAAATCATCTTCCATACTTTAAGCTCGCGCGCAATAGTTTACTTAATTTGCCGATAGATGTCGCTGTACGTAGAACGCTCATATCATATCCTACATGGCGGTGTTATTTTAACACTTACTGTGACGGACGAAAAACTACGGAACCCTTCACTGAGCGTGGCCCGACACGCTCTTGGCCGGTTTTTATTGGTTAAAGTTATTGTCTTAGAGCTTATTTTTTTCTTTTGTTATGCTTGTTAATCATGTAAAATTATCACCTAGCTCTAGTTAAAAAAACCGGCCAAGGGCATGTCGGGCCATGCTCAAAGTAGGGTTCCATAGTTAGCGGCCCGTCTCAAAACACCCAAGTCAAAAGGTTGTTTTATATTAGATATTTTACGGCACTTACGTCATTGTACTATGCGGTACTCACATCATTTTACTATGCGTTTTTGAGTTATAAGGAACTTAAAACCGGTTTAACCGATTTTATCAATACAACTCCAATGCATTAACTACACAATACAGCTACCGCTTAAACGTCTGAATCAGAAATATCAGAATTTGTTTGAAAATTATTTCGATGCAACTCCAATACAACTTCAATATTGGTTGATTATTTGTTGTGTGTTGGAGTTATATTTGAAATAGATTGTGTTTTAATATATTGTTTAGGTAAGTATTTTAAAATTAGAATACGACATCCGTGCCACTTTTTGCGTGATTGTGTTTTGAAATTTTTCTATATTAATGTTCTCTTTAATTTAAATGTTTTTTATTAATCCAGTTATAGTAATAATAATAAATTTTGTCCTCTTAAAGTACCTGAGGGTCGTATTGAAGAACAGCAATATATTTATGAGTTGCTCCTCAATTTCCAATAGTTGCATCGAGTTATGAAATGAGGTTCTCTGTATGCGCAACTTTGACGTCTTACAGCGAAACAACAATAATAAATAACGGGCAAACGTTTATGTCTCACTTAGAAAAATGTTGGAAACCGGTTACAAAGTTTAGTTTATTTCGAATTGTATCTTTTATTTTATTTTATTGTCTTTAGCAGAAATGTATTACTTACTGAACTTAGGTACTGTATTCGAACTGTGAAATAAATTTGTTTCGGATTTTTTATCAATTTGATATCTGTTCATCGTCAAAATGATATCTAAACAATTTATAATTCTCTATGACAATTTCTTTGAAGATCAAATTATATGTGTAATGTGTGTAGGATAGGAATACATTATTAAAAAAATACTTACTCATTTATTTTTAAACCGTATCGCTTTACGGTATCAGTTTTTTGGAACCTGCATAGATATTTATCACAATTACGTAGGTACCTCCGGAAACACGCGTTATTTATGAATTTACACAACTATTGTGTAGGCATTAATAATAGCCCCTAATAATGTAAGCAGGGACCTGAGCCGGACTAAACCGGGCTATAATTATTATTGTGGCCAAAATTGTTGCATAAAAGCTGCCGTAAATCATCTACCTGAGCCTATCAGGCTGTAAATGTTGCGGCCAAAACCTGATATTCAGCTTTGCTATGTTGGCAGATTCATTTAAAGTTTCCTCACGATATTTTCCTTCACCGAAAGTGACTGGTAAATATCTCATTCTACTTTTTCGTGACCATTGATCTATTTCCAGAAAAAAGTATGATAAACATTGAATTTCGTGTATGAAATTGTATTCCTAAATTGTACACAACATAACATAAATACTCTTCATTGCACACCTCAAAATAAAGAAACACATACAATACAAGTTACAAACAGAATAATCAGAGGTAAAACAATTCTTAACCTTACCAAATAATACCTACCTGAACCAAATAATAGGAATTTGTTAACCAAAATTCATATATTAATATTGATCAATGTAAAAAGATGGTAATGCCGTGGTAAATCCCTTATTTTCATACAAATCGGGAAACAATCAAGGGCCACTGAGTTACTGTGAATATTTACAGTTGCTATTATAAAACTAAGCTATCGGGATTGATGGCCTAATTAAGCCTCTTTCTCCGTCACAAAACAGCAAATGAAAGTAATAGCCAGGTATTCTAAAATATGCATTTTACGAAAAAGTGTCAAAAACTTATGTATGTACAGTCGACGTCAAAGATATGTTTACACTTTTTCACCTTACACCATTGTGATAAGGTGCAAATGTGTAAACATATCTTTGACGTCGACTGTACAACGAATAGTAGAAAGGCCCAAATATCAATCGATATTTCATACATAGTTTCCGAAAACTCATTCGAACGAGTCGGTGTTTGTACTGGAGACCTCCGGATTGTAAGTCGGACGAACCGCCAGGCTGCCAAGAATATTCGTAACGATAAGCATTTAGGTGTCCGTACCTTTACTTGAACCGCACGTGTGTATGTAGTTATACAGGGTGGAAAGATAAATCGGGCCCTGGAGGAAAACTACCTTAAAACGTTGAGATAGGTCAATTCACTGAAAGGAAACATTCTTTAATTTCTTTAAGGGGCATAACTGCATTTACACATTTTTGGAAAAGAGTACAGTTTTCAAAAAAAGTATTTATTTTGTAATTTTTGCCATAAATAATTTTTATGACAATTGATGCCAATCGATCCTGTTTCCAACGAGGATAAAAACTTCTAAATACCAACCAAGTTTCGGGCACAAGAGAACCCATAAATAATAAAAATAATATTTTTCATACAACTAGTATGGAAAAAAGTGAAAATTAAGAAAAAAACTGTGAATGCAGTTTTAGTTTTTAGGAAAAATAAAAGAATGTTTCCTTTGAGCGAATGAAGCGAACTATCTCAAGGTTTTAAGGTAGTTTCCCTCCAGGGTCAGACTTATCTTTCCAAACTGTATATGTGTAAAATATGAATGACATCCTCTTATCTAAACACACAGTAGTATGTCATCCAAGCTCGCAGAGCAAAGAGGCGATACACCAGCCGTGGGTATATTTACATGTACAATTTGGGGCCGTTTCTGACCCCCTAATAACTTGTGACCTATTTGAGCTTCATACTTCCAATTTTGTGTCTTGTAGTTAAGACTATCTTCTTAATACTGAATCCTGAATTTCAGCTCAAAATCTTTAACCGTTCACGAGATATTGACCTCCGAAAATCATTATTTTTACCACTGACTGAATCACTCACTGGCTCACTCATCAAAACCTTTGACTACTTCCAGGTGACATAGAAAGTTGAAATTTAGCATCCAGCTAGGCAATCGGGTGTAAGCAATAGGAAGAGTCTAAAATAAACAGTAGATTTTTCATATTTTATATGAAATACGGAAATTCACTTTTTATTGTTTATATATTTTTCTTTCTTTTATATGTGTAAGTTTTGTATAAGTTTATTAATTTATTAGTTTGGTTTATTTGCTTTGCAACACCTACTTTTCTGTTAATTTACAAAGGTTTCCGCTTCCCAAAGGTTGTCTGGAAGAGATCGCTCTTTAGCGATAAGACCGCCAATTGTTTTGCCTCTGCTTTTTTGTTCGTGACTTGTGTGTACTTTGTGTCTATTATTTGAGGTGTGCAATAAAGAGTATTTATGTTATGTTTATGTTATTCACTGTTGTACACTTATTTAATTAACAGCTGGCGTCGTCTTTTGAAAACAGAATTTGTATTCTAATTGTAAATGTAACTTTAAATTTTTTATCCATCCAATTATTCACATAAGTGCGTCGTAGATAAGGTACTATGTATTAAATATATAAGTTATTATTACTACGTAGAAAATTAATAAAACTTGCCAAGACTCACTATTAAGTAGCAAATAACAGAACACATCATTTGAAGCAATTGAAAACGTAATGTATGAGAGAAACAGTGATCTTAGGAGCTTTGAAAGAACTTCGATTCCAGTTAGATCTCACTTCTTTTATTAGTGAAACCGTTTACGAACTTGGCATTCATTCACATTTTTGTTTTTGATGGATAGTTAGGTTTAAGTAAGTACACGGTAAGTCAGTTCAACTTATTAAGAAATTCGTATTCAACTTATTAAGCGTTCATATAACTATAATCAGTAACTAGGCACTTCTTTGTTTAAAATACAGTTTTCAAGGTAAGTACTCTGCAAACTGTGACAGTGAATCCTTCAAAACCGAATATGCAATAAAAAAAAACAGGAAAGGTACCAAAATCTCCAACCAGATTTCAGACGATTTTAATAAAAATAGTCACGACAAAATTACTGATTATATTTTCAATTTGCGCAACTTATCGTTGCCAATGCCTGTTTTTAAAATTTTGCACAAATTGCACAATTTAAGATGGCCGAAGTCCAAGTAGTCGTATTGGTTAACGCAGGCAGCGCGTGACTGCAGTAAAATAATTCGGATCCAGGCTCAGTATCAACTGTTAACTGTTTTGTCTGTTATTTTATTTAATCGTATGGCAAGATATAATACAATACAATCGTTCTTTATAACAAGACACCCAATTGCTGGATACATTGGCTTACGTCATTTTCGAGGGTGAACAAGTCCTGGATTGCCCTGATATTTTGTGAGTAGGCACTCGCTGATAATGTGGTCCATGTCCTACACCGCCGCTCCACACACCCATGCCGGTGACTCCCTCCCTCATTTTGACTGTATAGAACATGCATAATTGCTTTTGGTTACCACCAACTATTTAAATGGTGTAAAATATTTTCTATGTGTGTATAAAATGCATAGGTAGTTGTTTTCAGAAACTATTTTTTAGTCATTAGTTTTAGAAATAACAATTACAAAATATTTAAAAAAATGTGTCCCGCCTTTTTGAACCCTGGGCACAGAATAATAGTATTTCCCCGTCCCGGATGGAATTACCTCACCCCGCGGCGGCCGATTGGTAGGTTATCAGTCAGGTTGAAGGTAAAAACTCGCGCACATATTGAAGTGTGTACCTACTGTACAAACGTGCCGTGCACACATAAGCGTTCAAACGAATTTTGTAGTATGGCGTGTCCGCCCTGTACCGTTGGTCCATAAATATGGGAAAGTTTATGAAAGTAGGACCTAATAAGCACTTGCAATGAAAACTATATTGAATAAAATCGGTTTATCAGTTTTTTAGTTATCGCAAAATGTTACTTCTTATAGTAAAAAGTAAGAAACGACCTTTTGAGTGAATGTATTTTGACGGGCCGGCAACTACGGAATTCTACATTGAAGTTAATTGTATGGCCTAACATGCTTTTGACCGGTTTTCCATTTTTAAATACCTGCTTATATATTTTTAACTTTTTGAGTTTCAAAACAATTAATACTTCATTGTTCTAAACAACTTTTGGACAAAGCCATTCAGTCATCGTTTTGACCTACATAATTTTCGCCTTATACCGGACGCCCTTTACAGGTAATTGTAGTTGGGCAACTACCATAAATAATGTCTGCCTTAATGGCAGAGTACCGATTAAACCCTGAATTTAAATTGCTTACCGCTAAAAGAATAAAAAGGATTTGACCTTATCCTTATTTTGCTGCTAAAACTAATATTTTGTATACCTATCCTATACTTTGGCAAATTTCAAGTGGCCACCTGCATATTTCAATACTGTGTTAGTGGCGATAAAATTGAAAAGCGAACCGGGGATAGCTATTTTATCAACCTACTTCAAGATTTCGAAGGAGGAGGTTTTCAATTCTTTTCGGGGATCTTTGTTTTTCCTTGTTTTTTTTAATGTATTTTCACCGATTATTCGAAGACGGCTGGACCGATTTGGAAAACGGAATTTAAAAGTCTTATAGACGGAGAGCTAGCACGTCAGATATGACAATAAATAAGAGCGACGAAACCCCTCTAGTTAGTTTGCAATACTATGCTTATTTCTAGATCCGGACATCTGGCAGCTGTAAAGCGGTGGAAGTCGAAGAATGCAAACCACTTAAAAAAAACAATCCTAGAGTTCTGGGTTTGATGCAATATTATGAGAAATTATATGAATAACTAGCCTTTTCCCGCGGCTTCGCCCGCGTACTATAAGTACTCAAACAGGATACGATACCCATGTTGATTTTCAGACTTTGTGACCACATTTTCCCCTTTTGGGGGTTGAATTTCAAAAAAACCTGAAACACGTGTTTCCTCATTTATCGTTAGGAATACTCCTGTGAAGTTTCGAATAAAATAGTCGAACAAATCTTGTTTCGCCATACAAACTTTGGACCCCCATTTTACCCCGTTAGGGGGTGAATTTTGAAAAATCCTTTCTTAGTGCTCCCCTAGACCTTATAAGGAACCTATGTGCCAAATTTTAAATCTCTAGACCCAGCGGTTTGGGCTATGCGTTGATATGTCAGTCAGTCAGTCAGTCAGTCAGTCAGTCAGTCAGTTTCTTCTTTTATATATATAGATAGATTAGATAGTATTATTGCCAAAAGTTTCTGTTGGGGGAAAGTAGTCCAAAACAACGTAAAATCTAATTCATAGTTTGTCGCCTACTGTTGGTGTTTCCGAAATAATCCTTTACAAATAAGACAATTTCGGCAGTTTTTATTTATTTTGGTATTACTTTTTTCCAACTGAAAATTTTGCTAGTCTGTCACTCTGACCTCCACCCATTAAAAACTGCCCTGCCAGATGCCTGGATCTAGCAAGAAAGCTATTTATTGCAATCTTACCAGACGGATTTTGTTGCGCTCATTATTGTCATATCTGACGTGGCCAGCTCTGAGACCATTACAGCATGTATAGGGAGTCATACCTCCTACGAGTATATGCTACATACACTCTCTAACCCATGAAAGATCTGTACGTAGAAAAGTGTAGGCTTTTCGTCATGCTTTATACTCATGAGTCGAGAGACGTTCCACTTTAACGCGAAAATAAGAGACAACATTAATTTCCAAAATGACTTAACTGTACAAATGATGTTAAAGAAAACTGGCTTTTTAAAACCAAGAGGGCAGAAAAGGTTCTCTAAAAAACACCAAGTCATCTAGCTCACATTTGTCAATGGGGCTACCAACAACAAATAGATCTTTTCAAAACCGTTATGAAAAAGGCACGAAATTAACTACTTCTCACTACTTAGATACAAAATGGCTACCGCATACAACGGGGTCTTTTATTCTGTCTCAAAGGCGGCCACGTGAAAGGTTCATTATCTGAAACCGTTGGCGACACGTTGAAAGACCTAAGCGATGCTGCCATTTCACTAACTTTCAAAACTTCTAATCGCAGAAAACCGCATGATTTTAAAATCATCCATGATCCATGGAATATAAGGTTCATTTTTCAATACGGCGACATAAAGAGCTACTAGATTAAGGAAGTGATTAGTTAAGGTTTTTTTTAATGCAGTCTGCTTTACAAATTCTTCTCGTGTAAGAAAGTTTTGCGAATGCTACATAGATAAGAGTTATTAATTGCTTGGAACAGGATTATACTTTTTTTGCTTAAATTTAACACTTTCCGTACCACCTAGTGCTACGCGCTACGTTCGTAGCCCGTATTTGTCGTATGTAGCGCGTTGTAGCTACGAAGAGAGAACCGGACAGTCGGGTTCCTGGTCGTGAAAGTGTTAATACGGATTTTTATAAGTATAGTACAAAGTTTTTGTACTCCTGTACTTTAATCTATCATTACATACATGCCTATTCCCCAAAAAGCACTTGTTCTATAAAACCGCGAAATTGTATCGCGTGCAAACGCGACTTTAGGACAAAATAAATTATTGCCAACCTAAGAAACCTAAATAAACGCAGCGTTTCTAGAAAAAAAAACTTAAAAAAATACTAATTAAAAAGTTAATCATTAATAATTAACCATAAATTAAAATATTCAGCATAATTAAATTATGCTGAATATGTTATTTTTTTTGTTTTTTTTTTTGTAATTAATTAATTTAAAACACTGTTGCACAGTGGCCGGCGCGCCTAAGTAAGGCGGCCATAATTAAATTGATTCTTACTTATTTTGTATTCTGGTAACAAAGTCTTTTAAAATACTATTTACCACTAGTAAAGTTCAATGAAACACGTATTTAGGTATATTGCATGCTAAATTTAATAAAAAGTATGAAACAAAATAGGTACATGAAAAAACATTGTGTTTATGTAAAAAAAAAACTTAAAAATACCTTAAAAGTATATGATTATTACTATTCCTTAAACTAGACATTTACTATTTCTTAAACATAACAGGCCTTACAATATAAATAATAAATATACATTTTAAAATAATTCATGTAAAACAAATATCAATAAAAAAATAAGTGCATATAAAAATTAAATAATACATAAATACATTAAATTCTACGTTATTCAGTAACATCTAATAAACTTAAAACTTCAATAGAGAGAGTAGATTTTTTTCGGGGCAATTTTCTACTGGAGGTGACAAATGGATCTGAATTCAGCAGAAGCCTGTGAATAAGATCTTTGTTAGTGAGATCCCGAGACATTTTCCGTGTGTGGGTGCGTCGAAAGATCTTTATATTTTTGTTCGTTGACTCTGCAGCCTCTTCGGACAATTCACCTATAGGAACTAAAGCGTTTTCTATAACTATAGCACCATGTACGAGCACTTTATGTACAGAGGATGGTAAAGGATACCAATCGTATACCTTCATCAGTTCTTTCGCCGTTTCTGTAGTACTCGTACTCATACTCGTCAAATTTATTTATTTACATTTATTTTATATCCAGATCATATGCACTCCAAAATAGTTTCACACCTTTCTATTAGGTTCTGTTGTATAACTGTTGTATTTCAGCGGATAGCGGATTGTTGATCGGATTCCACGTTCAAGGTATTTTTGGTTAACGTACATGTTTTAAGGAGATTAACACTTTGCAACTCGTTAAACCATTCGGAATGTTTCATTAGAACTTTAGATTTGGTTCTCGAACACGATTTCGAAAAAAACACGATTCGTTCGCAAATGTACTTTAAGACTTTTTCTAAATTGCTAGTATTCACGTTATCTGCATATGGGACCATTTCAATCAAATGTTGTATCACTTGGCGACGCCTTTCTACATCTGAACCACTCTTAGACAGCCTCAGTTCAAATACAAATCCCCTTGTAAATGATCCATCGAACATATCATCTGAAAAAAATAAAAATAAATGGTTAATATTGTAACGTAATATTTTCGTAGTACCGCTACGCGTAGGCCCACTTAGGCGTAGCAGGATTCTAAATACTAAAGTGGCATAATGAGGCAAACAAAGTTGTATGTATATTAATCTACAAAGATCAAGCTTTCAAATGAAGGTAATTTTATCCTTCAGCGAGTTTAATAACATAACTAAAACTTTCATTAAAAAAAATATTCTCATAATATTTCGCATGTAAGTTAGTCACGGCCTCATGGCGTAGACCCGTTATTATTACTATATATTACATGTACAGAACAAAATCTATATGTAAAACAAAATAACGTACCTGATTCGTGAAGATCCATAATACTAATAATCACTAAAATACCAACTTTCACAGGAATTCACGACTAATGACCGATCGCTTAATGAGTCGCTGATAAGGGAGCGCGCAGAAACGGGTGATATGGTCACTTTCGAGGTTCGTAAGAGAATGAAAATAGTTAATAATCCAAGATCTATTTGTACCCGATTGGAGTACATTTATAGGTGAATAATAAACGATCATTGGATATTTAAAAATGATACATGCATTTTTTTTTATTATGACCTAAGACCAGGCCGCTGTGTGCTGTCATTACGCCTCGACGCACCAGTTTTCACACAACATTGCTGGCCTAAGCTGGCAAATTTGAGTTAAGCACTCAGTTTCACTACATTAAATTAGGTAGAAGTTATTTTTTTGAATATCATTTATACGAATATAAATTGGCGGTCTTGTGTTTTCAAAAAGGCGAAGAATGAGATACAATTATATTTTTCCCGTACCTTTAAGTAATAAACTACTTATTTGAATTCAGAACAAAACAGCTTAAAACTACTAATTGTAAAAGCAAGGCATTGTTGTTTTAAAAGCAATTGCAGTAAAGCAACAACACACTAAGACTCGTGAAGGATTCTTGGAATTCGAACATTAAGCTTGCCTGCTACTCACATCCCTTATTAGTAAACCAGTTTAGGTTTGGCCTCGGTAGCTAATTGGGGGGCCTGGGTAATACAAAAATATTGCGGAATATTAAGACAACTGTCAACGCTGACAAACACGTAGTGCGTAAGGGACTGCTGTGTCGTTAGAGAATTCAACCCGAAATAGCCAAAGTCTGTCATTTTCTATACAAAAAATAACGTCTGCCGATTTTTGCGGTGGAAGGGAACGTCAAATGTATGGCTATTCGTACGTAACGTACAGATAGTCACGTCAGATAAACGTCAGTCATTACATGTGTATGACCTCCGGTCATATGTTTTCGGCAGAGGGGAACGCCTGTCAATGGCGACACCGGTTGGATGAATTTTCTAAGACTGTTTCTAATGTCTACTCCAGTTTCGCACCTACACACCAACAGATGGCGACACAGTAGCGACTAGAATGAAGCGCTCAAACTTGATTTACATCGCGCTCACCTACGGAGTTTCAATTGTCTGTAAACTATAAAATTTCCAACCCCAACTGGGAATTCTCTTATGTATCATGGTTCTCGCTATATTGTTCGGTTGAGGGAAACTTCGAACTATGGGAATAAGATTCCTAGACGTCCAATATCGGAGCAGTAAATACAAGTTTACCAAGAAATAGCTATTTGGACGTGGACAGTTCTTTAGAGTCCTCTTAGTGCGTGAAACAACGATCTATATATATATATATATATATATATATATATATATATATATATATATATATATATATATACATATATATATATATACTTCTCGTTTAAGTAGGCACCCGAATGTATATAGGTAGCTTTACCCGCTGAAATCAAACTATTAGATATCATTAATATGTTCCAAAACTAGAAATGGCTAATGAAAACACTTTTTACTCTGTCACTTATTTTTTTAACAGAAAATTGATTTCAGTAGCTAATTGTAAGCTGACATAACCACTTTAATTTATAATTTATATGATTATATTAATGTAATTTTAATGTATGCCACAATGATGTACCAAATCATAATATTTTTGACATGTAATAATTATTATGAATTAATGAGTATGAGTATGGAACATACAATCATATTAATTTATTGATGTTTGATACATATTGTATTAGGATTTAGGATCATAAAAAATACCTATTTTACTATTGTAAGCGTCTTTCACGATATCTTTTACGTATTTTATATTTTTTTTTAGCTTTTGAAACTGAATTGAGGAAAACATGACAATTATTCACTCTATTATTCACTAAGAAAGATTTTTTTTTGGAAATGTATTTGATCCATTACCAAGGTTAAAAAATATTGATGTGACTCTGACTTTTTAGAAGAAATATGCATACCTACACACAGAGACATGTACTAGTAGTCTCTTGCAATATCAGCCCAATAACTAAGAAAAAAATCAAGATCGTCCTAACTACTGTTATTTGGATTTAACCATTAGTCGTATCTCATCATCTTCTTAAGGTAGAATTGTATTCATAATGGAGCACTTTGCTGTCCGGTTACTCCACCTAATTATGAATTCTAGCTTAGCGTCTGTCCCGGCTGTTTGCCTACCTGAATTTAACCTGGAGTACGCTTACGCGTAAGCACTAGTTTTCTACAGGTTACCAGTGCTTTCTATTGGTAACCTGTAGAAAACTATATGCTCTGTATAAGTGCCTAGCCCTTAATAATTATTTCGGAGATATAACCTTAAGAAAACGATTGCCATACATACTCAATAGCTTACCTGAGGACATCCGCCTAGAACAAAACCTACGTATTTTTAAGAGAAAGCTAAAGTATTATTTATTAAACACACTGCCATAGTATATATACATATAAATAAATATATATATACAGGGTGGAATTTTGTAATGCCACCTGAATAGGAAGTACTCTTAATATTGTAGATAGAAAATTTTACTCAAAGAAAACTTTCCTTTATTTTTTTAAAGAAAGAAAACTGCATTCAAAGATTTTTAAAAATTCGCTTGCCGCACCCGGTAATCGAACTGACTAAAATCTCTAAAAGTTGCATCCTGTACTTTTATTGCATCGATCGTTAGGGTCAATTATAAGGATGAAATCTATCTTACAAACTTTATAAATTTAAAGAAAGGAAAACAATGAAATCTTAAATTATTAATTCAATGGATCAAGTTTAAGCACTTTTACTCAAAGATCCATCTGTTTACTTATGTTATTAATTAATAATTATCATTGACGTCATTTATTCATTAAAATGACGTATTACTTTTTAGATAAGACGATTGCAATTTGCACGTGTTTGTAATGCAGACTCCTTTCTTAGATTTGACATAACTCCGTGTGTGACGTAGCTTAAATATGGAATGTTACATTTGAAAATAGATTTTCATCTGTTATTCATATTTGATTGTCACAAACAAATCATTTCATATTTGTTTCACGGTAAAAATGGCCTATCAAGAACAATTTGATTTAATGGAAGCTTATTTTTTAAATAACAAAGATGTGAATCGTGCTCTGCGGTGGTATGGAGAGAAATATCGAGATCGACAGGCACCAACTCGGTTTGTACTGAAAAGAATGGTAGAAAATTTAAAGCATACGGGTAGTTTCAAAAAGCGACGGCAAACTCTTCAGCAGAACAACTTCGATTTTGATCTAAATGTTTTAACATACTTCGAAGCATTTTAAGCAATTTAAGATTTCATTGTTTTCCTTTCATTTAATTTATAAAGTTTGTTAGAGAGATTTCATCCTTATAATTGACCCTAACGATCGATGCAATAAAAGTACAGGGTGCAACTTTTAAGATTTTAGTCGGTTCGATTACCGGGTGCGACAAGCGAATTTTTAAAAATCTTTGAATGCAGTTTTCTTTCTTTTAAAAAATAAAGGAATGTTTTCCTTGAGTAAAATTTTCTATCTACAGTATTAAGAGTACTTCCCCTTCAGGTGGCATTACAAAATTCCACCCTGTATATGTATATATATATATAGGTACTTATAATGTGTAGAACTAAGTATTAAAAAAATATGTTTATTTTTAACACTTCCTGCAGTCAAACTATTAAGATGGTTTTGCAGGGTCTCTGTCTGTAATGTAATTTTGTTGTTGGATTAATAAATGAATAAAAATAAAATAAAAAAAGTATTACGAATGTAACAAAGATACTGGTGATCCGTTTAAGGGCGTAATTGGTATCGTGTTCTAATTATGAAAAGTAAGAAAAAAAATGCGTAGACTTTACTCGCTGAAATCAAATTATTAGATATTATCAATATGTTCCAAAACAGACTAAAGAAATGGCTAATCGAAAACAGTTTTTACTCTGTCACTGAATTTATTAATAGAAAATCAATTTCAGTAGCTAAAGCTGACATAACAACTTAATTTGTATTTATAATTGATTTGTAATATTATATTAAAGTATTTTTTATGTATGCCACAACAATGTATCAAGTAATAATATTGTTGACAAGTAATATTTATGATGCATTAATATATATTGACATACAATCATATTGATTTATTGATGTTTAATAGATATTGTATTAGGATTTAGGATCATAAAAAGTACCTATTCTAATATTGTTATTTATTAGCCCGTAGTATCCCACTGCTGGGCAAAGGCCTCTGTCTCTGTCTTCCTTCCACGTGTCTCTGTCAATGGCAATATCAGCCCAATCACTACGAAAGACGTCAAGATCGTCCTAACTACTATTATTAGGCTATAACCGTTATTCGTATCCCATCATCGTCCTAAGCTAAAATTATATTCATAATTGAGCACTTTGCTGTCCGGTTACTCCACCTAATTTTGAATTCTACCTTAGCGTCTGTCCCGGCTGTTTGCCTACCTGAATTGGAGTAGGAGTACACTTTACGCGTAACCACTAGTTTTCTACAGGTTACCAGTGCTTTCTATTGGTAATACAGATATCATAGAATCATCATAGTGACCCTGCCTACCAAGCAGGAGATCCCGGGTTCGAATCCGGGTAAGGGCATTTATTTGTGTGATTATCACAGATATTTGTACCTGAGTTATGGATGTTTTCTATGTATAATTATTTATCTATTATTTATAATATATAATTAGTTATCTATTACCCATAACACAAGCTTTATTGAGCTTATTGTGGGACTAGTTCGGTTTGTGTAAGATTGTCCTATAATTGTCCACAAACTGATTTTAGAACCAAGTTTCGTCGAATAGTTTAATTTAAATTAGTGTAGTTTTACTCTGTATATAATAAACTTTTGTTTTGCGGCAATAAATAATTTCATTCATTCATTCATTTTCATTCATTCATTTATAATATTTATTTATTTATCCAAAAAAATCATGAAGCTATGTGTAGCACTCGTGCCCACTCCAACACTCCAACGTTGCTGCGTAGTCTACGTACACAATAATCCAAACTCCACAAAAAAACCTTTCAATGACACGAGGCTCTTCATTAGTCCGGCGACGAAAAAAGTACTAGAGAATCCACTTCACCATTTCACAGCAAACTGTACTGTATCACCACTACACAGACTTTATTTTCGCTTGTAAAAGAGAAATCTATTATCAAGAACCAGTACATCTGTTTAGAAGATTTATTACAACAAATGCCTATTTTCCAGCAGACTTATTGGCGACCTAATGCTTATTGTTTTTGGTAGTTCACTTGTTTAAGCGTATTTTATTGGGCCGATTTGATAATAGCTCAGTATGAGAAATACAATAGGGGAATTTATGTAAGAGGCTTAGGGATGGTTCTATTATCGTTCTTGACGTAATAGATAATTAAAAGATTAGGTATTTTAATAAGTAAGAAGTGCTTCAAGTTGTGAATTGTGATATTAATTCAAGCATAAATGAATAACTGACCTTACCAGGCATTGATGACTTGAATGAATGATTTACACTAATATTCTCAGTAAGTATGTTTTGTCATAATTATAACAAATTCTATTCAGAGAACCAAGAACAACACTTACAAACACCACTCCCACCACCTAAACCTACACCTATGTATAAACGAGAATGAAAACGGGTCACTTCAATGCACATAAGCAGTATAATTCAGGAACCTTGTAGCCTGAAAGTACGGGGTACTCTGTGTCAAATCTGGTAGATCAGATTTTTTGCAGACTTGTTTATGATGCTAGTCCCAATGAATAATCCAAGTTTGTGACCTCGAGCGCCGAACGCAACTTTATCAAAAATCGAAAAATCGTTTTTTTTTTTAGACTTTGGCGATTATGATCCTAAACGAATGGATCCTAAATAACACTTTACCCTTCCCCTTCTCTACTGGGAAAACGGTTCTATTTTGAAAAGCTTTATCTTGGAAACTATTGGGTCTACAGAGACAATTCTAGTCTTTTATTGTAGCAACTTTAGTCTACTTTAAAAATGTCTTGAGGAGGTACTGTCAAAAACTAGTCTTTAATACATTCATTGCCACCCAGTCAAACAAGACATCCACGCCAGGACACAAAAATTTCGTCATATAAAGCTATAAGTACTCTACGATCCCGACTATCGGGTCGTCCGGCCTGGGAACGAAATCATAAAATACCCGGTAGTCGGGTTTTCGGCACTGAATGTGTTAAGGGTTATAATCGCCAAAATCTGAAAATAAAACTGATTTTTTAGTTTTTGACAAAGTTGCGTACGGCGCTCGAGGTTACGAAATTGGATCATTTATTAGGCCAACATCACAAACATGTCTGCAAAAAAATCTGATCTACCGGATTTGAAGCACAAGATGATTGTATAAAGTTACTGGATCAGTAGGTATACAACTTCATTTGTCTCAAAAATGTTCCACGTCTACATGAATTAATCGAAAACTCCGAGCCAATATACTCTATAATTTCGTAAACAAGACATTTCCTCCGTATAAACTAAAACCAAACTCGATCCTCCAAGGTTCAAATTCAAAGGACGCTTCTCAAGCCGGCTCCCAGTTTGTCGCAGCCGGAATATTAATTCTATCAGTGAAAACTCGACCTTATGAAGTTCTGATTAAAAACAAACCTTGCAACTTAATTAAATTTTGGAGGAAGGGGAACAAAGCAGGGTACAATCAAGGGCTTTTCCGGTTGTTATCTCTGCTTAGTAATAAAACAATTTGACGGGAATTATGTCAAGTTAGGGGTTAACATCGATAACAGGTAGATTGGGAACATTACTCATATATTGTAGGACTTATATTTAAGAAATAATAAGCCTAGAATTATTTATCTCCGGAGATTCTGTCTCCAGAGAGACCGAATCGGAGGCATTTTTAACATTTTATTCTGGTACCTAAGGTTTGAAACTGAGTATCACTCTTTCACTCAATTACTGTAATAGTAAAAGAGATGATTTTTTATTTATTTTTTTACCAATTCGACGTAGTAGATCAAGAGTTTCTATTATAAGTTGTTGGTAGTCCAACCCCGACAATCCGACACTCTTATACACTTCCTGTATACCTAGGTTCAAATAGATAAGCTCAGTAGTCTTCTAATATTTAATAGGTATTCCATCTGTTTGGTTACGATACTGAGACAAACGACGATACTTACTTAGGTAATAACTGTAATAAGTTTAATACTTATTTTTAACTATAAAAACAATATAATACACATGTTTTATATACTTTTATAACAATAAATGTTGCCAAAACTCAAAGCGACGCATGCCAAAATTTCACACATACCTCTTTGAGGTTGATCTTATTTGTTAGCTAACTTTCTTCGACAGGGGGCCTACTCTGTACTCGTGATACAATTTATTTTTTCCCCATCAGGAGGCATTAGGTACGTTGTTTACCTGTATTCGTATATAGAGTTCCTTTTGGAATGGTTAAAGTCACATTATCAAGTTTAAATTAATAGTGCAACGAGTTTTATGTATAAGTATAAAGATAAAAATTATCGTAAAAAAAGGAAGACGAATGCCCGACTGATACTAAACTTGTATTAATTTCGATTTGTATCTATATTTAGATTTGTATTTTTATTTCACATCAGTTTTCTCCATGCACCAACTATTATTCCATCTATACCAGGAGGCCTCTTCGAGACTTAAAATATTGCGTGTACATAATACACCGACAGAATGGAACACAAACTCGGTATTTTTTTCTCTTACAAGGATCACAATGCGTGAATGATGTCGCAACTCGGTGTGGCAATGGATATCCAGTACCTACTGCATGCACTTAGGTGACACCTGTATCACAAACAGGATGTCGCTTATGTGTGCCAATAAATAACATTAGCATAACAGTAGAAAAACTAGTTATTACCTATCTCACCTGTAGACTGTGGAAATAGTTTTGCAGGGCACTTTATAAATTCATGTAACGTATGCGGAATGAAATCTGGACAACATTCAATTTCTTATAAAATAAATAGAACATAGTTATTTTTATAATCTTTCATGGTTTTTAATAATGTATTTAATTACATTAAATGCCAGAGACAGTTTACTCCAATGCAAGGTTTCAAACGAAAGTTGTGGTACAGTCGAGGACAAAGAGATGTATACACTTTTGGACCTTATTACAACGCAATAAGGTCCAAAAGTGTATACATCTCTTTGTCCTCGACTGTACTTTATGTTCATCGCTGTCGACAACAACAATGTACAGATTTTTTAAGATCTAAATTTATCTTCCATCGGATAACTTTTTAAGGAAGCTTCGTATAATTGACGTTTTTCACATTCTTGACCGTAAGATTATTGGTGTTCTCAAAATAATAGTTACCTTGTCACGAATTTCCATTTTAAACAACATAATATTAGTCATTTAAAAAATCCAAAAATGAAAAAAACACCTGTTTTTACATTTTTTGACCAAACGACGTGGCCGTATTTTCGGTTATTTTTTTTAATTTTTGGAGACTATGGGCGTAACATTTCTTAATTGTTAACTGATACCTATATCTTCCAGATATTTTAAAACCGTTTTACTGCCACATTTGAATGCCTTCCTGAGTTCTCTATAAGATTTTGTGACTCAGCGGGCTGTCATTTTCTTTAATCGATCTCTCTCAGCAAACCGGCTAATGCTGGAATGTTTCCCTGAACCAGGCTTTCTTGTGGCAATTTTTGTAAAGAAAAAGGACGTAAAAATATTATAAATAGCTCTTTAGCTCTATCCCATTTCCACAAAATTTTTCACGGTCTTCGCTTTCAGCCATAGGGAATTAATACTGTAGAAATTACATATTGTTTCGCGACGTTGTTCTCCTCGATTAACCATTATTTTAAGATAAAGAATCCAATGGCCATTAAAAGTACGGGATTAATTAACAGATGTATAAGCTTTCAATTGGCATTTATATAAAATTTGAGTTTAATTCTTTACTTACTTTTTACGTCTTCAAAATTTTGTCCAGATTTCATTCCGCATACGTTTATTACTCGAAAAGTAGAATAATAAATCAATCTATCTACTAATTCCCACGACAAAATAGGTGATGATGTCTTCTTACAAAAAGGTACATATATTTACTTTAATCAAATAAAGAAGTAATTTTCAAATTATGATTAGAACTCCAAAACACGGGAAAATTTACATATTTATCGAACATTACAGCAATACCAACCCTCAATTTCTATAGCTTTGTCTCGAGTTGTTGACGAACATTTTTCTGAGCAAACAGACACACAAATGTAAATGTTTATAATGGAAATTGACAAACATGGCGTTAAATATGAATGACAGAACATGTGAAAACTGCGTGGTGCCTACGACGTATTAAGTTCTAGGAAGTTCTAAAGATACAATTTAATTGATTTAATTTTGATTTGCAAATTAAAAAGATTTGAACTGTTTGCTAATTGGAATGTAGTTCTAGAGAACTGGAGGATCATTCGTAAAATTATATTTGTTATTGATTTAATTTTGACTTGTTATTGAAAATTGAACATCATCAATAGACGTTTTATTTATTCAGGTTAAAGACTTTTATTAGGTATTTAATTGTGAATTTTCAAAAATTGTGAATATTCTGTAAATGTATAATAGTTTCGATTACGCATCAAAAGATTAAACATGTGGCGACAAGATTTGCTAGTACTTAAGTACCTAGCTAGTCAATGTCAATACTTAGTTCACCAGATTTTTGACTATGGGCGTAGGTATGATGGTTGCGGTTATCAATACGATAGGGCCAACATCAATGTTTAATAATGCGATAAACACTGTAAATATCGTGAAATTTTTACTAGCGTACCTCATTCCGCTTATACGTTGGAGCTCATGGACTACCTAACTAGTTGGTGTACGATGTCAAGATTTACACCACATTCCCCGTGTCGCTGTCTTATACAACAAAAGCTGCAAAATTTTGGGACACGGCTCTTATGGCTCTACGAAATAAGATTATGTTATATTTTGCGCGTTTTGTTGTGTGACATAATGTTAGCAAGTGATATTACGGTTTTAGTTCAACCCCTTCCTCCTCCTTGTATTGTTTATGCGACAGTATTTTTGTGCAATCTTTCTTCACCTGTTTCTGTCTCTGGCGGTATGGAGGGCGTGGTAAAAGGTCGAGTCAAGAGTGGTGAGAATCGGGTCAGACCAACGTATAGGGCTGCGTCCATGAGGTATTTTCCCATCTACTTTGCCATGAGCTTCTCCAGGTTGCCACTATGTTTTCTTCCAACGTGACTTCTTCTGACTTCTAGGACTCTGCAAAGACACTCGGATGATATAGCTGCGAGGAGACTTCAAGTTCTCTCAATATGGAGACGTTAGCCCGAAATGCTGTCCAGGGGATACGGAGCATCTTTTTCCAGCACCACATCTGAAAGGCATCAATACGTTTGCGGTCTGTAGCTATCCAATTTAACCACTTATTAGTTTTAACGGCCCCCTAGCATAGTTGTTAGTGACCCTGCCTATGAACCAGGAGGTCCCGGGTTCGAATCCTGGTCAGGGCATTTATTTGTGTGTTTATCACGGATATTTGTTTATCACCTAGCAACCTGTCAACACGTACAGGTTTAAAATTTTCACTCAAATAAATTTTAATCTTATTACATACCACAAATTCTTTAATTAAGTAAAAGTGTGCATTTTTAGGTATTGTGAAGTAAACAATTTTTCTCCGTGGAGGCCGCAAATCGAAGGCCTAACCCAAAACAAGCGCTGTTGTATGGTCCGACAAAAATGACAAGTATGTCATTTTGAAAAAATATAAATATTTACATGTTTTTTACACGAGATTGATACAATGTGTGCATTGTATACTCTACGAGTGATTTTAATCGTGTTTCCTTATAATTGCTAGCCCTCCGTGTCTCCCTATATTTCTATCAGTCGACCTACACAAGAAGCAAAGTGCACCTACGAGATTTGAGGCTGGAAGTCCGTGCTAAGGGACTGCAATTAGCAGTAGCTACAGAAGCCCTGCCTCTTCTAAAGCGAAGCATTGAGCAGAACCACCTCCAACTACAAACCTCTGCCTGCCTGATCCCCCGCAACCCATCGATCCGCATCTTACCGCTACCCCACAGGTCGTCCTTGGAGCAGTCATGTCTTTCCCCAATGGCTCTGCAGGCGGCCTGGATGGTCTGACACCGCAGCACCTAAAAGATCTTCTGTGCAGCGGCTGCGAAGAGATTGGGGAAACACTTTTGAAGGACCTGACGGGCCTGGTAAACATCATGCTGGCCGGTCAGGTCCCAGACGATATCAGAGACGTCCTGTATGGAGCTAACCTCTGTACCTTGACGAAAAAAGACGGCGGTATTAGACCTATTGCCGTTGGCACCACGCTCTGCCGTCTCGCCGCCAAGATTGCCTGCCGCTCCATCCTTACCCAGCTTGGCTCGGAACTTCAACCGGTCCAACTGGGATTTGGGTCTAAGGGTGGTTACGAAGCTGCTGTGCATGCCGTGCGAACGTTCCTCGAGCATGATGCAGGAGAGGTTCTATTGAAGGTGATGTTTGCAACGTATTTAACTCTGTAGAATGGGGCGCCTTGTTGACACAAATAAAAGAGAAAATTCCCTTGACTTATAAATTCCTTTGCCAGTGTTATAGTGCCCCATCTAAATTATTGTATAAAACAAACGTTATGGATTCATCTGTAGGTTGTCAACAAGGTGACCCTCTCGGCCCAGCAATTTTCAGTCTCGCTATACATCCCATCATAAAGGACCTAAATTCAAAATTAAACGTGTGGTACCTGGATGACGGGACCCGTGGCGGTGAAGCGATTTCTGTTCTCGAGGATTTTAAAAATATAATCACAAATATGAAAACAGTTGACTTTATCCAAAATTTTTCAAAATGCGAACTTTTTATTGCAGATTCCTGTCCAAACAAGGAAAACACTGTTTAGACAACTTGCTCCCGGTATTAAAATAGACCAGTCTTTTGAAAACTTCGTCGACTGTAAAATTCAAAATTTCAGAGCAACATCACATCGTTTAGCCAAAATTGATCTACATTCTGCCTATTCTATCATCAAATATTGTCTCTTCGTTCCAAAATTTACATATGTTCTCCGCGGATCCCATCTCTGGAAATACCCTGATTTGGTCTCAAAATTAGATTCATTAGTCGTAGAAACGCTCACACCCATCTTCAACATCACTTTTGACGCCAGAACTTGGACCCAGGCTAGCCTACCTATTAGGTTGGGTGGCCTGGGTATTCGCAAAATTTCCTGTGTAGCGTTACCTGCTTTCTTGTCCTCGGTGCATGGTACTTATAACCTTATAGGAAAAATTTTAGCCCCTTCCATTGGGTCCCTGGAGGCAGCACACTGCACCGAAGCCAAGAACGTTTGGTCTGTAAGTTGTCCAAACACGGACCCACCTGAAAATCCCTGCTCGCAAAGGCAATGGGACGAGCCGGTCTGTCGACTAGTACAGAAAAAACTCTGGATACGTCACCTAGTTCGACAGACCGTGCTCGTCTCCTAGCTATTGCAGAGTGGGAGTCAGTTCTTTGGCTGAAAGCCGTCCCCTAATATTGGAATATTTCTCGATAACACGACCTTCCGCCTTGCAGCCAGTTTACGTTTGGGGGCATCAACAAACCATCCGCATCGCTGTCAATGCGGCGCCATGGTGGACAGCCTAGGCCACCACGGCCTTTCATGCGTCCGAAGCGCCGGAAGGATCCCCCGCCACGCAAGCATCAACGACGTCATCCGAAGGGCCCTTTTCAGTGCCAAACTGCCGGCTATCCTAGAGCCCAGTGGTTTGGCCAGGGATGACGGCAAGAGGCCCCTAGTTTGAGACGCTACTTGCGTTGATACCTTGGCACCGTCCCATATTCCAGGCACCAAAATCAGTGCTGGTGCTGCGGCGTCCTCGGCCGAAGACCTCAAGCGCCGCAAGTATGTAGCTTTAGAAAGCAGCTACATATTTGCGGCGTTTGGCGTTGATACTTTAGGGCCGTGGGGGCCAAGCGCGCGCCGACTATACAAAGATCTGTCGGCGCACCTAATAGAGGCTTCTGGTGGCCAGAGGGCTGGCTACTATTTTGCTCAACGAATAGCCATCGCCATTCAGCGTGGTAACACGGCCAGCCTTCTGGGCACCTTGCCCCTTGACAGCGATCTGGGTCAAATTTTTTATCTGTAATTTTAAGTATGTTAAATTATTAGGGTAGGGATTGTGTTTATTATGTTTTTTGTTACACTTATACTGTTATATGAATAAAAAGAATTTTGTTCCTGAGTTATGGATGTTTTCTATGTTTTTAAGTATTTAAATCTATCTATTATATATATCGTCGCCTAGTACCCACAACACATGCCTTATTGAGCTTACTGTGGGACTACGTTTATTTGTGTAAGATTGTCCCATAATATTTATTTATTATTTATTACTATTAATCTTGATTGTCGTAACAATCTCTAGAAGTTAGTTTCCAGAACAACGGTAAGCCCCTTTGCATACATTTTATATTAAAGTAACTTGTGTGGTGCATTCACTGCATTGAACCCACTTCTACGTAGCATTATGTATAATATATCAGCCAGATACCGTAAGATGGCTCGTAGCTTAGAACAATTGAGCGAGGGAACGCGTAGAGCCCAAGTTAGGTTTAATCGCATTTCATACTTAACGTTCAAACGGGGGCTCTTTACACCGACTGGAGACGAATTAAGGACCAGCTCAGTCATCGTGATATTGCAATGTCACTGTCACTTTCTTTATGTTTGCTATATTTCTATAAAATACTGAGAAGTGGTTAAAAAATGCAATACGTGTTACATTACAAGTACTGGGAGAAAAGACAGCTGAAATTATACAAAAATGTGTAAAGGAAATTCCCTTTTCTCAGTGCTTCTACCGCAAAAAGTAGTAAAATCTATTATAAAACCAAGCCGGTTTTCATAGAACTCCATTTCCACTAGAGTTAACTAACAACATATCGTTATGATGATATAACATTTTAGAGCCTATGTGGATGGTACGGCTCGGCTGTGCCTTATTGTTTAATCAATGTTTCAAAATCATCATACCGGTGTCGTGACGTGTAAGAAATCCTTAAGCTTGCATAGGGATGAAGTGAGATGTGAATATTAAGGCAACAATTTTGCATGCTTTGGCAGATGCCTGGCTTAAGCTGAATTTAAATGAAGATTTTTAAGCGTGCTAGCTAAATAACATTAAACTCTCAGATATTTTGTTCTAAATACGTAAAGGGAAGAAGGACAGGTAGTCAGGTACCTCTTAAAAGGGTAAAAAAAAATCCTAGACTTTTTGATAAACGTCATAAGAGCTGTCATTATTTTTTTTTAATGTGAAAAGAATAGAAACCAATGGAGTGCCTACTAATAGAAACACTTCGTTTGAACCGGCATTACATGTACAAAATGACAAGCGTTTAATTAGAGACTTAAAAGTTCCTCCTCCCTGTTCAATTTTAGGTTCTGAACATAATACTAACCAGTTTTATACAGCCAAGTCTTTAACTAGTCCGACAATATTAACTACTTACCAACCGCCTGAGTTAAACATCATAGCCGGTACAATATTATTTATTTAATCGTATGGCATGCTTTTACATAATAGGCAATTGAAAGTACCTAAGTCTAGTCAAATGTCAACATTTAGAGTCTACCGGCTCATTGCCATTTAAAAAGGAGTTTTGTTTTCCTCCACCAGAGCGTTTGTTGTCCCGCAACCCCCCTCATGCTACTGCTCAGCGCCTCCATGATTTCAACGTTTCCGAGGCATTGAAAGATGAATGGGCTGCCAATGTAGACTCCCACATAACAATAATCGATTCGACATGCCGTCTTGCCAGTTTCGAACTCCCTCGAAAACTATGGTGCCGTCTTAACAGACTCAGAACGGGACATGGCCGCTGCAAAGACTTAAATAAGTGGGGTTGGAATGACTCTAACATGTGTGACTGCGGTGAAGAAGTCCAAACCATGGATCATATAATTGAACGCTGCCCCTGTACTCATACTCAGGATCTCCAAAAGATCTGCTGTACCTCTCGTCCGATGCAGCTGCGTGGCTCAATATTCTTTATTTACAGGTACATATAAGCCTTGTGCTAACTCACATATACATGAGTTAATATGCTAAATTGTGACATGCTGGCAGTTACAAGAAGTATAAAAAACCGGCCAAGTGCGTGTCGGAGTCGCGCACCGAGGGTTCCCTTCAAACCTCTAGGTATATAGGGGTAGTAACTTTAAAATTATTAAAACTATTTTTATTTTATGATGTAACTAAAAATTTACGGTTTTCGCAATTTTTCCTTTATCTGTGCTATAAGACGTTGCATCGTACCAAATTTCAAGATTCTTAGTTCACGGGATCACGTATTTCGAAAATTTTCAGCATAAACGGCTGTATCTTTTGATTGCGTTGGCTTAGAAGTTTAATTTTTTCACAGCTCTAAGGGACAGTAGACTTGAGTATTTGATATAAATTTCAGCTTGATACCTTTACGCGTTTCTGAGAAAAAGGGTCTTGACAGACGGACGGACGAACACCAAAGTGATCCTATAAGGGTTCCGTTTTTTCCTTTTGAGGTACGGAACCCTAAAAACTAGAAAATTGTTAATACTTCGTTGTAATGATGGCCAGTTGTCAGCGAATATGTCAGCATTTTGTATTGTACCTAAGAATTGACGATAATATGGCAATAATCTGTAAAAAAAGCCTACTTCTTGAATTGGCTACTTTCCTAAAAATAAATATTTAGTCCGTCAGTTAGATTATCAAAAAATATTGGACACGTATTTTTTATTTTTTCAATCAAACAAAAATTGGTGAAGATATAGCCCGTTAAAGTTCCGCGTGACGTCACATTTTAGTACAATTTTTAGTATAAAGTAATATTGTTAAAGTTCAACAAGTCTGAGAATAAAAGGCCGTGGATATATCTAACACGGGCGAAATGTACGAACATCGCACAAAGAACTTTCAATATTTTCCGGCCTAAAGCGGAAAAGCATTTTAACCTAACCGCCTTGGAGCAATTCACAGGAGGAGCGGATTACAAAAACAAGCCCATTTTTTGCTTATCTAGAATAACGTTGCATTTCAAAAATTGTGTTTTTTTAATAGATACGTGAGTCGCTTAACTTCAAACTCGGGTAAATACATGTGTCAGATTACGCAATTTTGGTATTAAGTAAAGGTAATAGGGTAAATATTTGCTAAGAGGGATGGATTTACCCGAGTTAGAAGTTAAGCAACACACGTTTTACAGAAAGAAACATTGGTTAAATTTTATTTTATAATAGAAGTATAAGGTGAATTAACGCGACAATAGAAACAACATTATGCACCAAACGAATAATTTTCCTAGAAAGTTTTTATAAAGTTCTACTTTTTTTATTTTTTAAGATATCTATATTCCACTAAAAACTAAAAATAATATAAATTAAAACTACCTACAAATAATAAATATCTCCTAAGTCGCTACCAATGGGTAGTGTGCCCAGAAGGCTGGCCGCATTGCCACGTTGAATGGCAATGCTTATTCGCTGAGCGAAATACTGGCCAGCCCTCTGGTCACCTGTTGCGTCTACCAGGCGCGACGCTAAGTCCTTGTAGACTCTGCGCGCGCCTGTTCCCCATGGCCCCAGCGTTTCGACCCCAAACGCCTCAAATATATAGCCACTGCCAAGAGCAGCATACTTGCGGCGTTTGAGGTCTTCGGCTGTGGATGCAGCAGTCCCGGCATTATTACAGGTGCCTGGAAGATGGGACGGCGCTAGAGTGTCTACACATGTAGCATCCCAGACTAGGGGCCGCCCCATCTTCCAAGGCACCAATGTCATTCCGTCGGGCCTCTTGCCGTCGTCTCTCGCCAGGCCAACAGGTTCTAAGATGGCCGGCATTTTAACGCTGACAAGGGCCCTACGGATGGCATCATTGATGTTAGCATGGCGAGGAATGCGCCCGGCGCTTCTGCAACAGGAGCCCATGATGGCCAAGGCTGTCTACCATGGTACCGCATTGGCAGCGATGTGGAGCGTTGGTTTCTGTCCCTATCCGCAAACTGGTCGCCAAACGAAAGGTTGAGTTATCAAGAAGTGTGCTTATGGAAGGTGATGGTAATGCTTGTAGCCACAGACCCGACTCCCACTCTGCAGTTGCAAGGAGACGAGCTCGATCTGCCGAACTAGTTGACGTATCAAGAAGATTGTTCCGCACTAGTCGACGATTGGCAAGCTGGTCTACATTGGGGCAAGTTAATGCCCAGACATTTTTAGCCTCAGTGCAATGTGCAGCCTCCAGGATTCCGAGAGAAGGGGTTAAAATGCTTCCGATCAAGTTTTGGGCGCTGTGCACTGAGGATAAAAACGCGGGCAAGGATATACTAGAAATTTTGCGTATTCCCAGGCCTCCGTGTCTAATAGGTAGGCTGGCCTGGGTCCAGGATCTATTGCCGAAAGGTATGTTGAGGATCGATTCCAAAGATTCTTCAATCAACTTATCCAGTTTTAAAAGTAGGTCTGGGTGTTTCCAAAGGTGGCTTCCTCGGAGAACGTAAGTGAATTTTGGTACAAAAAGACAATGCCGGATGATGGTGTAAGCTGTATGCATATTAATTTTTAATAAGCGATCTAATATAGATTTAAAATTTTGAATTTTGTCGTTAACGTATTTGTCAAAAGATTGGTCTAAAATTGGGCAGCCAAGGAGGTGAAGCAGGCTTTCATTGACAATTCTAATTCCAGGGGCTATATTTGTGAAACGTTCAACTATGCTTTCTTTGTTTGATGTT
This sequence comes from Pammene aurita, assembly GCA_947086415.1. Taxonomy (NCBI): domain Eukaryota; kingdom Metazoa; phylum Arthropoda; class Insecta; order Lepidoptera; family Tortricidae; genus Pammene; species Pammene aurita. Next base: position 29,187,408 of record OX352306.1, read on the forward strand.
ATGTTTAGAACAAAAAGTTCGCATTTAGAAAAATTTAGTATCAAACCGATGGATTTTAGTGCAGATGTTAAATTTTGCAGATCGTTCAAAACCGTAACTGCATCACCCCCTAGTGTGCCGTCGTCCAGGTACCAGACATTTAATTTAGAATTTAGAGTTTTGATGATAGGGTGGATAGCAAGACTGAAGATGGCCGGACCTAGGGGGTCACCCTGCTGACAACCGACGGAAGAGGCTAAAAGATTCGATTGATACAGGAGTTTCGTTGGAGAACTATAGCACTGCCAAAGAAATTTGTATGTTTCAGGAATTTTTTCTTTAATTTGAGTCAGCAGGGTGTCTCGGTCCACAGAATTAAATGCGTTTGTAACATCCACAAAAAGGATATAAAAATAGCGTTAATATTAATTTTCAACTGAAGCGGTACTCATAGGTCTTCGGATATAGTTTTGGTCAATAAAATACCATCGGACACTTAGGAAAACATAAAATTATGCTGCACTCTGATGTAAAACACACAGTTCTGAAATTACTCCATACTGATGAATCATAACTAAAAATGTTTCTTGAAATTCACATTAATATGTATTGTTTGTTTATTTCGTTTGACATCTTGTCATGTCAAAACCTAAAAAATTCAAAAAATAATCACATACTTCGAGTTATGACTTCGCATTTTGCAGTATCGATCGGTTTTATGGGCAACATCGTCGTAACACGAATTAATTAAAAATGCCCTTTAAATTGTATGATGACTAAAGGCATATTCGCAAATAGAGTTGGGTTTTTAGTGAATTATTTAGGAATGTGTAATTGTTGTAGAAAAAGATAGATATATCTGTAGATTATTTTGTGATGGACCTGTATTCAGCAAATAATCTGGTGAACTCTTGCTCATAAAATTGTGTCGAAAACAGTCGTTATCAATGCTGCCATCTGGCCATTTTTTATCGTAACCCATGGGTATTTTAATCACGATAAACTTTCGCGTGTTGCCGCGTCTAGTTTTATTCTTACTCGCAAAATGGAGTATTTAGAAATGTAACGTTATTCTAAATAAGCAGCGTTATGGTTCTTATTGAGACAACTTAGAGAAACATAATGTATATGTATAAGACGCCCTTGCCTTGCGCTACGCTCACGAACCCGGCAATCTTCCTCAGGTTTGCGACGGATGCGGCGAAAATAATTTTGACCTAAATCATGCCCTAAACTGCAAAAAAGGCCGCTTGATTAAACAAGGCCATGATCAACATAGGGACGATTGCAAGAATTGGGCCAAACTAGCTTGGGGTAAAGGCACAGTTGAACCAATAATGCGTGATGCAAGTGCTACACAGCCAGCCCTCATAGGAGACTAATTACTAAATAGCGTATATATTACTATCTAACCTGCAAGGAAAGCGTTCTTCGACGTTCGCATTGTAAATGCTGACGCTTCCTCTTACAGCAACCTTACATGGCAAAAAACAGCACAAAAACACAGCCGAGAAAAACATCTAAAATATGACCGAGCCACGGAAGACTTAAGAGCCTCTTTTACACCTTTAGTAATCTCATGTGATGGAGCCTTAGGGACTGAGTATATGAGTTTTTTGAAAAAAACAGTATCCAAACTATCATCCAAATGGGAAAAACCATACTCTCAAATAATATTCTGGCTAAAAGTTAAAGTACAAATATCGGTCATTCGAGCAGTCTCCATGAGGGTGAGAGGCACTAGAAGACGCATCAAGGTCTTCGAATGCGAAGACGGCGCCGGAATTCTATACTAAGCAAGATCTTACACCCCCCCCCCCCCCCCTTTCACCGTTAATACCGTCATCGTCCATTTTTGTATATATTTTCTGTTTTGTATTTGTATTTTATTCTAATAAAGAAATTTTACCATATAATGTATATGTATTATTGTTGATAGTCAGTTCTCTGAAAAACATCACATATTTGTTTTGGGTACCTACTTATTTTTTAGTTATAATTCGCATTTATATGCTTACCAAACATTGCCTGGAAGAAACATCTGTATGTAACTTAAAGCTAGCTATTGTTTTAAAGTATATTTACTGTACGTTAAATTTGAAATCTATTAACCGTTTACCTACGGTTCACGATTGGAATCTCTTAGTGCAAAATCACCCTAGGTACAGTCACCATCAAATATATCGGAGCAGCCAAAGAACTCAAAAATATCTGAACATGCACTTTATCGTCTTGACAATAGAGGCATTCAGATATTTGTGACCACCTTGGCCGCTCCGATATATCTGATGGCGACTGTCCTAGATCTTATCAGTTTGAGCTGGTGAAGTGAAAACAGTTATAATATGAGTCAAGTTTGAAGTTTAAATTGGCATTTTATAATTTGAAAATAGTTACGTAAAAATTACTCATAACAGTTGTTAGGATACCGGCCAATGTACTTTAATTACTTACATTTATGTTTTACACATCCAAAATGCAGGTGAGATTTTAAATTCTTTTTCATATCTCTTTTGTTCGGAAAGTTTTATTTTCCTAGGTAGATAGCCGGGTGGAAAATTGCTTTTCCATCCCTAGGGTGGAAAGTAATTAGCTGTGTTAATTGTAGATTGAGCCGGTACTCACCCGGATGCCCTGCTCCCCGACCACCGGCATAACATTGAATTTGTCTTTTTCAAATTGTTTAAATTTTACTCAACATTTTTATAGATTATTCTTTATATACCAGTTTTATTAAATGTGCGTGTGGTATTGTACTTTCCTCACAGTCGAAATGAAAAGCAAAGTGTTTAACTCGGGTGAAATTACCCATTCCACCCTCGAACTATTGGCGCTCTCACTTCGTTCGAGCGCCAGAAATATCTCAGGTGAAATGGGTCACTTTCAACCCTTGGTTAACAATATACTATTTGCAAACGAGTTTTAATAGTTATGTAAAAAGTGTCATATTAAAACAACGATGTTTGCTTCTGTGTACTTTAGCGTGCACGTGCGTGGGTCAAACGAAACAGTTACTAACACAGGATTACATAGGATTAATAAATAATAATAAATAAATAAATATTATAGGACAATCTTACACAAACCGACCTAGTCCCACAGTAAGCTCAATAAGGCTTGTGTTGTGGGTACTAGACGACGATATATATAATAGATAGATATAGATATTGATAAATACTTAAATACATAGAAAACATCCCTAACTCAGGTACAAATATCTGTGATAAAGACACGAATAATTGCCCTTACCAGGATTCGAACCCGGGACCTCCTGCTTCGTAGGCAGTGTTACTACCGACTGGACTAGGAGGCCGTTAAACCGTTGCCGTTGGAGGATTTAGATTAACATATTATTTTTGAGTGTCTTGTTTCGATTTTGTGGTTGCTGTTTTCTTCAAATTATAAAAAAGTTTGCAACCAACTTTATGTAAGTGGACAAAAAAATTTTTGTTTAAGGCTCCTTATTCCCTAAAAGGTCGAAAACTCTATTAATGAAAAAAGCCGCATAAAACGCTATTTATAAAATAGTTTGAAGTATTAGTAATACAAAAAAATAATTTTGAACCATGTTTATTATTATTAAGTACCCAAAAATACGATTCTTACAAAAAGTGTCCTGTGAAGTGTGATTTAAGTGTCATTTTTAAAAATTCATATTTATTTGAAATTTACTGCTATAGTAATGTTTTTTTTTATCGTGATAGAAATATAGTTTAATTTTGCAATGGTAATATTTTTAGGGCAAAATATTCATAGGGTTTTCGTGGAAAAATTAAATGTAACCGTGTTTTCATCAAAAAACTGGCATATAATCAGAAGGTATTTTGTCGATTATCCAAGATGAATCTTCGATTTTTATTTCCATAGCCGTCTCATACCTACATAATATACTCAATTGAATTTAATTCAAATTGAATAAGAATTTTTACCCTTTTTTGCGTAATCTGAAAATGAACGGTACACCTAACTGGAAAATCCAGAAAGGCCTTCCAAGACAACCAATTTTTTTCATATTTCACTCGTTAAAATGTAATATTTGCTCCGATGGCCGTCTAGATAAAGAAATGAACTATTATGTGCATCAATAGTTGATTTAAAAAAACTTAGTATTTTCGCCATAGCCTTCGAAGAAAATGAAGCATTTCGTGAAATTCGCGCGTTTTGGGAATAAGGCCTCTTAATGTGTACAATTTTTTTTTGCTTATAGATAAACCTACTTGTCATAAAAGTGTGAATGTGCATTAGCTACGTATCGCTACTTTGTATAATTTAGGAAACTATAGGTTTAATCTTTTTTACTCGAAAATGTAATGTTAATGTATAAATAAATAAATATTATGGGACAATTGATTAATGTATGACTGTTTGTTTCTTTCAATAATAATTTTTAAGAAAAAAAAACCGACTTCAATGGGGGTAGCCGGTGAAGGATTATTGTAGATAGATGGTGCACTTAGATTCCATACAATGAAATAACTTGCTTAAAAAACGCAGCGGAGAGGACCAATCGCCAAACGTGAACTATGCGTCGTTGAAGAGTTCCGTTCTGATTATCATCAACAGTTCCACTTCATCAAATGTCACTCTTTTGAATGAAAATGCTTGATTTGTTGATAAAAATACAAAAGTCACTTTATGTACGCCTTTAAGATTTGAGGAATTCCCTCGATTCCTCGTGGAACTCATCATCAGAACTTGAGCTTGACGAAAATTGGTCCTGACAATCTAACTTGCTTAACAAACATAGCGAAGAGGAAGAATCGCCAAACATGAACTATGCGTCGTTGAAGAGTTCCGTTCTGTTCATCATCAGCAGTTCCACTTCATCAAATGTCACTCTTTTGAATGAAAATGCTTGATTTGTTGATAAAAATACAAAAGTCACTATGTGTAAGCCCTTAAGATTTGAGGAGTTCCCTCGATTCTTCATGGATCCCATCATCAGAACTTGAGCTGGACGAACATTTGTTCTGACAATTAAACTTGCTAAACAAACACAGCGAAGAGGACGAATCGCCAAACGTGAACTATGCGTCGTTGAAGAGTTCCGTTCTGATCATCATCAGCAGTTCTACTTCATCCAATGTCACTGTTTTGAATGAAAATGATGGTTTTGTTGATAAAAATATAAAAATCACTATATGTATGCCTTTAAGATTTGAGGAGTTCCCTCGATTCCTCATGGATCCCATCATCAGAACTGCGTTTTGACAAAAACGGGACCAATCTGTATATATATACTTACAATCAAAAAAAGAATTTTCAAAATCGGTTCAGACATGACGGAGTTATGGAGTAACAAACATAAAAAAAAAAAAAAAAAAAAAAAAAAAAAAACATACACGCCGAATTGAGAACCTCCTCTTTTCAAATCTTGAAGTCGGTTAAAAATAGTAGTTTATGTAACTGTTACGTAATAAGGGTCCTTAAAACATGAGTGTGGTTTTATGAAATGAGCCGCAGGTGAATTTCATAATAAGATCACACGAGTGTTTTAAGGCCTAATTACGTACAGTTGCATACACTGCTTTATCTACACTCATATTATATATATTAAATTAAGTGTTCGGAAACCATAGAATGACCGGCATTGTTCCGTCATGGCCAACTCGATTGTGCCCGCGCTCGCGCGGGACCAATCGAGTTGGCCATGGCGGTAACATTATGTTATCAAATTCGATGTTCCAAATTTGAAACTCATTGCTTAACAATATTTGAGCATGCATAGTTAAAATTACGTTACTGCCGCAGATAAGAAACTTATCATAGTTAAATAGTTTTTTGTAATGCTTGTCATTGTCTACGGTTTTTGAACGCATTTTAGAGTACTTACAGTATGAGTGTAGATAAAAAAGATTAAGTTATCATAAGCTGTACCTCCCGTAACTTGCACCGCGCACAAGTGTAGAAAGAGTTTCCCGGATAATGGTCGGCGCAAAGTTGCGCGAATGTCGGTTAGTGATAACACTGTAGTGTATGCGCCAACCCAGCAAGGATCTGAGGCCTATCGCGAACCTTAAAAATAGAAATTTCGTTTTCTACGTCTCTGTCGCTCGAATTAGTAAGTGCGATAGAGTGGGAGATAACGATATCTCAATTTTGAATTGTGAACGGCCTCCTAGCCTAGTTGGTAGTGACCCTGCCTACGAAGCAGGAGGTCCCGGGTTCGAATCCTGGTCAGGGCATTTATTTGTGTGGTTATCACAGGTATTTGTTCCTGAGTTATGGATGTTTCTATGTATTTAAGTATTTATCCATACTAATATTATAAATGGGAAAGTGTGTGTGTGTGTTTGTTTGTCCGTCTTTCACGGCAAAACGGGGTGACGAATTGACGTGATTTTTTAAGTGGAGTTAGTTGAAGGGATGGAGAGTGACATAGGCTACTTTTTGTCTCTTTCTAACTCCCCACTTCCCTAAAATGGGGGGTGGAAGTTTGTATGGAGCATTCCGGGGGGCAAAGGGGAACCGTGTTACCCCGAATTTAACGCGAGCGAAGCCGCGGGCAAAAGCATGTATTTATATATATATATATATATATCGTCGACTAGTACCCACAACACAAGCCTTATTGAGCTCACCGTGGGACTAGGTTAATTTGTGTAAGATTGTCCCATAATAATATATATATATATATATATTTTTTAGAGGTTCGCGGTAGCGGTAGGATTCGAATCCTGGTAAGTATTTATCTACATAATTTATATCTAATATATCGTCGCTTATAGTTAAGTCACCGGTAATAGTATCTTCCTACGTGAAGGCCGCAAAAATATGTGACACGCTCTTATTTGTAGGGCCATGAAAGAGTATTACATATTTTTCGACCTTCGTGTAGGAAGATACTATTGCTGGTGACTGTACCTAAAACACAAGCATCATTGCACTTACTGTGAGTCGGTCGATTTGGTAAGATTCGCCATTTTCTCTCCAGGATTTCCTGACTTCTGGGCTTCTGGGCAGTCATCGCCCACAGCCGCGTACGATGGTACGCGGCCAGTATATCAACAGGATACACCTGCAAACGATTGGTGATATCCTATTGATTAATGAAATAATAATATATTTTTAACCGACTTCAAAAAAGGAGGAGGTTCTCAATTCGTCTGATTTTTTTTTATTTTTTTTTGTATGTATGATACTCGATATCTCCGAGAATCGTGAACCGATTTTCAAAATTTTTTTTTAATCGAACGGGTATAACCCCCAGATGGTCCCGTTGGCACCAAGTCCGGGTCTGATGATGGGATCTTGGAGAAATCGAGGAAACTCTTCAAATGTTATAGGTACATGTATGGCGCTTTTGGCGATTTATTTATTCATTTAGTCAAGAATTTGCATTCAGAAAGGAGGATTTGGTGATAGGAAACTGATGATGAAAACCACAGATGGCCACTAGAACTCCTCAACGGCGAGTGTTTCGAAGGTAGCGATTAGATGTGCCGATTCGGATAGTCAAATTACTAGGAGGAAGCAAATGTACATGGTGCTATTGAATACGGTACCATTAAACTGGTCTGATGATGGAACCGGAAAGTACCCTACAGAACTCCGTAACAAAACAACGTAACCAAGTCGTGTTTGGTGTTATTGGAATTGTCCTGACAAGCACTCTGAGTACAGACTATTTATTTTATTATCTAAAAAAGTCTAGTAAAAAAGTGTAGTAGTGGTATATTCCTCTGGTACTCATAATCTAATGTTGCTGAGCTGATGATAGAAGATATAACTCCTTAATAATTAAGAGTTAAAAGTGACGAGATGAGAACAATTGTTACCAAGTGCCACATCGGTCCATGAACACCTTCAGTGCGAAGCAGTAACTAAATATTTACTGTCTAGCACTGACCTGTGCCCGCCACACGAGACGACAGTTGTTTGGTCTCATTCAGTAATTATACTAGCTACAGTGTCCTTTCCCCATAAACACATATGTATTATTATTTAAGATTAACCGTGGCAGAAAACGGATGAAAAAAAAAAAGAAATTACGGCAGATTGCGCAACCTCAAAATTTCTATGAGCCTTCTCGTCATGGGGTCTATTCAATAACTTGTTTGCATCTAAGTCCGATAAAACGATGCCTTCTAGTGTTTTGACACGATTTAGAGCTACACAGATCTGTCCTTTAGCGATTTTTTTTGCCTAAATCAATAACTGCCTTATCGAGTGTTGTGCCCTGCAGTTTGTGAACTGTTACGGCCCAACTTAAAATTATTGGTATCATTCCTCGCTCGGTGTATCAAGTTAAGCCGATGAGCACGTTGTTCTTCGGTTTCGTTAGATAAGCGTTCGTGTATCAAGCCAATCCGATGAGTACGCAGCTCTTCCGTTTCGTTTGATAAGCGTTCGTGTATTAAGCCAATACGATGAGTACGCTGCTCTTCGGTTTCGTTTGACAAACGTTCGCGTATCACACCAAGCCGATGATCTTTCATCTTTTGTCTCATTAGAACGGCGCTGGCTCATCGAGGCAGCTCTTTTAGACGGTCTACCCATTATGAATTTTCACTAAAAAGTACAAAATCAACCAAACTTTTTAACAAAAAATAAAACCGCCTTCAAAAAAAACCCGCACAAAAAGATTTACAAAAAAACATACAAAAAAGGGTTTAGAAAAAAAAAACCTGCCCTAAACACTAAAAAGAACAAAATATTTTTTTTGCACACAAAATATTTAAGCTACGCTAATTTGAATCTGTACCTACATATGTTATATATTTTCAACATTAACATATTAGGGCTTAACTGCAGAGTGATTTTTCATCAATAATATTTTACACGTCAAATATTATGTACCTACGCTAAATTATTATTTACCTATAAGAGATATTTACAATATTTACATAACAGTTCCGACTGCTTAGACGAAAGTATTACAATTTAACACGTATTTACATTTTTACAATCATTATTTATGTTTGGAGTCGGTGCCAGCCAAACTAAGAAAAAAGAAATTAGATACTTTAATAACAACAGACCTAAAGTACTACAAAATATATAAAACAAATTAATTAACAAATAGGTAAGTACCTATTGTACCGACTCTTGATTCTGTAAATTCAAAACCTATTTTACTATCCTACACCAAGAAACGACAATTGCAATTTGGATAAGCGCATACAAAAATTCGCTATTTAGAGACGACCAACGACGTCTGCCCTCACGCTTCTGCCCGCGTTCGGGTCAAACACCTCTACCGGCGCGCGCGCGGGCGTCGTGGCCGTAGCTCGCGTAAATGCTGCCTGCGCCTTGCTTATTAATATTGTTTCCCCTCACCCCCGGGTGCAGGCTGGCACCGACTCCAAACATAAATAATGATTGTAAAAATGTAAATACGTGTTAAATTGTAATACTTTCGCCTAAGCAGTGGGAACTGTTATGTAAATATTGTAAATATCTCTTATAGGTAAATAATAATTTATCGTAGGTACATAATATTTGACGTGTAAAATATTATTGATGAAAAATCACTCTGCAGTTAAGCCCTAATATGTTAATGTTGTAAATATATAACATATGTAGGTACAGATTCAAATTAGCGTAGCTTAAATATTTTGTGTGAAAAAAAATATTTTGTTCTTTTTAGTGTATAGGGCTACAGATGGTCGGATGACATTAAAAAGACGGCAGGGCCGACCTGGCACAGAACCGCCGCGTCAAGAACAACATGGAAATCCATGAAAGAGGCATATGTCCAGCAGTGGACGCAAATATGCTGAGAAGAGAAGAAGAGAAGAGGGCAGGTTTTTTTTTCCAAACCCTTTTTTGTATGTTTTTTTGTAAATCTTTTTGTGCGGGTTTTTTTTGAAGGCGGTTTTATTTTTTGTTAAAAAGTTTGGTTTTCTCAAACAAACAGCCTGTATATACAAAAACAGTCATTACAAAAATATACACAAATTAGGCCTAAAGTTTCCTATATTACGTAGGTCACTCGAAAAGTTTTGAGATGCTCGAAATTTAAAAATGGAACGCACCTGTATTATATGTTTTTAAAAAACAAATTTATTTAAAAGTAGAACACAAGTAGCCAATTTGCTTGAATTTAAAAAAATAGGCATGTTCCAGTCATTTTACTAAAACGGTTCCCGCGTTTTTTTCTTTGAAACAATGGAGCTTAACCGCGAGCATTTGCGTGCCATGATATTTTACGATTTTAAATTTGGTTTATCCGAACTATTATGTTTGCAACGGTTGCAGTCAGCATTAGGAGACTCTGCTCCATCTCGGGCAACAGTTTTTAGATGGTTCAATGAATTTAAAGGTAAAACCAACCTCGAAGATGACCACCGAACTGGTCGCCCGTAAACAGCAGTAACTGTAGAAAACGTGTGGACTACTAAAATGTTGGTGCGAGTAGACCCACGAATAACATACAAGGACATAGAGAAGATCCTGGGCGTCAGTTTGGGTAGCGTTAATATTATTTTATATGAACATCTTGGAGTAAGGAAGCTCTGTTGTCGTTGGATCCCGCGTTTGCTCTCCGATACTGAGAAACAGGCTCGTGTGGATTGGTGTCGTGATATGCGTCTACGATTCGAGAACGGGACATCTAGACGTATATCGGAAATAATTACAGGTGACGAAACCTGGATCTATCAGTATGATCCGGAAAACAAACGACCATCGTCAGTATGGGTCTTCTCAGAGGCAAAGTTACCAACAAAACTACAAAGACCGCGTAACGTCGGGCAAAAAATGGTCGCTAGTTTCTTGTCACGGGGCGGGCATTTGTCAACATCAATGCTCGAAAATTATAGCTCTGTTAACTCGGATTGGTACACTACAGTAGCATTGCCGCAAGTTTTCCAAGCAGTGCGAGAGAGACGACCAAAGACTGGACTTCGGGGAATCATGCTGCATCACGATAACGCCTCTTCACATACGTGCCTCAGAACAAAGGCGTTTATTAAGGAAGCTGGGATAGAAACCTTACCACATCCACCCTACAGCCCTGACTTCGCCCCTTGCGATTTTGTTCTGTTCCCGGTAGTGAAAGAAAAAATAAAAGGAAAGTTTTTTTCGAGCGCTGAAGAAGCCGTGGCTGCCTATGAATTAGCAATTTCGGACCTATCCGATCAAGAGT